>JANBXC010000009.1:1200000-1800000 GCA_025388405.1 Paraconiothyrium brasiliense
CGAGTGCAGTGTGGAGGCCATGTGTCTTTCGCATTACCGCAAGCAAGGCTGGAAGGGCTACCACAGCGAGGGAGGAATCGTGCGCACGTTGTTCGGATACCTCTTCTTCGACATCATGTTCACATATATACCTAATGTCTTTCAGACGGCATACCAGACATGCCCGCTAGATCTCCACACCGATGCGTTCTATCCATCACGTATCAGCGAGGTCAACGCTCGACTGAACGAGATATCGAACGGCGATGCTCCAAGCATCATCCAAAGCGTTCATGACGCGCACCATGAGCGTCGGACTTGTGTCGTAGGTCTTGATTGGACGTACGAAATTGCAGACCTTGTCGAGATTGCTCAATGCTTCGATGGAGAAGCATTAGCAACCATCTGCAAGGTCATGGCGCAGGAGTACGGTCAGCGAGGGGGCGGTGTACCCGATCTCTTCCTTTGGAAAGTAGCAGCTGAAGAGGAAGGTAAGAGCAAGAAAGGCGAAGTAAAATTCGCAGAAGTCAAAAGTGAGAACGATCGCTTGAGTGACACGCAGAGGCTCTGGATACATGTCTTGTCTGGGGCTGGAGTGCAGGTTGAGCTGTGCGCCGCTGTTGCCAAAGAGGTACGCGCTGTTTGAAGCGATGCTTTTGCTTGAAACCCTTGGACACGTCTATGATACCCTACACTTGTTCGTAGCTCTTGATCAGCTTACATTTGTCGCATTGCAATCGTTGTACGTTGTTAGCCTCTCGTACAATTATCCCAACCCATGACGCAATTGCATAGTGGGGTATCTCGGTTCTCACGGATGACTCCGATCTCGCACGCGACCAATTTGTCCCCGGAAACGACTCTCGGCCCCGGATTTAACGCTTTCGCCTCACAGGCTTGTAGTTGGAGGAGCTATCGCTGCCAATAGAGGCGGTCAGATTGTGGGTTAGTAGGTGCAGTAGCGGAAGCTTGACAAGCATCCGCGGCCGACCTTGCACATGGCGATTCAACGACTCTTACCTCTCTGTTCTTTTCTTAATCTTTTCTTCCCTCACCATTCTTCCTTTTGCATGAAATAGCGCTGCTGTGCCCGTCAAGCGGGCATTTGTCTATTTACTTGTCGACTATTGACATCGCAAATCCATTTATCGAAGGCGTGGGAAGAAATACAATGGCACCATCAATGCTCGCACGCTTCGCGCGCTTCCTAGGCGTGCACTCCCTCCACGCAACAGGCACAGATGCCTACCTCATCATCTCGCTCCGCTGTCTCCGCATGTTCTCCGCCGGAATTCCTTCCCTCATCCTCGCGTTGTTTTTCGCCTCTCTCAACTTCCCCGAAACCCGCATTGGCGCCTTCATGACGATGACATTACTTGGGGACGTCGTATTGTCGCTCGTTCTCACCCTCGTGGCGGACAAACTTGGCCGTCGCAAAATTCTCCTCTTCGGATCCGCCATGATGGTCCTATCCGGAACCGCTTTTGCCATGTCCGAGAACTTCTGGATTTTGCTGGGCGCAGCGGTGTTTGGCGTTATCAGTGTTACGGGTGGGGATGCTGGGCCATTCCGCGCGGTGGAGGAGAGTATATTGAGTGGGTTGACTGATGAGCGGACGAGGAGCGATGTGTTGGCTTGGTATGTTACTGCTACGACGATGGCGGGAGCGGTGGGCACGGAGGTTGCTGGAAGAGTGGTTTCGTGGGTTGAGAAGAGCAGCGGTGATGTGAAGAAGGCGTACCACATTCTGTTCTGGATGTACGCTGCATTTGGCGTAGTAGGGTGCGTCTTGTGTCTGGGATTGAGTAAGAGTTGCGAGGTTGCAGGCGAGAAGAGCAAGGAGATGCAAGAGCGCGGGCATAGTATATCTCACGGCAATGGCGAGGAGGAAGAAGTGCTTTTGGAAGCAATGACGCCTACCACCGACGGTCGCTCGCACTCCTCCGAATCGGAAAGACCGAACATTCGCGTTGCTGCCAAGCCGAAGGCGTCCTACTTTTCGCAGATCTCCAAGCCAACAAGAAGCATCATGTACAAACTCTGGGCTCTCCTCGCAATCGACTCGCTCGCCGACGGAATGACACCATACAGTCTAATTAATCTATACGTCGACCAGAAATTCCACCTCTCCAAGGCAACCCTTGGAGATATCACTTCTGCCTCGCAGTTCCTCTGCGCCGTGTCTTCTATCTTCGCGGGACCATTGTCTAAACATATCGGCCTCATCAACACCATGGTGTTCACGCATCTCCCCTCGTCCATCGCAAGCGCTTTCATCCCGCTCCCGAGCTCTGTGGGCTGGACTGTTGCTCTATTACTCTTCCGGGCAGCGCTAAACAGTATGGATCAAGCGCCTCGCGCGGCATTTATTGCCGCAGTCGTCAGGCCCGAAGAGCGGACGGGAGTCATGGGTATCACGCACATGGTGCGAACGTTTGCGATGAGTGTTGGGCCTTCTGTCACTGGCATATTGGCTGGAAACGACAAGTTTTTCGCTGCTTTCGTGGCGACAGGGATATGTAGGGTTACATATGATGTGGGTTTGTGGGTGTTGTTTGTTAATGTTAAGGTGGATGGAAATAACGGAAGGGAAGAGGATGATGGGAGGGATAGTGTGGACGAGGGCGCTTGGAATGAGCTTTTGGGTGATACGGATAGTGAGACGAGTAGTTGGGATGGGAGGAAGAGCAAGGATGAAGAGAGAGGGCGTGTCGAGAGGTAACGTGCCCACCTTATGTCAGGTTGCACTATATGGAAGAAGAAAACATCGTTGTGTTAGACACGAATTGACGACACAAAATGTTATGACCGGAAAAAGGAGCATTGCCTACTGGACGCCCCTAGTCTTTGGAAAAGCCAGCCAAGTAATGGGTCAAGCTTTAAGGACTAATAACTTCATATTGAGAGAATTTGAAAGCATATGTACCTGCCTCTTCGGGTCCGCGTGTCTTAGCTACGGATTGGATCTTGTGCTAGGAAGCGTAGTCTATTGTGGGCACTAGTCGAATTACTAGATAGCCACATCCCAGCTCTTCGACCGTTGTTTGAGACCTACCAGCTTTATAACGCAGGTGCATACCAGTCGTAAAGAAGCGCTGTTCCACTTTAGATGCAGTAGAGCTACTCTAGGATACCTTCACCGTCAATGAGGTATGATCGTTCCCAAATGCTAACCTGCATCGCACTTCCGTGTTCCTGGGTGAACCTCATGGCACACCATCGGCTTTCTCTGTGGCATTTACCCCAGTTATAAAGCAGCATCAGTACCTACCGTACCTGTTTCCCTCGCACAGCCTCACCAACACAACACCGGCCAGAAAACTGCCGCTATGAAGTTCCTTGACTATATTCCCCTCCTCTTTTCCCTCTCCAGCAGAGGTACCCTCGATACTCGGACCATCCAAGGCCTGGACATCTCGCACCAGCAGAACAACCCCAACCTTACCGAAGCTCATGGCGTCGGCCTCTCCTTCGTCTACATCAAAGCGACCGAAGGCCCCACCTATACTGACCCAAAGTTCGCCGAGCACTACGGCGAAGCAACAAACGCTTCCTTCTTGCGCGGCGGCTATCACGTCGCGCGCACCGACGTCTCTAACGGCGCTACACAGGCCCAGTTCTTCGTGACCAACGGCGGCGGATGGATTGCCGATAACATGACCCTTCCGGGCCTCCTTTCCATAGGGATGAATAGCGACTGTGCCGGCCTCACGCCCAACCAGACGCAAGACTGGATCAAGAGCTTTGTAGACACGTATGAAGGGGCGACGAAGCGCACCCCGGTGATTGGGACGCGAAATGAGTGGTGGGTGGAATGTACGGGGAACACGCATGATTTCAATGAGAAAAGTGCGCTCCTGTTGGCGAATTGGGGGGATAGCGTGGGCATGCTACCGGGCGGGTGGCAGTTTGCGACGATTTGGCAGTACAAGGAAGGGGGCGCTTGGGGTGGGAATAGTAACATTTTTAGTGGAGATGCGGGGGCGTTGAGGAAGTTGGTGGATGGGTGAGCATCGAGTGAGTGGCGCTATGACTGTTACTTTTCTAGTGGTGGTCATATTGGGAAACTGAGCGAGCCTTTTGCGTCTGATCGAGGAGTTCTTTGACGTAGCCAGCGAGAATGAAAGTGGCTCACCCGCCAATACAAGTGATAGAAAATGGTTTGGCAACCAATCCACAGGGTGATATTGAATTCTGGTTGACATGCATCGCTTATATGACAATTTGGGGAAGCTCATTGGCAAACGGACTGGATTGCAACTGCCAGCCGTGGCTCGCAACGCCACCCGCTACCAGAAGTAGGCCACACTTTCGGGTTGCGTGTGATTCCGCCAGGACTCATCTTCCCATTTTCTTCGCGAGAATACTCATCGAGTCTGATGTTGCAGCGAGGAAAACCCCGTTGCTTTATCTCCCTCGTAACGAATTGGTGGTGCACCTCTCCATATCTATCTATCGATCTCAGTCCTCAACGTCAACGAACCTTGCTGTCATCGAAAAGTGTCGAAGGAAGATGCCGTGTCAAGATAGATGGCAGCGCGAGCACTCCTCTGCCTACACTTTACTGTGAGTGAAACCGCATGGCGGATTTAAAATACCGCTTATTGACAGTACAAGAACGAAGCGTAATGCGGAAAAATCACTCTTTTTGCGTCTGCCTGTCGAGCTGAGGCTGGATATATACGAAATTGCCATCGACAAATGCGATTGGGAGATTGACAATGTAAAAAGTCCTACAGGTGCTCCCGATTCTTGCAGGGTCTCGAACACGCTCAAAGACGCGTTCAGTCTCGCTCGTGTTTGCCGCCAAATATACACGGAGAGCAAGTGCCTCGTCGCAAAGCGGAGTGCTACCTTCGCCCAGCCCGGCCCGCATCAATGGCTGCCTAACTGGCTGTGGACCACAACAATTACAAGGCGCGAGAATATAACCTCAGTTTTGTTTCGCATTGATGCGGGAAAAAGCGTAAGAGGGTGGTATCTTCCAGACCTGAAGTGGGACCTCCGCTTTTTGGATAAGCTTACCAATCTGAAGCATATACATGCATACATCCGATGTTCTGTGGGCTCTGACGACTGGTTCCAAGAGAATCGTGGCATGAAGCATGAAATAGTAATCAAGGACGTCAGAGAAATGCTCACGGTGATAAAGGCAGCATGGGGACATATCAGAGTCCAGATAAGCGTCGAGAAGGACTTTGAAGCTCCGCCACACTCTATCATCACCACCGAGCACATCTGGCTTTGACATCGTTCCAAAACGTTGAAGCCCTGGATCCTCAAACTGCATATGGGAATTACTTCACTGTCGACGTTGCATCTTCAGTTGCTCTTCGGAACGCCCTTGTGAGTTCCCTTCACGTCAGTACATCACTACCGCCAACCTCCTGTTCTTGCTCGCTACATCCGGTGTCCCTGATCCGCCTAGGATGTACGCCCTTTCTTGTCTGACGACACTGTTCAAATAATCAATAGCCGCCTGGTTCGGACCACCATTCCAGTTCCCGACCGTAGTGTCCGTCGCACGCTCACCATTGGGCTTGTTTCGTATTGCTGCTTCTGGAGCGCCAGATACAACATCCTCTGTGAAGCCGTTGATGATGTTGCTTCCATCGGTCGAAGCGATGATCGCTGCGCCGTCGCAGCCTTGTTGGAGCGAGATGTCTCCATGTGCGCCATGGTCGTCTGCAGCTTCAAGTTGGAACTCTACCCAGGTTGCAGGCAGTTCGGTTCCACGTTGAAGACGGCCCTTGAACGTGTTAGGCAGGGACACGAACTGCGTCTCGGTGGGCTGCAACTTGGTCGAGGTGAGAGGGTGGTCGAAGTTTGCGCCTGCTGTTCCGTTACCGTTCCAGTAGTTGTCGTAGAAGAAGTACTCGCACTCTTTCTGAGATGCATTGGTCAGCATTATACCTGGCCCGCCACCATCGGCCGATGCAATCGATATGGGTTCTTCGTACGCTGCGATCATCACAGTTTCGGAAGCATCCCTAGTGCAAGAAGAGAATAAGCGAATGTATTGACGACATCTATCTACGAGCTATTGCGCTTACCGCGGCGTGCAGTCATCGTCGTTATAACAGATGAGAATGTCAGTGCTACCTTCGGCAGCGGAGCTCTGTTCAATTTTAGCATTTAGACCTAGGAGGACCGGGCCGATTGGAGTGACCTACTTGAGCGTTATCGTTGGCATTACCAGGACTTCCACCCCAGGCACCAACACCAATGTATTTTTTTCCGTCGGCAAACGACCTAATAAATTCCTCCAACTGCGGGAAATCCTTGGGTGCATCGATTCTTCTCACGACTCCTTCGTTAACGTGTACACACTGGCTCAGTCTACATGACCTTGATTAGCAAAGACCAACAGACCCACCAAGCGAGACCGCTCACTTATCCTTGACCCCCTGATCAGCCCCGTTCCAAGCATCATTCAGATTCTGCATGAATCTAGGGTCGCCCTTGCGGGTCCAGTCCTTACCAACTTGCTGGACGACGAGGTTACCACCAGCTCCGCAAATATTGGACAGGTCGTTGAAGTCGTTGCCACCAAATCCGTTCTTGGTAAGTTCAGCTTGCTCGCCGATGCACCCATCGTGGATGGCGATGATCGCACCGGATGTACCATCTGGAGCTTCTACAGTGGATTCGCCATTGGCTGGGACGTTGATGTCCTGATTGTTGTTCCAGCCGTGGACCTGGAAGAGTTGCTCGTGGCCTGACATGTTACGGATGAAAATGGTGTGCGACATATTGGTCCGATAACTCTAATGAAATTGGAATCTAATGATGTTGATGAATTTATATGCGCTGCAGGAGCTCTGGTGATACTGAGTATCTAGATGTTGCTCAATCTCTCTACTTATACATGTCGCATCCCAACTATCTTCGATGTTTCTCGTTCCTCGCATGTACTTCTCCTTTGCACGGCATTGTAAGCACGTGAGAAAAAATGAACGCCGGGCGTAGTTCTTCAGCTGAGCTGGCTGAGCTGTGGCTTGATGATTCACACTTTCACGGCGGTGTACAGCGTAAGCTGAGCGGTAGAACTGTACTCAATTCTTACAAAACCCGGTCTACACTAATGGAGTAGGTAACATTAGGCAAATACGAATTTTCTGACGCGGTTACGATCAGTAAGATGCCAAATTTTTGTCTCGGAATATTGCCGCATCTTCGCGATCTTCAAGAAGTTTTAACTTCTCGTTCCTACGAACTTATTGCTCGATAAGTTTTGTTTAGATTATTGTACGTCCAGTGAACTCATGTCCTCCATCCGTGCGATCCTATCATACCTTCGTATGTGGCCACCAGTAAGCGAAAGTATCCCTGCCTCCCGAAAAGCCCGCCTTATTTCTAGCGAGGTTTCTAACTATGTCTAGGAAGTGCTAAAAGGGATTTTCCCAGCCTCAAAACGACATCTTGTGATGTTCACATAGCCGCTTCGGCCTTCCACGTGGGCGGTGTCACAATCGCCCGGTACAGTCAGCCAATGGGTCAAGCGCTTTACAAGCCACATTATACTACCTCCGAGTATTCACGTGTACGAAACAATCATACAAGTTACGGTAGTAGCGCTAGCGATATACAAGCCTACAAACTTGCGGTATGGCCTCGTTTGAGGCCATTGTGGAACTCAGCTCGCGGCTGACGACCCATGATTTCAGGAACTCCGGACCCTTACCGTCGATTCCTACAATCTCAGGTACACCAATGCGATGTGCAAGCCTATATAAGCTCGTATATAAGCTCAGGTTGACTGCATCTTTGTCGCGCAACACACCTCGAACATCCAATCTACCTTATCCGGTACCGCGCCCTTCAACATCGAGCTCCTCTATAGACAGTGCTTCTACAATATCTTTTAAAAAAGTGTCGTAATGGTCATCAAGAAGCGATCTCTCCTCTGGGACTGGACCAACACCAACAACCTCCCCGACAGAATGGATATCGTCAAGTTCGATGGTCCTATCTCCTCGGTCTCCAACTGGAATGCATGGGTGCCACCAGAGCTTAATGGTCGTGCTCCCTTTCGTCCCATGATCCATCTTGAGCGCGAACTCAATGGCAACGAATGGCAGTGGATTCAGGACTCTGACCAACCCATCATTCACTTCTTCAACGAGCCGGAGAGGAATGGCATTAGCCCGCAGAAGGCGGCAGATTATTGGCACAATCAGGTAATAGTTCTCCTCTTTCATACGGCACTACGTGTAATACTGATCGGTGGACAGGTGATTCCTGCTCTTCGTAACGACCGGCACAAGCAACTTGTCTCACCCTCTTGCGCTTCCGATCCTGTAGGACAACAGTGGATCCAGGATTTCATGGATCTTGTGCAGGATGCTCGCCCGGATTACCTTGGCGTCCACTGGTATGGCATTGAGGCATCGGAATGCCAGCAATTCATCTCTTCGATGCACGACAAGTTTGGCTTGCCGTTGATTGTGTCGGAGATCGCTAGCATAGACAGGAATTACGACAGTGTGCACGCTTTCACCCGGGACATGTGCAACTGGATGGATGGAGTTGATTGGATCTTTGAGTACGCTTTCTTTGGCTGTATGCAAAATATGCCGGATGATTTCGTAAGTCCTGCAGCCCGATTGATGGATGAGAATGGGAACTTCACGGATCTGATGTGGAAGTACATGAGCGATCAGCCAATGTCCTAATGAGGGAAGCGCAGCTCGTTGTGGGAGAGGAGTACCTAATAGAATTTCAGTCCAATCTCACATTCACATCTCTTCTCTGTCGCATCTTGCAATAGTCCTCATATATCAATCTTGTCTAGAGAATCATCGCATACGTGGAGCGAGCTCTACTGTCATCCTTATATTGTTGTTTGCTCATACATGGTCATACGCGCTCGGTGTAAACATTCCCCGCAACGCGATGGTCAGGCGAAGATCATATGGAGGCTTGGGACTCCATTAGTACTAAAATGATTTGAGACATTTCTCGTGCAATTGGTGGTCGTCTTGGGCTAGCTTCGTCCGAGCGGCAAGAGCGTTCGGTACTTCGAAGACCCTAATCCCCTCCGAAAGTCGGATTATGGTTGCGGATAACAACATCCGACATCGCAAACCTCTGATCATTCACCTTGCTACGAACTTATACAATCATCGCAGAATGCCTTTCTTGAGCTCACAGCCAAAGATCCTCATTGCTGGAGCTGGCATTGGCGGCCTTACCGCGGCCCTATCATTGCACGCGGCTGGATTCACGGACATCCACATTTTCGAAGCATCGTCAACTCTTACTACACTGGGTGTAGGAATCAATGTTCAGCCTTCAGCAGTACTCATACTCCGGAATCTTGGTCTGTTGGAAGCCCTTGAAAAGACGGGAATCGAAACCCAGGAATTGAACTTCTACAACCGACATGGCGACTCGATCCTCAGCGAGAAAAGAGGCAAGCACGCGGGATATGCAGTGCCTCAATTTTCAATTCATAGAGGCGAGTTCCAGATGTTGCTCTTGAGTGCTGTAAAGGAGCGGCTGGGCGCGGACGCTGTGCACTTGAACCACGCCTTGACCGGATTCTCGCAAGATTCAAGATCCATTACTGCGCAATTCTCTCAAAGGCAGGATGGTGCCCCAGTGAAGTTCGCTAGTATATCCGGTGAGGTACTGATAGCAGCTGACGGAATCAACTCGACCGCAAGGAGGGTATTGTACCCTAAAGAGGGTCCTCCACGATTTTCAGGTCGCATGCTTTGGCGTGGATGTATCGAGCGTGAACCTTATCTGACTGGCGCATCAATGGTGTGGGCAGGACATGCAGATCAGAAGTTCATTGCATACCCCATCTCTCAGAGGTCAGCGGGAAAGGGAAAGAGTCTGGTAAATTGGATCGCGGAGCTGCGCATACGAGGCAAAGACGACAAGGATCTGACGCCACCAAAGACGGATTGGACAAAAGCCGTCGACAAGAGCATCTTCGAGGGGCCCTTCGAGACATGGAAGTGCGGAGGACTGGAAATGAAGAATCTGATTGATCAGACAGAGAAGGTCTTCGAATTTCCCATGTCAGACCGTGATCCAGTAGACCAATGGTCATTTGGTCGGATGACGCTTCTCGGGGATGCTGCGCACGCGATGTACCCAATTGGTTCGAATGGCGCGTCTCAAGCGATCATTGACGCCGAAACACTGGCCAAGCATCTAAAGACGACCACCGACGACGTGACTGCAGCTCTGAAAGCATACGAGGTAGAAAGATTGCCGCCTACAGCGCAAATCATCATGGCGAATCGTGCAAATGGTCCGGATCATGTATTGCAGATGGCGGAAGAAAGAGCACCGGATGGTTTCACCAACATCTACGACATCATCCCAAAAGATGAATTGGAAGAAATTGGGGCAGTCTACAAGAAAGTTGCCGGATTCGATATGGAGAACGTTAACGCCAAGGCGAAAGCAACAGAAGAGGAGAGCAGCAGGTTGAGTTTGACAAGCCCCAAGGACTGGATATAACTAGTCCACCTACATTTGCTTCTTTTTCCTTGTTCAGAATTATTAGAACAAAAAGCTTCCAATAGCTAGCCAACAGCCGTCATCGAAAACATTGCCAAATGATTCCCTCTCCAGACCTGTCGTGTACGTTTGCATACTTTCGCCTGACAATACTTGAAAGACAGAAATCGAACAAGGAAGTTAGTATTTGCAAACCTATGCTACTCAGTTGGGTCCTGGTCGTCAGTCCCCGGCCGTAGAGCAGCATTGTCCACAGAAGATGGCTGGCAGAGTACGCATAACTATCTGCGTTCAAGCGAGCCTGGTCCTTGGGTATCCTGCCGTAAACAATTACAGGGCCGTGTCCTTCGTTGCTGTCAGGGTTGTCGACAATTGAGCCCAGGACGCCTTTACGATGCTGTCCATACGCATGTATTAGTGCAGAAGAGCCATCCCGCAAGTGCTCATGTTCTGGTGGCTCAGGTCAGTGTTGACGATAAATCAATCCAAACACCTGACGTTTTGATCGATTTAGCCTCCATCTTTGGAGCAAAAGGCGTAGTTGTCAACGCATCGGGATCGTCTATGTTACCATGGCAGATGTCTCTTAGGCCTTCAAACAACCAAATATCAAAATACAAGAGAAGAAGCAACTCCAGCTACTCAACACCTACCGAGACTAGTCTAAGCCTTCGCGTACATACCATAGACGTGTGGTGCTGCGTCGAAAGGAGCATTGGCCGCGCCGGATGGCATGTACTCCGGATCCGAACACAATCGAACCACATGCCGTTGTACCTGCGCCACTGCTCTGACTCTGCGTAATCGGTCGCGAGCGAGTCTGTTACTGCAAGTGGCAAAGCACGAAACGGCGATGGATGTTTAGCGCTTATGGCCAACAAATTAGGCTAGCGCCCGCACCATCTTGTACTCCTTCGTGCATATGTCTACGCCGCCCCCGAATCTTCTTATGAATCAATTTCTCTAATGCATCTACAGTTACAGTTTGATTCTGCGCCGGCATGATGGACCTCACCAAGATCTTTGCAAGCGCGGCGCTGATCTACTTTTTGTACGTAGTATCTCGCTTGTACCGGAACTACGTGCGAGCGAGGTCTACCGGCTTCAAGCTACGAGTCTTTCCATTCGAAATTGGTACGCCTCTGTTCAGCGTCATTAGCACTCCTTTCTTGAGTCTAGTCAAACGCTTTTTCCCGCAGTCCTTCGCTCGAACGTACGATCTTGGGGTGTATGGCGTCGAGTTTCGCGACAGACTTGCGAAGCGCGAGCGGGAAACGCCTGGTTACCTTGTTGTAACACCATCCAATACTTTAGAGCTGTTTGTGGAAGATGGAGAGATTGCCAATGCAATCCTCGCAAGAAGACGTGAATTCGAGCAAGATGAGGTTAGCAGAAAGATCATGAACCAATTTGGACCTTCTCTCGCTGGCAGTGTCGGCGAGGGATGGTCTCGACAACGCCGTCTCATTGCTCCCATGCTCAACGAGCGCATCATGCAAACAGTCTGGACTGAGAGTCAACACCAGACGCATCAGATGATGTCACATTTTACTGATGCTGAAGGCGGAATAACAAATGGCACTGTCACCGGCTTACGAAAGATCGCTTTTAACATTCTCAGCACAATTGGATACGGTATGCCCACGAAGTGGAGTGCAGAAACAAGAAAGGCGGGTAAGGGCGAAAAGATGGACTTCATGGAAGCACTGCTCCACTTGGTTGATGGATTGATTTTGCTCGTCGTGTTCCCTCCCCGACTATTGAGGCAATCTTGGATGCCGACATCCTTGAGGCAGATTGGGGAGGCTTACTATCAGTTCTACGAACACAGCTCAGAAATGTTGCAGAGAGAGCGAGACGCCTTGAAGTCATCGGGCACTCTTCGTAACACCTTCCTGTCGTCACTTGCCTCCGTCAACGACAACGGAGCAGATCCGTACGAAAAGGACGGTCGACTCAACAGACCCGCTTTCACCGAGGACCAAATCACAGGAAACTTGTATACGTTCACCTTGGCTGGTTACGATACCACCGCAAACACTATGGCATATGCCGTTGCCATGCTCGCCGCCTATCCGAAATGGCAGGATTGGATCATAGAGGAAATTGATCAGATACACAAGGAAGTGTCGGACCCAAAGAGTTATCAACAAGTCTTGCCGAAGTTGGAGCGCTGTTTAGCACTGATGTTTGAGACGCTGTAAGCAAGCTGATTGGATTCTAAAGGATTTTGCTGACTTCAGAAGCCGTATATTCACGCCAGTAGCCCATATTGTGCGCGAGTGTCCTGCCGAAAAGGTCGTCACTAGCCGTGGCAAAACCTACCGTATCCCTGCCAAAACACGTTGTACACTCAGTCTCGACGGCGTTGGAGCTCATAGCGACGTTTGGGGTGATGACGTCTTCGATTTCAAGCCTTCTAGGTGGAGCACCAAAGATACCAAGCTCGCAGGTACCAGCAGCATCGCGCAGGTGCCGAAACTTGAAGCTGCTGGTGCCAAAGAATCATTCTTGCCGTGGTCCAGCGGTCCTCGTGCGTGCCCTGGGATGAAAATGGCACAGACAGAATTTCTTAGTGTCATTTATACCATCTTCTCAGAGTATCGGACCGAACCAGCTTTGGAGGCAGAGGAGAGCTTGGAACAGGGCCTTTCTAGGATGGCGGCAGTTGTTGCTGACTCCCAGCCTAAGCTCACTTTGCAGATGAATAGACCGAATGATCTGAAGTTGAAGTGGGTGCGAAGGTAGAGAAGACAGACGCAGTTGCGGTCAGATACGATAATAGAAAATTGGGGCTATTCATGTCGAAGCATTTGACGTCAACGATTCAAAAGGACATGAGACTATCGCGATGTATATGGTACCTTCCAAAAGACCGTCACAGACTTTAAAACAATGTATCTATGTTCGTCACCTTCAGCGATCCACCTTCACCCTCTGTTGTCATGTCCATGATTTTTCCCTCCTCTGCGCCTTTCAAGTACCATACTATCTTAACGCCCCATCCATTGAACTCTAAGCCGCCCGTGTCAACAGTCGCACTTCTGTCTGCCTTGTTTGTCTTCAAGACAATCTCATTTTCAGCTCCTCCACCGTAATAGGTGAACCTGCTCTCCGGCACATCGAAGCTCGGATATAACTCTAGCCTGAGATCAGGAGTCCAACCTTCAATCCACTTTGCGTTGCCTTGATACACATCACCACGTGGGATGATGGCGCCTTGCTTCACAAAGACTGGCATAGACGTCAGAGGTGAGGATACATTAGCCGATGTGCCTGCGGTGTGCACTTGCGTCTTGTTGAAGTATTCGAGGTATGATTTGGAAGGTCCAGTTGGAAAGTAGACACTGCGAGTGCCGCCAGCGCTCACAATAGGTGCGATCAGGAATTCACTTCCAAAGAAATATGAGTCGTTGATATCCCAAGTTTTCTCATCTTTCTCAGCCTCTAGAAACAGCGCCCGAATAATTGGAAGCCCTGTCTTAGAGACATCGTTGGTGTAAGATCGAATGTATGGCAAGAGGTCGGCGTGCAAGTTTGCTGTTTGCTTCATGACAGCCAGTGTGCTCGTATTATCGTAGGGCGGATACCAAGGTGTGTGATTCGTACCGAGCCTGTGTGGAAGTCAGCATTTGCCAGTGAGATGCTTCCTGGATGACTGACATGAGCTCGTAAACAGGAGAAAATGCGCTGAACCACATCCACCTTGCCCACACTTCTGGTGACGGTGTCAGAGCGCCCTCTCTTGTGTAACCTCCCGTGTCAGAGCCCCAGATACCGAAGCTGATAAGCCCAGATCGAATGCCTGATGCAACGCTGTACGCAAGGCCGGTGAAATTAGCAGAGCTGTCGCCGTTCCATACATGCGTCTTCGCTCTGCTGCGATCTACTGCTGAACGCGCAAAATTGTAGAAACCGCTTTTGCCCCAAGTTCCAACCATCGATTCATAGGCCAGATCCAGAAAAAGTGCCATTTGTTCGTTTTGTACGTAGTCAGGCATCTCGCCTTCCTCGCCTCTATCGATTTTGTAGCCTTTTACACCTACCGCAGCGAAGTATTTCAGGGACTCGTCGAAGTAGTTGTAAGCAGCGGGTATGGAAAGATTCAGCGCTTCTCCTAGACCACCTACGGGATGATCATCGGGGAACAGCCAATGGTTCTGGGTAGAAGCGTTATAGAGCTTTGTGCCAAGCTGCGCTCGGTTCGCGATCCACACCTGGAAGTCGAGGCCGGAAACTTCGGTAAGATTCTGGATGAACGAGGCGGGGTCCGGATATTGTTTAGGATCGAAGTCGAAATTGCCCCATGATCTGTTCCCACTGCCGTATGGCCTATCTGCGAACACTGAGGTGGCTCGGATGCGGTTGTTGTACAAGTGGTTAACAACATCCTGGATATTCTCCTGTGCATTCGACACATTGCCATGGAAATCTAAAGTGAAGTCATCGGACCAGAAAGTGGGACCTAATCCAGAAGTAGGAGGTATTTCACTTCTCGCACTGAGTCCCGTATATTGCTCGATGACGCTCTTCAAGCCTCCGTCATCTTTAGGTAGGATAATGTAGTATACTAGGCTACTACTGTTGAAGATGAATTGTGCATCTCCCGGAGTCGTGAAATCATACGATCCCATCTTTAATGTGTCCGCATATACGCCATACCCAGCAGACGTAAGGAAAAACGGTGCACGTGCGTTACTCCAGTTGATGCCAACATTGTTTCCGACGCCCTTGAGGGCGAAAGCGACATTTGCATTGTCGATTCGACTGCTGAAGGGGTACTCCCAGACTCCATAGAAACGAGTCGATTTAGATGCGGAGAACCGCGCACCGTGGTAAGGATTCGATGTGTTGAGCGTGACCTTGGCGACCGTAGGCGTAATGAACGCGTATGTAAGCCCTTGTGTGATGTTCTTCAGTGCGCCAGCTGTAGTATTCTGTACGCCGGCCAAAATTGCAGTGTTGTTCACCAGGGTGGTATTGCCATCAGTAACAAGTAGACTAGATGACGGCGTGAGAGTGATTGCATAGTCACAGACCGCCAATGGCACTAGAGCACTCAGGCTAAGCCATGATATCTTGACCATGTTCGTAAAAGACAAGGGGCGAAAGCGATATTAGGAGCGCGCATCGCGCACGCGGTTGGTACAACCTACATCTTATACGAATCTTGTTCCTGGGTGCCGAGAGGTGCAGCTGCGGGTGGTTAATATACCGAAACTACGCCCAGAACAGGCCGGATCAGCGAGACTTGAAGTCATTTAGAGCTGGAAATTGAGTTCTACCGTAGCGGCAATCGTAGTGACCCTTTTTGGCTTCGTGGTGTGGAGGTTCAAAGGTAAGGTGCTAATAGCTGGGGCTTCCCCACATTTAGTGCGGAGAAGCTGCGATGACGTTTCAGGTACAGGCTAAAAGCAATTTCGGGAGTGAATTATGCTTGTCGGACGATTCGAGTGTGTTACCTATGGCATCGTGTATATTGAGCTCGGATCTGCTCGTTCTGTGATCGTGGCTTGAAGCCGGCTCGAACGTGACGTGACGGAAGGGGGTCGGGGGAGCTAAAAATTCTCGCGGGCCGAACCTCGTCTCCATTCCTCCGACAGCCAGACACAACAACTACTCCAACATTACTCCAACATTAACGAAACCTCGATTCAAGATCGCATTGTCGACCGTATCACCTAAGTTGTGTTCGTTGCAGTACTGTTTCCGACCCATCCACTGCCGTTGAGAGATACATGGAGGAGCAGCCTCAAGGCGTGCAAACGAGGCCAACAACCGCGTGCTTACGATGTAGAGTGCAAAAGCTCAAGTGTGGCCGAGAGCTCCCAACTTGCGAGCGCTGTCGCAAGCAAGATGCTGCGTGCACGTATCCGGCGCCGCCAGATCGGAAGCAGATCGCCGCTGAGAAATCTAATCGAATAAAAGCCTCTCAATTGAACAGTTCAAAGCATCTTCGCCGGCCAGACTCGCCTTCTGCAGAGACCAATACGGCGAAGAGGCGGCGCTCCAGTCAAGACACCGCTGGTCCATTCAATTGTCTAGCGGAGCCTGACGCCGCAGAGCTGCCGTCTACGGAGATCGGCCTACTTCTTCAAGAAGTATACTTCAAACGTGTCTACAACGCAGACTTAATGTTCCACAAAACCGTTGGAATGCAGGTTTATATGCTGAACAAGACACCTGAATATCTCCTACGAGCCATGTTCGCGCATGCGGCGTTGTTCCTACAGGAGGTAGACCCAGAGCATCAGAAATACATCAAAGTCTATCCAATGCAGACACTTTATGAGAGATCTTGGTCATGGGCACATGCTGCAAGTGTGCAGGTACTCTCCCATGCTGACGAGCCATCTGTCCTCAAGACACAAGCGCTACAGGTGTTACAGCTTTACTATTACGCGCGAGGAGAAATAGTGCGCGCCAAGGTCCATTTGTCTTTGGCATATCGAATGGCTCAGCTTCTTGGCTATGACAAACTATACGAGAATGAGGACCTCACTTTGACCAATCCCAGCCTCAAGTTTGATCACGAAATACGAAGACGGTCATTCTGGGCGAGTTGGTCGACTATGTGTCTGGACTCCGACGGTATATATGCTCCCCAGATATATGAAAGTGCCGCCGATCTACCACTACCGGCGAAATTCGGCGCTGGAGGTTCTATCCAAGGAGTTGATCTCACTGTTGGCCAAAAGATGAGTCGTGAGTGGAGGGGCCATGGAGACTCTCAAGCTGGCGACTTTCACACTGCCTCTTTGATGGCACAATTGGTTAAGCTGACAGGATTTTGGTTAGTAACCGTCGAACTTCGCATCAGTAAAATCTTTTATCTGACAATCCAAGGGCCAAAATACGAGGGCTGATATTCGAGCTTCGCACTCGGGGATACTCCCAGAGAATGGACGAGTCTCAAGAAGTAGGTTTGTTTCTGGAAGAAGTCGAGTATTTTGTAGACTTTCCGGCCAGTGAGATCTTCGCCAGGGCAAAGTCTTTTGAGCAAAGTCCAGAGTTTCTCGCATGTGTTTGCTCTATTTACTACTTAAGCCGGATCTTCTCGGAGGCTTTCAGACTAGAGTTGGACCATCTTTCGAATGCGAAGTTGCGGGACGGAAACCCGGTGATCCAGAGCAGTTCCGAAACTCCGGTTGTTGTTGAACAGGCGCTGAGATTCACGGAGCTATTGCAACAACTGGTATCGAGTAATTTGGATATCACGAGACTGTGGCATGTCACTGGATACGTGGCTTTTATAGCAGCCAAAGTGATTTTGGTATGTACCTGCCATACACAACCCATGCAAGCTGACCTATATCCAGTTTTACCATACAGTGCAGAAACGGAACGAGACTATATTAAGATCTTTGCAGGTTCCAGGACCAGATTCAAGTGAAATCTCTGTCAATCAGACTGTGCTCCAAGTCCTGAGCCTGTACTGGCAACCTTTGCATGCGCTGGTAAGCTTCCCCATTCATCCCTGTGAAGATTCATGTATTTTGACATTTCAAGGTTACGAACTTGAATGAATCAATCGAAATGGCTCGTTCTAGTCCAGAAGCATTTCTATCCTTTCCATGGGATTACATCAATTTTCTTTCCGACGGCAAACCAAACCCCGAAGTCGGGTACACCGCAGACATCCCGCAGCTGGCCATCGACAAGCAAGGACCACTACAAGAAAATACCCAGCTACATATTGAGCACCTGCAGTCGATAGGTGCAGGTTTCTTACCAATCGAAGTATCTACATCACGCGGGCCTGAAGGGCATGCTGTTGAGAAACAGTGGGCGATGAGTAGGCCATACTAAGTACGACGATTACAATTGCGAATATCCTTAACAGGTTGGTATGGAAGAAGAAGATTTTAACATGATCTGCTGTACATTAGGCATTAGGCTTTTAAGCGGGTTGAAGGTTTTCGAAATGGTATAATTGTTCAGTCTCCACCTTTCGTGCTCTCCTAAGAACTTTAGATGTTTCGACCAAGGAAACAAACGTCCATCCTACGACAAGGCGCCACTGCTATTTCGTATGCCAGAGGCTGAGCGTCAACATCCACGAGTGGAACCAAAAGTCAAAGGATAAGCATGTGTGTGAGTAACCTTCAGATGTATATTCGATCTACACTATACTTTCGTAACTATAATTCATCCCTGTGGAGGATTACACATGCCTTTCCGCCACGGGAATCTATCCTCCATTGACGTCCGCTCATCAGTATTCTTCAATCGCCAATCGCATATAGCGAATGAGAGTTGTCGTTTGCATCATAGGCTAAGATATCATCAACTTGTGCCTGCGTCAATTCGGCTCCAAAGTCGAATCCATCATCCAAGATTCTTGCCGTAATATTCCAGTTGTGGAAAACGACTGCAAATTTAATCGTCCTGCCAACGGGACGGAGGAAGTAGTTGCTGTCTCCACCTTCCAGGTTGCCCTGTCGGTGAATCGTCGACTTCGCACGCATTTCGCCGCGACCTAAGATTTCGAAAGCGTCGAACTCGCCGCAGCCGGTCGACCAGCAAGAGCAAGGAATATTTTTCCGGTCATTGCCATATTGCAAGATGCGTGGAATAGCGGCATTTAGGAACCACCAAGCGGGTGCGTCAGAGAGCATGCCCTGGTCTGAGCCGTAATTGTCGTAGTGGTCCATCTGGAACTCGATGAAAAAAGCTTTAGAAGGCCCGTCCCAGCCATCTGCGAGGGTCAGCGCCTACTTTGATTAAAGATAGTCGAGGATGGCATACAGTGGGCTGTAGCGTCTGGCCTCGCATATTCGCAATTGTCGTCGCATACTTTGTCCGTAAAGACGGCGATCTCGCGCTCCGATGTCTCAAGAGTTCCATCGAAAGGCGTGTTGTCTGCAGCTACTTTACTCCCGTCCCCGATCACGTAGCCGAGCGAGTTCCCGAAGGCGCTGCGCTCTGTTAGCATCAGCAAGATCATACAACAGATGACTTGGTCTCATACTAGTCAAACGTGCCGGACTTCTGAGGATCGCCTAGGTTCGCTAAAAAAGCAAAACCACTCGCTGCAGCAGGCGCCGCAGAACTGTAGTAAGCCACCCGACTCCAAGTTGAAGCTGCATCTCTTTTAACATCGTTTTCCTGCAAAAGGTTGCCCGATCTTGGACCGGCCAACGTAGGGACACCAGTTACAGCGGGGCTTTCCTCATCGCGCTTGACAGGTGGAAAGGCTTTCGTCACGCTCGTATCGACGGTGCTATCTGGGCATGGCAAAGAAGAAGCTGATGGTATCGATGATGGAGGTGAAGTTGGAAGGGCAGGCAACGCAGGAGGAGGTGGAGGCAGAGGCAGAGGCAGGGGCAGGGTTGCAGCCGGCGGCGGAGGTGGAATTGCAGCTGGTGGTAAAGGAAGTTGAGGCGTTGCTGTTCGCACGCGTCAATGGACTGCAGAATTTCGTGTCGCGGTGTATCAAAGGGGACTCACGTGAGATTTGAGTATGTTGTAGGGTACTCGACTCCTCGCACGGACACTCCGTCTCGTCTATTCCAGGAGGTGAGGTTGGCGGTTGAGAAATCGGGGACGATGATCTCCTCAGATTCTTTGAGTCTGTGACTTCAAGAATTGTCGTTGCAGTCGTTGTCGCGGTTGTCGTCGACACATGGAGTGAAAGCGCTGCTAAAAGTACAGAAAGTGCAGGAAGTGCAGGGAGCGAAGCTGGAGCCGGAGGAGGTTGCACAGGTATTGCTGGGACAGGTGGTGCCAGAGCAGGTGGTGCCAGAGCAGGTGGTGCTGGAACAGGTGGTGCTGGGACGGGCAGTGCAGGAGCGGGGACTGGAACCGGGACCGGTACAGGTATGGGTACATATGGAGGTGGAGGTAAGATCTGCGTTTGCGTAAAGGCAGGTACAAGATTCGGACATGTGCTACCCTGGGCAAAAATTGTCGTGGTAACTGTAGGCGTTACTGTGCAGACGAAACCAGAACCGTGCGTTGCCAATTGCGACATCCCAGGGTTGCCCAGCTGTCCATTCGTAGGGATGATTGTCTGCACAATGGTAGTGGCGATTGTCTCTTTGATCGTAGAGAAGACTGTCTGCACAGTTGTGGAAGCGATTGGTTGGTTAGTCGACGAACCAGGCGCTTGTATAGTTGTTTTCACGCTCGTAGACTTTGTTGTGAATGCTGCCGACGCAGTAGTAGTGCCTTCTGCCCCTTCAGTGGTATATTGGCCTGATCATCAAGTATGTCAGTCACGCTGCTAGCCGTTTAGATGGTACAGCCAGCAGGTACCTTCGGTATTCGGGTCATCCTGGGTATGATGCCAAAATGAATGCCAAATAGATCGTATGGTCCCGTGTTCGTCGCGGGGTTTCCGCATTTTCCGTCGGCTATTCGTACGGCGGTTTCTTCGACGGCTGGGTTCTCGCTTTGATATCGACATGTCCGGCAGCTTGTAAACAGCTATTTGGGAAACGTTCATCGGACCGCGCAGATGCATGGAGAGCTGGGTGCGCACATTAGCATCCAAATGAACGCACGCAGCTCATTTTGATCTACTTCTCCGATCAATGGCGTGGTAGGTCCAACGCCTGAGTAGGCTATGGGCTCATGATCGCATAGTCCGGTGTTCGGATCTACTCGTGTCGTTCTATTGTACTCGCCAGGCTGGCTGATGTTCTTGTACGTAATTGCGGTGACCTCGGAGCAATACCAGTTCCCATCGTCGGCGCGTTCGGCAGTTCCGCGACATAGTTGTGCAGCTGTCGTGCTGAAGGCGACCCGAATAAAGAGGCCCAGTATACTGAAGAGTAAGTAGATCATCCTGATGCTGTTCAATAGAAGTACAACGGCTGAACTGTGTGGCTGTTATGCAAAGTGAGGGCGTGCATGTAATAGAGACAGATGTGAAGTTAAAGATTAAATTATTTGCTAAGAGCATTTCTAGCAGGAATTATGGGAAGCAAGAAGCAGCGTCCGGTGAAACCAAATCAGTAGAAGCTACCAGCCCAATGTTCTTCCCTTCTACGGTCGGACCTAAGCACTCATTAGCGATATTCCACGCGTATTGTGGAAAGCGCGAGGGTAAGACATGTGCATTTCAGAGAGTCCGTTGAGTTCATCAACGTCAAAGACGTTTAAAACAAGACTGTGCTGTGTCAGCAAGGAGAAAAGCAGCTTAGAGGATAGACTTGACTTACGGTACCAGAAAATAAAATGTATGGAATACTTCATCCTTGCACGAGACAGTGGATTGGGCTGAACGTACCTGAGAGTGTTTGCCGCGGATCGCTGCAGACAATAGCAGTGTCAAGCAAATAACGGACGCTCAGATCCTCGACACTAAAGGATGCAGACTGGCGCCGCGAGTTGAGGTTCGGAAGGTGAGGTCGCGCTGCAGACTTTTAATGGACGCGCCAAGCGTGGTCCAAGCGCAGCTCAAGCGATTAAGCGAGAATTCGCACACATCCACTTCGCGATCTCGCGAACTTCTGAACTCCAACCTCGTCAGCCATCTAACACCGCAGCCATGGGTCGTCTTCACAGCAACGGAAAGGGCATATCAGCCTCAGCCATCCCCTACTCGCGCACTCCCCCGGCGTGGCTCAAGACCACCCCCGAGCAGGTCGTCGAGCAGATCTGCAAGCTCGCCAGGAAGGGCGCGACTCCCTCCCAGATTGGTGAGGTCCTTCGTGACTCCCACGGTATCGCTCAGACCAAGGTCGTCACCGGTAACAAGGTCCTGCGTATCCTCAAGTCGAACGGTATGGTAGCCTGCCCGAGCTGAAGCGCACGTCAACAGCAGATCCGCCTATGGGCATCTGCAGCGCTATACAAATTCGCCTCTGTTTAGTTCAAAGCTGACAGAGAGCCATTAGGTCTCGCCCCTGAGATCCCCGAGGATCTCTACATGCTCATCAAGAAGGCTGTTGCCGTCCGCAAGCACCTTCAGACCAACCGCAAGGACAAGGACTCCAAGTTGTACGTACAGCCCAAGTTTTTGTGCATGGCTTTTGTTGACTCTCGTAGCCGTCTCATTCTCATCGAGTCCCGTATCCACCGCCTCTCCCGCTACTACAAGACCGTCGGTGTCCTGCCCCCTACCTGGAGGTACGAGAGCGCCACTGCCTCTACCCTCGTCGCATAAACAGGTGCTGCCAAGTGCTGTGGGACGAAGGAAAATACTCAATTGGAGTTACGGATGCATGGATACACTGCGGGTCACATAGCCTGTTTGTGGGTGGACATGATTTGAAATGAATGAAAAGCATCACGTCCGAGGACGACTCTTCAATTGATACCCTGTGCTGGACGTCCAGCTTCTCACGCCTCTCTTGAATGTGAACATGAACATGTGAAATTTTAAATGTCCCTCACCATGGGGTATCATGCCTGCCATGATGCGCCTCGAAGCTCTTGATGACCCGGAAACGCCTGTCCTATGCAAGCCACAATAGACGACTCCCTTGTCTTTGCCTCTCCTACGTTTCCTCCAGATTCAACGGACTTTTCGACCCTTGTTTCAATACAGTCGCCCTCCAGCTTTCTTTAACCCTCAAGCTCCGCACTCTTCTGCGCCAACCACTTGCTCAAGTACTCCAACGGCTTTTCCGGCCTATTTCATATTAGCGTCATGCCGTCGCACCCAATGCTCACTTCCACCTACTCTTCCGTAACCAAATGCTTCATCGCCTCTAGCAGGTGTGGCGTGACATGCTGGTTCAAATACTGCCGTGTGGGTGCTCCATGCAGCGTCGCGTGAACAGGTATCTGCGCAGGTCCACTCGGATGCGGCGAATTGCGCGACGATGCTGGAGCTGGGGCGGGTGAGGCTGCTGAGAGAGCGGGCTGTACAGGTTGCTGCTGCTGTTGGGCTGGAGGTGGTTGTGCTTGTGGCTCTGACTGGGGCGCCGGCGCCGATTCGGAAGCAATTGCGGGTATTTCTGTGCGCGCAGATTGTTCTACAGCTGAATGTGGAGCTGGCGCCGAGTCTGCCATCTCGACATCTTCGGCTGGAGTGCCGTTTGGTATAGGCGCAAGGGCAGGAGCTGCGACAGTGGTTGGCGAGGTCACAGCTGCGGTCTGCGGAAGAGCTTCGTGAGCAGGATCGGCCATGTTTTGGTCGTTGAGATCGACGAGAGGTGTTGGAAGGGAATGGCCTGGCTGGAAAAGGAATGGATTCCTGGGTGTTGGCTGCGACATGCTATCTGACGGTGTCTTGTGGTGTTGAGTGCACGGGTGATTCGGAGATGGGACGGAGATCTTCCGGAAAAGACAAGTCGTGGGAGCATGCATGTGGTGATCTCTGTCACGGTGAAACAAGACATTAACGGTACAGTCTTGCCCACTTAAGTCCATACTGTGTTCGGCAGTCGCGAAGTGCGGCCAGATGAGTAGCTCCTGCCAAAACGCCCTCCTTCTGCCAACACAATCATGCGAAGATCACACTACAAACCTTCAACGATCACAGATTCACTACACCCCAAACAATCCTGATTTTTGTTCGATATGTATCTTGGTTCCAGACTTATCTATCTATCCGTATATCATTATAAAAGCTCACCCTGCTGAATTCACACCGCTGCCTGTCGCGTGCGGTTCGGTCCCCTTGGTGTGTCCAAACACTGGCGTGATTATTGCCAGATTATCTATTGCATTGTTTAATAGACCTGTAGCGACATGTAAACTCGTATGTTCCGAAGCCGATAGCGTTGATGGTCTCTCAACTTCGCTATCTCATGACTTCTAGAGATACCGTTGGCCTGCGGGGTGCAGGAGATGTGTCGCGTTTTGGTTCGAATATGTACGCTCAGTCACGAATGACTTTCCGGAAAAAAGGTTGTGCTGTACGAAGGTATGCAGTTAGGCTGTGAAGATATTTAGACTTACCGCGCTTCTCACCGATCCCATCTCTTCTGAAAAGGTAAGTTGGTAATATATAGTCGTCTGCTGTCTCTTCAGTAAACAACGATGTAAGAGATGCTAATCATCATGGCTTTGCAGACGCTCAACATACATCTACCTAATTATGCATAGAACAGGTAAACACTACAAAAGTAGTATAGCCGTGGACCGTGGCGAAATGTCTCCGAATCCCAACAGACGATTTCTGAATAGCTTGCCTCCAACAGAGAGCGCAGCTAGTAATATGAGAAAGCATTCGATTTGCATGTATGACATCTGAGTATGATACACGTTCCACAAATATTGTACAGTAGTATGCCACCGGCCCTCTATGCAATGACTTTCTGCGGCGTCTGTTCAGTTTTGCCGCTCTTGCTTTGCAACGATTCCGGTAGCAAGTTCTCATGCTCTTGGCCAAATGGCATGTCATCTCCATCCAGTACCCGACGTACCTTTAAGGTCGACGCCGCACCATGCATGCCCACTATATTTAGAGTCCTCTCTAGCTCACCCCACACCTTGACCGGTGGTGACTCTCCCTTAAAAAGCTCCCGCCCAGCATGGATCAACTCGTTCGCGGCGAAGCTGCCCGGGGCGTACTTGGGCTCATACGGCTTGCGGTCCCACTGGTTGCGCTGCATCCGGTAGAGGGTCTGCATCATGCTGCCTTCTATCGCACCAGGATCCAGAACTTCATGATCAATCTTCGGAGCGTCTCCTGCCGATGCGCCTCCACCGCGCTCACGGGCCGCAGGCCCGGCTTCGCTGCCACGGTTTCTCGCTGGGCCACGAGCACCACCCGGTCCACGAGCACCACCAGGGCCACGGGCGCCATTTGCGCGAGGGGGACCGTCTCCACGTGCGCGTAGATTAGGCCCACCTCGTGGCCGACCGCCGGGAGCCCCTCCCTCACGGGTTGTGCGGAGAGTGGACGGAGCGCGGACCATTGTGCCTGGGGCACCGGCGGCTTCCTTTTTGACGAGAGGTTTCCGGGGAGTGATGATCTTGGGCCCTGCTGAGGGGACAGCGCCGGTTCTTTGCGCAATGACACCTCCGGTTTGGGGAGGACGTCGAGATTGGAGATTTCCAAGCTGGTTTGCGGCGTTCATATTCCGTTGGCGGCGAGGCTGACGCTGAGCGGCACTCCCTATGAGAGATAGTTAGTTGGCAAGCTATTAAAAGGCATGGCATTGAGGTTATTCGATGCGTACCCGTCATGGCGTCCTTGAGCGATGTACTCTGCGGTTGGGAGACGCCAGGCTCGTCCTTGAGCCTGCGAGCGGAGGCGTGGAAGCCTCTGGAGTTGTGTGCGTTCCATGCTACACGCTGCGACAATGGTCGTCCAATTGTGCCCATTGAAGGGCACACGTAGCGTTGCGACATGGCGGCAATGGATGCTGGAAGCTGGGATTGTGACTTTTGGCTTGAAGCCGTGGAGAATAGCTTGGCACGCTAGGGGTCCCTTCACATCGCCCGTGCGCGCGAGGTGCGGAGCATCCCGAGCATTGTTCACGGTTTAGCCTTCGTCACAATTATCACTCAACAACAATTTTTGGACGACATCTCATTCCTTCGAAGGCGTTTGTTGCATCTCTGTTTAGTGTAAAGCACGCACGAAGCTCGCGTTTGGAGCACAAAATCCATCAACGCGCTACATACCCATATCAATACCTCTCAAGAAATAAGATTACACCACTGGTCCAAATCCTGTGAACATTACCATAGGTCGGTATGCTTCGCCGTCCCGCCACCACTATCACTCTAACCTCCACGGACCTGGACGCCTACGAGGCCAACCGCCAGCGCAAGATTTGGGAGAAGCAGCAGCAGCAAGCTCAAGCTGCGCAGACTGCCAACGGTCCCAACAACCCCGTGGAGCCGGGTCAGCATGGCTCAGTCCGATCACAGCAGCGGAGCCAGAAAGATCGCATTATGGGTGGGCAGTCGCGTCAGGGTACTTAACGCGATAACATGAAAGAGCACGCATGGACCGTAAATCTTGTATACTAAGACTTTGGAACTAGACTTTGAAGTTCTTGAAGGCGGTGCGGACGTAGTCATGGGCGACTAGATACGTCCCTGGCGTATGGTGTTGGGTGACCAGGCATTTGATCTGCTCTGAAGTTTGGCAGTACGCAAATCAGTAACGAGGTATGTCCATCAGTATATCAATCGATAAAGTCCTAAAAATACTATCAGAGCATTTGGTCTAGCAAGCAGGTAGTGCAAGCTACCAATGTTTTATGAGTACATACTCCGTCAAGACCACCGAGCGCGCGGCTATCGCGGCTCATTCCTATGACAAACTGATACCACCACCACCTTGATTGGCATGCATTCTCCTTAAGCCATGTGAGGCGGTTTTTTCCTCATCAGTCATTGCTAGCGGAATGCAACAATGACGCGTCGGTCCGCGCAACGCGTGGAATGTCCCTGGCTCCAGCAACTCAATATGCCCACCCCTTGATATCCGTTGACGCCTCTCCGCTTTCTCTTGCCACTCGTATGAAGTGAAACCTACAGCATGGCACGTCTCAAAGCGGCGTCTGCGCTGCTGGTGCCCTTCGTGTTTCGAGCTTCCGCACAACAATATCAGCTTATACAAGAATACAACGCTTCCAACATCTTCGAAGAGTTCAACTTCTTCAGTGTAAGAAAAGGTCTCACTGACGAGGCGATGCTGCCTGCTAAGCTATGTTAGGGCCCTGATCCGACCGGTGGCTTCGTCCAATATGTGTCGAAGGAAGTTGCTGCAAGCACTCCGCTCATTGGCAATTCTTCAGACTTGATCTACATCGGAGTTGATAGTTCCAATGTTTACACGCCCGGTGGACTGGGACGACCAAGCGTCCGACTTGAGAGCAAACTTACCTTCACAGAAGGTCTTTTCGTCATCGATCTTACACACATTCCAGTGGGGTGTGGTACTTGGCCAGGTAGTATGGCCTTTCAATTTACACTTATCTAGCTGACCATCGTTGGATAGCACTCTGGACAACTGGTTTGACTGACTGGCCAGTTGACGGTGAGATCGATATCATCGAGAACGTCAACGACGCTCGCGCCAACAACGCTGCTATCCACGCCGCTGACGACTGCTCTGTGGACGCCACCACCGCGCAAACCGGCACATGGAAGAGCACAGATTGCAGTATCGCCCATGACGAGAACCAAGGATGCGGCACCATCTTCACTGAGCCCTTTAATTATGGCTCCGAATTTAATGCGAACGGCGGTGGCGTCTACGCGATGGAATGGACCAACGACTCTATCAAGATTTGGTTCTTTCCACCTAATAATGTACCCTCCTCTCTCTCGAACGGCGATGTCCCTGATTCGGAGTTGTTTGGTACCCCGAGCGCAAGTTTTTCGGGACCATGCTCTGGCTTATTTAGTGAGAAGTTCTTCAACCATAGCATCGTTATTGACACTACGTTCTGTGGTGGGTGGGCAGGCAACACATTTGGCACTGGCAGCTCATCGTGTCCGCTCAAAGAAGGGCTGGGTCCGCAGGATAGTTGCGTGGACTTCGTGGCGAGTAACCCCGAAGCCTTTCAGGACGCGTACTGGGGGATCAGGAGCGTCAAGGTCTGGGAAAAGGTACCCGGTTTCACTGTGCCAGGGCTTGCAACACCTGGACTCGACCTACCTACGCCGATTGCAACGATTGAACCTCTCGATGTTCTGATCAAAGGATCTGTATCGAAGAATGTCACCACACCGGTCGCGACTATTGAACCCCTACATATTTCGCCCTTGACTGGTGGAGTACTCCATGCTTTCGACAATAGCGGAGCTCCTGTTGACGATGATGAGGACAGCGTTGGGGATGACTTGGAAGATATTGTGGACGCCACTGCGGATTCTTCGGATGACGATCCCTTGTCCGATCTCTTTGATACAGAAGAACCCAGCGGCATTATCATTGCGGTCGATATGGATCCTCTCACCTCCCAAGCAGCTGTTCTTCTTGACCAGACTGGATCAAGCTTATACGGCGGTAATGGTCATCTACCCTCGAAAGCACCTGCTGTCCCTTCTATTCGCGCACCATTCGGCGTCGGCAATACGGAGAACCCCAAAGACATCTTCCCACCAAAGTTATCGCTCCCTGTGCCTACAAAGGGACCTCGAATCCCTGCCCTAGGTGACGCAGGTATCGTACCTCCACATCTGCAAGCTGGTCGACCAGTGCGCCAGCAGGATCCCGCCCTGAGTGGATTCGTAGGCGTCCAGAGACCGAATACACTTCCCCTGCTACTTCCGAGTCCCATCGGTAATGTGGCCAAACCGGGATTGGTTCCTCAGGTCAGCAATCCAGAGACCACTACGGCCGAACTCCCTCTTTCCGACCCTGTTGCCCCAATAGCTGTTCCTCAGCTCAACGCTTCCGGCCTTGGTGCCCCATGGGTTAACATTTCCAAGGCTGACGCTCCAGTAGCTGTTCCGCAGCTCAATGCTTCTAGCCTTGGCGTCCCAGGGGTCAATGTTCCCAAGGTCGATGCACCACTCATACTGGTGACGCCGAGCGGAGACAATACGGGCCTTCTACCGCTTCAGCACAGCAATCCTCTTGATCCTGCCGGCATTGGTAACACAGGGGTCGTTCCGCCTAGCATCAGCGATAGCCCCATAGTCAGTCTCTGGTATTCGTTTAGCCCTGTGCTCAAGCAAAAACTGGTGGCTGCGGCGGCCCACTTACCTCCGCCCACCCCCGGAAGCAGCCCCCTAAATGATCTTTGGGCCTCTTTGAGCCCTGAGCTGAAGAGTGAAGTCTGGAATGCAGCGAGGAATCTGCCCGCTTCGACGCCCGAGAACTCGGTCCCCACCATATCCGATTTGATAAATGCTGCTTCAAGCGGGCAGACTACCGATATCGACAGTTCACCAGGACTGCCGTCAATGGATATTCCGCCTGCCGTGAAGCCTGTTGGTGGTCTGTTGGGCTTCCTAGATGCGAAGACGAAAAACAAGCTGAAGGCTTTGCTTGGACAAATCTCAGCAGCGCCAACAAGCGACAATGACTTGAAGCGACAGGTCTCAATCTCAAGTCCACTCCCAACGCAGGCGGTAGTAAACAATCTGCAGCCACTTCCTGTCCCGATCGGGAGCACAGTACCGGCAAACCTGTCTCAGCCCGCACTCCCAACGCAGGCGGTAGTAAACAATCTGCAGCCACTTCCTGTCCCGATCGAGAGCACAGTACCGGCAAACCTGTCTCAGCCCGCACTCCCAGTCTTCAAGCTGACGCCAAATGTGCCCGTCACTGCGCTGACCACGACTGATACAACGAATGCCATGACAGGCCTTTTCAGTCTCCTTGACGACAGCACAAAGGCACAGATAGCGGACTTGCTGCTTGGAGACGACTCATCGACCGCAGACGTTCCGCAGCCGAGCGGAGCTGCTGTAGGTGAGGTCACACGCCGCTCACATGTATCCTATCCCTGGAAAGGACAACCGACCTGGGACGTTGCCAAGCAATATCTTCTTGCTGACACGCTTGACAAATTGGACAGCATCATCAAAACAGTCGCCAATCTTGATGGTGAAGGTCCAGACGTTGTGACAAACAACATTTGGGATGTTTTGAACGTGCAGGATGTGCAGCCACTCGAAAATGTGATTGACTCTATTGATATAAATGACAGATTGAAGCTGGCAGATTTCCTCACAGGGGATAAGGACATTTTCAACGACATTGGAAGTTTGATCGCTCTGCTTCTGCTTGGTGATGGCACCACGAAAGCATCTGGACTGCAGGACATTATGAACGCCGCGAACAATTACGCTCGTTCGCCAAATGACGAAACGATGAACGTGTTCATGGAAATCCTTCAAGATTCGGCAAGCGCACTCTACGGTCACAGTGTCTCTAAAAGGAACCCAGTAAAGGATCGTCTCCGCGCTCGCGACGCTGCTACCAACTGGACTGCGCAAGACAAGCTCGCTCTCGCGCAAAATATCTACGCTTTGTGCCCAGCTCCCGCTGCCATTGGCATCCCCTTCCCGTCACCCAACGATCTTGCGACAGACTTGCTAGACCCGCGCAAGACTCTCGAGGATGCCACGACTGCCTTCCGAGTCAAGCTGCAAGCCTACTTCGACGTCACTGTGCAAGGCTGCTGGGGCAAGATCAACCAATGGCTTGCATGGCGTCAGCTTCTTCGCAAGCCTGGAACCTCCACCATATTGCCCTTCCCTGCGACGAAGAACGTGAGCATGCGTATGCGGTCAAGAAAGAAGGACGACGTCGCACCTAAAACTTCCGACCCACAAGGCCTTCTTGAGCAGCAAATCTACACCATCTGCCCTAAACCAGATACCTTCTCTACCGACCAACTGATCGCCGAACTTGAAGATGCGAATACATCTATCGAAGTTGCGATCAGTCATTTCCAGAACAAGCTATGGGCGTACATGGCGAAGCTGCAATCCTGTTCGGACCAAATCAGAACTTACGGACCCAAGCTCAAAGCCCTGAGCGTGCCTCCTTCCACAGAGCCTTCCTTGCACACCACCGACCATGAGGAGATGAGGCGGCATCATGCTCGCCAGAGCCTTCCGAGTCTCGCCGGTCTACCTCCTCAGGTTCTCTTGTTCTTGGCCAACCTTCAGCAGAGTGGTGTACCTTACAAGAGCCTGTCTTTCAAGGAACAGAAGGACATCTATGACGCTCTTCTCGCAGGCACTGGCGCTGGCTGGCCTGGCAACCCTCGTAGCAAGGAACAGGTCCAAAACTTGGTCTTTCAATTGACGCAGGCTACCGCGCCCCAGCTCTCAGGCACTGTCTCACCTCCACCACCACCACCACCACCACCTCCACCACCTCCGCCTCCGCCTCCTCCTCCGCCTCCGCCTCCCTCAGGCACTGGCCTACCTCCACCTCCACCTCCCCCTCCGCCTCCGCCACCGCCACCGCCAGGCAATGGCCTACCTCCGCCTCCGCCTCCGCCTCCGCCTCCCCCTCCCCCTCCCCCAGGCACTGGTCCACCTCCGCCGCCACCGCCTCCTCCTCCACCTCCCCCAGGCACTGGTCCACCTCCACCTCCACCTCCCCCTCCACCACCGCCTCCGCCTCCCCCGGGCTCGGACGATGATGGCACTCTTGATGACAGCGATCCCACTGGGCCCGGGAATGACCCCTTTGCCGGTGATCCCAATAACGATGGCTCAGCTGGCGGTCCTGCTGATGGCGTAATCGAGCCCGCGCCCTTCCCCGATGCTCCCGTCATGGCCTTCACTCCTGACACTGTAGACGACGGCTCTCAGGATTCCAGCGCCGGGGATGTCAACCCTGCGTTCCCCGTCGAGTCTCCAGGCTTCCGTTCCCGTATCCTGAGAAGTCTGCCTTCCAAGCGTCAAGAAGACCAAAACGGCGTCATCCCCGACACCGAAGCCCCCGCCGACCTCGACGCCATCCTCGGACCCCACGGCACCCTCGACCCTTACGGCTTCCTCGGGCCCCAAATCGCTTCCCCCGACGCCTCCACCACTGCCACACCAGACCCCCACGACCAGCCAAATGTCCCCGACGACCAGCTCTACGACCTGCCCGACACGGCCGTGGACGAGGCTAGTCCGGACGTCGATCAGGCGCTGCAAAAGGGCGAGCAAGACCCATTCGGGCAGCTGCAGTACGACAAGGATGTCAACGATGATAGTGCGGAGGACAAGTTGGAAAGCAAGGAGTTCCTAGGGAAGTTGAGACATCATGAGCACAGTGAAGACAATGAGAAATATTTGGGGGATCCGAAGGATGTGGAGGACTTTGTGAACAAGTTCCTGAAGGGAAGTCCACAGGCGGGAGGCAAGGTGGTGCCCTAGGGGTAGACTGAGAGGAACTGGAGTCTCGGCAAGGTATAAGCATGGAATTCACGAGTGATGTTTGATGGAAATGACTGAGAATATTTTAGCGCTAGGGCATCAAATTGTAATTTGCATTTATCTTCGATCAAACGTACCTTAACGCCTTACGTGTGACCTCGTCGCTTCGTATCTATGTACACTTCCTCGTTTCACGCCTGTGTAAACCCATCGGCATGTGCTAGTTAGGCAAAGCTGTTCGAGGAATAGCTCAGCTCCATGTGCACTTTTGTCCAGGGTTGTATGCAACTAAACTAAACTGCCGGACTCTGCTCCGGGGATCCCAATCCATACCTAGGGTATGTCTATCGCTATTTCCTATAGGTCCGGAAGTAGTCAAGAGAGGGCTACGTAAACCCTATACGAAACAGACGTGTGGAGGATCTACAGCACCATCAATGGCTGTTCGGCCCTTTCTGTCACTTGATCACGATTCTGCTGGTTCATTCTACGGTATTCGCCGTAGTTGCTATATCGAGTTGCCAGAGCAAGAGATTCGTCTTGCTCCAGTCTTGTCGACCAGGGCGTCATATCAAACGTGGAAAGAGTTGCCTGATTCAGCTCCCGTGTGTTTCCAAGGGTGTATGCGATAGTCCGCAAAACACCATGTCCGCGAGGCTGACTTCTCAATCATGTGCTTGCTGGGGGCTTCCAGCCCCCACAATCACCTGCCGTCTGCGCCACACATCATCAGCCCCATCGTTACATTATCTACCCATGGAATTCAGAAACCGCAGAAACGGCGAGCAGAAAACCGCCTTCCCGAACAGGAACCCTTCGGCCCACGTTCTCGGCATCGCAGACATGGACGCGGTGAACCCGACCCGCGTCCCGGAGCGGTAGGTGGTGTTTGTCACACGTGGAGCATGCAAAGGTGAGCGGGAGACACGAGGGCGACGCAAGGGTGGCGGGAAAGGCGAGGAGCGCGCTTTTGCGTCGTGGTCTTGCGTCGCAATCGTTGATACGCAAGCTGCGTGAACGGCTGTGGAGGTAAGGCGTGCCCTTGGCGCTGGCGTGCCTTGCATGTATGCATACGTACATGTGCACACGCGTGGATGCGGTGTCTCCAGTGGTTGTGCGAGACCGGGGTAAGACTCACCCTGAGGTCTGGCTTGTGCGATGGCTGGTTTGCATGTGCAGTGGTCGTGAGGGTGAATGGGAACGGCGGTGTGCGGTGTTCACAGTATGAATTCGCCGCGCTGTGAAGCGTCGCACGAGTGCTGCATGTTTCCGATGGAGAAGCGAGAACGCATCTTCGGCTCTTTCACTGGTGTCCTTCTGGCGAGAATTGCTTTCATGATGTGAAAATACTGTGGCGTATGTGGCCAAGATCAAGCTGACTGGTAGGCATCAAGTCCCGTTAAGTGAATGTGTCCTACTGGAAACGTAACATTGATGAAGCAGGATACCTGCGGAAGGAGTTACTTTGCTAGATGCAGGTTGCCATGAGGCGGGAATCTTCAATCGCTTGCTTGGTGGCGTAGGATACATCACGTATTCTACGCCGCAAACTCTAAAGTTACGGGGATATTGGTCCTGTCGTTGTTATGCTGTGGCTGGCCAGCGAGCGATTGATGGAAATACTTGAGTGGCCGCGGGAGCGTAAAGTACAATCAGCCTGTGTATTAACGACCTTAGTCTTCTCACTGCACTTGGACGATTCCTTTAGGATTCACTAAGCAAAGTAGATGCACTCGTTCCACGCTAGGCACTCTCGCCGTTGCATCGAAACCGCGTTTTTCGCGCAGTACGAACACGTGTATCATTCCACCAGGAAGACTCGGCATTCACGCTTACTCTAAGGCATCGGGAGCTACAGCTGGCTTTGGATGATCTTGATCATCTACACTGTATAAGGGGACAAGCAAACGTCATGATACCGCAGCAGCGGGATACGGTTCGCACGGAAGTGGGCGTGGGATTCGCGGCTCGGCCTGTGCTCGTTAAGGTCATGTTGCCGAGCGTAGAGCAAAAGCAGCAGCTGGGGTCGCGAAGAACGCCTTCACTGTGCAGAGGAACGCAGCAGTAGCTGCCGAGTAGGCATGGACATCGAGTCTCGACTTCGTTCGAAAGGGTAGGAGAGAAACCTGAAAGCTGGGCGGCTGAGGACTGGCCTTGGTACCTGGAAAGCTACGGTGCAGTATCAACTGTTGCCATCGGAAAGTAGGCTTTGTTAGGAAGTGAGGCTGCACAGTCCAAAAATTACGGCTGTGTATGCAGATGCTCTGAAGTTGTTTGGTGTACAGCCCAATGACACGGTCGCGGCGTCGTGAAAAGGCCTCGTTGGGGTTTAGTGCACACAGCGCACGATCGAGGAGACAGCCGTGCTCTTGAGGTCAGTGTAATTCTCCGCACACGATGAACTTGGTAGATCCTGGATGATCGCATGGCTCGCCGTTATGGCCATCTGGATATCATCGTGGACGTTCATCTGTCATAACGAATTGTGGGCGCCCTAAGATTTACGGCTGATTTCGCAGGTGCCTGTCGGAGAGGCAAAAGCCAATGTGGCCGCCAATGCATATTTGGTCCCAACGTCGCCGTTAGATGCAGCAGCTACTGCAGCCTTTTTGGACGTGTTTGACTAGGAGACGGTAGCTGAATACTGGCGCATCGTCAGACGCAGGTACCCACCACTTCCTTCATCCTCGGGTACGCGTCGGGAACCTGTATGGTGGGGGCTTGGCAGAGCAGACACGATGTGCATGTCGCCATGCAATTGGGCCGCTGCGACTGATTTTCGCACGAGCGAAGCCGTATACACGAGGTGCGCGTTGTGGAGCGTAGAGGTAGGTCGCATCGATGGAAAGGGATTGTGGCGGTGGAAAGGGAAGTGGTGCTCGTGGTGCAACCAGCAGGCGCAGGTCACTGTGGGGGAAGGAGCCAGGCTGGGCCTTTTTCGTGACCGCGACGCCATCCGAGACCACCGCCATCGCGCCCCGTCTCCCCCTCCACTCGACTCTATCGATTTACCTTTCCGCTTCCAGACGTCTTGAGGCGTACGTGCTTTACACGCGTCGGTTGGTTTTTCGTCACTCCGGACCGCTTGTGGTCGCATGACTGCCTGCACACATCCATGAGGGCGCCGTCAACTACCTATAGCCCTGAGACTTGAGCACCGTATTCACGAGACGGTACCATGAACATTGCAATGCATCGATCGAGTCTCGGCACATCTTACATCGGACACGCCCGGTCCGACGTGTTCAAGCCGCCACTCGCGGTCAAGGCAAATCGGGCAGGCAAAAATCTCTGCCAGCTGAGATGAGGCACAGCAGCAGTTGCTTGTCGCTCAACAACCCCTATTGCGCTGACGGGAGTACCGCGATGATGTACATCGCCTAGTCCCAGGTACATTGCGGTCGCCATTGGTACACTGGTGCCGCTCGACGTTGGGTAGTTACCGTCACCTTCGACGCCTTGGGGCCCACCCACTCAGCGGCAGAAGCTGATTCGAGGCCTGCTTGGCTGAGTGAACACGCCATTCCTTCCAACGAATGCCCATGCGACCGCTGGTGAACCGATGGTCTCCAGCTGCCATCTTCGAATCAGCGTCTTTCGACGCTGTCAGCAATAATGCGATACGTAATGGCCATCAACGAGCAAGCATCCGACTACCGCCGTCCATTACTCTTGTGGAGCCTAACGATACATTCGGTCTTACTCTTCGCCTTGACCCCCGTTCTCGATCAGCAAGAGATTGTTCCTGAGCAGATAGCTATCTTTGACGCGGGGGGCCGTTGTAAAAGCAACGATATCTAGTGGCCGGCGGCACCATAATTCAGACGGCAGCGAATTACGAACGGCCAAGCTGGCAGCCCTGTCACCGTCGCGCAAGCCGACATTTTCGGCCTGGCGCATTGTTCCTGGCCTCGACATCCCTGATGCGCCACCCTATCTTAGTGAGCGGCTCGTGCAGGATGCCCCTGGTCTTGGCTCCCAAGAGGCACGTGCACAAGACATGGGTCTTTCGAACCTGCAGGGGCTCTGGTCTGGGGGTCGTGGATCGTCGCTATGAACAGACGACCAGGAAGGCGGATGCTCCAACCAGAGCGCGCGCTCACACTAGCTTTTCCCCTGGGGTCTCTTGAGCCACGTTCTTTGCCGTCGCGCGTCACCTATTTGACTGTGCTATGTCCCGCTCTTCGACTTACCCTCGCCTTGGACTCGTGAGCGACACATACCGACCGTATATCTTATTCATTCTTTACATGCCCTCCGAGTTCCCCGCATTCAGGCCGTTAGTCGAGGACTATTGACAATTGTTTCGTTTCCTGTCTGTCGCACCTCTATCATCCTGACAGTCTAGCACCGTCTACGGTTTCATCTCGCGCATAATTCAAGTCGTCTCGGAACTGCTCTACGATACTCTTAATTAGTCTATCAGTGTAACGACCAAGGACTATCCAGCAAAGACATCCAGTCATCGCTCGTGAGGACACTTGCCTTGCATACCGACATCGATCATTTCGGCACCGAGCCTAAAATTCAATTCTATGTCATATATCTGCCGCTACGCTCCAGCGTGAGGTACGGGACATGACGAACGAAACACTTTCTTCCCCTCTCCGGGGACTGTGCCCGGCTCCCTTCTACGATGCTTCGAAGTTTGGCTTTGGTGGATGTACGTATGCTGTTCCACACTTACCCGTCCAATGTATTGACTATTGAGTAGCCGTCGAGGGACGATTCTGTGCTCCGATCCCAACACTGGGCGATTGTTGTCTACCTTGTCCTGCCACCGACTACTTGTACCCGGCCGACTTCAAGAAATGGTACCGCGCTGCTGAGGCACTCAACCTAGTCGGACTCGTTTGCATGGCCTTTCTGTTGTTGTCATTCATATGTCTTCCTGCTGAGCAGACACGTCGGCACTATCTCAGTTACTGTCTGATTATCGCTGCAATGTTCCTAGCAGTAAGTAAATGACCTTTCAAGTGCATATAGGGTCTGACATTTGCGCAGCTTGGATTCGTTATCCCATTCGGCGCAAGACCAGAGCAATGCTACGACGAAATCACGCCAAATGACATGTATACGAGCCTTACTTGCGCTTTCTCTGGCGCCTTCATCATCGCTGGAGGCATATCCATTGCCGTCTGGATTTTCATTCGCGCCTTGTCGATGCACCTTCAGATCTGCTGGGACGTCATGCCTGGAAAACGCTTTTTCTACTGGGCGCAAGGCCTTGGCTGGACCGTCGCAGCAGCTTTCTTCACGGCTACGATCACTGTGACAGGCGTGTCGTTCCGCTTTGGTGATGTCTGTCACGTCAATGCTGCGCATTCGCTCGCCGACTTCTGGGGTCCTCTCCTTGCCATTGCCGGCGCCGCGACCTTGGTCCAGCTTGGGACCTTTGCTTACTGCATCAAGGTATATCTACAAAGCATGTGGAATGACGACAAGACCGAGACGCAAAGTAGCATGGGGCTACCATCGTACACTACCAGCATCAAAACCCGATCACCTCGTGCAATCTACCGCCGTGTACGCAAGGTCGTTTACCTCCAATGGCGCGGCATTACTATTGTGGTCTTCATCCTCGTCGACGTTGTGTTTTTCTCCGTCATCTTCATCTGGCTCAACTCGATTACAGAACACGCTACCGACAAGATTGACCAAGCTATGCCTTTCCTGCTTTGTCTGATCAACAACCCTAGCAGCCACGAGCAATGTTCACCGCTCGCGGAAGTGCTGTTCGTCAACAAGTCAACCGTGATTGCGATTCTCATCATGCTATCGTTGGCTGGCCTTCAAGTCTTCATTCTCTTGGTCCGCGCCTCCATGTTCACCGGGTGGATAGATATAGTTCGTTGCAAGGTCGGCAGCAAAAGGGAATTTGTGTCTCTTGATGCTCACAAGTATGCGGTCGGTCCCCATCAATTCGAGCTGGCCCCGGTTCAGCCCGGAATTGCCACGTACCCGGTTCCCGAAAGCACGGATGTGAGCCCGATAAGCCCGAAAGAGAAGAGCGACCTTGACCCCTATCGACGATCGATCACGGGTACGCCGGAATACTTTAGCAAAGAAGCCGCCCGGGAGTACACAACGCCAACCCTGAGCTTCTCCACTCCTCGAGCGCCATCGCAGGCCGTCACACGCGCCGAATGGGACCCGCGCAACACTCACGCAAGAGGTGGCCTAGGTTTCCATCCCCCACTGCCGCACGAGGACGACTATCAGGCAGAGAACAGGATCTGAGCGTGAAGTTCGGAGTGATCTGAAGAGGTGGATGTTGGATTTCTCTATGTCAAAACAGCGAATGCATCGATGTATCTGCATCCAGCTTCCATCAACACTCTTTTACCACGTCAACGCCAAAAGACTCCCACTTTGCGATTGCGCGCTTCTTCCAACGAGCTCTTGAGGAGGCATCTCAGAAGATTGCCCGGATCTCCTGAGGAAGATGACCGTCGCGCCACTCTCGTGAAAGTAATCACGAGACGGGGACTGCCGCGTTCACCGCTTCGGGCTCATGTCCACCATGATGTCGTTGCGGTGTAAGACACGCGAGACAGATAACCTTTATCTACAACGGGAATCTCGGGGAGCGAACCCCACATTGAGAGATGTTCAAGATGTTCAGGACATTTTTCGTGGGCACTGTTGCCCATCTCTTTGTTTGTTCCGGCAACCTTGTTCATAAGGCGCGAAAAGCTGATAGGATCGATTTCCATTGTTGCTCATATGCTCATGTTCGCATTCTGAGCAGACCTGAATTCTCTCTCTCACAAAACAGTCCGTCATCGGATCTAACATGGCTAAACAGCCCTTTTCCTTATCACACCATGGCACTCTTACTCGCCATTCGACGTCTTTCGATCCCACAATGGTAACGTTTCGCACTGCCTTGCGCAAGGGTCTTAGTTGACGCTCATTGTGTACCAAAAGCCGCTTGCTTCCATGCGATAGATGGCGATGCATCACTGCGCACTGCATTAGATACTTCCTACGTATCATTCGCTTATATGTACCACACCTCCGAAAACAACAAATCAAATACACAAAAACATTTCAAACTATTGAACGCATTTGCTAGCTATCTCTCTATCTCCTGCCTACTCGAGGAGGTAGACGACTACCCGCACGCGCATACATGCAGTCGTGCGACCTCACCCGCGCAATCGACTGCATCGCATTAGTCGCAGCCATGTCGCTCAAGTGGACCTATACATTGTGAAATAAGTACACTATGGATAAATTGTGCGCACTGTCGATACCTAACTCACGCCCAGTCTCTCCACCCTGGTCGATCAAGCCTGCGATCCTCCGGAACGAGGGTCGCGCAAGAAGCGAAATGGGGAAGCACACTCACTTCCGCGAACAAGCCCCATGACATTTTAGGCTTGGCGGGATTCTAAGCCTGGTTTGTGTGCTGATGAGTTCGGCTTGGGGCTGACGATCAGGCACGAAAGGCGGATGGTTCAAGCGTGCCGTCTTCCTTTACGAGGTTGGGATTGGGATTGGGGGAGAATTTGAGAACTTGGACAGCTCGGTAAGCGCTACGTACCGTGCTGATGGTTTGGACAGGGCATGGCCTGCCAAGCGGTCGAGATCATAGCTCTACATTTGTCGAAGTCTTCCAGCTGGAGAACGCCCCAGCCCAATACGAACAGTGGACCCAGGCATATTCTTGTCGCGTATTGCCTTGCTCTTCATGATCATTTCTATTGAACACTTTGCATCACGCAGACTACACCCAAACTCATAACGAATGATGATCAAATGCTCCGACTGCGGCGCTCCCTCAATCTCGCCGCTCACAGTCATCGAGTGACCAAACGGGGCAGCTCTTCTGATTCAAGAGCGCACCGCGTCATGTCGAATCGCGCGATGAACGAGTCGCGATGCTTCGAGAATTACGCCAGAACACGACGCTGCAGGACGCGACGCGGAGTCACACACAGTAACGGTAAGTAGCGCCGACGTTACCGCTCATAGGCCGGCTATTTTCGGGAGGCAGTTGGGATTCGGCATGGTTTTTGACGCAGGCGCGGGCGTGGCGCGCGGATGCAACTTGAGATTGCAATTTTGGTTTGTTATTGTTGGGTTGACGGGATAGAGGTAGGGTTGAGCATCCCCTCTCTTGTAAGGCTGAGATTGCCTCCATGTCGGCCCGTGTCGGTTGCGGTGATGATTTTCTGTTATGGCTAGCATTGACACTCGGTCGGGTATGTTCCTCTTCCTTCAGCGCAGTCCGCTCTTCATGCAGACCGGTGGTTGAAGTCGCGTTTGATAACATGAGATCCTACTGTTGCCGTGAGGCCTCAGGCAATATCCAAGCGAAATATCATCAAGCGCTCAGCAACAGAAGCGAAGGTTTAGGCAAAACCTTCAGTGCAGTACCATCAACATGCGGCCGCACGATGCATGGCTGCGTGCCGTCGTCTGCAGCACCATCATCGCGATCGTTCGATATCACAGTCAACGCGGCATTGACAGCTCCCCAAAAGTCTCGAACGGTAGACCGCGTAGGTGACAGGGCGCCAGCCCAGACCATGTAACCGTGCTAGAATTTGACAATTCATGCAGTGGAGACGTTCGCCCAGCAGCCAAGCGACGATGGTAGAAAGAGGGCTTGCAGGAATCGTCAGCAGTGGGCCATGCACCGCCGGGGCATGATTCGGCATCCAACGTTGGAGGTCGCATCGTGATGGAGAGCTCCGTCACTCATGGGTTGCTGAGTCGCTCGGCGTGGGGAGTCGCTGAAACCGCCGAATGCCTCCACTTCACCGGTACCGAGCAGGAGCAACCTTCTAGCGTGTTTGAGGAGCTGCAACCTCTGCAACGGCACTTATCATTCTTGCTTTCTTGGGCTCCAAACCGGTTGCGGTCGCGTCGCTATCTTGAAACAGTAGGCTGCCTGGGCCTCGTGCTCTTGGATGCGGTCGCGGGCTGGGCCGCCTAGGCCACACCGTCGGCGGTCAGCCGAACATGTCTCGGCACCTAGCGATGCAGAAACCATGCTACTGGAGCGAAGCTGGATCCGCTTCACATCCTGTCCTTTGGCGATGGCCCTGCGATTGACTGGGAGGCTCTCTACGACAAACACGTAGAGAAGAATGGCGATATCTTAGAGCGATATCGCGACAGGCTAGCAAGAACAGCCTCGGACTTATGAGGGAAACCGCCTAGTACATTGGTAATACTCAGCTACCAATAATAACAAGTCAGCTTACTGTGAATGTCATTGTCTCCAGCAGACTGCTGCTGTGTCACCTTCTGAATGCAACCATCTTCCATCTCTCTTTCCAGTCGACTCTCAATCACGATTACAATGGGCGGTGGTGAAATCTCGAAGCGGGGTAAAGGCCTCGTTCTGCTGGCCGTCATACCGTTCCCAGAGGATGCCGCAAAAGACACGCTCGCGGAGATAAAGGAGGAATTCCCGGATCTCGAATACCACTACATATTTCAGAAGTTTGTGATCAAACAGAACAGCGCTCCAGGCGGTGATGCGGATGTGCCTGCAGGTATGCCATCCATCTCTCTACGCCGCCCGTCGTTTGCCCTCAGAACCTCAGCGATACCATGGGTGCTCCGTCGTTGGACCCGTGATCTCAACTCGTACCGTTACTCAAGTTCTGGATCTTGCTCTGTGTCTAACGCGTCTACTAGACCTTCTTAAACGCGTGAACGTCCTCGTCACCATTTCTTGGCTCCCAAAAGACGCATCAGAAGTCCCCAACATCAAGTTTATTCAGTTCATCTCAGCCGGCACAAACCATGTGGCCAAGCACCCTATTTACACGGACACAAAGATTCCGCTCTGCAGCGCCAATGGAGTTCACGGTCCGCAAATTGCCGAATGGGTTGTTATGATGGACCTCATACACAATCACAACTACATCGACCTGTACAAAAAGCAAGAACAGAAAGAGTGGAAGCACAACGGCGAATTGAGTTCCACGGACAATGTCGGCAAAACTGTTGGAATCCTTGGATACGGCAGCATTGGAAGACAAGGTGAGCGGTTCTTTCAATTATGCGCGTCTTACTCTTGTCTTGCTTTCATTTATATCCTAGAGGCGGAGCTGCATATCCCGTGATCGTCGCCCTAAATCTGCAGTAAGACGAACGATATTCAACCACTGCAAGGCCACCGTCACCTGGGCGTAAGACATTCCTGCTTTTGCGGTCGAACGACGTTGCGAGAAGCTTTCCACACGGACATTCCCGTCGGCCTTCGCATGAAACTTTCAGGCTCGTACAACACGCATCCTGCAACGCACGAGCACGCCGTACTACGCAATCGATCTCGCGCATACAACGCCATCGCTCCTGCCGTGTGGCTTTTAACTGCCGGAATCGTTACTCCATCTGTATCCTCTCGATCCCACGTCTCCACGCGGTGCAGTGCGAACATGGCCCCCGTGAAGCTTACTTTCGGACTCCCCTTCGGACTTCTCCTTTCGCATTCCTTGCAGGGCATTCGCAATCGATGCTGCTTGTGTAGTTGCTAATATGCTGTGGCACAGTCGCCCGTGTGGCGAAGGCAATGGGCATGAAGGTGCTGGCTTATACCGCCTCGCCCCGCAAGACGCCTGAGTCGAAGCGCGACAACGGGTTCATCGTACCTGGTACCGGGGACGCCGAAGGCGAGTTCCCGAGCGCGTGGTATAGCGGACTGGACAAGGAGAGTCTGCACGAGTTTCTCAAGCTGAAGATCGATCTGCTGGTGCTGGCTGTGCCTTTGACGTACGTGTTCCACTTAATTCTTTGCCTCTTCTACGACTACGGCGGGGTTTTCAGCTGGACAGGGAAGTTTCTGTGTGGAGGGTAATCCCTGGACGAGCTGTCAGGATCGCGCCGTGCGGCTCCACAGCCGTTTGTCTGCGATTGAGACTCGTATCAAGCATCACCCTTCACGCTCCCCACACCGCACCCCTGTAGACACACCGCCTACTCTAGTAAACGTTTCGTTTCACCCCACCTAACCACTGACTCCCACAGCAAACAAACAACACACTTCCTCTCCACCTCGGAATTCGAGCTCCTCAATGCCTCCAATCCCTCCGGCACCTATATCGCCAACATCGCCCGCGGCCAAGTCATCGACCAAGCCGCGCTCATCAAGGCACTCGAATCCAAGCAGATCTCCGGCGCCGCGTTGGATGTAACGGACCCAGAGCCGCTGCCCAAGGATGACCCGCTGTGGGAGGCGCCGAATGTGCTGATTACGCCGCATGTCAGTGGTGTGACGGCGACGACTGGGGAGAGGATTTTCCAGGTTGTGAGGGAGAATTTGAGGCGATTGAGGGATGGGAGGGACTTGGTCAATGAGGTGGATAGGGAGAAGGGGTATTGAGGATATGGTGACAAGGGGGAGATAGTGCGAGGGGACAGAAATCTCGTCGAATAGCATAGATGGGTAAGTGGTAGAAGGGATCAGAGATTTGGGATAGTGATGCAATGAAAGCTTCCGAGGAAACTATTGAGCAGCCGTAACTTGCCTCGCACTACCAGCCAGACAGCTGCATAACGTCAAATTTGGCATATAAGGAACTGTCAACACGCATAAGTCGCAAATGCACTTGGGCTGGAGAAGAAGCATGATCTCATATATCTTTTGAGGAATCTTGCCTGAACTTGAGATAGTTGAGAATTCTCGAGATCATGCTCTTTGATGATCAAATAACTCGGGTTACAACATTCGCGTACGACCTCATTAGTATAGCACTCTTTTTGGGTATCCACCAACTCAATCCAGCTTAAATGGCTCCTTCACACCATACATAATGCTTTTTGCTCGAAGAAATACTCGTACACAATGCCCACTTCGATTCTCTTCCTACCGCATTGCACAGGCCCAGACTAATCCTGACTACCGTCCGCGGCTGAACCAATTGCTCACCACCCCGCTGGCAAGGTTCCTCGCAAGACCAGATCCATACATAGCATTCGACGCAAAGCCCGTAGCGTGGCTAAACTTATCGCAGCGCGAGTAAGCCAGCGCATTCGTGAGCGTAAGAACAAGAGCGATAGCTGCACAACACGTCAGTCTTCCATCCACCAAACCTCCATCTTCCTCTCCCTCCCCCAGCACCTCTTCCACTTACCAACAAGCGTCAACCAGATAAACTCAAAGCTGACGAGCGCCACCACCGCGAGCAATATCCACAGCACGGGCTGCGCATACAGCGCAATCCAAAAGAACCGCTTGTCCGTCGCGTTCTGGTCTCTCGACTCTGGGTCCGCGCTCTCAAACACCCATCTACTGTCCCCGGTAGCCGTGTCGACCTCGTTCCACCAGCGCAGTCCGACGAGACGCCGCCCAGCGATGTTCTTCAGATAGTAGAAGTCGGTTGCGAGGAGGAGGATCGTGATGATGAAGATGAGGACGAAGTTGGAGGTGAAGAGGCGCAGGCCGAAAAGGTACGTTAGGAGGGATGCTTCTATGGTATTAACCTTTGGTTCGCAGTTCCTTTCCTGAGACATGTAGAAAGTGGTAGGGTGAGTGGTGTTTGTACATACATATGCGGAAGAACAGAAAGGTAAGCAGGGTGATGGGATGGCTACTGAGTTTCCAGCTCAGCGAGCCCGGCGCGGGCGTCTGCTGCGCGGTCTCCATGCTCTTTCTCGCGAGATTCAAGACAGTTCTAGAGCTAGGCTGTGAGCGTTGGGGGTGGTTAAGCTTCACGTGGCAGCTCCAGCGTCGGCGGAGGACGCGGTCCGCCGCGGTTGGTTCGTGCGCAGGTCGGAGCTTCCCCGCGTCATTCGGTAGCTGTTCGGAAGCTTGGTAGCATCGAGCTCGATAACATCTGCAATTGCGCTGTTGTACATTTGCTTCCACATTTGTAGGCCTTTTTGAAGCTCTATTAGCTCGCAGAGAAGCCATAATGGCGACTTCTAGGAACATAATCCGCCGGGCGCTCATGTACGGTACATCTCCCAGGCCTTTGAATACCTGAAGCTTCAAACTCATAGCTCTATCTAGTCCCCGGCTCCTCCAGGAAGATGCTTGACAAGAGCTCCTCCATGCGCGTCGACACCGTAGCCTATGACCTCGAAGACTCCGTCGCGCCCCATATGAAAGAAGAAGCGCGTCACAACCTCGTCTCTATCCTGTCCAAACCTCGCCCAAGCACCATAAAAGAGATGTGCGTGCGCATAAACAGTGTAGACACAGGCCTCGCCCTCGACGATCTTACATCTGTTCTCAAAGGCGAACACCTCGATGCGATCATGCTGCCCAAGTGCGAGAGCGCCGCGGATCTGCACTTCGTCACCGACGTGATAAGGCATATGTTACCGGAACGACATCCCGCGAACGGCGTGCAGAAGGAGGGCACGAGACCGCCGATATCGATAATAGCGTTGATTGAGAGTGCGAAGAGCATACAGAACCTTGCGGAGATATGTAAAGCAAGTCCTTATCTTTCAGGCTTGGTTTTTGCGGCCGAGGACTTCGCGAAGGACATGAGCATAACGCGGACACCATCGCTGACAGAGTTTCTTTACGCGAGGTCGGCTATCGCGACGCATGCGCGGGCGGCGGGGTTGCCATCCACGATTGATCTCGTGTGCACAGCGTACAAGGGGCCTGAGGGTCTCAAGACGCTGGAAGAGGAGTGTCTAAATGGCAAAGGTATTGGGTTCAACGGAAAGCAATGCATACACCCAAGCCAGATTGAGGTATGTCAGCGAACGTTTGCGCCTGGGGAGGCAGAGGTAGAGTGGTCGGCGAGGGTCGTTATCGCCGATGAGAAGGCGAGCAAAGCAGGACGCGGCGCCTGGACGCTCGAGGGGAAGATGATCGATGTGCCTGTCGTCAAGAAAGCGAGAGCAGTCCTAGAAAGAGCCGAACTGTGTGAGATCAATGTGGACGCTGTAAGACAAAAGTGGAAAGATCAGGAGCCTGAGTAGGCGTCCCAACGAGTAGATGGTATATGTTGTACATTCCACTGGGTATATATCGCCCTATCTACACCGTGATCATCACACTGGCGTTCTTGTACCAGCTCAACAACGGGTTCTCTCCGTTCCGGGTCTGCGTCTCTTCGATGTCTGCTCGACCGGACATGAAAACTTCGTGGGAGTATGTGCGTGCGAAGCGCCCGGTTATGGCTGTGTACATGGGCTCTATGACTTCGAAGTCCGTGGGGAACAGGATATCGAAGTAGCCTTGGTGAACCTGTATATCTTGTTAGCAACTACGTCTTGCAAACGGACATGGAACTTACAAGAGGGGTGCTAACAGGTATCATCTGCCTTTTATACCTTGTCTGCACCACGGGTGCATTCAATCCTTCCACACCATCGGCCAGTTTATGGAAGTCACTGCTGATCAGCTTGTGGTTCGGAAACTTCTGGTACAGCATGTAGAAAAACTGCATGAGACGTGTTGGTATGTATTCGGGCATCGTGAGCGAATCGCGAAACGGCAGTAGAGACTGCATGCTGTTCATGAAGCGCGACCCTGAAAGAGGGTGAGGGTACGATTTACAAGCCGCATGTCGCCTTTCAAGGAATTGTGCTGCAAGCGGGTCCAATGTTCGAGAGTAGTATTCGAACATCTCGCCGCGAGGATCGATGACAACGTGCGATTGATAAGGCGTCCCCGTCTGCCAGTCGTACTTTAATGCATCGTGCGCAAAGTTGTCAAAGACTTCCAATGCAAGGAAGTAACATGGGCTCGACACGTATTGGTCCCAGTCGAACACTGATTTGTTTACGATTTCGACTTTGTCAGCGTGGCCTCTCGCGTACGCGCTGTGTCCCAGGCCTTGCTGCTGCAGGTCCGCCAATTGAGTTGTAATTTCAATGATCTTGTATCTTGTCCGCTCGTACACTTCTGGATGGCAGTCCCTGACATAGTCCAGAATATTCAACATCATGGTTCCGTTTCCGGCGCCCATCTCGTAGATGTTGAGATCGTGGTATGGATACGAACTATATTTATAGTCCTCGACGAGGTAACGCGCGATTGCTTCGCCATAGTATGGAGAGAACAGTTCGGTAGGTGTGTGCCAGAGCTGACGCAGGTCGTTTGGCTCTTGGTAGTCAAGCGCATCTTCAAAAGCAGTGTAGCGATGACGGAGGGATTGGAAGAAGGCGTGTTCGGAGGGGAGCGAGGGGAAATCAAAAGGTTCGCCAGGCGAGAAAATGACGACCTGTTTGGAGAAGTAGCCGTAGTGTGGATTGTATAAGCTGTCTAATGCCTGTTAGAGCTGCCCCGAATGCTAATTGGAGTTGTCGTACCTTCTATGAAGTCTCTGAGCAGCATCTTGACTCTCCTTGGACGCTCTCTGCGACTCCGCAGCATATCCGAAGTGACCAGAGGGTATCGCTCGAATTCTTCCGTCCTTTCATGGGGAAATGCATTCCGTCTAGGCTGCCATCTGCTTTCCCGTTTCGTCTCTCCCTCACCAAGTCGTGTTGTCGTTCTTGGAGCAGCTTTGGTAGCTTTCCCGCGTTGTTGGGTTTGCGGTGTGCGGGCAACTTGCGCGAGCGCTGGGCGAGCTCCACGGACGAGACATTGCGACGCTCGATGCGAAAAGAGCTGGCGGAAGAGCTGCGTGACCTGGGGCGAGTCCATTGATGCCTGCGAACTGGCAACCGCAGAACGACGGCCGACGTGGTGGATGTTCGCGCGAAGGCACGTGGTTTCCGCGAGAATGTTTCCGCCAAGACCGTCAGAGCTCCGCTCCACCTTCGATGAACTCACGCATATGTGCGCAGATAGATATTTTGCGGTAAAACAATCCCGATATGAGCGACCATTCGAAATATTACATTACAGGGGCTTTCATATTGGGTGCAGTGGTGGCTATCGGGTTTCAAAGCTTACAACAGCATAGTCGGGAAGCAGCAGCTGGGCCCCAATTAGAGCAACAGCAGATCACCTTGCGCAGATTTTCAAAGATCAATGATCTGGACACGCTGAAGAAGAGTCTGGCAGATATCGAAGTCGCTGCGGAGAAAGGTGCAGGAAACATCAAAGAGGGTATCGAAGGATGCATCGGCGATACTCCACTCATCAAGATCAAGTCTCTATCAGAAGCTACTGGTTGTGAGATACTTGCAAAAGCAGAGGTACTTTGTCTTTAGAAAGATTGTCCATTCACGTTTGCTAAGACGAGCACCGCAGTTCCTGAATGGCGCCGGTAATAGCCCGAAAGATCGGGTTGCGCTCAGCATTATCCAAATGGTCAGTTCATGTCGTGGGCGCGTTCATGTATTCAATTAATCTATGTAGGCCGAAGAGAAAGGACTTCTTGTGCCACACTCTGGCGACACCATCTACGAAGGGACTGTCGGGAGCACAGGCATTTCACTCGCTGCAATATGTCGAGCGCGTGGCTACAAAGCACACATGTATGACATCGCCTTATCGTGTTTGTGGCACAGCTGATACGTAAAACAGCTGCATGCCAAACGACATGGCAGTCGAAAAGTCAGATCTACTGCTTAAGCTTGGTGCAGAAGTAGAAAGAGTCAAGCCAGCACCAATCGTGGACCAGAACCAGTTCGTCAACTTGGCCCGAACAAGGGCAAAAGAGCATACCGAGAGCGAAGAAAAGCCCGGAAGGGGCCTGTTTGCAGATCAATTCGAGAATGAAGCCAACTGGCGGGCGCATTTTACGGGCACAGGGCCAGAGATCTATGAGCAAACAGGCAGCTTTGTGGATGCGTTCGTTGCTGGTGCAGGCACTGGAGGTACAATATCTGGCGTCGCCCTATTTCTGAAGTCAAAGCTTCCGGACATCAAAATCGTGCTTGCGGATCCTCAGGGCAGTGGTTTGTTCAACAAAGTAAAGTATGGGGTTATGTTCAATCCCACAGAAAGAGAAGGCACCAGGAGAAGGCACCAGGTTGATACTATCGTGGAGGGCATCGGTATTAACCGCGTCACGCACAATTTTGAAGTCGGCCGTGAACTTATCGATGATGCGATCAGGGTGACGGACGAGCAAGCCACTGGGATGGCTAGGTGGCTAGTAGAGAACGATGGTATCTTCGTTGGTAGTAGCAGTGCTGTGAACTGTAAGTGGAAGCACCGCATTCGCATTCATCTCTGACAATATAGGTGTCGCGGCAACAAAGCTCGCCAAGCAACTTGGTCCAGGTCATCGAATCGTGACTCTGCTTTGTGACAGGTAAGCGTAACTGCTCTTTGTAAGATGCGGTGGCGCTAATGTTCCGCAGCGGTGCAAGACACCTTAGCAAATTCTGGGCCAACAAAGACGTTGGTGGAGCGGAGAATGATGTGTCATTGGAGAATATTCTGGCTTCTTGAGTCTCTGCAGGCGGGCTGAAACCCACAAAAGCCCATAGCCATGGACTCACTTCTGGATCGCCGCTAGGGTCTCCCACAGACTGCACGTCAAAGTCATGCAACCTGCAAGCCTCAGACAGCAGACAAGCGGGATTGCCACATTACGGGATGGTCACCGCCCGATTCATCGCAAAATGCGTGCGAACGCCTCCAACGCCTTCACGTACTATTCTCAGCAGCCATACATCACAGGAGTAAGGCTTGCGAACGTGCCTGACCGCGGCCATGACAGGTTCGCGAGATTTCGATGAATGAACATGTAACAATAGGACAAAGCAGGCCTACTTCACGCTTCCTGAATATGTATAAGCTTCGACAAAGGTCTAAAAACGACTTTCCACGGCTGTCTTTGTCTGATTGTCTCCATACTCAAGCACAAGCTATCCGCTCTCTCCTCATATACTGGCGTGTCGTCCACTAAGCAATATCAGCATATCCGCATCTCTAGCAAATACGAACGATCTCTCAGCCCACCATCCGCATCTTGCAGTCATAATCTGAGACCGGCGGCGGCACCAAGCACATGTACAGACCACCCAAGCTGAACAGCCAAAGCAACCTAAAACTACCTAAGATCACGTTGGCTCACCGCCGCACCATGGCTCTCTCCCAGCGCAACCCCGCCCTCGCTTCCAAGCTTTCCCAGATGCGTCTTAAAATCGCACCCATCGTGGACGTAACTACTGGCCTTCCTCCCCCGCCTTTCCCCACCACCATGCTGAACCTCTTCCTCCTCACAGAAGCCGAGCTCGACTACATGGCCGCCTACTATTCGCAAACCAACCCTAACCCTACACCCACATCTCTCACGTTTGCGTATCCACAGACCATGGACTGGAATAGGGAGCTGTTGCGGAATGATCCTGATTTGGAGGAGGGAGAGAAATTGAGCGATCTGGAAAGGTTGAGGGTCAAGATGAGGATGTTTGCGAGGTTCATTGGGCTGAGAGGGGCGGAGACGCCCAGGTGGGAGTATGAGAGGGGGGTGGATATCTTGGATAAACGTATTGAACGACAAATAAGGCATGAAGAGGAACTGGAGCAGAGGATGAAGTTGTTCAAGGGGCCGCGGGCATGGCAGGCATGAGATTGGAACGGAAGAGCAGGAGAAGAAGGCATATTGAGCGATTTGTTCTGGGGCTGCATGCGTGACGGATGTCCAAGGTGCGAAGGGAGCCCCACAGTAGATTTAAGCGTCCCAATTTCTTTTGTAGGCTTTGAATAGCCTTGGAGAATACTGCATGATCTAGATCAGAGAGGAATGCAGAAGGCTTCGACTTTTGAATACATTTCTACCATCTTGGGGGCTTGGAATGTCGTTCATGCATTGGTCCGTATACCGAACATCGCAACTCATTCCTTGTGGGCATGTGAGGTGTAAGTTACTGGAACTATTACAACCTATTTGCGAGACTGAGGCCGACCTTTCCGAAATGCAGAAAATCCAAAATCGGTTCTGTAGGCGCCCCACATCTTCCCAGGACCTCCAGGATAGCGCAAAAAGATAAAAAGAAAAGACCTTCATTTAACAGAAGCCCCCTCAAAAAAGAAAAAAGGTATAGTACAGAATACTGATGCCAGAATTTTTCTAGAAGAAGTCAGCAAGAACTCACCCAAGTTGACGCCATCTCGATAAAGGCGAAAAGGTAGGTTTCCCCGATGGCGCCGTTGGCCAATGCTAACACTTGGTAGGTCGCCATGCCCCTCCGCACCCGCATCTGTATTGTGGCCATCGCTCTCGTCTTCTTTACTATTACATTTCTCCTGCTCGACTCCCTCAGTTCGGCCATTCTGTGGACGTGCTTTCCGGACACGGCGCTCTACAATCGTCAATAGGTTCAAGTGATAGAAACGTATACCTTCTTGTTCCTATGTCCCTTTACGTTGCTCTACGTCCTGTTCTGGGATTCTGGAAGAGGAAGGCCGGCCTGAGGACTAGTAGCAAGGATATACTGTGATTGTTGACAAATTACTAGGAGGGCATTTTGGGCTTTGCAGGAGGATGATATAGATCTATGTAATGTATGAGTTCTCGTGCTTGGTGAGCGCCTACGCTAGCTATACTCGTATGCCTCAGCACCTCAACTGCCAAGACGCACAGACTACAAATGCTAGTTGACATTTTGTATACAACTAAATCCAAACCTATCATACAACACTTTAAAGACTCGAGCTGAACTAAGTCCAGATGAAAAAAATGACCTCGTAGATTTTTATCAAGTGAAAAATGATTTCATTAAGTGAAAAGGGGATTTCATCAAGTGAAAAAAGATTTTTTCCGGTGAAAAATGGATTTCATCGAGTGAAAAAAAGATTTTTGCGGTGAAAGTTCACCTGGTGGGGTTCGAACCCACGGCATCCGCATTGCTAGATGTGCATTCATAAGAATCTGACGAGTCTTATAAGAACGGCGCGCTACCACTGCGCCACAGGCTGATGAACGTTAGTAACGTTCTGTGGATGTGTGTGGTGGAAATGCTTACTGATTCTGTAATTTTGGCAATTTCTGGGCAATAAATATTATATATATCAGGAAACAAAAAAAGTGCAGACGAGATCGACATGAGATGAGGGGATGTGAGTCACCGTCTACATCATAGATTAGCTTGTGAGGGGCAACGAACAGCAGCAACGTAATTTTGAACGATCTGTGTGCGGGGTACGTGGCTGGGGCCGGTTCAGACGAGGGGCTGGCTGGATAGGTTAGCTCCGAGCATCTGAGCTAACATCACGACATTCCGCTTCACCCTCACTTGCGATACCTCAATCACTTCATTAGAATTTGAGCTTTAAGCTGAATCGTTCGCTTTGGCCACTAGCGGTAAGTATGAGTTCTGTTTGCGTGTTCTACTCTGTCTCCGCCCGCGACCTCAACCTGCCTCTCCACCCTGGTACTCAACGCGCGCTTCGTTGTGAGCTCTCGTGCTCAAGGCTACAAATCAATCTCTGTACTGGACTCGCATATCCTTAGACAAAACTCAATATGTATTTCGCTTTGCATTGAAAACTCGCACAGACACGATGCTAACCTCGGCACAGGCACGCCTTTAGCTTCCTGCTCGCTCTGTTGCCTTTGGTAGCAAGCATGACAATTCGCGCCAACAAGTTCACGCCTGAGGTCTTACTCAGTGCGCCGCGTCGCTCAGAGGGCAATCCGAATCCGGATGGCTCCAAGGTTTTGTACAGCACATCAACGTACAGCTTCGAGGAGCACGCCAAGACTTCCGAGATCCGTGTGCTGGACGTGAAGAGCGGCGAAACCAGTCTCATCTCTGATAGCGAAGGTGCTAGTGAGCCGCAATGGCTTGACGAAGATACCATTTTGCTGTTGAGCGAGGGTAAGGAAGGTACGAGCGTCAAGGTGGGCCCTCTTAAGGGCTTTGGCAACAGGTATGTGTGCTCCGAAATTGCGACGACCGTAACAGATTGTTGAGGACGTGTTGGCCTGCTCAATTGTTTCCCTGCGCGAAGATTTCAAATCACGTCTTAGCACGTGCTTTGAGCTGACCTGATCACAGCAGCTACGATGCCGGCACGATCAAGGGCTCGGTCAGCAATGTTAAGCTGGTGTCACTCGATGATGGCGCATACGGCATTGCCGTGACGGGCAAAGCAACCCCAGCCGGCCATCTGTATAATGAGAAAGAAGATAAGAAACCGCAATCTTCTGGCCGCTTGTACAAGTCGCTCTTTGTACGCCACTGGGACCATTGGATTACCGAGAACCGCAATGCCATCTGGCTAGGCACGCTCAAGAAAGATGACGGCAAATACAAGCTTTCACAACTAAAGAACGCCCTCAAAGGTTCACAGCTCGAGAGCCCGATTGAGCCCTTTGGTGGAGCTGACAATTTTGACATTTCGACCCACGGTCTAGTTTTCACCGCAAAGGATCCTGATCTCAATCCGGCAACGCATACCAAAACGAACATATATACCATCACAGCGGAAGACTTCTGGAGCGACCTTTCCAACAGCTTACCCAAACCTTTTCAGGTTCCAATTCACGGGTTTGAAGGTGCAAGCACGGCGCCAACCTGGGACAACGAGGGCAAAGCGATTGCATTCTTTTCCATGCGAACGGACGGATACGAGGCAGATAAGAACCAGGTCTTCATCATTCCAGACTGGACCAACCCAGGCTGGGTCCAGCATCTTTGGGCGAGCGAAGATGGAAAGGGTTCTTGGGATCGCAGCCCTCAATCCATTACATGGGGTGCCAATAAGGATATTTATTTTACTGCTGAGCAGGCTGGCCGTATAAGTCTGTTTGCTTCGTCGTCAGACTTCAATGAGTCAACAAGCACGCCTAAGTTGATCGTCAAAGGTGGTGGAATCTCAAGCGCGAAATTGTTGAAGGATGGATCGCTTTTCCTTTCGTCTTCCAGCCTGATTGAGAACAGCTTATATTCGATATTGCCTGCGAGTGCATTTCTTGAGACAACCGCGATCGGCAATTTCTACTCGCTACCGCTCAACGATAGCGCTCCTGGACATGACCCAGCTAATCGGGTTACGAGACATGTGTCATCGAACACGCGCAGTGGCTCTACCTTTGGACTGTCTCGCGATCAGATCGACGAGATATGGTTCCCGGGTGCGAACAACAAGACATACGTCCACGCTTGGGTCTTCAAACCTTCAAGCTTCAAGAAGGACCACAAGTACCCGCTCGCGTACTTCATTCATGGAGGACCTCAAGGTGCGTGGGAGGACTCATGGTCTACGCGTTGGAACCCCGCTGTGTTTGCAGAGCAGGGTTATGTTGTTGTTGCGCCGAATCCAACAGGCAGCACAGGCTATGGACAAGATTTCACCGACGCCATCAAGGGTCAATGGGGAGGGCTCCCCTATCAAGACCTTGTCAAGGGCTTCGAATTCATCCAGGAAAATCTCCCGTACGTCGATATCGATCGCGCCGTCGCACTTGGTGCCTCGTACGGTGGCTACATGATGAACTGGATACAAGGCCACGAGCTTGGCCGCAAGTTCAAGGCTCTTGTCACGCACGATGGTGTCTTCAGTATGACTGCGCAGATGGCCTCCGAAGAGCTTTACTTCCCCTTCCACGACATTGGTGGAAAGCTGTGGGAAAAGCCTGAAAGTTGGGCTCAGTGGGACCCTTCACGCTTTGCGGGCAATTGGTCGACGCCTCACCTGATCATCCATTCGGAAAAGGATTACCGCTTGACGATGAATGAGGGCCTGGCAGCCTTCAATGTGCTGCAGGTCCGGGGTGTACCGAGCCAGTTTTTGACGTTCCCCGATGAGAATCACTGGGTACTGAAGCCGGAGAATAGCCTACTATGGCACGAGACTGTGTTGGATTGGATCAATGAGCATGCTGGACTGGAGAAGTACACCGAGTGGAGGGCGAAAAATGGGGCTGTGCGCAAGTAACTGTCCCCTCAGACACGGCTTGGGTGCCTGAGGAACACATGCATAGACGATTAGGATAGCAAGGCAGCCGGTAAAACCGTCCAGGCCAGAGCAAGGCTCTGTTGAGTCAATCAGCCTCGTCACAATCCAGTTTCTTGATATCTGGACATCAATACGCTCTTCCATTCAGACACCGCCTTCTTGTCGCGTTAAGACAGCAGCCAGATACTCTGTGTCGTCCTACCATATGCGATGATAAAGCCAATTTCTCTCAATTTTGCACAGCCCCATCTCGTGACAAATAACGGACTGTGTACGATGGCAGGAATACTTCCCGAAAATCATCTTCTCAAGACTATTCGCATCTCACCTCACACTATCGTCCACAAGAAGATGCGTGAGTCCAGCAAGGCCTTTCTTTCTGCACAAACTGAATGGATCTCAACGCCACGAAACGCAATGGTTCCACGGGTCAAAGCTCGGCTGACAAAGCTGAAGTCACAAGTTGGAGGGAGGTCTGCGCTCGCGTTAAGCGGGGTAGTTGCAGATTATGGTATGCTTCGTCACTCCCACGTTACCAACCGTTGAATTGTTGTGGTCTCTAGGTTCGCCTTAGACTCTTCATAGTGTGAAATTTGACAGTACTGCAGTACTCAACAAAGGAGGGAGTTGTGAAAGCTGGGTGACCTGCAAGGCTGAGGCCCGATCTATCTGCCGTCCGATCCACTAGGTATTGCAATCGGATTCATTTGGATCTTCCCCGCCTTCTGTGTCTGAAAAGTGACGAACGTCCATTCTCGGTCAAATTTGTTTACATATCTGGACCTGTCGACTGTATGTGAGCTCATATATTCGAACGTGAGCACTGCTAATCCGGCTTAAGCCTACGTCGTATGTTCACAGTACTGCTTGGGTTTCCCTTGGAGACTATTATCCACGAGCCATCATGGCGATTTTACCACGTTTCAAAGGAAGTTGGCACTGCTCTAATTGTGGAGCAGAGAACTCCAATCTCACTCCCAGCTTCTGTCCACTATGTGGAAGTCAAAGAGGGACTTATCCGATAGACAACGCCCACGACTATGTAGATATCGATCTAGATGTCTCAGACGGGTCCAATACCGGCGACCAATCGTCCTACGCATCCAGTGTCACGTCGGCAACCTCAGCTGGCGACTCAGAACTCCATGGTAGTCACAATTTTGCGCTACAGGCTTGTACCGAGCTCTTCTTGAACGACCCTACTGCACATCAGCTTCTTTGGGCTGCCCTGAAAAATGGTACAACCCGGGATCGTCTTGAGAGGAGATTGAAACAGCTTTTGCGGCAACTTGGTAATGATTTACGAAGAGAAGTTTCGGGGGATGAACAATCTCGAATGGCTAGATTCATCGGAGGCAAGTCTCGACGTATTGCATCAGCTATATTGAAGCAGATTGACGGGCATCATGTCATAAGCGGAGACAAAATGGAAGCTCAAGCAATCGAAAGCAGTTCTGACGAGGATTCTGAGTGAGTGTACGTGTGAGATTGGAGTAGACTCATAGTAACTTCACCTTGCAGACCAGATAAAGAGTTCGATGAGAGTGATTTAAGGAGAACAAAGCAACTCGTACTGGACAGCGAAGCATTCAAGAGAATGCGTAGTGGCTTACATGCTCTGAGCTATCCCACTTTGAGCTCAGTGCTCGACGAATACATTGACCAGGTGCTCAAGTATTTAGAGGTTCCTGCCAAAGACACTTGGATCCAGGAGGTTGGTCGTACGATGGTACAAGAATTTGTCGGCATAGACCCTGCTTCGGTTAGCATTACTGAAACCGCACGTGTCTCTGTGTTGGAGAAATTGCAGTTACGCATCGAGAATATGACAGGCGAAGCTTGGGATTGGTGGCCGATGAAGCCATGTGAGCCGAGGATACTTGAGCACAAACATGTGTAAGTGCGACTTGCACGACAACAACTTGACTTGGAGACATCAAATCTGACTGATATCAAGATACTTGTCATGGCGATGCGTAAGTCTGGAATGTGCTAAATTGCTACATATGAACTCTCGACTTACGAACACGAAGACATGTGGTGAAACGAAATGTAGACCTATACCAGAGTCTTTGGCGATGCAAATTACGCATTTTGCTGAACAGCTCGTTAGCAGACCGAGCAGTGAAGCAGCGTTGGTTCCAGCTATCCAGTCACCTCATCCCACATCGCAACGACCACCAACTGGGTCCACTTCGATGCCTCAACAAGGCATTGGAATAGATCTCTTTCCACGTTTACAAACACCACAAGCAGTGCAAGATCCTCCAGATCCTGTGCAACCGGATGGCTCCGGTTCTATAGAGTGGAGGGGCTGGGTGATCCTCGTGGTTCGTTCTAACAGCCATTTTCGTCTTACACAGATCAACATGCTGCATTTGACAACTGATATGTTCTTTAAGCGGCTTCACTCGGAATACTCGCGCCTGAGAGGACGTCTCGTTAGCTACTTCAGTGTCTGGTGTTACTCATATTGTGATTTCTACAAGGCATGTCGTCCCATGAAGTACTGCTTAGAAAACTTCCTAGATCTGTATCTAACCGCACTGATCCAGTTCCGTTTATGGGAGCCGGATGCTCCTGTACCACTCAAGGGAAATCAATACCCAGACGTGAAAGATCCAGAATACGACTATCACCCTGATGCATTGGAGGATATGCCTCCAATCGACAAGGATGAATTTAGAACACGCTACAATAGATCCAAAGCACTACGCAGGTTTCATCTTTACCACCGTGAGTATTATTGATATGTCCGAGGATTAATACTGTTCTAGCCATGTAACTATCACACAGATCGAAGTTGTAACTGTACGAAATCCAAGGCAAGGAAACACAACTTCCGCATCATCGAGCTGCTCCCGAAGAAGAAGTCCCAGCTCGACACAAGTTCAGATCAGAGACTGGTCTTTTGGGGACTATACGCCCGCCAAGAGATAAGGTTCTTTCGTGTACTGGTATACAATGCGATCTGCATCAGTCCGTTCATCTGGTTCTTCTTCATGTGGCTATTTGCTTGGGGTCACAATGGGGATCAGCAGAATGCTTCAGTGCCGCTTATGACGATGTTGTCTCTACTATCAATCTTTTGGACCACATTCATTGCAAGCCTATGGCAGAAGAAGGATGGTGACACGATGTAACTAGAAATAATAGAGACATCATATCTCCATGATAGATCGAGCAGCCAATTTTGAGCCGGCTTCAAATGTTGCCCGCGGTATTACAGAATCTACCGAAGGTTCGCCGTCCTGTCTGGGAGTTCGCCCCGCAATGATTGTGATGTCGCCCCGCCTACCACACCGTCAGCAAGAAGGTCAGCACGCAGCCACCCTACACACGTGCAAGGCTGAAGATTGTAAGAAAAGATCTCCTATCTGAGATACTTTACCCCGCTTCTGCCTGTGAACATCAGAATTTCTGCGACGATCACCTTTGATACGCCTACGCATAACTCTATTTATATCCGCTCAAAGATTGTCTTGATTGCAATTCCCGGGCCTAAAATGAGGTGCGCCCAACTCTTTTTTCACGCCAAAGTTCTATCCGGTATGTGGGTGACAGAAACAGAGGGTGAGGTGATAAGAGGGGATGGAACAGTCTGGAGGGAAAGCATACCATGAAAAAACAGGTGAGTCTAGAAGAATTTAGATGCTGAAGAAATAAGGAAGAGACAAGGTTGGTTTGAGAAGCACAATACAGCTCTCAATACCACTGAATTTATCATACACTTTTTCAAAAAGGACCTCTAGAAGTTTCTACGTCAGCAACTGCATCCAGTAGAACAAGAGGCTGAGTGCAAGCGATTCAGAAACTCGAAAGGTTTTGAGTGGGAAAGAAATCATACTTAGATCAAGACTGAACGGTGCAATGGAGCCCTCCGTTTTTTTAAAACCTTGCGAGGCAAGAATGTGCTGCGTAGTAACAGTAAAAAAAGAGCTTTTCGTTGAGTCAGATTTATCTACCGTTGTATGAACTTCTTCATCGAGGTAGGCTGTCTTTCTTTACAGAAGATAGAACGATAGCATGAGCTGATAGAGCCATGCTAGTGAAACACTCGTACGGGTGGCTATCGGCCACAGTACACTCTATTATAAGATAGCCTTGGAGCGACGCAAGCCCAGCTTTGCTAACCCAAGTATTAACCAGGGGCCCTTCATTCTAGACACAGCCTTTAGCTCAGCGTAGTTTTCGTAACATAACTTGGTCCTCAAATGATCATCTCCAAGGGCGGCGGAGTACCCGGAACATGCCCACTGGTAGATAATGAGAGATTCCTTGATACGATGCTGTTTGGTAAGGATATGAGCGAGTATGTCTGCGTTGATAAGAGTGTCGGGGTGACCTCGACCAAGTAGTTTTTCGCATCCTTCTAGCGCTCGTCGAACTACCTCCTCCGCCTCGTCGTATCTTCTCTGGCTTACCAGCACCGACCCAAGCTGCGTGACGCTAGAGAGTGTAAAATGGTGCTCCTTCCCAAGCACTCTTTCTCTTGCTTCCAATGCTTGACGTTCCATTGCCTCCGCCCGCCTGTGCTTTCCCCGATCCTCTAGCAACGATGCAAGCTGACTCAGGCTCATAAGCGTGACAGGGTGTTCCTGCCCAAGTATCTTTTCTCTTCCTTCTAGTGCTTGACGAAGAAATTTCTCTGCCCGCTTGTACTTCTCCAGTCTTTGCAGCAACACCCCAAGCTGGTAAATGCTTGAAAGCGTTTCGAGATGGTCTGGGCCGTATAACTTCATTCTTTCTTCCAGTGTTCGACGCTCCAATCTCTCTGCGTCCTTGTATTTTCCCTGCCTCGTCAGTACCGATACAAGTCCGCTAACGCTAGTGAGCGTGTTAGGATCCGACAGGCCATACACCTCTTCTCTACCCTCCAATGCTTGAGAAAGGATCGCCACCGCGTCATCGTATTTTCCCTCTAACTCTAGTGTCAGTCCAAGGTTTTGCGCGCACTGGAGCGTATGAGGATGCTCATGCCCAAACATGTCCCTGGTCAGAGACCATGCCTCTCGTAACGCCGTCACTGCTGCAGTGTATTTCCCATTGTCTGCTTGACATAGCCCTATATATCCCAGAATCGAAGCACTACTTGGGCTTGTTTTAGCCCCCTCCAGTCCTACTACATGGATGGCGTGCGGGAGGTACGTCGTCCACATCACCCGCTCGCTGGAAACCAAGAGCTCCAAGACTCGGAGAACGGCTGTGCTTACCCAAGCTTCTCGCTGACTGTGTGCCTCCAGCCACCAGCTCAATGAGATATGCACTAGCCGATGCATGTCAAAATACCTCTCTTCATCAGATCCCTCGTCACTTCGCTGGCGCTCAGTAAGGAATGCATATCCCTTCAACGTTCCAAGCGCTTTAGTATGTTGCACTTTGGACGCCCCTGGCGGTAATAGCGTTTGAGGAATGCCAGTTCGGTCGATGCAGGCTATGAACGAAAGGTAATCTGCTGCGAGTGGGTCTTGTCTCTGGATGTGCTCGAAGGAGATTTGCCAGGTCTTTGCAACCGTAATATCAGTGCGTTGGTATCGACTTGGATCTTCGAAACGCTCGCTGAAGAGCTCAGCTTCCGTGCCAGTATGCTGCATTAAAGATACGTATTTGGAGACTGAAATGTCGTTCTGGTTCATGAAAGCGGCTGCCTGTACAATGGCAAGGGGGAGGTATGTGAGCGACTGCAACAATTTGTTGACAGCGGCCCTATCATCTAGGAGCGACTTGTTTGTTGTTCGGTTCATAAGTAGCTGTTGGGCCTCAGCTTCACCCATGTCGTCTAGCGAAAGCACGCAAGTCTGTGATAGCTCTGCGGCCGCTTCTCTACTACGGGTTGTAAAAAGGATCGCTCCTTTGTTGCTACGTGGGACGTAGTCGATCAATGGGATTGACTTGGGGTCTTCGCTATCTGATTCCAGCAATATCCGTGGGTCGTCAGCGTTGTCAACGATCATTAGCCAATCGTTGGAAGTCTTTGAGCTTAGGGCTTCCCTCACGAGCTTTTTGAGGTTTGCGTTATCATCATTTATTCCTGGAATTTTTAGGCGGACTGCGATCTCTCGAAAGGCAAGTCCGACGCTTTCTTGACTCATGGCAGATACCCAAAAGATTTCATGTCTGGGATTTGTCGCTAATGCGCGGTAGGCGAACTCGAGCGCAAGCGCTGATTTCCCACAGCCGCCCAGTCCATAGATTGCCATGCGTTGGTGTGTGTCACGTGAGACGATGGTTTCTTCGATCGCCTGAAGTTGACTTTCTCGGCCCACAAAGAGCTCATTTCGGGTAAATGGAAGTGATGAGGACACTGTACGATATGAGCTTCATAAATATTCTGGCTGAAACAGAGAGAGACGTACCAGGGATGTCCTGTGGATATTTCTGTGTTCTTCGATGCCGGCGCTTCTGTATCTCATCCTGCAACCGCAGAGCTGCATATTCTTCCCCCTCACCATAGTTGAGAGGCAAGAAAACGTCAAAAATTCCTAGGAGGCAGTAAATCTTATCTTCCTTCCACTTCGTGGTACGTTTCCCTACCCAATTCATCCGCTCGGCAACGCTGAAATCAGCGAGTTTCTGGCCACGCAATGCACTGATAGGAATCCCGGTAATACTGTGTATCTCATGTTCTAGCGAAGCCTTGCTGCCTAACAGTTTACCATCGACCGAAAAGAACTTGATGGTGGTAGGCGCAAGCAGTTCTTGAAGCGTCCATCCTCGCGTGGGTCTTAGCAATACTGTAACCTACATGTCTTTTCTACTTACCTCGGGTAAACCATCTACTCTGCCTAAACGCTGATTCCCACGAGGCGTGAGAGGCCTGAGCATCGCAGATTTGGTGGGGAACTAAGACGTCTGATAGGTATACATAACACGTGTCTGCATGCTGATACCAGCGGAACATAGAGTTGATTGCTGTGCTTAGTTCGACGCTGTTGGACTTGTCGATGCAGCAGGTATCGATCCAGAAGTACTCAAGGTTATCTGCTGTAGCTTGCTCGCCGCAAAAGCGAATTTTGTTATAGCCATCTTTGTTCACGCTTGAACCTGCTAGTAGCTCACTGTACGTGACTTCGTGGCCTTCTATCCAGGTGTGCGAGAGTATAGCGTACGGAGGAGCGTGGTCATCGTCAAAAGAGGCTAGCTCGAAGCTGTCGTTGCCTGGGACGCACTTGAGGAGGCGTATCATATCGCCGCATGGTCTTGAAAGATATCAGTAAGTCCGGCTGGAAATGTTGAGTGAAAAAGAAAGAGGCGCGGAGTAGTGGGAAGATGTTTGACTTCCGCGTACACGAAGCGCTTCTAGCAGGCTGCTGTATGGCTGGGGGCCGTTTCAGCCTGAGCTGGGATGAAGTGAACCCCAGCTCCGCCTTCCCACCATCAATCTCATCGAATGACAGCATCTTCCACCAAGTGCGGCGTAGCACTGCGTTTTTGCACGTGCAAAGCACTCTGAATAAATAATTTGGGTGAAGTGTGAGGAGCACGATAGTTTGGTCTTATCTGGCGAAGCGCCTAGACAGGCTAGCGTATGGGGTTGCACCTCCCGTACACTTGTATGGGACTGAACAAAGAACGAATAACAAGCTAGAGTTTTATACCTTAAAAGGTCGTTGAAATGGCAAGTTTTCAATACTCACACTGAAGTCTCGTTATCCAAATATCGACTGTTTCGTACCCGTCTCGCTCTACCCAAGTGGCACACAGATCTCTAGCTAGCCAGAGTGTCTAGGATATCCAGTATCGCAATCCCTCAGGAAAGGGAAACGAATAAGAAGGAGATTGACAAGAGGAACTTCGAGTTCCTCTACTACATTGTGCCGCGGCGCGCGAATGCGCGCGAGCATGTAAGAATCAGTCGACAAGACGAATCGGAAGAGCTATCTTGTAATGAATATACTACACACTCGACAAGATCTATGTGTCCGAAGAAGAAGCGGTGCACATCAGATCGGCGATCTTCAAGGAGGAAAAAGGACGTTATCAAATTCGAAGCTGAAAAGCGTAGCGCAACAAAAGAGAAGTATCCCAGGTAAACCATTCCAGCTTCCCGATCCAGTCCAGTCCAGTGCCCAAACGATTCGCTGGCTACAAGTGCAAAAAAGTAAAAATTGCGCAGCGACCTCGTCTCCCGTGGCCTTCCTTCACTCTCCTTCGCCAATCCATCTTATCTTGTGTCGGCCCGTCGTCCCATCCCATCTCTAACAGCAGTCCTCCGCACACTCGCAGCACTCAGCACAGCACTCGCACCCCTCCTCGCACACGAAGCAGCAGCACAGCGCCGCCAGACACGCGCCCAAACATCCACGGTCCTTCTTCTGCTTCGGCTGCTGGTACGGCTGCTGGTGGGGCGGGCCCTGCTGGTACTGGCCCTGCGGTGGGTAGTACATCTGCTGCTGGGGTGGGCCGCCGTATTGCTGGTTGTAGCCGCCTTGGGGTGGGCCATAGCTATTGCTTTACGTCAGTATTCACGTCTCGCGTTGGGAGTTGCGCAAGCAGTGGGAGGCTAGTGATGAACGCGTACCTCTGCTGCGGGTACTGAGGACCCTGGTTGTTGTAGTAGCCCTGTGCCGACATTTCGATGGCTATGTGTTATGCGCGCGTTTCGTAGGCGATGTCTCTCTCAGGAGCGCTCGAGGACCGCGGTCGTAGGAGCTTCAAGCCACTCGGTATCCCAATTGGCTTTGCGTCAGGAGATCAGCCCAAAGTCGGCCCGGGTAGTGTCCGGTTTGGCGCTTGTCGTAGTCGCGAATGCAATCGTCCTTTCGGTACTTGGTGCAGGTGATGGTAGGACTTTTGAGCGATGTGTGATCGGATGATGGGTTAGGTGTGTGCGGGAAAGCGGAACAGGGCAGAAGGGATGGTAAGAGGTCAGCTGGGATCCCAACTGCTTTAAAACGCGCCGCAGCCATCATTGGAGCGGGGATCCAGTCATTGGGGACATGTGCACATGCAGGCGCAAGCGCCACTCGCCGGCTGCACGGCCACATCATTGGGCGCAGACAAGCATTCCGAGCTCCGCTTATCCGTGTATGACGAAGCTTGCCTCCCATCACACACCCATGCAGTACGCGTTTCGGACGGACGCGACGCCTGCGCCACACGTTCACTGCGCACCCTGGTGAAGAACTCGATTGTTCGCAGCTGCTCGAGGGAAATGCGATGCATACGCCGGTCCGAAGCATCGCGCGCGACGTGATGACGAACGCGCGCGCCACAAAACAAGGATGCGCAAAGGCTAAGCTCACCGCCGAGACTTTCAAAAAGCTTCGCCCCTAGCTGCACGTCCGTCTCATCACTCGGTGTCACCAACGACCACGCTCGGACTTCTCAAACACCACATGCATATTCCCGGCACATGTCTCGTACTTCATGCATTAAAATGTTCTACCTCCCCATCTTGTAAGCCCTTCGCTTGCCATGCTGCCTTCCAACGCACCCTTCAGACAATAATTATGTATAATGAATACACCGCCATGCAGTAAACGACAGAAAACAGAAGCGACGCAGCATGCCATGCACGTTAGACTAACGACTATAGGCACAAGATGCCAACGCTATATACAAGACATAGAGCATGCTTACTATCCCGTAGAATGCAACTACATAAAGTTAGAATCCAAACGGGTTTTCGGGGGCTATGATTTTGTCAGCGGCAGTTCACGAGATGCAGTTGAAGATACATACTGGCGTTGGCGAGATTGGCCCGTCCGGTTGGCTGCGGCACGAGCTTCTTCGCTGGCTGCGTCCCGAATCGCACAGGCGGAGGGGGTCCCGTCTTCTGAGGAACAAGTGGTGCTGCCGAGGGCATTGGCGGCATCGGTGGAATAGGAGGTGCATTCTGACCAAAGGCCTGTCCGAAGCCTGTCGGTTGCGGTTGGATCGCAGGTGGCAAGAATCGGTTCACCCCCGTTGCCTGCGGGTTGAGAGGAGAGGGAGAGAATGAGTTGAAGCCCGTAGGCTGTGCCTGGAGCGGCATCTGTTGACCCTGGAAGTTCTGCTGGAATCCTGGTTGGAAGCCAGTCTGGAAGCTCTGCTGCATGCCGGGCTGGAAACCCGTGGGCTGTGGCTGCATGAAACCCGTTTGTTGCGGCTGCTGTGGCGGCGGGGACATCGAGTTGTACCCTGTGGGCTGTGGCATCATACCGTTCATGCCGTTCATGCCGTTCTGCTGGAATTGACCGAATTGGGACTGTGGCTGGAAGCCTGTGGCCTGCTGTTGCATACGCTGCATGTTCAAGTCCTGCAAGCTTTGTCCGGGAGGAGAGACTTGGGTGTGCATGCTCGGGTTGAAGCCTGTCAATTGGGGCTGCAGGGCAGCCGGGGGCGGGTACGCTTGCTGGGGATTCTGAGGGGCAGACGAAGCTCTCTGAGGCGGAGGGGCAATGAGACCACCCTGGCTCTGCTGTTGAGGTGCCTGAGGTCGGATTCGTGGAGGAGCAAGCTGTGGAGGAGGCACAGCTTTGACCGCAGCGACTTGGTCGAACAATGACTGATTGAATCCCTGAGGTTGCGCTGGCTGTGTCGGCTGTGCTGGAGCTTGAGCAGCAGCTGGTGCCGGAGCAGGCGGCGGTGCTGGGATCTCTGCTTTGAGGGCAGGCATGTCTAAGAGGGAGAGCTCACCCATAGATCCTGTGAGAGCTGGCGGCGCTGGAGCAGGTGCAGGAGCCGCAGCTGGGGCAGGGGTTGGCGCTGCCGCCGCTGGAGTAGAGGCTGGAGGTTGTCTTGAAGGCTTGATGTCCCATGCGTTGTCATCAAAGCCATCGGCTTTCTTTTCTGGAATCGGAGCGGTCGTGAGGGGTGTCGGCGTTGCCTCTGCGGGCGCAGGCTTCTTGACCGTATCGTCTGTCTTTTGTTCGAACGCCTTGGCGTCGACGACATCGTTAGTCTGCACAGGAGGAGCGGGCCGACCTTTTCGGGTGTTGTTCCTCAGAGTGCCATCGGGGCCAGAGAAGAGGCCTCCTTCTTCGCCATTCTCAGCGAAACTGACACTACGCTTCTCACCATCACCATAGCGGTTGTACTTCTTATCCAAGAACTTCATGATTCGAAGGATATCTCCTTCCTTCACACCCAAGGTTCGAAGAAGTTTTTCGCTTATGTCGGGCATGTTCTCTTCACCCATTTGGTCGCGAGTAAAGGCTTGTGCATACCGTTCGCAAATCTGAGGGTTGACTCCGCATTGTAGAAAGAAATCAAACCAATCATAGGACGGCTTCTGTTCCACGGTGATACCGGACGACGAGCGTTGCGCCGGGTTTTCTTTCGCGCGTTGGGTGCTTCTTCGTTTAATATCTGACAGTGGCTTGTCGTCATCTAGAGAAATACCCGTTGCTCGCTCTACGTACTCCAGGTCTTCGACGGACATTTTCGGCACCGGAACAGCGATCTTCACTCCGTTGACTTTGTGAAGGTGGATCTTGCCATCCTTAATAGTCAGGAACTCGGCTTCGACCTTGAAAGACCCTGATCGATCGGTCCAGGTTCGTAGCTTCGCGGAATCTATACTTGTTAGACGCAAAGTCACAGACTGAAGCAAGCTATCCAAGCTCGAATGCCATTGGGATAGAACGCGGAGATTAAGCACTGACTTGGTTTGGGAGCGGACTTTGAGTCCTTCGCGGAACTATCGCGCTTACTTCTCTGTGACGTACGAGGATGGTCAACTTTTGTTCGCAGAAGACTAGAATGACGCGCGGGTAATTGCAAGCCAGGTCCTACCTGATCATTCCTGACTTCGCTGTCCCGTTTCCTGCCTTTCGCAACTTGACGTGTGAGCTCTTCCTCCTCTAGTCTGTTCTGATCTACGACAGACCGCCCTGCGTTGGTGCCTGAGCGAGCAAGTGTGGCGGCGGGCGGCGACATCGGTACGGATTCTGTAACTTCGACGTAGTTAGCTGGCACTACACCTTCTTTGCCGTTCTTCAGCCTTCGCACTTTCCACCATTCGTCGCTAGCTGAATCATCCAGGACCAAGATCTCGTCGCCAAGGCCTACCGTGACCTCGTCGTCGCCTTGGGCCATGAAATCGAACAGCATGACTCCCTTCTTCTGCACATTCGAGTTCCGAGATCCTGCCGCCAGTACTTCACGGAGACCTGCGCCCTTTGCAGCACCGGAGAGCTCGCCTAGCGCCGAGCAGATCTCAGAAGCTGTGTCCTTTGCGCCGCAGTGGAAATCCACGTCTTTGCTTGGCTGTTTGAGCGTCATGAACACATGCTTTCCTTCCTGCGAATAGTACTCCAGTTTGTCCGCTGTCCATTCCTGCTGCGGTCCGTCGCGAGACTTTTCAGGCGCAATCATAACCATGCCTTTAGCGATATTTATCCCTAGCGTAATAGGCATCTTTTTGTTCTTGCCCGGTTGTGTCAAGTATTCGTAGATATTGTACAGATGGTATCCAGAGCCAGATAGAGGCGTGTTTGGCTGATTATGGTCATTACGAGGATCGTACTGATCGAAAGTAACGCTACGAGCAGGTGGAGATCGAAACGAGTCGGTATCGGGAGAGCGCTGGGCAGTATACTGCGCATACTGGGTGTGTGTCGGCGGAGGCGACAGCTGACCAGACGGTGGTCTTTGCGGTAAACGCGGGGCAGGCGCTTCCTCGTCGGATTCCTCGGGTGTGAATTGGACGCGCCGTTGCGCCTTGGGAGGCGGAGCGTAATCGTCGGCTGGTGGAGCTGACTGTTGTGATTTCTTCTGGATGATCCCTGCGAGCGCAGCGGCGGGGCTTGGATGGACTGGGCTGTCTGGTGTCGGCGGCCCCTGTCCATCGTCCGAATCCGGTGCAGCGGGGATGGCAGGAGGCCGAGGCGGGAGGGATGGAGATGTGAGCGGTTCAGAGGTAGGAGCACCCTCCTTTAGATCGATGTAGTTTGCAGGTGCAAAGCCGTAGTCGCCAGCCAATCCTACTAATGTCCAATCCGGATCTGAGATATCGTATACGTCGAGGAGGGCGTCTTCCTTGAAGGAGAGCTCTTCGTCGGTCTGGCGGGCGTAGTCGTAGAGCGCTTTGGCCTGGGATAATGGAGCAGCCTAAATGAATGATGCCATGTCAGTAGCTGTGACCTTGAATGTGCACACTGTATGCACGGTGTGCCAGGGAGCTTCTCCAGAAACCACGAGACGGGATACGGTAGGGAGCCTGGTCCAGCTTACCTCCTCAATGTAGTTGTTCGGTATCAGACCCTCGGGCTCCTCCTCATCCTCATCTGTGCCCTTCTTCTTAGCTTTCCACCAGTCGTCGTCGCTGGACTTCTCCAGCACCATCAACAGATCGCCCTCGGCCAAGGCGATCTCGTTCTCGCTCTGAGGTACATAGTCATAGATGGCACGGTAGATGCCCAGGAAGACCATGGCGGCGGTGGGTTATGTGCGGCTCTCGGGGGCACGGTGGTGCTACAAAGGATGCGGAAACGTGCTGCGCTGCATAAGCTGGGCGGAGGCACGGGGGTGAGTGCTGTGCGCTGTCGAGGGGCTGGCAGCGGGCGCGGGCGCTCTTGGGAGGCCCAGCAGCACTGGCAGCGTGCGAACGTCGGGGAACAGGACGGAGGAGGTGTTTGCGGGGAAGTGCACAGCGAGAACGTGCTCGGATGGCCGTTGCAATGGCTCGCAAGGTGAGACAGATGCTGTTCACACTTCGAAGCTGGGGCGCAAGCACGAGCCACCTGCGAATCGGGCAAGCCCCATAGTGAACGACGTCAATGCTGCATTGTCCCTGGAAGTTCTGGTCTAGTCGCTATTTTCTCCAATTCTCAACAGAGATTTGAGTCCAACATTTCTACTGTTTGTGGACGCCAGATGTCACCTCCGTACACAATCGCCAGGTGACGCGTCGAATGTTGGGCTTTGTCCTTGGCAGCTGCCTAAGTATTCTCCCCTTTCCTTTGCGATCCGCCAGCCACAAACCTACTTGATACTAGCTAGTACAAAGTGGACTTTGGTGCAATCAACTAAATATTGTAAACATATGGTTCATCGTGATGACTGCAACTGCAAATTAGCCAGGATGTGGCATGCTGAAGTCCTTAGCGAAGCCAACCGTAAGAGGTACTTTGGTTCAGAGTACCTTGGGTGGGTCACAAGTTCAAGACCTTGCGCTCGCTGTGAACTAGCTGTGCCTCTAGAAGCGCCGTGGAAAAATCACGGAACGAAATCATCAAGACTTGACTACGCTGACTGACAAAACTCAATTTTTCAAATGTTACTTGTGTCCGAAAATGCAGAATACAATCCAGCGCTGAACATCCTCTTCTAAAAAGGCTCGACAGTGACAGTGGCTGCGTAAAGCTTGTACATAGTAGCAAGCGTTGCGTGCACGGTGCAGCCTGCGTCTAGATCTTGCACAAACTGTCGACTGGATGGAAATCTTGCATTACATCCACTTACATCCACATCTGAACATTGATCCATATAATCATGTCATCCGAGCCATGGTCGGAGCCCGATGTCCATAGAAGAATGCTTTAGTAAGCTAACCATAATGCACCTGCCTCGGCTAATTGGACGTACTTGGATGCCGACACCGCACCTACTATCAGATAAGTTCCGCTTCCTTGCGCAACCATGACCCCTCACTTTCCTCTCCAATATGCCAAAGTCACCTTCGACGCAAGAGTCCGGGACGCTGGTGACGGACGTGCAAGATGTGGTGGCGGATGAACAAGAAGAACTGGAAGAGCAAGGAGTCATCGACAGACAAGCTCGTGAGCGGAGGATTCGGTTGAAGGTCGATTTTCGATTATGCAGCATAGCGGGCATCTTGTGTAGTTTGAACCTTCTGGACAGCGGCGTTATCTCGAGCGCGTCAGTAACGTCTATGCTTTCGGATCTAGGTCTCGACCAAGGGAATCGCTATTCGGTGTCTATTTTCATCTTCACTATCGCATCGATCGCATTCCAGCTACCGTCGACGATCGCAGTGCGAACGTTCGGGCCCAGAATCTGGTTCAGTTTTATCACGTTCTGTTTCGGGATCATTACGCTATGCACAGCATTTGTGCAAACCTGGAGACAGATGATCGCTCTTCGAATCTTGCTCGGCATGGCCATGAGTGGAATATATCCTGGTCTGACATACCTCATCTCGACTTGGTACACGCGAAAAGAGCATCAATTGCGTTTTGCGCTTATGCAGAGCGGGGAAGTCACGGTGTTGGCAACTGGAGGCATTGTCAACTTCGGGCTGAACAAGCTCAACGGTTCGTGCGGTATCAAAGGGTGGCAATGGATGTTCATCGTCCAAGGAGCAATAACAGCTTTCATCGGCATCCTGACATATTGGTGGATGGTCGATTTTCCAGAAAATGCAAACAAAAGTTTCATGTTCTTGAACGAGGAAGAGTCGGAGATTGCCGCTAATCGCATCGAAAAAGACAGAGGAGACGTGGAGCCTGATGAGTTTTCCTGGACCAAGGTGCTAGTCCACGCCAAAGACCCCAAAATCTACGGATTCTGCGTGCTGTACTTTCTGCAGAATCTGGTATCGACGAGCCTGTCTTATTTCTTGCCCATCATCCTACAAGGAGGCATGGGATTTAGTAGCGACAAAGCAATTCTGCTATCCGCACCACCATACTACTACTCGGTCATCCCAGCTATACTCTCCTCCCTGATCGGCGACAAGTATCAGCTCCGTGGGCCCATCATCACCTTCAACTCCATTTGCCTCATCGTAGGCTTCTGCATGCTCGGCTTCAGCGACCAAGTTACCGTCCGATACATCGGTACATATCTCGCTACGGGCGCGTACGTCGCTAATTGGGCCGGCATGGCTACGTATCAAGCAAACAACATCGTGGGACAGTGGAAGCGCGTATTTACTGCTGCCGCTGTTACGGCATTCAATGGCGCAGGTGGTATCGCAGGAAGCTTCATTGTGAGACAACCGGAAGCACCGCGGTACATGACTGCAATTTGGGTCTCGATTGGGTGAGTAAAGGATCAAGTACTTGGTGAAACGGTTGCTGATTTCACCAGTTCACACATCATGATTATTGGATGTATTGCTGTTTTCTCTGTGTACTTTCGCATGGCGAACCAGCGGCAAAAAGCAGGCAAACAGATCCTAGAGGCGACCCAAGGCTTCAGATACACCTACTAAGGAAGCACCTCTAGGACAACGGGATCGCCTTACAGCAAGACCGTTGTTTCGACCACTCTTGCGTTCGCAGCGACTCAATAATCGATACCACATATGTGTCCTTTCGAAACCCTTCTTAGCTTACAGCAACAGTCGTCCTCACCAAGCAAACTTCTCCCCCACCAACCCCTCACTCACTTCCCACAGCCTGTCTGCCTGTTCCTCATCCACTGCATAATTAGGCACTTTCGAGCTCACCTGACAGTCCTCCAGAAAGATCCCCTCAGCCTCTCCCTTCAACCCCGGATCCACCGCCGCGACCACACTCGTCGCCGCCCCCTCCTCCACGCTCTTGAAGCCCCCCAACCCCGCCTGCTTCCTCCCTTCCATCGCCTTAGACAACCACACCGGATCTGTGTTTCTCTGCAACTCCGTCATAATCTCCCCTGGATGTAGCGCGAAAGCCCTCACTCCTTTCTCTCCCAGCTTCTTATTCAACCCAACGGTGAACAGGATGTTCGCTGTTTTGCTGACGCCGTAGGCGCCGAAAGGGATGTACGTCGTAGAGTCTTCGACTGGCAGGCGTGCCGCTTCCAGCATTGTTGTATTGGGCTTTTCGTTATCCGCAATGTCTTTGTGCTGCGTTTCCCATTTCAGATCGGAGAACCGGATGGGCGAAACAAAAGTGCCCACGCTGCTCACGTTGACGATGCGCTTGTTCGTCCCGGCGAGGATCTTCGCCATGATGAGGTTGGAGAGGAGGAAGTGGCCGATGTGGTTTGTGGCGAGGTGCATCTCGATACCATCGACGCTCAGGGTGCGTTCTTGAATGTTCATCACGCCCGCGTTGTTGACCACGATATCGATAGCGGGCACGTCTTCCCACTTCAGCACCTCGGCAGCGGCCTCGCGGACGGATGCTTGGGAGCTGAGGTTCACTATCAATGGCTTGAACGTCACAGAAGGGTAATCAGCGCGAAGGGAGGCGAGGCTTTCATCGAGTTTGGTTTGCGAGCGGCCGGTGATGATGATTGTGGAAGGGGACTGTGAGGCGAAAGCTGAGGCGGTTGCGTAGCCCAGGCCAGTGCGGTTGACGCCAGTGACGAGGATGGTGCGGTTCTTGATGGCGCCTGGAAATGTGGCGGCAACGGTCTGGGCGGTGGTGTTGAAGCCCCATTCTGGGTTTGTTACGGGCATTTTGACTTGGTCTGCGGGCTTGATGCCGGGGTGGTTGGGATGTTGTGCTTTGCGGAATCTATAGAAAGTGAGCTGGTATATTTCGCTGTAGGTTCAAATGTGCTCCTTTTATATCTACAGGTCGCCTTCGATTCTGCGACGGACGAAATCGCTCGTGTATATTCGAGGCGTACGAGGTATACCGTGGAGAGTTTTAGTTGCGAACCGACCAATCAGCGTGCATGAACTCCGACCCAGCCTCTCAGCGGCTAGCGTTCCCGAGAGACCTCACTCCGCCCAGAGCCACCAAGCAGGAGATACGGACCCCATCCACTGTGCGTGGTGAGCAGTAAGTGTTATCGCTTGATCAGTTCATCGTGGGATTGACTCCAGAACAGGCAGTCACGGAGCTATGTCAAGGCAACGACTAGCTTGAACCGGTTGGAATTAGTATCTCGGGGCTACTCTACTATGTACAGCTCCATAGATCTGGTTGCAGTAGCATAGCATCCATTGCGACCCCTCGACGGCAAGGTGCCCAGGTGCGGTTGAACTCGTGGCCCGAGTCTCACCGTTTACGACGCTACTGCGAAGCTACCATCACTGTTCATCACATCTTCGCGTGAAGTGTAGGAAACAGGATTTCATCAACAAGCCTCGCAGCCTCACGCGCCGCTCCGAAACTGTGGATGAAGCCTCCTCCCTCGAACCCTTTAGAATGTAAGCACTATCTTATGGATGTGATGTAAATGCCCATCTTACCGTATGCATGAACTACCTTCCTTCTGATGGGGTCTCTTTCGACACGGATTCCTCCCTTCCTGCCTGGTCGGAATCCGACGTTGTAGTTAATGATCTCGTAATCTACAGGATTGGGCGAAAACACGCTGGGAAGATTGTAGTTCAATCTTCTGAGGATCTAGTATTGTTTTAACTTCGCGTCATGCTTGTTCTGTTGAAGTCGTGGCTTACATCCTCAGTGGTGGCGGAGTCAGGTTTTGGACTACTGTAATAACGTTAGCACATCGTAGAACATTGTAAACAAGGAACCCGGGTTTCCGTACCTCGAAGCTCGGTCACGAACGCCTCCTAGGACAACTGTCCCGTCACCGCGAGGGATGGCATACGTGTAAGTCTTTCCATTGTCGCGCATAAAATATGTGTCGTAGTCACTCCGTACTACGATGGTCTGGCCTCGGATCAACTCGACAGCCTCGTCGCGAATATCTGTCAGGAACTTCGAGCCAAAGCCAGATGCATTGACTACGACATCATGACCGATGGTATCAATATCTTCGAGAGCGTCTAAATGCATGCGCTTGAAAACGACACCCTGGCTTTCAAGTTGTGATTTAGACCATACCAGGAAGACATTCGGGTCCATTACGAGAGTCTTATCTGCTGAACGTGAGTATGTCTCAGGAACAGGGGGATGCCATGAAGCGAACACTTACACGTAATTCCGCATTTCACACCCGACGGCAACTCCTCTTTACCTAGCCAACGAAACTGTACCATCCATCAGCAAGCCTACCACTACCCCTAACTCGATACCCTACTCACGTCTGGGACGTGGTCCTTCCACCAGATATCTCCATCTTCTTTCTCCTCATCAAAAGCATCATTGATGGTCATCTTCTTGATACCAGATGCAGGACTTGTATCACTCAATCTCCACAGCTCTGCAAACGCATCGAGCTGCATTTGCATTTCTCGACGATCCTTGCAGCCGCCGAAGATAAAGGATGCGCCTGCCCATGGACTCGCCCACTCAGTGGAAGGTGGATCTCCAGGCATGTCTCGCGCGACGATGGTGATGGAGTGTCGACGCGACAGCACGGAGGCGATGGACATGCCAACAACTCTAGGAAATATTAGTATCGAACCGAATCTTTGAAAGGTGGAGGTACCCTGCGCCTAAGATGGTGATGCGAGCCATTGTGGAATCGTAAGGGTTGAACTCAATGAGAGGGACACTTAGATAGAGGGGCGAGGTGGGCTTTTGGAATCAGAGAGACTACATGCATCCTCCAGTGATCTTATTGATTCGCCTCTCCGAACTCCGACTGCAGTGTGCGAAGTATTCCTGCGGAGAAGTGCGAACCTCTGCGGGGAAAGGCGCTGGGCACTACGATGGATTGAGTAACTTGGTACGAACCCACAGATCCCCTAACCAATCAGAGATATATGAGGTTGTCTTCTTCCTCAATTACTGTAGAGGGCATGCACGATTGGATAACATGCAGTCATCGCGAAGATGCCTATCTGAGATTGTATGGATATCCACGGTGTTCATCGACGTTGATTCAAGGTTTATAGTCGGCTAGCGTTCCGACTTCTACCACGCCACGCTACGGAAAGCGCTCCCGTGGATGGAATAATAATAGTGTCCAACTCGTTCCGTTCCCGATTGAATCGTATCATATCTTCATGTGACTTCAAACCAACAATGCTCTACATAACTGAATCTCAAGCTAAATCCGCCATAACCCTCAAGTCCTCCCTCTCCGTCTTCCGCCAGGCCTACCTCCAATGCAACTCCAAACACCTCTCTACCGGCCCACGAATGGTCCAGACCCTCGACGCGCTCGGGAACAAAGGCCAGTGGCTAACGGCAAGCTACCCAGCCGAGGGCATGTTTGGAACGAAGTTCTCCGCAATTTTCCCTCATAATGTTGAAAAAGGCCTGTCGGTCGTGAATTCAACGATTAGTCTATACTCCGGCAAGACGGGCGAGCTCCTGGCTACGGTGGAGGCGAATGCCCTAACGGCAATGAAGACAGCGGGCAGTGCGGCTATCGCTACGGACCTTATGAGTAGGAAGGACAGTGGGACTTTGGCGATCATTGGGAGTGGACTGCAGGCGTTCGATCAGGTGCTTGCGATTCGGGAAGTGCGCGATATAAGGACTGTCATCGTGTACAACCGTTCCGCCGAGGGCGCGAAAACATTTGCGAACCGCCTCAAAGACGTTGAAGGCTTTGACGCAGAGGTGAAGATCGTGGAATCTGCGGATGCTGCTGTGGCCGGGGCGGATATTGTGTGTACGTGCACCACGTCGTCGACACCTGTGTTCAGAGGCGCAAGTCTTAGACCAGGCACACACATCAACGCCATCGGATCTTACGCGCCAGATATGCAGGAGATCGACGAGAATACTGTGGTTCGAGCGGCCCGTATCGTAACCGAGCATGTGGATGGTCTTTGGGCAGCTGCTGGGGACATACTCGAACCGTTCAACAGGGGAGTGATTGATGAAAGTAAAGTGGACGGCTCGGTGGGCGATGTGCTCGCCGGAACGGTCGCTGGGCGTGAAGCTGCAGACGCGATTACTCTGTACGAGAGTGTTGGGTCCGCTGCTTTAGACCTGGCCATCGCTGTGGAAGTATATCGGCTGGTCTCAAGGTCAGGGAAGGATGGGGCGACGGTATAGCCTTTTTACCTATATAACACCGCAGTACACCACACTACTTCAGAGACAATAAAAATGTCACAGCAATAGACAGCAAGGCAGACAGTGCGAGCGCTTCGAAACAGGCTACCGCTATCGGTCCTTCCTCGATTACAAAGCTATAACCACAAACAAAGTACAATCTGAAAAGCAATTGCAAGTCTAATCCCAAAGGTGCCGAATATGCTTCCCCAAGACGCCGTGAAATCCGCTCAAATGCACGCTAAATGACACTCAATCTAAAATCCGAACAAGAATAAAAACAGAATGGGACGAGGCGATCAGACAGCCCAGCTGCCCTTCCTAGCTGCAATCCCCGCACCTCCCAGACCATCTCCTGCCATATTCGGATGCTGCTTCGCCCATTCACGAATATACACCCTCAACGCACGCCACCGCATGCAGCTCTCTTCGGTAATCTCCGCGTCTGTGAGATTTCCATCTGCACCCAGACGGATATATCCCTTTGACTCGGCGAGATGGTCATCTTGCCGGAGGTCGGACACAGGAATGTTAGAAATGCGGGAGAGCTCGTCGTCAAACGGTTGAGCCATGGAGGGATAGCCGAGTGAGAGGTAGTTGTAAACTTGGGTGACGAAGTCATCGCCGTAGTCTTCGTCGATGGAGAGCGCAAAGGTGAGCTTTTCGTCGATGCAGGCAAAGTCTGCGTTTGACGCTGGGGGCGTCGGCGGGAGGAGAGAACCACGGGATGGGGTCGGGCATGGCGAGAGAAGGTCGGCTGTTTCGATGCGCGGGGTGAGGATGCCGGTTGGGCCTTTAGGAGCTTCGTCCTTTACGCAACAACCCGCCCAGAGACCTTCCTTCTCCTTCTTGTCGTGATTGCTGCTGGCTGTAGACCAGAGGGACGATACGCGGCTAAGGTTCTTACCATTGCCTTGGCCGCACCACAGACTTTCGCCTTTCTCGGACTTCTCGGCTTGTTGCGTTTGCTCTGAAAGGTAGCACATGGCTATCCGAACCGCGTCGCAGCCTTGCGTGGTATCGAAGCGTGCTGGTTCGGGGGAATCGCATCGCGGAAATCTGATTTCCTTGCCGAGCATGGGAGGTCGGGCTTCTCTCCTCATTCGCTCAATCTCCTCGTTTTTCTGGTACCCGATGATGTCCTTCTCAGTTTTGATGCCAGCCGCCGGTATGGCCCACGGACTTGGCTTGAAGTGCGATTTCGGGCTGATGCCTGAAGTTGGTTCTTGGTTCTCTTGTTCCTCTCTGTACTGACGCATTTCCTTCAGGTCCCAGTTCACTTCATTGAACGTTGTGCTACCTTCTTTCGATGAACTTGTTGACTCATCGTCTGCATCGACAAAGTGATCGACGTGCTCATAGTAATTACCATTGGGAAACGCTGCCATCTCCTGTTCGCGTAGTTGCTTTTCGGCGGCCTTAGCAGCCAGTTCAAGCAAATACCCAGAGGTTTGTTCGTCGACGCTTTCTCGCATTCGCGTTGGCTCGTTGTAATAATGTTTCTCGTAACAGTATGCTCGGCAGGTGTAGGGAGAGATGATAGGTGACGGCGTCTCGCCTTCAGACTCGGAAGATTCTATAGGATCAAGGTCCGGAACGTGGAAGCAGTGATGTGATGGTCGGCACCTCGGCGTTTTTCTCCGGTTGAGAGGTGACGTGGCGCGCTGGATTTCAGCGAAAAGGGGATTGTGTGAAAAGTCAAATGCTGGTGTGTTGGTTGGCGGCCCGGGGATGTCATGGTGAGGAACTGTCTTGAGTTTGTCAAGGCGCTTCAGGGGAGGGCGTTCTTCCGGGGCACGACGTGACCGTGATGCTGTCTCCATGAGTTGAGGAGCAAACTTGCGCGGCTTCTTCTCTTGCTTTTTGATGCCTGTTTCCCATTCATCCGCAAACTTCTTCCGGCTACTACAATTCGTCTTCGTCGATGTTTCTACAGGTTCGGGTGCGAACTTTCTCCTTGGTTTTGCGGTCTCGCTGCTCCACTCATCCGCAAACTTCTTTCGACTACTTCGCACCGAGGTCTCGACGGGCTCTGGCGCAAACCGGCGGTTCGTCTTGGTGGTGGTCTCTACAGGTTCAACGGCGAACTTTCGCCGTGGCTTCGATGTCTGGTTCTCCCACTGTTCGGCAAACTTCTTGCGGCTTTTCTTCTCCGAATGTTCTATGGGTTGCGGGGCGAAACGACGGTTTGTCTTTGTCGATGTCTCTACAGGTTCAGGGGCAAATCTCCGCGGTAGCTTGGAGTCCTTCTCTTGCGTCGAAGGCTGATCTTTGGACGACCTGGTGGTTGTCTCAATCGGCTCAGGCGCAAAACGACGGCTGGTTTTGTGTGAAGTTTCCACCGGTTCCGGTGCGAACTTTGCAGGCCGTTTCGATCCCTCTTCGGATTCCGGTGCGTCCTTAGAAGACCGTGTAATCGTCTCAATCGGTTCAACGGGGAACCGACGGTTTGTCCGTGTTGTAGTCTCGACTGGCTGGGGAGTGAAGCGAGAGCGCTTGGGGCCGTCTACATTCTCGTGCAGCTCCTTGGAGGATTTCGTTGTCGTCTCGATAGGCTCAACTTTGGATTGCCCTGGGGGCATGGTGGTTGCCATATCTGATATAAAGTTCCTGACTGTGTCTTCCTTATGCTCATGCTATGCAACCTGACGTCGTGGTCGATACACTTGTGGGCCAGACTACTCTCTTCCAAGACCTATTTCACGGCGCACAACTAGCGTCCGCTTGTTGCCAAAGGATGCGGGAGCGTGATTGCGGGGAAATGGAGGATCGGACAATATCGGGAAGGATAATGGTCGCTGGAACGTGAATGAGTTCCCGCGGCAGTGCTTCCCACGGGAAGGTTTACCGTGCCCAATTGTTGCCAAAAAAACGTAGTGCAATGTGTTCCAAGGACGACCGTCAAAGTCGTTGTGCTTGTATGGGAGGGCGCTTTATGTGCGAATTGTAATCTTGCGGTGCGGAGAGCGAATCGTGCGGCAGGAGGTGCGAGGGAGCTCGTCGTTGCTGTATCAGCGTCAATTCGGAGGTTGCGAGCAGAGGATGACTGTTGTACCTGACTCACCATACGTCGCTGTCGGGAGGGAACAGTGACCACACCAGGTGTTTGTCGAACCCGCGGAAGCTGGTAAAACGCGTCGGGACCTCGACAGCTGTCTTCATGTGAATGCCTGCCGCTAGGATTGGGAGTTTTGCGGTGCGAACGCTCAATGACGTCGTTAACGACCCGCTAGATGATGATCGCGTGCTGCACTTTTGCGCACCGCGACGGATTCGGGAGGGGCACGGGGGCTTTGTAAGGGCGTTGGAGTGGTTTGGGTGAGATGCGCGCGTTGTCGCAATTAGGAGGCCGCAAGATTGACGAGCTGATGCGGCAATGCGGACCTGGACAGTCCTGTTGGGCGCAGGGATCCCGCAAGAGCTGAGATAGCAGGGGCGCGGGCCAGATCGTGAACTTCCCTTGAGAGACAGCGCCCCTGGAACAACGGGCGATGAGATTGGACTCGATCACCGCCAGCAGTTCAACATACACAGCCGACACGGGGGAGCCCACGCGGCGTGGGTTTGGGCAGCCATCACGCCCACACCGTCCCCATCCTCAACCGTCTAGCGATATCGAAGGCTGTTCTCGATGGCGGAGTAAGCCCACTACGGATGCGCCGTGAGTAGCGCGCGGCCGAGAGCCTCCCACTGTCGACGAGCGGGTCCGACAACAACTCATCCCTCTGCCACAGCGCACAACGAACCCCAAGGCCCACACTCTCTCCCCGCATGCCAATATTCGGTTTCCCAACCATGTCGTGGCCGCCGTGCAACCTCCCACAACGGCAATGCTGGCCGCTCGACACACCTTGCAATTTACACCGCCCTGCAATGGCGGCAGCTCCAGAGCCAGCGGCAGGCCCATCCGTTCACAAGCTTCCGAATAATAGCTCGTTTTCCACTTTCAGCGCGGACGCTACGAAAATAACTCGGGTCGCAGCGAATCATCGCCCATGCATACTTGCTTTGCCTGCAATAACGCTCAATCCAATGTGCTCGTGAAAGGCGGCGTCGGCGTCGCGCTAATCCGCCAGGTCCCCTTCATGCGTCAAGGGCGCGAGACGCCTCACCGGATGAGAGCGAGCATCTTCCGTCAAACATGCATGGAGGGATAGGCTATAGCCATGTAGCCGGTCTGTTTTGCACACGAGCTGGTTACACCTTCCGCACCTTCAATTGCGCCTTCCTTGGATCCGGACATCGCATGTACATTTCTCATCCGTGGACCTTCATCTCAATATTCTGACCTGTGTCTCGACAGAGATTCCACTGACAGTCACATTTCAGCACTTACAGATGCGTGCTTTAGCTTACACGGTACATTCACTTACACAGGACCTACAGCGTGCCTTCCACCCCTTCATTGCAAATCACATCGGACGCAGACATCACGGTGCCAGTACATCATGTTCGGGTCAAGGGTTGTAGACGGTCACGGATCTACGGCTATAGATGTCGAGTGGTCTCGCGTTCCCCGCACATTGCCTTTCCTCGGACCAGCGCCCAGCAGCGTACTGACAAAGCTAAATTTTTAGAAGCTATCACTGACCTACCCATAACCGAAAGCAGTCCGAAAACCATTGTCCGAATGAACTCCTAACGCTGACATAATTGTCCTCGATAGCCATCGAATCAAAACAACAACCTTCCCATAGACTACGGACCCCGAGTCGGACTCTCGCAAGCCCAGAAAATCTTGCAACTTCAAAGCCCGAGAGATCGATCGTCGCTCAAGATCAGATGAGAAGCAACAGCTCCGCGACAATACTGAAGTTGTGGGGTCAGTCTCAGAGGCCTTGCAAGAAAATAGTACTCATACGGGAGAACAGCCCAATCACCTATTCCAGGCCCCGGTGACATAGGATGAATAGGCCTTGAATCTGCCGTGAACACACTCTGTGCATCTTGGAAGATGATTCAGCGAGGTGAGTAGTCGTCAAGTTGATGGTAACGTACCGCTGCCTGGTTCATTCACCATACTGTCTGCCCTGTCACTGTAGTTCGACTCCGACCCAGCTCCACTAATCATAGGATGACCTGCATCCATACCGGAATCGCTAGTTCTGGAACTGCTTCCATGGAAAGCCGACTGACCGGCAATGAGATGCCCGTCGACATGTTCACCGAGCGTAGACTCGCTCTGGGAGCCAAACTCGTCGTCAGAAGCATCAGAGGCAATCAACGTTAAGGTCTCATCATCTTGCCGGTCATCACCATCGCTTCCTCGACTATGGCCACTGGCACGCCCACACCGGCATCCGCATACAGTCTGATTCAGATGCGGAGGCCTGCTTGGAGATGGATTGAACATGCCAGGATCAGGATAGTGCTGCTCATCGTCGCGGTTGCACATTGTGGATAGGTATCCCTACCTCATGTCAGTTGAGGACTGCGAGCCCGCAACTACGGGAAGTAATCCAAAACATCTTCCCAACTGATTCCCAACCTCGAGTGGGCTCCGAACGAGACCTCGACAGCATGTGCGAACGACTCACAACACTTACCTTTGATGGGGCAGGAGCATACAGGCACACAGCTCTTAGCTTTGCGAAGCCAAAACGAACTCTTCTTGGACGTCGAGTTGCAAAAGTTGCGAGTTCAAGATGGGTTTTGGTGCAGCCAGAAGCCTTACTTTATGCTTCCAGTACACAGCCCTACGTCTCGCACGCAACATCACATCATAGCACAACGGTGCGTCAGGAGCCCCATGATCTCGTGGCAAAACCAGACACGTCGGTCGACTCATTTGAGTTTACGAGCTCTCTGCCAACCGCCTGTACCCGGGACTTGGGCCGCAGCCTGGCATTCGCCCGACAACAATATCACCAGATGTCCTAGGATCAGCTCCGATGTTCGCTCAAATTGCTGTTATGGATTCATGGTATTTACTTTTGCTCGCTGAACGGTACCGCATGTTTCCGCCTCCGAGTGTAAGCGTGTAGGGCTGATCGTTCACCGGTGTGGGGTTGATCTACAGGGCTGAGGTACGTCACTGTTGATGTCTGCCTAGCTTGCGGATCACCATTGCTTGGTATAACGACTTTCGCGGATCTCTCTACATCGACATATATGTCTAGTCCAAACGTAGTCACCGCAGTTGAAACTCAGACCACCTCAAGTAGCTTAGGATGGGACTTGGAAATCACAGACGGCAATGCAGATACGTCGGATCGACTGCATAGACTCTCGGTAGAATTTGCCTCTATCTAGAGCCTGTTATAACTCATCAAAAGCTCGTAACCTATGGTCATCCGCCAACCCAGCGGAAGCCTTTATGCTCGGTGACTCTATCCGTACGTCCAATGGGTCCTTTTTCGGCCTCATGATGGCCTCTTTCGCGATGTCCGGTATCGGTGCATTGAGGATCTGTTCGCGCGATGCAAAGTCCAGAGCAGGCGTATGTCCGGTATCCGGATGCACAGGTCTGAGCTGCTGGAACAGGCTCAACAGCAGGAAAAGACCAAGGAGGGCGCCGATGATGCCCCAGAGGATGCGCACATGACCTATCGCTTGTTAGCAATGCCGTTTCCCAGTTGTGCGGGGGGAGTATTCCATACGCGTGTTCCTGGCCTCCAACTCGGCCTCTAACTTCATCCTCTTATCCACCCTCGCTCTCGCCTCTCCCATCCTGCCGTTCAGTGCCTCAGCCTTCTCCTTTCCAGCTTTTATCCTCCGTTCTAATGCATCGACGTACTCTTGCTGGGTTTCGAAATCATTAAAGCCATCAAGCTGCCCTTGTACATCTTCCACCAGCTCCTTCGTGTCGCTTTCAAAGTTGTGATGCAGCTCGTTGGTCAAGTTGGACAGCTCTTGCAGACTGCCGATAGTCTGGCGACACGTAGCTATGCGCTCGAGAAGCGAGTAGTATGTGTCGTCGAGGCGGCGCGACGTCTTCAGCGACTTGTCGGAGAGGTTTTGTAGGGAGGTGCGAAGGGTGCTGGACGAAGCCATGTTAATCCACCTATAGAATCGTGAAAGGACATGAAATGAGGGGAGACGTACTTTGCCCGCACCACTACCCTCGACTGTTCGCGCACCAAGTCCTCCGGCCGGCCCGGCCGGCGTAGCGGCGGTACATCTAGCCCTCCATCAGTGTGGCCTCCCTTAGATGCTGCGCTGTCTGCAACCGCAACGCTCGCCCTCCTGCTGTCTGCCGGACTGCTTGTTATGCTCTCCTTAGCCTGCTTCAGGAGGTCCCCAAAACTAGTAGGCGGCTCCTTGGGGAACGCGGATTGTACGATCTCCTTGGCATGGTGTCGCGACGAACGGTGGTGGTGGTGATGGCGATGCAAGTGGTGTTTCTTCTTTGATTCGCGTTCTGCAGGAGCTGCTTCGAAGCTTAGACGGTTAGTCGCGTACTGCAGGACGGAAGGGCGGGAAGGGTCCATGACATGGTGGGTTTGGGTTGGTGAAGGTACGGGGTGGAAGCTAAGGCGCGGAGATCCGCGCGTCTGCGGCACGTCACTTTGGAGATCGCGCTAAGCCTTTTGGGTAGAGCGATCCTCCATCAAACAACAACCATGAGAGGAGGATGTAAGATCAGGCGCTTAGACCATCCAGTCTCAGAACTTCATATCAGTGCTGACAATAGAGATTATGAAGCACAGCCGTAGTGTTGTAGTCAATCAAACAAGTATGACGCGAGTTTTAGAACATGTCATCATGTCAAGAACCTGACATACAATTGCCCTTGAGAAAGTAGCATTCTTGTGAGCTGCCGTAGGTGCTAAACCAAGCCATGCGGTTCCTAAGTTGCCCATTATATGCTCCCAATTTTCTCGACACATGAGCTCGTGTATGTATAGTCACAAATGTCCACTTCTAATTACCGATAAGTGACCAGTCATCCCTATGGTTATTTCGCTCGTCACCGTTGTTGCGTAACCATTTTGAAGTTATAGTCGTGAAAACTGCTGCCAAGCGTACTCGCCGTGGGGTATCGTCGTATATGCGTGCATAGAGCCAAGATATGCGGCCAAGAACAAGGTCCGAGTCCTTCTCCAGATCCATAGTCCAACAGACTCTTCTAGTCGTAAGGCATGCTCATGACGCGAGCAGCTTGTTCCTCTTTTCCCTCCTCTTCAAGCGCTCGACGCGCTTCTTGTGCATCTTCTCCTCCATCTTCTGGAAGCGCTCTCGCTCCTCCTTCGCAGCTCGCTTGGTCCGAATTGCCTCAATCCGTCGTTGTCGCTCTGCTTCCTTCTCGTCCTTCATTTCCTTCTCTTTGGCTTTGGTGGCGGCAAGCGCCTTCCGCTCTGCAGTACGCTTCTGAAACGAGGACTGGTTTGCCCGGGGCCGGAACGCTCTCTTGTTGTCATGCCACTGTTTACCTGTGCGACACTGTGGTTAGTTGGTGCTGCGTCGTATGACAGGCCACATGAGGACGTACCATTCTTCTTCATTCCCTTTACAGAGATCACCTCCGCGACGGGCTCCACTTGCGTTTGAACGGCTGTCGACATTTTCGTGAAGGACGCTGGGACCCGCAACGCAATGCAGCGAGAAGGTGTGGGTACGGCGCAGTTCCTTGGTGGTAAGAAGAAAAAAGAAGGGCCGAGGAGCTACCGATATCGATAGCGGCGCAGAGGATGGGGCTTGGCAGGAACGACAGGTTGGTATCCCACCATCAGATCTGATAAGATTATGAGTTGGGCGATTTGCGGTCTGAATCATCAGGCTCTGAACGCCAACTGCGCGCGCTTGCTGCACAGTCGCTGTACACTTACAGATTCAACTTTCGCACAACATATTCACGATTGTACGAATCTCCATTTAGTATAACAGGTTTTCCCGGCTGCAGAATTTTCATGCAGCTTTTGGCGCCGATCTCGTCGTTTGTCCTTCTACCACGCCCCCCGCCGTGACACCTCTTTACGGCCCGGAGCGACGCGCAGTCGCTTCTCCCTGTCCTACGTCGTACCCAATCTTAACCGCAACCGCCCGTAGTCCTGCATAAACACTCGCCATGGGATTCACCATTGAGTTGTAACGACCGTTGTGCCCTCTCCTCACCGCCTCCTACGGACCTTGCCCCACGCAGCTCTTACGAGTACCTCACAGTACACACCCTCTTTGACAGGCAAGCAACTTGACTATGGAGCTCCAAGAGACTCCAGGAATGGTTGGGGAGAGTGGAAGTAAATTGTCTACGTCATACATGGTACAAGAGGAGACATTCGCGGCATTAGACCACACACAAGGAACAGAAGCCCTGAAGGATGTCGTCTGCGGATCAGTAGCCGGTATTGTAGGCAAGTACATCGAGTACCCATTCGACACCATCAAAGTCCGTCTGCAATCACAGCCGAACAACCTACCTCTGAAGTACACTGGACCGATAGATTGCTTCAAGAAGGCATTGAAGCAAGATGGCTTCATTGGCATCTACAGAGGCATAAGCGCTCCTTTGGTAGGAGCAGCAGTAGAGACCAGCTGTCTCTTCTTCAGCGTCAGTATACCACGTTCCTCGCAATACAAACACTAGCTGACGTACCGGACAGTATCGTCTAGCTGGAGATGCTCTCAGGACTTCTGGATTTTATCCGGAGCTCAAAGGCCACCCTGAAAAGGATTTGCCGTATTTTGGAATGCTCTACTGTGGTATGGCCGCCGGCGCAATCACGTCGGTTTTCCTCACGCCAATTGAGTTGGTCAAATGCAAGATGCAAGTCCCCCTCGAAACACCTAACGCCACAATCGCAAGGCCTGGCATCTTGAGCGTAATCGCTTCCATCTACCGCCACCAAGGACTTGTGGGATACTGGCACGGTCAATTCGGTACCCTCATCCGCGAAACAGGCGGTGGTGCAGCATGGTTCGGCGGATATGAAGGCACGAAGATGCTCTTCAAGAAAGCGTCCGCTTTATCTGATGACGATATGCCCATCTGGCAGCGTATGGCATCCGGCTCAGTGGCTGGGATGCTGTACAACTTCGCTTTCTACCCTGCGGATACTGTCAAGTCGAGGATGCAGACTGAGGACGTTAAACAATTGACCGGGCAGAAGTCGACGTTCAGCGCCGTATGCAAGGCACACTGGCAGCAGCATGGCTTGAAAGGGATGTATCGCGGCTGCGGCATCACGGTTGCCAGATCGATTCCCAGCTCTGCATTCATCTTCACAGTGTACGAGGAGCTGAAGAAGAGGTGGCCTGGATCGGGATACGATCTATGATTATGTTCTGGATTTCGAAAACATCCTGCGTTACGCACACCTTGTCTTGGCTACCCACGAGTTGCGCCAGATGTTTCCACGTTTTCTTGTTTTCATTTAGGAGGCATTTGCATTGCGGGCGTTCTTTATAGCTGGGAACGTAGACAGCATAGTTGAGCGTAATATTGAAGATACCATCGTACAAAGAGTCATATTTCGCGAAAGAGGGCAAACCACTCTTCAGTTATCGTAACTGCACGTGAACGATTCTACAGACATAGTCTCTGAGCATAGGAACGTTTCCCGAGCAAAGGTATTTTTGCCTCGAGTTTTTAAAACATGTGGGATGGGTGACTTTCGTTCCTGACATGTGTGAATGCCCAGGTCAGCCACCTTCACATGTTTGGCTAACCCCAGTCTGTGGCTAGGGCGGGAGGACTGATTGTGTGGGGAAATCTGAGCCGGCCATGCGTCACTTTGGCCGAGGCTCAACTGGACCGCGACCACGACCAGCTTGTCGCGAACCGAACACAACTCCATGTAGCGCAGGAGCCGCACGCTTCTCTTTATTCGCGGCTTAGCTCAATGCTTGCTATTCCGATCTTATCGCCCTTTCACACCCTCGTTCCGTACTTCACAGAGCTGAGGTAGCTCCACAACGTCGCCGCGATACGCCGAGGCTCATTGGAAGCTAGCTCCCGAGTCGAGAGAGTTCGCAGCAATGGACAGGTTACAGGTCCTTGAGGTATAGGAGGATCAGGCGTGAGGTTCGCGCAGTACAAGACTAACTGTGAAGCAGAAAGCCATCGAAAAGGTCATCTTGGATCCCCAGTACCACGACGTCCTCGCGCTCGTAAAAGGCATACGGAATGGCATCGTCTATGGGTCAAAAGTGCGGTTTCCGCACGCGCTGGTGTACGCTCTAGTTGTCTTCCGTATATATATACACCTTATAAAGCTAACATACCCCTAGCATGATCTTCCTCTTCCGGTCCGGCTCGTACGTCCCCCCATGCGCATCCAAAACTTCCACCGGCAACTTCTAACATCACCCAGATTACGCTCAAAATGCTGGCTCGTCTTCAAAGCCACGCGCCAACACGCACGCAACCTCGGCCTCTTTGCCCTTGTCTACAAAGGCGCCATGCTCCTCCTACGACACACTGCCCCCGATGGCAAAGAGCGACACTATGACTCGTTCCTCGCGGGTCTTCTTGGTGGGTACACCGTCTTCGGCCGCACAATCCACAACTCCGTCTCCCAGCAGATCGTTATATACGTATTTGCCCGTGTGGCGCTGGCACTGGCAAAACTCGCTGTACAACCCAAGCATGTGGGAGATGTGAAGGGCGGCGGGGGAGGATGGGGATTACTGGATGAGAGGAGTGGGCTGAGGAAAGAGCTAGTGAAGAACGGCTGGGTTGGGTTTGCGAGTTTGAGCTGGGCGATGGTGATGTATGTTTGGAGGTGGCATCCTGAGGCTGTGCAGCCGAGCTTGAGGAGTAGTATGAACTACATGTGGGTGCCTTTCTCCTTATCCTGGAGTATCGGGATACTAACGATATCACAGTTACGGCCAATCCGACGAATGGGATTCGCTGCGGACATTCATCTGGCATAACAAATAACGCGAAAACCATAACCACGACGGATAGAGGGGCGCTAGAGAGTAGGAGGCTAACGATCTGCTGTTTTTTATACGTTCGGTGCTTGTATGACTTCTTCGCGTTTTACACAACAAGTTATCTGGGGGACTTTGTAACATTGCCTGGGATGTGTTGAAAACCACACTACAGCTAAGCATATTAGAGAATAGATATGTCAAACATCATTCCGGTCATCAAATATCGGATTGGGTACTCGGTCACCCTTCTCATCCTTTCCTTACAGCCGGTAACTCATGCGCTGCATTCGCACTGTACCCACCCAACTCACTCACTCCGTAAGCTGGCGCGGGCTGTGGAGCGGCCTGCGGATGATACGGTACCGCCTGTCCTGTCTGTGCTACTTCAGGGGCATTGGAATACTCGTATTTCGGGAGTACGGATGAGCTCTGTGCGGGCGCCGCCTCTTGCGCTGCGTCTTGCGCTGAACGTGGGTGCCGCCGCTTGATGTAAAAGATCGTGACACCAGCGACAGCCAGGATGGCCAGGCCGCCGACGACGCCGCCGACGATGGCGCCGATAGGTGTCTTTGATCCACCGCCGCCGGCGTGGTTGCTTGTATCGGTGGAGGATGTTTGGCCTGTCGCCGCAGGCCCCGAGGACGATGCTGTTGATTGCGCTGGAGAGCCAGTTCCTCCTGTCGTTGTAGCGGTCGTTTCTGCAGGACTCGCAGCAGATAGTACCACTGTCGCCGTTGCTGTCGCGCTCGCCGCCGGCAGACTAACATCCACGCCGTACTCCTTGCAGAACGGAACTACCGCAGCGCGTACTTTTGCCACATCTGACGCCGAGCACGCCGCCTTTATACAAGGCGTTACGGTATCCCACAATTCGTCGATGTGCTCGCACTGGCAAGCGTAGTCTGCGAGGGCGCAGCCGGTGTTGCTGTAGCCCGTTATGATGCAGTTCAGGGCGCAGGAGGGGACATCTGAGATCTGTGCATTGACCAACAACGCGAGAGCGAAGGTTGTGAGGAAGGAATTCCGCATGATGATTGTTCACGTCCGGTTGCAGTGCGTGATTCACAAGTTGAACGCTCAGGAGGGGCCTGAAGGATTGGACATTCGGATGTGCGTCTGACCTTCAATTTGGCCAAAGCGCTGCTTGCAGCGCATTGAAGCCATCCATGGGTATGGCGTTCAAAGAGGAAAAAACAGGCGAAGATACGAGATGCTTTGATGGATTAAGCGAGGAGGCTGGCGCTTGCTTCAGCTGTGAAGATATCTGCCTCTTGCGGAGCTCCTTAACGCATTCTGCTAATCCAAACAGCTACATCGAAAGAGATATCACGGTCGGGTCGACAGGAATGTTAAATTCCAAGGAACGAGGTAACGGGCTGGTCATATGATGAATACGAGGAGGGCCGAGAGCTCGCGATACGAATGTGGGGTCTAGGACTTGGAAGCGACAGGGTTTCTCCTGAGTGACTAAGGCTATGCTGGCGCTAACGACCTTCCATTGTATTGCTGTGTCCAAAATGGACATTGTCGAAGAGCTGGGAGTCTGAGTACCATGGGGTGTCGCTTGCCTTGAAAGTGTACCATCACTCTAGTCGACCGCGCCCTGCCTATGTAACACCGGTTCAAAACGTGCTAACTAAGCTTTCATAATATGCTTCTGACTTTCTGCAAGATACACCTAGTACTATGACCCGTGAAGATCGACACCTACAGTGTCTCGTCAAGTATTATAGTATCTCTTGGTGCCCTGGATTGGCAGAGCAGTATTCATCAGACTCTCGAGCTCCTATAGTATTGCAAACTCGGGAAAGATTAATCATATACGGGCCAAACGAAAACCCAAATCCTTTCGGCCAGAACCTACCCTTCCTGTAAGCATGAGCATCGGTGATACAGCATTGATCCACATTCTCAGAGACGTGTTGTAGCTCGAGTTACCCTAAATGGAACAATTTAAAATCCAATCTGCATGCTTCCACTGAAAAAGTAGCCTACCAAGACCAACTCGATTTTGGTCAACCACTGTGATCATGTGCTGTCAAAGACACTTGAGAGTCGAGTATTACATTCAAGGCACCACTCAATAATCTCGACTATCGTTCATGTATCCCTATATAACTCGCATGGTGCTCCCAAGCCCATCTCAGAACAGCATCGAAATCCTTGCAAGTGTGCATCCCTTCGAAATCAACCATCATTCTCTGCGCGGATTTGCTGTAAAATACCCTTAACGGAGTCAAATCTGCTCGACACTGGATATTCTGTCTCAAGTAATCTATACAATGGTCTACGAACGAATTGTCAAAGTGATATCACAGATAGGCACTTTTCTGAACTCACCAACGTGTAATCGTCGCTTAGTGTTCTCGTTCGTAAGGTACTGCGGGTCGTATAGTGCGATTCTTATTTGATTCTGCACGTATCAGTACGATCCTATTCAGCCACAGATCATGGAAACTTACGAGACAGTGCAGCTGGTGGAACACGTCTGGTATAGTGATAGCTTTGTTGCGACCGTCGATGTAGAGGCCTTTGACACTAACTTCTCCAGGGTCCAGCTCGATATTTTGAACTGGGACAGAATAAGTCAGGATGAGGTGAACATAGTGCGAAAAGGGCTTTTACCAGCGTCGAACTCGTTCCACGCTTCATCAACGCTAGAGCTATTACCGATGTAGCGTTTGCTTTCCTCCCCTCCATTCAGGAACAATTCGCCCGTCTCATCGTACTTCAAGCCACCAGTAAATTGTCGCTGAATGGTGGAGAACTTGGGGTAGCCTACAGACTTTACATCAGCTAAGACCCCGTAAAAATGAGTAGTGCTTGAGCATTGCGGTGGTGCTTACCAAGCTCTTCGGGACGCGGTTCTGCCGGAAGGGTGGTGAAAATGTAGGCGAGCAAAATAATACACATCGAAGTCGAGAAGATAGATACAGCAACCACAAAAGTCCATGGCAAAACCCACCGTTCTTGCTTCTCATCGTAGCGGAAGGTCTTGTGCTCGTCACTGAGGAAGCTGCTCTCTGCCTCTTGGTCGTCCATCACGAGAGTGGTGTAAGTGAGGCGAGGAGCGAGGAAACATGAAATCTAGCTCCCAAGTTCTCTTACCAAAGCAAAAAGCCTCCTAGTCATGTGCTTTCCTCATTGCCTGATCCTAAGCTGCATAGACCACCTTCACAGGTGTCCATCCTACAAACAACACGTGGGGCAATTACAAAGTTACATTGGTCAATCTTGAGATGTTTCGAGATCTCCATTGTCATCATGCTGCCGATCTTCGGACGCAGGGTTGCATAGTCCGCTAGATCAAGATCTCAGACTGCGAGGCAGACTAGGAACACAATGCGGCTGCCCACGAAGGCAGGCGAAGCAAGATTACGGGAAAACCTGTGTGACAGGGAAGTTCTTGAAACATAATGATGTAGAATATGAATATCCTGCGACTACTAGTCGATGAGATTCTCTTTCTGTACAATCTACCATTTGCTGGCAATCGACGTCGTATGAAGCTTAGGCGTGCTTGGGAAAGCTTGGACGGATGATTACGCCCTATACACGTCTGAGCCTCCGATTTGCGACTATCGGAAAACTATCGATTCCGTGTTTCGAGGCAGGCAAGCGATTGTTACGCCCGAGGGGCCGAAATCCTTACGCTTTGTAACGTCCCGTATAGGTGGTTGTAGCGATTGCTCTAGGCTAGACAGCACACTAAAGTAGAAGTATGTCAATGGAGCCATACCTATACGAGAATAATGGTGACACCATAAGACCCTAAAAGATGATGCTCGTGTACGCAGTCTCCACGCATGTGGTTCAAACCGTCTGAAACCCCGCATCCGGCCACGCCGTATCGCACGATAGGGTTTAACATTGATCAACGCATGAATTCAGTAATTCTACTGGTGCGCCTTCTCATACTCAGCACTAGCGGGACAAGACTTCCCCAAGTTCTTTCGTTGACAGGGAATTTTGGTGCAGAGACTACCACGAGTTACACGCGGAATGATATGTATGGAAAGTGAACACTAAGTGTATATGCGCGTAATGTAACTTTGTTTTCCAGCTAGTGTTCTATTAGTATCTCGGTATGCTTCCAATTTTCTTTTTTCTTTCGGAGCTGTATCTCGATTTCGGCTCCTTCCGTCAAACAGGAACACATTTTCAAAATGAAGAAGTTTCACCACACTAGAGGAGTAGAGGTACTTGTTTCTCAAGGTTTTCATGGAATTCTAGACACCAAATACTGAAATGTATGTGCGGGACCGTGAAACAACTCATCCCCACGAACACGTCTGGAATTCCATGGTGGGCGAGTATCGGCCGTATACTCGACGTTCTATTCACTACGCTTGAAAACATAATGCATAATCCGTGATACGGAAGTCCCAAAAACGCGGAACTTGAAAGGCCCAGGCATTGCAAGTGCACTGACTCCACGCTCCTACATCCGCCCCGCTGTTGAAGTGGCTTTGGGAAGCTGACCCACATGACGTCGATCACACTCATCCAGACTTGGAGCAGCGTATAGAATTCCCTAAATCCAACACGTGGAATGGCATCGTCCTTTACCATCGCACGAGAAGGATGTGAACTGCCTCGAAGTTGGTCGGTGAGATGCTGAATGGTAGCCGACATCGTGAACGCCTTGGAGACTGATCGAAGATTGACTGTTACGTCGCGTCATGAGAAAGGTATAAAGAGTCTTGAAATCACGCAAGAAATCGCAATCCACCACAGCGAACACTCAGCACCACCATCACTACCATCTCCAATCACCAGTCATCAAAAAGCACTTCCCCAGTACTTGAGAACCCCCCACAGCATGCATACCAGCCTTACTGACTGTCCCATAGACTCTACTCCAACCAACCAAGCCTCCAAGATGCGCTTTACTATTGCCACCTTCCTCACTCTCTCCCTCGCTCCCCTCACCCTCGCCGACTTCAACATCGACCTCTACACCAGCACCGACTGCACCGGAGACAAAATCGGCACCTGGACTGGACCCGAAGGCGACGGTCCTGACACCTCCGGGTCCTATGAGTGGACTGGCCACCTTGGCTCCGTAAACATCAACCATCTAGGCCAGTGGAACACACAACTCAACACCAACGTGCACTGCCTAGCGACTTCCATCACCTGCTGCCAATATGCTCCTGACTGCAGGGATGGAGTCAATCTGCCGAGCTCGGGATGCTACAAGGTCGATGAGGATATTACGGGGTTGGGTATGACATTTACGGTTTGTGATAGTGCTTGCATCGACACTGGATACAAGCGCGCTGCGAGGCTCTTCGGTGGACATTAGACCTAAACTGTGGACAGTGTACATAGGGGTCGCTTGTCTGTTTGAGTACGCGAGGCTACAGTCTTTTCCGCTTGAGGAACTTTGATCATGTCAATATTTACCATCTGCTCACCATTCCTTTGCCTGTGCTTTCATGATCAATCCAAGTGAAGGCTAAGCAAGTTTTCTTCCGGATGTCTTAATGTCTTTCACTGAACTGCCGCACCTCACGGAAGCCTCGCATTCATTTACCACGACACTTAGAAGCTATTTGACTTCGCCACACGTAGAATTCCGAGCTTTGCACGAGCGAATCATCACATACCTTCCACGCACTATAGCGCAACGAAACAAGAAGATCCTGGGCAGGAGGGCATTGCGTCACCGGCTATGATTTGTGCGTTGAATCGTGATAGAGAGAAAAGGACGCTTATCTCAATCCTGAGAATGTGAGTGCGGTTGTTGGATTTGAGGTCGGAGTGGAGCCGAAGTTAACCAGGCGTACCAGGTACCGGTATCCTAGGTGGACCCCACGATTCGCCGACTCGGTTTCCCGCTAACCCATCTCAGTCCTACAAAATCATGACCAACCCCCCAGCCCCATATCTCGATCAATCCACCATGACCAAAATCGCACCCCATGAAACTCCAAGCCTCCTCAGCCTTGCTCACCTCTTTGCCCACGTCGGTACGCAAGTCCACTGCCGCTCAACTATGTAGGTACTGACAAAGTACACAGCAAGCACAGTAATCGTCCGAGTAGTGACATATCCATTCCGCACTGTCCGCGCAGCAACGTTCAGAAAAGACGTGCTAAATGCTGCTATACGCAGTCTCCTCACTCACATTACCGTTGCTCAATCTCGCTACCTGAACCCCTCCACCACCTCCCGGTATCTCTCCTTCTGCAGATCCGAGGCCAAAACCCCTTCATCTCTTTCCATCCCCTACGATTCGAAAGAGCAGGGTACAGGCGAGGCGCGGGCGCACTGGATAGGCAATCCGGAAGCTGATGTGGTGATACTGTATTTCCACGGTGGCGCATTCTTCCAGCCCGCAACCGCGGGCACGTTCCTCTACCTGCAGGATCTGGTTCACAAAGTAGGGAAAGAAAAGGGGAAGAGTGTCGCGGCGCTTGTCGTGGCGTATAGCTTGGCTCCCAAAGCTACCTTCCCCACGCAGCTCCTCGAAGGAGCAGCCGTGCTCAAGCATCTCTTTTATGCATCTGATGCGGAGACAAAGAGGAGGCAACCTAGGAATGTGTATCTGAGTGGCGACTCCGCTGGCGGGAACATTGCGCTGGCGCTTGTCTCGCATTTACTGCATCCCCATCCGGAGGTGGAAGCAATCAATTTGGAAGAACCGCTAGGCGGCGTACTGCTGTATAGTCCGAGCGTAAGCCAGAGCATGCACTGGGGCAGTATGATCCGGAACGCCGAAAAAGATATGCTTCCGGCGTGTAAGGTTCCGGTCTGGGGCGCGATGTACACAGGCAAGACGGGGTCGCTTCAGACTTCTGCTAGGGGGGTGAGGCTCGAGACGGATGCATATTCTGAGCCTTGCGTTGCTGATGCGTCTTGGTGGATTGATTTACATAAATCGGTAGGATCTGTCCTGGTGTTGAGTGGTGGAGATGAGGTCTTTGCGGATTCCATATGCGAGCTTAAAAGGAAGATGGAGGAAGGTTGGAGGGAGGGAGGGGGAAATGGGGCGATTATGTTCGTGGACACGCCAGGAGAGACGCATATCGGGCCCATCGTCGATTTCATGATGACTGGTGGTGTAGGAGATTCGAGTTCACAGAAAGTGGTGGCAGAGTGGTGGGCGGCGCGACTGGAGGACCATGGCACAAGTGAGAATTGGAGACCCTGATAACGAGTCGGGTGCAAACGAAATCGGACCAGTCCCTGAAAAGACAGTTTCAACTGATGATCTATATTGAGCTAAGACTATGTAGCCTAGGGGTATGCGATGCACTCAGCGCTCAATCAGCACAGCCCGCGATGTCATCCCCATCACCAGTGCGCACGGCAGAGCCACTCGCGTGCCCTAGAATCGGAGACTGATAACGCCGCCTAACCCGCTCAAAGTAGAATATGCAACCCTACAAAAACAAACGCCGCAGGTAATGAAGTAAGAAAAAACCCAGTCCGTATCATGCAGCCCATATCATCGCGTGTATATCATCCGAATTAGTGTCCTTCCTGCACCAAGATGCGCACCGTTTCTTGACGTGATTCATCCCATCATAACGCGCTTAAACGCGAACACCGCTACCACCGGTCCACCGCAGTCGTCTGAGGCCCATACCCGCGCTGCGGAGCCCAGAAGCAGCTTCCTTGCCGCACCTGCCCGCGTCACTGCCCACTGATCCAAGCTGGCTCACGGCTTCGGCATGGCCTGCCTCTTTACCGACGACGTAGCCGGCTGAGAAGCTCAGAGCACTGACAAGTACAACAGCGCCAGCGCCGACGACCCAGGTAAGCAAGGTGGGACTAATCTCTTCGACGAGCGGCCCTGTATGGCGTATCTTCTTGATAGCGCGACGTTCCTTGCTGTTGCTCCTTGTGGTCGAGGTGCGTTTGGATTTTTCCGATGGGCTGCTGCTGATGGTGCGTGGTGACGACGATTGTGCATGTGCAGAATCGTCCTCTGCAATCTGTCCTAGGGCGACAGACTCAGGTACCAAACGAAGGGATGTAGGGTGGCCTGAGGGATTGGAAGTGACGGCACGCGGTTGACCCGGCTTTGGCAAGCCTCGTACTGCAGCCGCAGCGGTGAGAAGGGTCGACAGACTGGCTCTTAGAGCCTCGTCATGATCCGCTTGCGCGTTCGGTGAAACAGCGTTGAATGGTGTGTGTTGAGGGTATGAGTGTCGCTGAGACGATGGCCGAGCAGCAGGTCTTCGGGGCGTGTAAACAGTTCCAGATTGGGAGCGTATCGCAGGCTGCTCGGATGGGTGGGAGAAAGCATTGGGCCGTGGCTCGAATAGCCGCCTCGAGGATCGTGGGTAATTAACCGCAGTTGCGTTCTCATCATCGCTTTCATCCTCGTCGTCTCCCTCGCGTTCCGACAAAGGCTCAGAAGAAGCCGCCGGCGTGGGACCCCGGGAGGACCTCCTCAGCTCGTTCTGAAGCGGTGAAGGGCCGATGCCCTCGTTGGAAGATGTCATGACCCTGTCCGACTCGCTTTCGCTCTCGTCGTACTCTTCCTGACTGCTGTTATCTCCGCCCGCGCTTGCCACTCGATATCCGGTGCCGATCTGGAAGGGACCGACTGTGCGTGCACGTCTCCGCCGTCGGTGTAGATTCGAATCATGCTGAACCCTGAGGCCGGTAGTGATGATGTCGTCGGTAGCCGAAGATAGCGAAGATGAGGAAGGTCGTGAGGTTACATCGACCCATGAGTCTGCGAAGTGTGAGCTGTTAGAGCTGAAAACGGTAGGGATAGTTTGACGAGGGGTGTCCCCTTATGGAAAGCGATCTTGACCATATAGGAGCATGCTTACCCTCGGAATGATGCCTTGGGGGCAGTCGTCCAGCTGATGATACCATAGTAGGCGTGTCTTGTACGAGTTCGCCGCCTTGCCTCGACGACTGTGCCTGAAGTGTACTGTGGTGTTGCTGCATACTCTCGACAACAAGCAATAAAGGAACGCGACAGCGAAATCGGACTGCCGTATACGTTCGCAAGCCCAAGCTCACGCGTCCGTAGACTGACCGGCGGGTTGGCGGTGGAGTATGCGCCCAAGTGGAGCTGTCCCGACTTCGGTTCTTTGTCTGGCGCTGTCTTTCAAGGAAGCACCTCTTGGCTTTGGAACTGACAGTGAACAGTGGCCTCTGTCGTCGTCGAGCGCTCGATGCGCCTGGCGCGCTGGCGTGGAGATTGCAGGCGCCCGCTCGTTCGCTGACGCTACGGGTGGTCTCGATGCGCCGTGCAGAGGCCGACGTTTGGCACCACTACAATGACGTTCTCGGCAACCTCTCGCTCCGATGGGGCGCGTTTTGCGGGGCAGCAAGCAGACACAACGAGATCGGAACGGTGACGCGGAGGGATGGCGGGGGAAAGAAGAGGGAGAGCGCAGTTGTATCTTGCAGCGTCAGGGCTTCGTGCCAGGCCTCAAGGGCATCTGAGGTGCAGGTCACGGTGCATTCGTAGTCGGACACATGGCGGTGGTAATGGCGGTGGCAGGCGGTGAACTGACGAATCATGCGCCGCCGCCCACCTTCCTAAATTGGGGCTTAGACAATCACCACCACCTATCTTGCTCATCTGCCTAAGCACCTGAGACAGTGAGTATCGACTCAGAATGTATTTGAGCGCACTGGCACAGCCGCTTGCATATGATGACTCGACCCTAGGACGTGGCATCCCTTGATGTCTGCTATGTCCTGATTGCTGTGCATGTTGCCATCCGGACATTTTAGAGACCCGCATTGTACCCTTGCCCCAAGTATTACCCGTACACTCGGCGGTGTACTGTGTACACTGTGTTGCGCTAGCCTTACGCGGTAGACGGGCGATGATCTTCTTACGAGGCAGGGTCCAGACAGTTGTTCAACGTGCATACTGATACCACTAGCACACCACCTCTGTCGACACATGAAACTTGGAGTTGCGCACATTCACGTCTCATAGCTCAGCTGCGTCATCGCGAATTCCGATATGGGGACTTAATATACTTTCTTTATTGACAGACTACATTCGTAGTGCACTATCGAGTTCCGACCCCTCTCATACTCCTAAACGCACCGTTGACCCCGGTGCCAAAGCATCCTTGAAACAGTCAAGACCACATCGATGAAATGTACCTGCCGTAATGAGCATGACCCCAGCATCATGATATGGTACAGAAAAATGTAGAAAGCGCAGCACCCAACACCGCGAAAATGCGAAAAATGAATCGCAAAACGTTGTGAAGCGAAGTGGTCGAGAAACTCGACTGGAGCGATCGTCTCGTAAAGGTAGTCGTATCAGATGCACAATCTGCAATCTATCAATTCGTCTTCTTCTGTTGTTCTTCTTTCTTCTTTTTCGCGTCGCGGCGAGCCTTGAAGAAATCGCTGATCCCGTCCTTGAACTTCTCCCAGGGGTTTCTGTTGAGGCGGTTGCTGAGCTGGCGGTACCTGTACATCTCGCCCCAGCAGTCGCGGCCCCATTCGCAACCCGCCATGTTGACGAGGAAATCCCTCTCCTTCTCCTTATAATGGATATGCGGGTCATCGCCCTTCTCTCCGCAGGCGCCTGGTGGGAAGGCGTTGATCTTGCGCTGGTGGATGAACGCCAGGTGTGGGCGTATCCAGGGCTGGTTCTTGTACATGTACTCCAAAGCATCCTGCTCTTTGTGCTCCCACTCCATATGCTTCTGCTCGTAGCCGACCGGGTCCCACCAGATATCCATCAGCCTGTCGGTCCAGACGCTCCGCCGTACAAAGAAGGAGCCCAGGTTGAAACCACCACAATCCTGTGGGACAATCATGTTGATCGAGTCGGCTTTGCCATCACCTACGGGTGACCTAGTCTCCGGATCGAGGTACTCGTCTGTTAGCGGGTGGGAGATGTTGAGCGGGTTGTAATGGTTGATATCGCGATACGTGACATCCTTCAGCTGCTTGAAGATGTGGTTCTGGAGAGAGTAGTTCGGCTCCATGATGAACGTGTTCGTGTCCAGCCACCAGAACCTAGTCAGAGTTAGCGACACGGACTATCTGCCCCGAGTACAACGTACCATTCGGCGCGGGGATATTTGCGCATAGCATTTCGGATCGTGTCAACCTTCTCCCAGCTTTCTCTCCACTCGTGGGCATATCGCTTCTTCGTGCTCATGTCTACAATTTCCAAGTCATATCCCCACTTCTGAGTGTACTTCTTCTTGTTCTTCACACTGTCTCTTTCGATCGCCCATTCTCTTGGGCCCTTCCACTCCATGACACCACCGCCCTGATTCGCTGCGAGAATGACGACGAACTTGCTGCCTCCGCCGAACCACGAGCGCCGGTATACGCGATGCAGAGCTGCTATAATTAGTACAGGTGTGGATCTTGAGCGGGAGGAACATACGTGTTGCGTAGAAGAGAATGTAAAGCAGTAGGATAGTCAGAACCGTCCCAAGAGGTTTCCGCAGGCGCCACAGATTCCAACCGATTCGGTTCAGCATCTGCAGGATCTTGTTGTTGCCCTGATATCCCCGCCCTCTGCCCAGCTTTTCCTTGTCTCCATAGCTGAAAGGCAGGCTCGTGGAAAGCCGCCGGAAATGCTTTCCAAAGAAGCCCTGGTTGCGGGGTGCAAATGCAGTATATCCTTTGACATTGGCGCTGCGGGCCTGAGCCGATGCCCAAGTGACGTTATTGGAGCTGGAGCTGCCGTTCACCAATGGGCTGCTCCGCCCTCCGCTGTCGTAGGGCGTATTCAGGCCTGGACTTGACCAGCCTCCCGGGCGCGGCGACGGGGATCTTGACATCTCGACAGCTGGGGTGCCGGGGATGGGAGGCAGGACGCCCTCAAAGGAGCCGCCCGTGGTGTTGCCGACTCTGTTGCGCGACTCGGAGCGGTCGTTCAGATGAAGGTTCGGCGGATGCTTCGCAGCAGATGAGCGCCTGCGACGTTGGCCAGACGAGGCGGACGAGGAGCCTGTGGAAGCCAGGGCGAATGACTTTCAGCGGTGTCGAGGGGCGGAGGAATGAGAAGAGGCGCCACTGCGCGTGGCTTGAGATTATCCCAAGACTTTCCGTAGCCCTGGACCGCCCGTTGACTGCGCAAGGAAATTGCTGTCGACTGCGATGGGGCCGCTGCAGAACGCAAGGTGTCCGGACGGAGGCTGCAGGTAGGCTAGCTTTCGGCGATGTAGAGCTGCCAGAGGTAGAGGTGTCCTGTGTGAGCGCGTGGCTGGTTGCACTGCGGAAGGGAGATCCTCGCGATGGTGCAACCCGTCTTGTCTGTCGCAATTGATTAGGTACAACTCCACCTGCGAGATCGCACTGCAAAAAGGAGGGCCTCGACGAAATTAACAGACCCAGCGCTCTTCCCTGCGACGGGGCGCTGAGGCCACTTGAAGGTCTCTTGGCGGCCTACGAGAGCTACCACGCCGCCTATCTCTCCTTTATCCTCGCACACCAACATTGCGAATCTCGCTTGGCGCGCCATGCCCCATTTTCACTTTACCGTACATCGCTGCAGCCATCGGCATGGAGTCACTTTGCTCAGCATCCGTCATCTCGATGCGTGTTCAAGGGAGTCGTAGTGGTTGCTCTGGCACACCACTATCGCCTATCCATGCCTCCTCCGTCTGTACGCTGTCGCACGAGGGACCTGCACGCGGCACTGCTCCTCAGCCAGCCTCCCGCAGAACGGCCGCAGAGAAGGCCTTCGGCACCATCTCGTCCGCTCCGATTCTGCGTGCACCGCAGACGGGATTCTCGTGTACATCGTGTGTCGGGCCGGTTCGATGGATTGAATCCGTAGTACTAAGCGGAAGTCCCCGCCACCCGCGATCTCATAGACAAGATTGTATATCGCGAATCAGCCAATACATCGCAGTCACTAGAATCCCTGCACGCTGAATAAATAGCCTTAAAGGCTCTGCATCATGGTTTGCGGGCAGACATGTATTCCACTGTGAACGAGAACGTGGATGCCAAGCTTCATGTTCTATTTACGCGCCAGAGCAGCGCTTAACAGGGCCGCTCTCGCTTCTGACTGGCTGCACAACCTCTACCCATGATTTGCCCGACGACCACGACGAGGCCGCTCTCTGGAGCGTCTCAGATGTGGCTTTGCGTTGTACATCTCAAGCCTAACGAATCCCCGGCGCCTATGAGCCTCCATTCTGTTCGATGGCGCCCGCCATGAGGCCAGGCCCACTCTGCCGGGCAACCTCTGCCTCCAATCACCTCACTTGAGGCCCTGCTCCCTCTCTGCTTTGCTGGGGTAGCCTCACGCAATCCATTATGTCCTGGGCGCTTGTCGAATCACAAGTCGAGACACTCAATTGTACATGAAGCTAGGACAAGACGGCGTGGCGGGTAGGCAGCATGGGTTTACAACAGCTACCCGTTGTCGTGGAGTTCGTGCCACGGCGCCAGGAACGCATCTTTTCTTCTCTTCACTCCGTCTCTTCTACCATCTGTTCTTGCTACTTCCCCGGGATCGTTACCCCGCCACTCTTTCTAATCCCGTTATTGTTCCGTTTCTTTCACTTTACGCCGCCCCAACAATAGAACACAATAGCATAATCGCTAAACGGCCTTTGTTTCACATTCTCAAGGACAATGCATTGTCTCTATACCATTTCTTGAACCGCTAAACTCGCCACATCGCGAAGCTCTACATCACTCTCTTTGTATCTTACGTTGCTACACGCAAACCCACAACTCGCTGAAATCGAACGATATGAGCACGCAACAAAAGTATGGGCAGCAATCCCATGAAACGGCATTACAGACTACGACTACGGGGCTAGCCTATCCTGTATCGTCTGCAGGCTCAAACGGTCAGGATCAGGATGGTCATATACTGGTACACTTTAACGGGCACTTCAACGGCCAACTTAACGGCGCTTTCATGGTCCCAAGTAACATGCAGCAACAAGCACCTACCGAGAGCGATGCACAGATAGCTGCACGGAGAGCCATGGCGAAACGCAGCTCTCGGTCATTCGCCGCGAGAATTACACGGAACCGGTCACGGAAGATGGAGGTCATTCGAGCAGTAAAACCAGGGATAACAGTCGACACTAGCTTCGCACGACATCGGGGCAACGTGCCGCATCAAGTATATCCTCAGGATAGCGAGAGGAGGAGGGGAGGATCGATCAGGAAAGAGGGCTGGTTTGGCCTGGGTAGATCGGACACGAGGAATAAGGGCCTGGGGATTGTGAAGGGCATGACACCACAGCCTGGACGTGCTTCGGAGGATCGAGAAGAGTCACACAAAGACCCAAAAACGGCAGACTCTTTGACGGCGGGTAGTAAGACCTGGCAAGAAATATCGCCATGGGACCGACCCATTCCCATCGGCATCACAGTACCTTCGGACAGTGTCACCGACTTCAGCCCGTACCAGGGCTCACGAGCACGATCGGACAGCGATGCCACTCTAGCGACCCCAAGTATTATTGTCACTCCTGCTGCAGCTATGAAATCCGTGTGGTCACCTGACACCGCATCGGATTACACAGCGTCCAGTGCATACTCGCGAGCAACGCACATGCCGCCCTGGGCTTCAGATGTACCGCCTGTTCCAACATTGCCTGCCGATGTACAAAATCTACCTGCCCAAAAAGCAGGCTCTGAAGCGCAGCGGGACTGGACTTCCAGCTACCCCAATAGGCCAAGAACCGACACGCTAGGATCCAGTGACACAGCTTTCGAAGAAGAGCAAGACGATATCCGCAAGGATCGTATCATGTCTACAGGAACGGTCTTCGAAGAGGATGATACGCCACTGAGAGAGAAGAAGTTGCACACTCTGTCTGTTGATACCACGGGCATGGTGCCAACGCCACGCAGATCTCAAGGCTGGTGGAATGTCATAACGACACCTTTTGTGATGTCGCGGACGAACTCTGTCTGGACCCAGGGTGGCCGCAATAGTGAGAAGACACCCGATATACCCATGGTGCCGGCGGAGTATGGGATGTACCGGAACTCGACTTCCCCGTCTACGTACATTTGGTCCGCAACTGAGAGGAGTCCATCGACACTCGGCGACTCGCCCATGTACCCTCCTCAAGCGAAATTTCTAGCCCCAAACACGGCGGAAGCAAGCGACCGTGGACAAACCAACCGCATCAACGTGGCCATGGTAAACAATATTGAGTTGAAGAGCCCGCCAACCCCTCGCACGGTAGATGCGCCGAACCCAACTATCTCTGCTCCCAAAGCCATGTCCGTAACATCAGAGACGGCGTTACCTCTCGCTGAGCCGACTCCGAGGTTGTTGGCTGAATCTGCATCGCCTCCTCTTGCGGCGAAGTCTGCAACGCCGCCGATTGGCAATACTGCAAACGGAGCAGCGGTAGTTGGTCTGCCACCTCATCCCCAACCGCCACAGCCAATCAACGTTAACATCGCATTCCATGATGGGAGGGTGCTGGCAACTAGTCATTCTCATCCTACCAGCACATCAGCGCAGACCGAACCAGGACATGTCATTTCTGCGCCGATGCCCGCGTACAATAACAGCACCATGTCGAGAAGCAATACACCACCGCAGGCCGCGCCAGTCTTCTTCCCACCCCCGCCCAACGCTACCTCGAAGGACAAGCAGTTCAGCTTCAGCAACTTCAGCAGAGCAAGCAGCCCGGCATCGTCAGTACATGAAGCTAAATTGCAGAAGTCAAAACAGCATCGCAAGATGAATAAGCTCATGTCGAAGTTCGCGCTGTGCGGCCGGAAAAAGGGCGAGAAGAGAGACGAAAAGAAGAAGAAACGATCTCGCTGGTGTCTGAGTTGTTGCTGCTGCCTCATAATCTTGATCCTGCTTGCCATCCTCATCCCTCTGATCGTGGTGTTCACCAGGAAACACAACAACAACTCTACAACTCCCATAGCGGGAACCCCCGACACAGGCTCTGATACTCCAACGCAATGGCTCAACAACACTGGCTACCCTCCAATGAAGACCGGACTCCTGACGATCGCGCAACCAGAAGCCGTGGAGGAGGAGAGTGGTTGCGTTGCACCGACCACACTATGGAGCTGTGCCCTTCCTAAGGAGCAGCAGAAGGACATTGAGCCCAACAAACCAGACCAGCCAAATTTCAAAGTCGAGATTACATTTCAAAATGGCACCGCAGCGGACCTCGCAAAGCCCACTCGCCGAGCGGCAAACCCCGTCTCAGCAGGCTCTTTCATGCGCTCTCTCCTCCGCCGAGCCACGCCCTCCGCGTCCCCCGCCCCACCCAGCACGGATGACATGAAATTCCTTGGTCAGACCAGTGACGGCACATCCACCCCATTCGAGGGCGAAAGCACCCCCTTCTTCATGACATTCCAAGACCCCACCGCCACCTCAACCTCCTCTCCCGCATCTCGTCTAGCCAAACGCGCTGACGATCCCACAAACATCACCCTCGTCATCCCGCCGCCATCCCTTAACCCCGACGGCACCGCCGCCGCAGCAACCCTCCTTCCCTTTCCCTCCGCTCAACCGCTCCGCCTCTTCAACCGCGGCAAGTCCGACGAACACTACGGGTTCTACACGTACTTCGACCGGTCGATCTTCTTGAAGTCGATCGACTCGTCGACTGGCCGCGGAGGAAACCCTGCGGACACGAACGGCGGGTCTACGAGGGATGCAGCAACGCTAAGGTGCACGTTCACGCAGACGAGGTTTTTGGTGCAAATTTGGACGAAATCCAACCAAGCCCTCCTTAATCCGCCACAGAATTCGACCGAAGACGCGTTCAAGCGCCCTGGAACGTTTCCTTACCCTGTCACCTTCACGCTGGACAGGCACGGTGGCGATGTGGCGAAGAAGAACCTGTTTTGCTATAAGATGGAGAGTGATGGCACGATCGTGAACAAGGACTCGAATAAGTTCTTTCAGTTTGAGGATCGTGGGTTTGGGGGCAATCTCGTGAATGGGACGCAGGGGCGGCCGAATGCGAAAGGGCCTATTGATGGTGGGACTGGAGGGTGCAGGTGCAAGTGGCAGAATTGGGTGGATTAAGGGGTGCATCTATCGATGTTGCATTTTATGGAGTTGGACATGGGACGGATTCAGGCATTATTCCTATACCACTGGATGGTTTCACTGTACATCACCTAGACAGCGCATAGGAGCGCTACTTGCGTACTTAATATGATCGATCGGCCTACGAACCAAATGTTTGTCTCAATTCTCATGTCAGAGCCGTAAAGACCAACGTCGGACAGCGACACAAGAAGAGACGTTGATGGAAAAATACAATTATAGCATCGATGGGGGATGTTCGCAGTGTCCCGTCGCCATCGCAGTTGCTCTCATGCACGAGTCAGCAAGCGTGAGGATTCCGCACCTAGCGCCTCCCGCCCCGGACCCTTGCTTTCTCCAGTCGCTCTTGCACGTTCTGGACTCTGGCGACCTGATTGGCTTCTCGCAACCTCACCTCTTCTCCACGCGGTTTCCCCATCGAGTAGGACAGCAGACATGGCCTCACTCGAGACGAAGTCCAAGAGAAGCTCTGACAAGCCGTCGGCTAGGAGCTTGTGCAAGCCTCCCCGGAGATCGTTACGCCTTGGCCCTTGTCAGTGCTCGCCAGTACAGATGTCGTGCCTACGCCTTGGACTCGAAAACTCGTTTTTTTCCGAGTAAGAATTGGTTTAGAGATCAGATCTGTGGAGGTGCGCGCCGGGTAGCAGGCCCTGCACGACTTGAACGCCTCCCGCATGTCCCCACACAAGAAATATGCACGTAGCGTGCGGTCGCGTGCGCTCTTGCCCAAAGCGGAGGGGCCGAGAAGTAGCCTCCTCCACTCATACGACCGCCGCCTCTGCCGACAACCCACAGGACCAGAGCCACCATGCCATGCCGGGTAGAAGATTTTTCTGAAGCGCCGGATCTACCTGCGCGCTGGCCTGACAATGTATTTATTACCATCGCCTTGCGGCCGGCGGTGCCCGTGGCACGCAGACTTCGGCCTGCTTTCTTTTGCGCCTCCCACCACAGGCCCGCCAACAGACCCGACGGCGCTTCATCGTGGGCTCCTCGTCGCCCGTGATTGCTGTGAAACGTAAGCCACGCCCGCTTACACACACCATCTCTTGCAGCCGTCGACCATCTCGATATCCCCCGCGCACGTTGAGACGCCCCCTACGCACCAACCAGCACCTTCGGATCCAGCGGCGCATTCCTGCGACCCCCGGGCGCTTTTTCAACGCGCCTATCAGCCACTCACGCTTGCACATTTACAACGTGCTACAACTGTCTGGCGACCAAGAGTGAACGTTCGCATCTGGTTCCCTGCCCGAGACCTGGTCCGAATCCCGCTTCAACGTCATAGCCACCGCGCTAAACGTCCGTGTGGGTTCAGCCCTGCGAAAAGAAGCTCGCGACTTAAAGGCTTGGGTTGCAACTCTGCCTGCACAACACCACGACACAGGACCTTCTGGTGAATCAGTTCTGAACACCAGCCATGGAGATTGGTGCTCTTGCCGTGCCTCATGGCGCTCCTGCCAACAGGAACGACTATGCGGACATGGAAGTCAGGCGTGGTGAGTAAAGAACAACCCATGTGTGATTGCACTCCCATCTTTCCCCTTGGACCCGCAATGCTTCCGACACATCATTATCATCACAATGAGTGGCGGTCCCCTGCTCTCCGACGTTCGCTCAAGGGCGGATTCTCCATTCTATCGAAAGCATCAATTATCGCGATCACGGCTATCGTCTAGCGAAACATTTGAGCTCGGCCGGGTCAACAAAAACGGAATCACCGCCAAAAATCCATATACCGGCGTTCAACTAAACACAAAACGAGAACCATCGCTAACCGAATTATTAGACATGACGACTGAAGAGAAAGATGTGTTCCACGCCATCCTTCATCCCGACGACATGTACGACGGAAATGGTACTTACTGGGCTGACATGCCTATTGGGCAGCGCCTCAAGTTCATCGGCAACGTCGACAACCAGGAAACCAAGAAAGAAATCTCCTCCATCTGGACCATGTTTAAGGGTGATCCTCTGAAGCCCGTGGGCTACTACCTGAAGAACATGGTCCTTCCCGGCGCCGGTCTCGGATTGGAGGGTTATGTCCTTTTCTCCATCGGTAACGTCAGGCCATTGCTTCAAGCTACGTTTCCGACTTGCTGGAGTACAAACGAGGTCTGCGACAAGCGCTGGACGGAAGCCGTCGACTACTTAGAAATCATTGGTATCATTGTTGGTAAGTTCTCTCATGTCTGATTGGAAAGTACCGAACTGATACCTGCAAGGTCAAATTCTCGTTGGTTATCTGGGTGATTACCTCGGTCGCCGGTGGGGTCTTATCCAGGATGCCACAATCATGTTCATCGGATTGCTCATGCTTACTGCGTCGTGGGGTGTCTCGCTGGAAGGCTGGGTCATCTGCTATGCTTGGTCCCTGTTCTTCTACGGCATCGGTGTTGGTGGGGAGTACCCCATGACTGCCACTTCTGGTATGGAGAACGCTGTCGGTTCCGGCAAGGTGTCCACCAGAGATGATCGACTCCACCGTGGCCGCAAAGTCACTAGCGCTTTCCTGATGCAGGGCTGGGGTCAGTTCTTCAACCAAGTTATCCTCATCCTCTTGCTCCTCATCTTCCACCACGGCAGCGGTAACCCGCCTTACTCCAAGGTCGCCGCCCAATGGACGTACCGTGTCTCGTTCGCTATTCCGGCGGTCGGTACCCTATGGCTCGTCTACTACCGTTACTACAAGATGCGCTCGGCGAGCAAGCAACTCATGATCAGCAAGAAGAAGGGCAATGTTACTGGCTACGATACCAAGTCGCTCAAGATGACCCTGACTTACTTCGGCCCTCGCCTGATAGCTACGGCCGGTGCCTGGTTCGCCAACGATGTCTTCTTCTACGGCAACAAGCTATTCCAGAACGAGTTCATCAAGGTCATCACGCCCCATAACAGCTCCGTCATGACCGGCTGGCTCTACAACCTCATCAATGTCGGTGTTTCGCTCTGCGGATATTACCTCGCCTCTTTCCTCATCGACAACAAGCTGTACGGCCGCAAATGGATGATGATTGTGGGTTTCATGGCAGATTTCATCCTATTCGTCGTGCCGGCTTTCAACTTCAAGTTCTTCACTACCCCTCAGCATGTTCACGCCTTCCAGGCTATGTACTTTCTTTCTTCCTTCTTCAACCAGTTCGGTCCCAACAGCGTCACTTTCCTCGTCGCTGCTGAGGTCTTTCCGACGCCCATCCGTGCCACTGCCCACGGCTTCTCCGCCGCAGTAGGCAAGTCGGGTGCCCTTCTCGCTTCTGTTCTCTACAATTACATCGACACACAAACCAAGTTCTACGTCGTCCCCTGGTTTGGTCTTGCCGGGGCCCTCGTCACATGGCTCTTCCTGCCTGACACCACCGGTCTCGATTTGAAGGAGCAAGAACGCCGTTGGTCCTACATTCGCGCAGGCAAGGAGCAAGATTACCACGGCATCGCCATCCACTGGAAGCATCTTTCTGTCTGGGAGCGCATGCGCGGCGTGCACAAGAGCTACGACGCGCGTCTCGACTACGAGGCGAGGATCAACGAGATGCGCGCCGAGTGGATCGAGCACCAGGAGAACAAGTTTGCGGATGATCTCAAGGGCCATGATGACTTCGACGACAATGACGGCGAGTTCGAAAAGGGCGTGCACGACTATTTCTCACGGACTGCTCCGGACAGTTTGAGGGGGAAGAGGGGCGCGCAGAATAACAATGGTGTGTTGGGTGAAAAGATTGACAGGGAGAGTGAGAGCGGTGGTAGTACCATTGCCGATCCGGATCACATTACTGAGAAGAGGTCCTAGGAGGCTCAACGGAAAGGGAACATCTCTGTCAGGGAGGTGTGATAATGATGTTATGGCTCGGGGCGCTTCTTTGCTTCGAGTATATAGATTGAAAACTGCATATTAGCGACTAATACCCAAAACCTTGAATGAGAAAAGGTTGAGCTCTCTTACGAACCATTTTACGAACTGTCTTCGGTTGAGTGGCGATGTTCTTCGTCATTGTTGATTGGGGAAAATTGTTGCTGTCAATAGGCGAGAGCCGATTCAGAGACACGCAAGAGAGCCTTCAGCATCGTATTTGCTGGGCATCTCCAATCTTAACGCAGCCGAAGACGGGAGCATGCTCGGTCCTTTAGGACATCCACGCTCATGAGTTCTCTCTCCTTCCACCGTCCGTGCGTCGACCCGTGTGTGGACGAGCGCTGATACGACCTCGAGTACATGCAGTCGGTCTTCCCCGAAGCCTAGTAGACGAGTTGTTCGTGCTCCGCCGTCGTTCGAGTAGGCGATGCTACGTCGAAAAGTCTGACCACCAAGCTAGCAATATGAACACATTGTCCGTCGCCTATGGTACACTCTCTTCATCAACTTCACCGCTTACGCCATGGAAGACTTCACCGAGATCACAAACGCGCTCAAGTACGACCAAGATGCGTGGTCTGCTAGCAGACGAGAATCTCGACGAGATACTAGGCATGGATAGGTACGAGACATTAAACAAGAGAGGATAGACGTGACATCGCATATATAAGGTCTCCATGGGATTCTTCAACCAAACGCCGTGGTTGCACTTCTCAGACACGCTCCCCATGATGACCACTTCCGCTACTACAGTATGCACTGTCCGTTGGCTATGAGACCTCATACGCGTTGACGGAGACTGTGGGTTTCATGCATCACAATTTCCATTCCTGAGTTAACTTGACGAACCATACTGTGCCCATCTTTAACCATAACTTACAGCTACGCATAACGTACAGGATAGGCGCTGGTGAGTCTAATCCCAGATGTGCAAACCTTCGACGTCATGAACCTGCCGGCGCAGTGGCCGATACCGAAATATGAACTTCCTCTTGCGCCAACATGAACTATGGCCATGCAGTATCAATTTGTAATTTTGTACAGGTGTTAGAGAGCAAGTTACCCTGGGCTACAATATCAACAATGCAGTTCTAGCCATGACCACATCAGAAGTACCGCAGTCTGTGAATCGTAAGCATCCCCAAACGCAATGTCGAGATCGATTTCATAGAGTCAGAACACGACATCAGTTGGGCGTGGCTAGATGACGTACATCCTGGATCCCCAGTCAATGAAAAATGACAACTTGTAGGGAAAACCTCGCAAATGAAACTAATCCACTGAGTCATACCAAGATGAGGTATATGCTAATCGGACCTACGATGTCATCAGGTATTCAGCTTGACGAGCAGAGCAGGTAAAGACATCCGGATGCGCTGTACTAGACGTCCAATAGGTCTGTAGAGCTTCGTATTCGGGACATACGTTGAGTCTGGATGTCACAAACTAGAACAAGAAGTCGAAACTAACCCACTCTGAGTCATACCGAGACAAGCTATATGCTAAACGGACCTACGATGTCATAAGGTACTCCACTTGACGAGCAGGGCAGATGAAGACATCCGAATGCACCGTACTGGACGTCCAACACTGTCTGCAGGCCTTCGTATTCGGGACATACGTTGCGTCTGGATGGCGCAAGCTAGAACAATAAGTCCATCACTCGGTGGTACAAGTCCACTCCAGCCCCCTGGTCATGAAGCAGTCCGATTTTCGACAATGTGGCTTCCAAGTATCCTCATAAGCAGTCTGCTCGTGTCTAGATAGTTCAATCAAAGATTTTCTCCGCATCCAATCCTTCGAGTGTGACTCTGTGAGATCCTGAGGTAGTTTCTCTGCAGTCCGAAGGTCATTGACCCAAGATTTCTCCTCGCCAGTCCTCTAAATCAACAAAGCTATACGATTCCGAAGCCGACCGTTGTTTGTCTGATGCTGGAATTTTCGTAAAATCGTCATTGTTCCCACCGCAAGCATAACTGTGGTGCATGTAGTGTACCACGGGTCCAACCTAGGCATCACCAATCTACAACAGCTCAAGTCAAAGCACAACATGTGCGATGGACGTTATCTAACACCACATGTTAAAAGCCCCAAAAGAGAACACCTCCACTTGCGTTGGCTAGACTGTACCACCGACGCGTCATGATTAAATACCTTGCCGTGTTAGCAAATTCGATCCTTACCATACGTTCAAGTCTCTCGAAAGTGGTTATTGGCGATTGCTGGGCGAAACCATAATCGAAATCCACTCCAGGGAGATTATCAAGACCATGAAATCTGCTCCAGCCGATCCACATCGGCTATACCAGATGTATTCACACGGGCGTTCGAGGAGCTTAGATTGGCATAACACCGAGTCTGTAGGCGCTTGCAGCAGATGTTACATATTCATTCTTGATCTTATAAATCTAAACAAGGTATGTTATGTTTGTTCATGCTCAATCCCTGTGTCCTCTCCTGAACCTGTTACCCTTCATTTCAAGATTGGCAGCTTTGTTTTGCCTCTCGCGGCGAAGCTGAGCGTTCCGCTCACGTTCCCTCTCCAGCGCACTAACCTGTGAATTGGCAACAGCGGCATCATTGTCATGTTTGTCAAGAAAATTGGCAACTATTGTCAAATTTTTGTCACAGAATCCCATACGGGCCCTGAAGTCCTCTCTCGCCTGCCAGAAGGCCACACCCTCTGGGACCGACATGCCAGTGAGGTCGGCGCTGTTATTGCTCTTGCCTGGGCAGCTGATGTTGAAGCCACCGCCGGTGGAGGCAAAACTGTTGGCAAGCATGGCAAAGAGTAGCTCCGCGTTGCGGACCTCTAGGGAGTCGGCAAGAAAGCATACTGCCTGTGACTCCAGGCGGAAAGAGAATTGACCTTCGAACAACTTTTGGCAGGTGTGCTCGACAAGATGCATCAACCAGCTGCTTTCGTTAGCCTTGTCATGGTGGGAATGGTGGATTCTGAGATTGAAGGCATAACCGACGTAGCTCAGTGGCCGCATCTCTTCAAACCTGGCATCCCTTGGCACATTGTCAATACGACGCTGCAATGCGTCGCAGAATGCTGTCAGTGTCTGCTCCCTGGCGGTGGAAACCGTACGTTCCTTGGCAGACTGGCAAAGAAAATAAGGAGCGCGCTTGACTTCGTCTTCAGTCGACTTGTGGCCGAGTGCATTGTCAATACCAAGCGCCGAATTAACATGGTGGCCGAACCGTGACAAAGGATACAGGCGCAGCTGGGCGGCAACCCTAGCCAACTGCTCGGCATCGGGTGCAACGCACCCGCGTTGACGGTCGACAAGGCAGTAGATATATATGACAGGAGCATCCGCTTCTGTCTCAGCTTCCCACTCGGCAAGTTTCTCCTGATCGAACTGGGAGTCGCTGTCAATGTCACGAGCCGCGTAGAAGGCTTTTGGCAAACTGCCATTGACAAGGGCTTCGATAACTGTGTACTCCACGCTGGAAAGTGCGTATAGGCATTGCATTCTCCACTCGGGTTCGACTTCCCGATTGACAATGCTGGGATCGACAGCTTTGGCATGGTGCCACGCAAGGCTGACAAGACCAACGAGGCCCCGGAGTTGCAGCGCCTTTTGGTAGTTGACGAGACCGCGTGGCATCACGAACAGCTCCTCTGTCGACTCGTCAGATTCGCTGGTGGCAACATCTGCGTTGTCATTCGGGCCATGGCTTGACCTGATCCTGTCCCGTGGTAGTTGGGACGATGGTGGCGCGTCGTTGTCACTCCTTGAGAAACCTTCAGGTTGAAGGTCATCACCTACCCACGGTGGAGAAGACCCAAGCGGGTCGTTGTTCACTGCTTGTGGGGAAGGAAGTCCAGACGACATAAGCTGGGCCAGGCTCGGAGTTGTCCCACCGCTTGGGAGGGCAGCTTCGGCCTGTTGCTGACGTTGACTCACTGACAAGCGAGGACGTTCAGATGATATTATCTGGGCCAGGAAGCTCGATGGCACCGTCCCCCGTCGTGCCGGTTGGCTTGGTGGAGGCATCAGTCGCCTGTCCTCATCCGAGTCGGCACCATGGCCCGGTTCGGTATTGTCAGAAGCTTGGCCTTCGTAAAAAGAGGAATTGTCTTCGGATGGCAAGCTAACGGCAGGTCTCGCCCGTAGATTCGGCGGAGATATGGCACTGGTAGCGTTAGTGTCTGATGGACATGCAATATCATTTGCGTACCGGTCACGCTCCCTCTTGAGCATTGGCATCGGTCTCCTAACATGCTGACCGTGATTGTCAAACTCAGTGCCCACACTTGCCCGGAAGTCACGATCGAAAACCGAGTCATTGTCAGGGTGGAGGGAGGACTGAATGTCCGAGAAAGAAAGGTTTTTGTCAAAGGGGTTTCGCTTTGGAGGCATTTTTGCGTTGCGTTTTGCTCAAAAAACGATGAAGATGGGGAGAAGGAAGCGAAATGTTCTTTGCCTAGATGAAGTGGGCGGGGTGATGCTGCGATGGGGTTGTGCCTTCCTCGTAGGTCGACGAGTGACGCATGACTGATGCGCAATCCTCTCAAGGGAAAGAGCCGCTGGACCTGCCCACGCACAATCGAAATCTTGTCACTTAGCAATTTTCTCTTCATCACTCACATTCACAATGCCGGCGAAGGGTGCCTTCGGCTATAAGGCAAACACCACACGCACAGTAAAGTATGCAAATGTCCCTCCAGACGTGGCCTATTAGGGACTAACGATGTGTGATGTAGGGCTATCAAGCTTGCCTATACCGCTGTTGATTTTCGTGACGACTGGGGCGCCTATTTCAATGACGAAGAAACCCTGACAAATCTTTCCCAGCTACAGAGGGAAAATAGGGAGCTCGAAGAGGAAATCGAGCAACTTGACAATGAAGATCCTGCACACCCGGTCGTTGCAGCGACATTGCGTGAGGAAGAGCTCTACAATGAGCGTGACAAGACGTATCAAGCGCATTTGACAATAAAAGAACAGGCTGCCAGGATTGCCGAACTTGAGGCTGACCTCTATAATTCTGAAGAGAAGCTTCGCAGTGAGTTACCTTACCTCCTCAGGGTTCTGGCACAAGCTAATTGTGCCACAGACGAACAACAGTTGCATGACAAAGTCAAGTCCCTGGAAGCCAAGGTCACGGCGAATGAGAGCCTGGCCAAGCAAGTCGACACGCTGACAACCAAGAACATAGCTCTGGAAAGAGAAAACGCCGTCCTGAAAGATCGGAACGACGCTTTGTTGAAGGAGAACGGCTCCCATTCTGACAAACGAAGCTCTGCCCAGATCCTCGTTGATGACATTGGTGGCGAGGAACATGTCAAAAAGCTCCGCGGCTTCCTCGACAAGGCAGGTGGACATATAGCCCTTGAAAAGAACCTCTTGCTCGGTGAAGCAGCGAGACGGTTCATGGACAACAATTTGCCTCCGCACATGTTTGTGGAGAGCAACCTTGGCCAGGGCCATGAATTTCCTACTGTCGCCAGGCTGGCACGAGCGCTCTCGCTCATTGAAGTAGCGATACCCTTCCTTGACAAGCTGTATCCGCAATCTGTGGATTCCAGCGTCGAAAGCCTGAGGAAGGCGCTCTCGCTCAGTGCAGCAGTGCAGCGCTTCCTCAATGGCACCATTGACAATCAGCTATCGCAAATTGCTGCGATGGGCGCGAAGGCCAGCGCTGTTGACAAGATCGGTGGACTGGATGCGTTGGCGAAGCAGGATTTTGACAAGGCACGTTATCGAGAATGGCTGGAAGAACTTGCCGTTGACGTGTCCTGTTGGTTTGTGCTTCGGCATGACAATAATGGACTTCAGGCCGAGTGGAAGGATATAACCACTCGTGACGATTGGTGGGTCGTGGTCAGGAAGCACCTTGACTTGCTGGCATTGGATTGGCAAGAAAATGCCAATCGCGTTTCAAAATTGTGCCGCTATGTCGAGGAGGAATACCCTGCCATTGTTCAGGATCAGAAACTGCAGATTGAGGCCCTGCAGACTTCATTGACAAAGACTGACGAGACATGTGTCAAGCTTGTGGAGGAGGTGAAGAAGAAGGACGAAGTGGTACGAAAACTTCTGCTACGAATAAACAGCTAAACATCCACCCAATCGAGTAATTCAACTATTCATCATTGCGTACCTAACTCACTTCAGCCTAGCCATGTGACGAGAATGATACTAATGACCATCCATCCAAACGCAGCAATGACGTTGTCATGACTTGATGCCTAAAACTCCACGGAAAGTCTTCAGGTGCAACAAAGTTCGGAATACAGGGCTTTTCCAAATAGTTCAAGAGAACTCATTTCCCCAGTCCTCATGAACAAGGGTCCGGAAAGGCCCAGCCACTCCATGACGATGGTGTCCCTTTTATTCTAACGCTTAAACAAAGCAGAGTGTGAAGAAGAAAGTGAGAACAGTACGTGGGTATATATGCTCTAGTCCTGACTGATCACCCATCAGTGAGGATGAAGAGCAGCATGACATAGGCCCATTCAACGACAACCATAGACGATAGCCCTCAGCGCGTCACAGAAGCCCACCAGCATTCTTGGAGGCTGATTCGAGGGCGCTGCGCACACGTGCACAAGACGCTCCCGGCTCCATCGTGCTACTTATTCGAATTTAGAGCACAGAACAAGTAGAGCGAAGTAGTGTGAAGTAAGAAAGCAGGAGCAAGAGAGGCGTTTTATGTCTTGAGTCTCCCCGGCTGGCTGCAATCCAGACGTGTGATGGTGGTGGTTATCACCAATCAACCCTTCGGATGGGACCACTGCGTGTCGACGGCGAACCGGCACGGCAGACGCCATGGACCATATTCCCAAGACATCTGATATAGACGCCGCAAAAGTGCAGTCGCAAAGTCCGTAGAAGCATCATGACTGCGGTGAAGCTAGACTTTTACTCCCATGGTCTCGGGCAAACTCGAATTTGATCTCCACTCTAGTGTGGTGTGGTAGTGTGAAGAGACAAGACAAGTGCTCCGTGAGGTTACTTGTACCTTTCCGATACCTTGTCTCGCATAAGCTACATGGGCTCGTGGTGATGTTAATTATCATCAAGCCCTCCATGGACTCACCTTCATCACCACGTCCGACACCCTCATGTTGCGAAGACCAAGCCAATGTTCAAGATCGGCATGCGACCACCGATCCCAAACGTGTCCATCGATTCTTTGGATCTATGTTTTAATACCATATGGCTGTTCACGAACGATTGCGAGTCTACCCTAGGTCGAGCGTAGAAGTGTAGAGAGCAAAAGCGAGGGCGCGAGGGGGTATTATGCCATCCACCCATCCATCTCTTTCCTCCTTGATCTTAGGCCAAGTTCTATTGCCGGTGATGATCATCATCAATAAAGCACTGCCAATGTCTACTCCACCACGACAATAGCCCGGCAATCACATAGAGAGTAACACGCAAGCCTGTAGATCAAGCCCCACGGGCACGGAGTGCGAGTCGTTCTCGCTGACGCGTGGGAATGTCCATGTGCTTTTAAACACACCGACGAACGGACGTATTTTTCATCCAAAGCTTTTAGACAAATGACGATATGTGCTTTCTGCTTCGAACGAAACTCATGTCGAGTTGCGCCATTGACTTCTGGGCGACGCATGTCGATGTTTTCACTTGATCCGCCGGACTCCCATAGAAGTAACGAGAAGAGGATTTCAGACGCATCACGCGAGGGTTCACAGAACTTCTAACTCACGGAGTAGCCCTTAGCTATGTGAAGAGCAGAAGGGAAACGACTGGAGGTTTTATACGTTGCTGCTAGCTGTTTCTCTATGTGAATGGTGCAGCAGGATAGATCAGGGTGATGCGCACCACGTAGTGGCGGTGATGGTAATCATCAGGGATGCGATCTCACAAGGCGAGATATGATGTCGAGATCGAGGCTTTGCATGGGGCGACGGTAGCACGGGGTGAGAAGAAGACGACTGGAGAACAATGATTCAGTGTAAGTCCACGAGCACTGTCGGTAATCTGAGTCCACCCAGGACCCACGTTCACCTCACCGTCCAGGAAGAGACATTACGTTTGCGTACGAGGCAAGTGAAGCTCCGGACATTGCAGCTGGTGCCCGACTCTATGATTCTTCATCCGTACGAAGAGTAAGCAATCCGAAACTATTGATTGTAAGCATCTCGAGACTATTGACGGCTCGTCAGCTGATCACGCGCCTGGACATCTTTTATGTTACAATAAGGAGGATGACCGGACTTCTCTGCGACACAAGGACCCTAGATTACCGCCCTCTTGGGTCACACCTGGCCCCCTCGAGTCCTTCTCGTACACTAGTGTAGTACATTGAGGACCCTCCTACAAGCGGCCTCACATGTAAGACGAGGAAATTTTCTCAGCAGGTGTCCAGTAAGGAGAGGAGGGCAGATGTGTGACAGAATACCGAACATCCGGCTCGGAAGGCTACCGAAGGTTTGTCGTTAGGCCTCGTGTAACAGTATAACATGCGAGAGGGAAAATTTCGTCGACGTCCCTGCGCCCTTTGGGACAGACTCGTCATGAGCAGCGTCAATCTACTGGACGACGAAGCTTCTTACGTGTGCTATAGCACCGACACATGTTGTGGTGTTATTCCCACGATGGGTGATGAGGTGTTTACACAGCACGGAATGCGTGATTGAAGACATTTGGTGGGGACGAGTCGACTCGAACCATGGAAAGTGTTGAGGCCAGTCCGCGGGGAAGCTATGAGCCGCATCTGGAGTCGGGAGCAAGCCGCCAAATCAATATGCGACCGGAAAATTGACCGTGCGGTGCGGAAGAAGTCGTCTGAAGACTTGACCAAGTTCACTGCGGTCGATCCCAGGAAGCTAGAGTCGTCCGGTTTCGCAGCGAGGCACAAGAACGCCACCGGCTCGTGATGTCAAACCTCAGGAGGTTTCAGTCCGAGCTGCGCGAGCACCATCGCTCTGCCAACGGCGCCAAACAAAGGCTTGGTTCGGTCGAGGCGCGAGAAAGGAAGGAGTAGTCATAGCTTCGCACCTTCCGATCGCATGTGGAGCAGTGACACAGCATTCGGTACAATGCAATTAATTCGCAATTTGGTGCCAATTGTGGCGGATAATAGCACTCATATGCGAGTTGCCGCTGGGCCAGGCGCAAGGACGAATTGCAGGCGAGCGCGCAGCCAGGGCAACAGAGAGGGCGGCAGCAGGTCAAGATCGAGAGGTTGGCGCAGGGCGGGTCGGTTCCCCTTTTGGCTGAGCAAGGAGGGAAGCGAACGGTTGACGTCGCCGCCAGTCATGGGGTGTATGGGGTGATTGCGGGATAAGGACGCTGGGTGACAGGCTCAATGAAAATTTTGACACGGCGAGGAGGCCGCGTCCCAACGCGATGAAGATCTGAGGTGGCTGCTATGTTTAGCAAAGAGGCTGGCGGCGGCGATGCATTTTCGCCGCAGGTCGGTTGGATGCGCGTCGCCAACGGTCCCGATGGCTGGGGGGAGGCGCTGGGTGAGAAAGTCCGATGGCGATGGCGACGGCGATCGCCCTCAAGGCACAGGCATACTGGCCCGCGAGCGCCATGCCCCTGGTGCCTGTGACGGACTGACGTCGGCGCTCGTAGCGCAGCGTGGCGCCCGCTGTCGACTTGCTGATAGCGATGTGCGGGCGCATTGAGCACCGCCTCGCGAGCGCGCAATCAGTGCCCGCAGCGTGGCAGCCCCGGCCAGCGTGTTTGTCGCGGGCGGCTGCGGGCAGTATTGGCGACGGCTGGAAAAGGCAGCGCCGCTCGCGAGACTATTGGCAGACGGCTCTGCGTCACAGTTGGGCCCGTAGCAAATGGCAACGTCGCAGGCCAGCAGGCTCAACGGCCGCAAACCTTGGTCAACCTTGGTAGAGTTGGCAGAGCCCTGGCCGCCTTCGGTGCCTTGGCACAAGCCTTGTTGTTTCAAGCGGCAGGTGCGTGTGGGCCCGTGTGGGCCCGTGCTGCGGTCGCGCCTTCCCTGCCAGCCTCGCGCCTGGTATTTAGGAGCTGCCTCGCTGCTGCCACACCTGAACTCCTTCTTACTCACCCACGCCAATCGACCCAGACTCGCAGTCCTTCGTTCAACTCGACTCTCGGTGACCACTCGCTGCCTATCCACATCAGCTCTATCGTCAACCCATCTCCATCACCAACACCACACACAACAGCCAAGATGCGTTTCTCTACCTCCGCCATCTTCGCCGCCGTCGCCATTGGCGCCCAGGCCCTTCCCCAGGAGTCTGTCCAGCCCATCACCCAGATCTCCGACGGTCAGATCCAGGTAAGCTTTGCTAAACGCATCGTGTCATGCGCAATGCTAACATAGCCAGGCTCCTCCTGCTACCGCCAGCGCCCCGGTTGCCTCTGCCCCTGCCGGCTCTTACGAGGTTCCTTCGGCCCCGGCTGCCACTGAGGTTCTCCCCTCCGTGACCCCGGTCCCGCTCCCCTCTGTTGTGCCCTCCAGCGGAGCTGTCGTTATCCCCTCGTCTGGCTACAACACTCCCGTGGCTCCCTCCGTGCCCGCTGGCACTGGAGCTAGCTCCGCCCCGTACCCCATCAGCTCCGGCGCTGTCTACACCAACGGCACTGTCGCGCCCACTGGTAGTGCTTCGGCCTCCAGCTCTTCCCCCGCTGGCGAGACCACCACTGGCTCTCCTCAGCCCACCTCTGGCCCTGGCAACAGCGGTGCTGCCACCGCCTTTGTCTCCATGGGTGCTCTCTTCGCGGGTCTCTTCGCCTTCCTCGCATAAGTGCGAGTCGGCGACTGACGCGTTTCTTCACTTCATCTTCATCTCACCATGGTTACGAACTGTATCGACATTTTCTCGGCGGCTTGTCTGTAACCTAGCGATGCGTATCGTTGCACAGATGGAGCGGAGCATAGTCAATGCGGGTAACATCACATGGCTTTCTTCGGCGACATCTTACGATGTATTGCCTGGTATACATAGAAAGTTGGCGTAATGTTTATGGCGAATGGTGGTAATTATTCCCGGAGCCGGCATGGTTAGGTATTGCTCATGGGCATTCATGATGGGCTTGGGTTACGACTGCATGCTCCCTTAATGTGTGTACACGACCGGGATGCATGTCGGTCTTGTATAGATAGCTGCCCCAGCATGATCAAAATACATCACATTGCCACCGACAGGTGGCACAATTTTGATTGTCAACTTAATGGTTTGCTTGTGATGATTCACATTAATCTTGTGCGGTATTGCACGCGCAGGTCTAGACAAGCTTCGTGTAGCCCATCTGTCCACGGCGCATCCGACTTGGCGCAGCAGTGACACGACAGCGCCATCGCCGTCGACGTGCCACCGCTTGGCTCCGCACTTCCCCGTGTCCTGCACCGCGGCGCTCGTTCTTCCTCCAAGCAACATGCACTCCCCGCGCCGAAACATGTTTCTCCCGTTTCAACGCAACTTTCACAGTGTTTGCGCCAGACGCTAAAACAACGTCCCGGGGATGGCACCCGCTAAAGGCAAGACTAAACGTCGCTGCATGAACGCCCGCCGGCGTCGACGGTTCTGCGCCGGCCCCTCACCGGACGCCTGGCGCGGCGCCGCGCGGCGAAGGCTTCCACGGCTTCGCCTCGAACTATGTGGTGTCGATGCAGGAACGCGTGTGTACGCCAAATGGACAGGCGCGCATCGCCTTCATTCCCAAGGCTACCTTCGGTATAAGCTCCACTGGTCGACGCGCTTGTACCTGTCTCTTTGGCGCATCCTGCGGGTCTCAGGAGAAAACACTGGGTCCGTGACGTGACGATCCCAGGACCGGAATGCATACCAGAATTGAAAAGAGTTGGAACGAAGGTTCCGATCCGTGTTGCATCCGGGTTCTTGGGTTGCAAACAGTCCGGAATGCGAATGAAAGTGCCTGACTTGAAACAGCAGCGCGTTCGCGTTCTGAGCTTGTTGCCGTACAGCGGTGCGAAGTGCGGCGGCGCGCTCAACAAGCCGGTCGGAATCCCCGCCGCGGTGGCCTAAGGCGTCGAGGCCCACATCAACCACGGGCGGTTGCATGCAGGTATACATCAAGACTTCACAACTACCTCCTATGCACACTATTTGATTTTGCGGCGTTTCCGTGCTGGCTGCGTAGGCTGCGCCGAAGTTCGTATGCTAGCAAAAACAGCAGCGGGAGCGGCGCTCGTATTCTCTACTGCATTGTCATGTCGCAAGCTGGGCGCGGGTGCTTATGGGGATCTGCGCGGGAGGATGGGCCTAGTGCAGATCGTGACTTCGTTTGTGTTGCTGTTTGAGGATGGGCGGCCTTGTGGGCCTTGGAAAGACTTGGGCTTGGCCTGTGAGGCTGGCTAAATTGGTGATCTCGATGATGGGAACATAGGAACAGTGGAAGAGAGCATGTAACGATTTGGATGATCTACGAAGCTCATGGTGGCCACAAAGCAGACCCAGGTTACTCTGTTCCAAAAAGGGGCTTCGAAAATTCTGGACCTCACTCCGCTTGCTTGTTCGCTCACGCTGACAATTCATCCCGAGTTGAAACCGTACAGTCACCGCACATCCTCACTTGTAGGCAAGGTCCATCATCATGCGCACACTCCGCGTACTTCATGGTGACCTCCGTCCGATCCGACTCGAACCTTTGACATTGACGGAGTCTCTATCTCATTCCCGTAGAACTAGACCAAGGTTTATCCAGCTTATGCCTAGAATCGTACAGCTTGCCGAGCATCCACTCATGCTCACACGAATATTTCAGACAGTCTACACACCAAAGTACCAGGACTATCCATAATCACACTGGTGAACAATATACCACAACCTAGACTGCTAAACATAGCGAGGACTTGTCTCAGCGCCCGTTTGACACCCGGCTTTGTTCCAATTATACCCGCTTTGGCCTGTGATCCTACACGTGATATGCCCAGCGCCTGCGCACGCGAAGATAGCTTTGTTGCATTGTATGATTGCTTGCATTGTATAATTGCCTGAGCCGTAGAAAAGAAGCACTACAAGTACCTCACAGCCATATTTTGTCCCTAACAAATCCACCGGTAATCGCGTTACATCAACCTGGTCCAATTGCACCGTATATTTGAAGTTCATACGCGCTTGAGCATCACAGCATAAGTACATACCCTTACTACAGCCATGACCTCACAGGATGGCATCCGCGCCGGCGCTCCCAATACCTTCTTCTTCACCCCGTACACCGTCAAGCAGTACGACCCAACCGAACCTGTAGAGTGCGCAAGGCGCCCACTTTGGCCATTGAGCCACCGCAGACAACACGTGGGCACCAAGTATGATGTCCGCTCCATTTACCCCCCAGACCACCCACTCCGTAAGCAAGAAATTGACATCCCCTCTCACCCACCGCAGCCCTCGCTCAATGACTACTTCCTCCTAGCCAGGGTCTTAGAAAAGGATAAATATCTAAGGACGGTCTGGGAGAAGGAGACTGGACAAATACAAGGCTGTGACGAGGGTGAGGATGTAGAGCTAAACATGGACCTTCACAGCGATGCACCCAATGCTGCACTTTTCACTGTACTGAGTTTATTCGGGGTGCTCCTTTCTTCACTCGTTGCATCAGTTGCCGTCCGTGGCATTGCCTGGTTGGCCGGCGGCATCTGGGAGAGATGCCCCCTTGTGGATGGCGTACAAGATCAGGCCGCTGGCGTTGCGGGTGAGGGATGGTGCTTTTCAGGTCTCAGTGAGGACGAGGCGGTGGATAAGTGCTAGGTCGTGGATGTTCTGGATGTGCGTGGTGATGGGCTTGCTGGTTGTCGATTGGGGTATGACTCGTGCAGCAGAACGAGAGCATATAGCAGTGGTCATCAGGAGGGGCAAGGTAGGGAGTGTGTTCAGGGTGAGTAACTCATAGGCGCAGGTCGCTTTGTTTTATGGGTTTTCAGCGCACGTATATTTGATTCGACATATTTGTCAATGGCATTAGCATAAACATAAGCAGCGGAACATCTACAATAGAATGGTTCATGACATTCGTGTGATATTTGTACAAGTATCGCTCAGCCTTCATCTCACAGTACAGCCCTGGCTTCGGCATCGCCCTCCATCCAACTCAAACCTACACTCCACTGTTGGGATAGTTGTTCTGGTCCACTGGATTCGCCGGTCCACCCGTCTGACCTAACGCACCTCCAGCGTCCACACCTTCCTTCCTCTGTCCCTGTATTTGTTCCCTCGCCGCCTGCTGCTCCGCCTTCTTCCTGTCCAGATCGCTAGCAAAGTCCTGCTCGCTGCCGCCACCTCCTGCGCCGAAACGGTCGTTGTGAGAGACGGCGGAGGCGACCTTTCCCTCGCCCGGCGCGGCCATCTGCTGCCCGTCAAGCTCGTTATGCCGACCAACGTCCTCCTGCGTACGGCCGTAGGATTCTTCACCTGCGGGCGCGCCCTGAATAGGTTAGTAAAAGCCATAAACTAGAATTTGAGGTCCCGTGTGCGATGTGTTGGCAAGAGCAAAAGACTTATCTTTCGGCAAATGCTCTCACATCCACTCCGTACGGGTTTCTTCACTTACGTGGATCCCTCCACCAGGTGCCTTCGCCTGGCCTTCAGTCCCAGGCGCGACTTGCTCGCTGGGTATGCGCTTATCTACCGTCTTTGAGTCATCGAGGGCATTCGAGTCGGCCTGGGCTTGCTCGGCGGGCTCTTTGGTCGCGGGGTTGCCGGGCGTAGTGTAGGCCTGGTTGAGGGTGGGCTGGGAGGGGCCGGTGGGATCGAGGGCGGACATTGTGATAATCGTGACGGGTATTTTGGTGTGTTGTGTTTCCGACAATAGATAGAATAAAGAATTGATTTTACTGTGAGAGAGTACGTGGAGAATGGACTTGTCATTGCAGTTTGGTTTTGTCCATGGGAAGTTAAGGCGATGACGTAGGCGGGGTTCAGAGAGCTATCAGTGACGCCCCGCCCACGCTACAAACGCGTAAGTAGGCCCGCGGCGAAGTTGCAATTACTTCTACACCCGAGTCATGTAAAAGTCTGGGTGGGGGTGTAATTGTATTCTAATCGTACTCCTGAAGTTTACGTAAGTCAGATGAGGGTACACAGAGGCCCGAGGCAAAACCCCGAGTCTCTCTCAAATTCAAAGGTCAGCTAGTCACCCAAAAATTCAGTAAGTGCTATATAGAATCATATACCGTCGGGTAACTCACTGTAAAATGAGCATCTCAAGTCCTGATGTATTGTAGTATTGTATCGCGCGTGTTCACTCGCAGGAGGCTTCGGCCACTGTAGTAGTATAACTGCGACTCGTACACAACACTGCATAATCGTATGGGGTATTCAATCATTGCAATCTAAACTTTCTTGCCTGTAACGGCAACAGCAATTGTCGCTGCTACAGACTAATTACTTCGACCAGAAGAAAGACATGCGTGGAGAGGCCTGTCGCTGGTAGCCCACAAGCCGCCTTTCTTCTCACCTTCAAAGGACTAGATTGCCTGCCCGGGCGGTGTAGAGCATGATCAGGTGTTGTGCCAGTACATGCTGTCGCGTGATGTTCGCGAATGTGTTCGATACTGGCCCGGCTCGAGCATTCCACAACGCAACCTAATAGCACCGTATGCCATAGTATCTTCTCTTTCCAAGTGACCGTGAATCCGGAAGCGGACCCACCAAAACAAGCTAAGAACTCCGTAATACACCAATTCATCGCCTTTCGTAACGCCGTCGCTATGCTGAACCAGAATATGAACGTGAGCAACTATAGCTCCATGGCAATGTCCTGCGAGCCTTCCCTGGAATCGACCACGTCCGACGCATACGCATCTGCCATTTCGAGGTTTTCGCGTGGCGTAACGGTGGCTTTAGCTGCTCTCTCCCGAACTTTGCGACACCACTCTTCGATGGATTCCTCTGCACCTCCCTCGATCTTGACAGGGCGGAGCTCAGCTGGTTTGCCGACAATGGTGCCTTGATATCGTGAGTCGACGCCGGTCTTACTATGCTTCTTCATGAGTGCTAAAATGTCATATTAGCCTTGTCGCCTTCATATACCACCAAGATCTAACATACTTGTAAGATAGTCCTCCATCTCCTGCTTGTCTCGCTCTTCTTGGGCAGTAAGCGCTGTGCTAGGTACGTCCTTTTGCTTCATTGTGCCCGCGATCCTCATGATCTCCTCGTTCTGCTTCCCTTGCACCCAGTCGATGAAAGCCGTGATATCAGCTGTGTCTTGCCTGTCACGTCTCCTCTCCTCCTCAGCACGCGCGCCATTGTCTTCATATTCTTCGAGGGGTTTGCGCAGTATCTCTTTCCACACTTCTTCGGCTGTTGTTAGGGTCGGGACGAGTAGACCGCAGTCCTGCATGGCCATGCGCACGTCGGTGACATCGGGCTCCAGGTCATTGTGGTTTGAGTACGCATTATAGGCAGTGCGCGATGCGAGGAGTGTGAGGTAGCGCGCTGTGAGATCGACGACCGTGTCGACGACGGAGGGTTTTGCGCCGTTGAAGCCAGCGGCGCGCAGTATGTCAAGCACCGCGGGCCGCAAGAGCGCGAGGTAAACGTCGTTAATGGACGACATGCCGGCGCGTTTAGAGTGTGCCAAGCTATGTGCAGAGGTCCAGTATAATGTCGCGGATTATCGAAGCAGCAGGCGGCGCATCATGTGGGGCGGTGTTCGGTATGTGGAGTTGTGAAGGTCGCGTTCAAAGGCAGGAGCTCTGGTCCTTCACTTTTGGTGGCGCCGCGCCAAGACTCATCACCTCCGCATTTGCGAAGCTTCCGCCGCAAGACAACCTACGGTTAACTCACCTACCCACCAACAGCCTACGCAAATGCAGCAAGTCCGATACGCCAGATCTCCGTCGCTTTGGAACGCGCAGACGACCCGCTTAAGATGAAGCTCAAGCTCAAGACCAACTCACAAGCCGCCGCCGGCGCGCCTGCGGAGGCATCTACGAACGGAGAGTCCCAACCTTCGCCGGCACCGAGCGCTGGACCAAAACTCGCTTTGAAATTCAAGCCCGCGGCTGCTTCCGCTGGAGATTCTGCCGATGGCCCCGTCGGTGACGCGCCGAAGCAGAAGCGCAAGTACACAAAGAAAGCCAAGTTGGACGAGAATGGCCAGCCACTCCCCGCGGCAAAGCCAGGCCCCAAGCCTAAGAAACGAGCGCTGGAAGATGGAGAGGAACGCGACCCCTCAAAGCGCAAAGTGAAACCCACCATGAAGAGCTTGTCTTCCGCCTATGTTGATGAAAGCGATGAAGAAGATGATGTAGCGCCTGCACCTGCGCCCGCAGCTTTGGCCCAGGCTGCGCGAACAAACTCGATCAAGATCTCTTTAAAGAAGAATGCCACCGGCGGCACGCGACCGGCTGCGGCAATCCTCAAAGTCAAAGGCCATGGAAGGCCTCCGCCACGGCCACCGGGTGTAGGGTACGATAGCGAGGCAGAAGAGGCGGAGAAAGATCCAGCTATCGAGAGTCAATTCGTGCTACGGATGACACCGGGCCCGGATAATGACCTTTTGCGAAAATCCATCGAGGAGAAGACCATTGGAAAGAGCTATGGCAGTGGAGGGCCGGGGGTACAGTTCCGCTTCTTTGACCGCGAAGGCCGTAAGGCCATGATCACAATACAGGGCCGTCACTATGCTGCTACTATGGTCGAGCTCCCTTGCGTGATTGAATCGCTGAAAAGTTGGAATAAGAAGGACTGGGTGAAATCGGCAGACGTATGTCAGATGCTGCTGGTTCTCGGTCGCGTACAGAACGAAGAGGAAGCTAAAAAGTACACACGCCCCCGTGAAATTGAGCCAGACTCGCACCGATACCCCCATGGCTTGACACCGCCCATGCGATGGGTGCGCAAGCGCCGCTTCCGACCGCGCAAGTCGTATCTCGATGTTGAACGCATCGAAAACTCCGTCGAGGAACTACTCGCTCACGATGAAGGCGCCGAAGATGTTCAATTCGGCTTCATAGACAGCGATGATGAATCTTCCGAGGCAGAATCTGATGATCAAGATGCTCAAGGCGAAGACGAGGACATGCCTGACGCTGACTATGCAGAGACACCAATGGCAGAGTTGGCTGACGAGGATGAGCTCATGGCTATGTTCCACGATGAACTTGAGGGCGACGAAGTTGAGGTCGAAGCTAACGGCGATGTGAATGTGGATGACTTATTCAATGGAAACAATGAAATTGAAGTGGAAACACCTGCAACAGCTGGCGCCCACGAGGTTGCAATGCACGCGCTTTCTCAGAACGGAAACATAGTCATCGAACCCGGCAGCGCAGCGTCTACCCCTGCAGCTGCTACATCGCCCGACGACGACGATGATGATGACGATGACGACGACGACGATGACGACGACCCTGAGGCGGCTGAAAGGCAGCGTGAGCGCGAAGAAATCCTGGAGCAAATCCGCGATTTGGACACTGCAATTGCGGACAACATTGCGCAAAGGGATGCAACGACCAACATGCTATTCAAGAAGAGAGTGCAAAGCAGACTCGACGGACTTATCGAAGACAGGAAGGTGAAGTTGGGTCGACTTGGGATGTCCGAGGATGAATAGGGGACGCAGATATTTCGCCATGGCTGACCCTTGTCTCATAGGCAGTGATGAACTTGTTCGTGAGCAACAGCCACTCGGGGTGTCTGAGATTGGTACAAGAGATGGTCTGTCGCGGGCGTGGTGTTTTGGCGTTAAATGCAGCATTTTATGGCGTTGATAGGGTGCGCGATGTATCTCAGCATCTCAGCATCTGCGTATGAATTCTTCTAGTCATATCATTACGGTCTGTATAGCAGCCTAACTAGAATCCGTAGTAACGCTCTAACGAAAAGAAGTCAGCATCGTCAAATTCATCCCTCTATTATTATGGATCGTGCTGTAGTGACTTCTGGATGAGTCCAGCCAATTGCAATGTACATCTTCGCGTAGTAACAATTAGCATGCTCAAACCTGCATAGCGGCTATTCGGCGAGGTTGAACTACTACACCTGATCTACAATCACTCGCAAAAAGAGGATCTCATACAATCAACAATAATGGCTCGACATGCCATACAACGGTCGATCCCCTGACCTGACCAACACAACTCACAAGCCATGAGGCTCCGCGTAATGCATATAGGTTTGAGACGTGTTGAAGTGAGCGGTGTCGGTTCTACGATCGTCCGCGTTGATATTCTGGGCGTCCGCTGGTCCACACTAAGAACAGGTGTTTACGTGTATGTTCCGACGCTCCACCCTCTGCGACCATGGGAGAATCACCCTTTTTCCATCATACCAACCGCGCTGCTCAACAGGCCACCTTCCACAGATAAGCTCGCTCAGATTCAATAGATGTAGAGAAACAGCCCGACATGAAAATGAGCGGCTTCCCTGCCGCTAACGCCATCTCCTACACCAATTCAGGTCCCACTCTATTCATCCATAAGAGTACAGGGATGACCAAAGCTCTCACAGAGCACAAAACACTCTGCACGCTCATAGAAGGTCCGTATCCAACCCATTCCACTGCCTCAGCCCTAAAAAGTGACCGGCTGCTTCTGATCGGGGGCGGAACCGGCATCACAGGCCTTATTCCCTTCCTTCAATATCACATAAATGCACAACTCTTCTACATTGTGAAGGCAGCAGATCAGGGTTTGTTAGGCCATCTGAAAAGCTTGCTATACCAGGTTCCCGAAAAAGATATTCGCGTTGGGGATAGGCTGGACGTCGAAGCTTTGTTGCGGCTTGAGGCTGACAAAGGGTATAAGAAGGTTTCAGTCATAATTTATGGGTCGGTGGGGAGATGTGTTGATATTAGAGACGTGGTGGCGAGGCTTGGGAGCGAGAAAGTTGGGTTCTGTGAAATTGAGGCGGAGGCTGGTGTATTTTCGTGGTGAGGTGACATGCCACCAAGCATGTCGGCTTGCCATGATGGTAGTAAGCGTAGGAAAAGGTTAAGCAACGTTACGTAAGACCGGAAGCAGTGAATTCAGAACCCATTACGCAGGAGCCTAGTTCGGTCCACCATAAGACATAATGTAGCGGTATGTCACGAAGTTGATCTTCCCAAGGGTGCTGAGGGAACTGTCAATATACGGATCCAGGAAATTGCGTTGCTCCGACAGAATAACCCACTGAACTAGGCCGGTATCTCAGCATTCGACCACCAAGGTCTGCCAACAGCGCCCAACTCGTTCTTCAACCATTCCTTCAACCCCCGATACAGAACTTCATAATCCCCTCTTTTGTAAGCCTCCGTAGTCACCCACCAGTTCGCATCGACATCATACTTGCTCATTTTCTCCGTCACCGGCCCTCTTGCACCCAACGGATACAAATAGAAGCACCCGATGTAATCGCCATCAGCATTTCGGACAGCATAGGCGAAAGAGCCACCTTCTCTAGATTCGCGTGCATGCCATTGTAGGTCGCGCAGATTGGAGTCCTCTGTCAGTTCGGCTGGTGGCCATGACCCGCCTCGTGTACGGCGAATGATTTCGCGACTGGAGTTGACTGCTTCTAGGTCTTGCTGGAGGTCCTTCTCATTGAGCAATGTGGCTGTCAAGTGTTCATACAGGAGCGGATCTGGAGCCTGCCAACCCGGTGGGATTTGTAGCTTCTTCAGGGAGTGTGAGGGGTCCATGACGCGGTGGGTGGAAATTGAAAGTGAAGATATGGCAGCAGAGTTTGATAACTTAGATACGCACTCGCCTAGGCGATGATTGTGCTGGGAGTGTCCGCCAACTCTTCGACTTTGGCAAGGTTGTTGATGAAATTGAGGTGTAAGAGTGATGAATTGGTAGGGCGGCTGGAACAGCCTATAAACAAGCTAACTAGGTAGGAAGCTCCTGCCGAACACACACCAGAGGCCCCTGCCTCAACAACAGTTGCTTTGCGAGCTCTGTTACGACTCTGGAGCTTCGACAACGGTTCTGAGGGCGGCCAGCTAATACAGAAATCGTGACTCTGGAAGCCTAGTCGGTTGGCCTAGATCCAAGAGCCAAATTGCAGATGCGATTAATATAGATTGTTGGATCAAACCTGATACCCATAGAGGAGATACTGAAGGCAGCCATGTCATGTGATGACGCGGTGGCCCGTGCCTCGAGCTCGGAGCAGATTTACAAAACTATCGCCGCTCCCACACGCGCGATCCTCCACATCCGCCTGCAACCAGCCTCACCTTAATTTCTGAGACGATAGCGCATTGAGGCAGCGCTCCTCCTACACGCGCGATTGACAAACCTTCGCATACCGTTCGACTACTGTTGCGACCAACGTCAAGGCTGGTATAGAGCGCGCATTCGGTCCACAAGGCCTATTGGAACTTTCAAACAACTTGCCGTGATCAAGTCGATTTCGCAGCGGAGCGTTTAACTACGTATTCCTCTCCCGACAGAGCGACTTGCATCCTTTACAATTTGTAGCCCTAATCTGAAGTGCTACCATCCATCATGGCGGACCGCAAGGGCAAACAAGATGGTAAGCATGCGCACCTCCCCTCGTATGAAGGCTAGAGTCAGAACCAAGCTCACACATCTTCAGGCTCGCAGCAGAACAACCTCGCGCAGTTCAAGTATGCGGCTATGTCCAATTTGGTCCTGCAAGCGGACCGCAGATTCACTAGCCGCCGCGGAGACGAAGCCACCGGAGATCCTGAATCGCTAGCAGGGCGCATTAATATCAAAGATATGGGAGGAAGGGGGGCACGCGACAATGCGCCTGTTCAAAAGAAGAAGCCGAAAAGCAACTTCGAGGTCGAGCGCGGGGGTATAACTGAAGGTGGTGACGTTCTGGAGCGAGAACAGCGGAAGCGGAAAAGAGATGCCACAGGCGGGTTTGGTGCCGGGAATGTCGCCGAACAAAATCTTGATATTGAGGACCTCCGATATAAGCCGCGGACGCAGGCAACGCGCGCGACGTTCGAGCTGATTACAACCATCGTGAGCAAACACCTTGGAGATGTACCGACACATTTCACAAGAAGTGCTGCCGATGCGGTCCTTGAATTCTTGAAAGACGAGAACTTGAAGGACTTCGACAAGAAGAAGGAGGTTGATGATTTGCTAGGGTCTTCTATGGGCCCGAAAGAATTCAATGAATTGGTCAACCTGGGCAAGAAGATCACGGACTATGATGCGCAAGACGAAGATGAGGAAATGGGAGAAGACGGCGCGGGTGGCGACGGTCCTGACAATGACGAGACCCAGGGTGTTGCGGTCGTTTTCGACGAAGATGAGGACGATGAAGATGGCCCGCAGACCTTCGAAGTACGTGATGAAGACACCAGCGACGAGGAAGACGAAGAAGAAAAGCCCGTCGAAGAGTTAGGCGGCGAGGGAGCTAAAGCTGATGGCGCACTTGCTGGTGAAGAAGAGATGATAATCCAGGCTGATGCGGCTGGACCGAACAGTAAAGCAGACGGGGAGCGAATAATACCGGCTCATGAGATTGACGCCTATTGGTTACAACGCCAGATCGGTCAAGTCTACGAAGACGCACATACGCAGCAGGAAAAGACACAAGATGCTCTTAACATTCTCTCTGGAATATCGGAGGATGGCGAAGAGAAGCCACTGCGTGAGATTGAGAATGACCTCATGGAGCTCTTTGATTATGAACATCATGAACTGGTCGCGAAGCTTGTACTCAATCGGGACAGAGTAGTATGGGTTACGCGCTGGCGCCGCGCTGCTGAAGACAATGATGAGCGAGGTGACGTTGAGAGGGAAATGAAGGCTGCAGGGCAGCAACAGATCCTCTTGGAGTTGCGCGCTCGCGAAACTGGTAAAACCGACACATCAGGACCAAAGAAGATGAAATTTGATCTGAAAGACATCCATCTGCCGGACGCGTCAAACGATGTCGACATGGAGGACGCCACAAGACCGGAAGGTGTTGTAGGCGGGTTGCAACCATCCAGCCGACTAGTCAATCTGGACAACATCGTTTTCGATCAAGGCAATCATCTCATGACGAATCCAAGCGTGAAATTGCCTCAAGGCTCGACACGACGTCAGTTTAAGGGTTACGAAGAGATCCATGTCCCACCACCGAAGGCGAAACGCGATCCTAACGAGCCGGCACTCATGCCAACTTCTGATCTACCCGATTGGGCACGGGTTGGATTTGGGAGCTCGAAATCACTGAATCGTATCCAGACCAAGTGCTACCCCACCGCATTCGAGGACGACGGCAACATGCTCATCTGTGCCCCCACTGGGTCCGGTAAAACTAACGTGGCAATGTTAGCAATGCTTCGCGAGATTGGCAAGCACCGTGATCCTCGCACGGGGGAGATCATGCTCGACGATTTCAAGATCATCTACATTGCGCCTCTCAAGGCACTGGTACAAGAACAAGTTGGCAACTTCGGCAAGCGCTTAGAACCTTACGGCATCCGCGTCTCGGAGTTGACGGGTGATCGCCAACTCACGAAACAACAAATCGCCGAGACGCAGGTCATTGTAACAACCCCCGAGAAGTACGATGTCATCACTCGTAAAGCCACAGACACGAGCTACATCAATCTAGTGCGACTAATCTGTATCGATGAAATCCATCTTCTCCACGATGACCGTGGTCCGGTCATCGAGAGCATTGTTAGCAGGACAATACGACGAACCGAACAGACTGGTGATCCTGTGCGCATTGTCGGCTTAAGTGCTACGCTACCGAATTACAAAGACGTAGCCAGCTTCCTCCGCGTAGATCCCGACAAAGGTCTCTTCCATTTCGATGCCACGTTCCGGCCCTGTCCCCTGAAGCAAGAGTTCATCGGCGTCACAGATAAGAAGGCCATAAAGCAGCTAAAGACCATGAACGACGTCTGCTACACGAAGACCCTAGAACAAGTTGGTGAACATCGCAACCAAATGCTCATCTTCGTACACTCTCGAAAGGAAACTGCGAAGACAGCCAAATACATCCGCGACAAGGCTCTTGAGCTGGAGACGATCGGACAAATCTTGCGATCTGACAACGCAACCAGGGAAATTTTGCGAACAGAATCCGAGTCGGTAACAAATGCCGATCTGAAGGATGTTATGCCATACGGATTAGGTATCCATCACGCTGGTATGTCGCGTGAAGACAGGACGACTGTAGAAGACCTCTTCTCCGATGGAGCTATTCAGGTTCTTGTCTGCACAGCAACACTTGCTTGGGGTGTCAACCTTCCGGCTCATACCGTCATCATCAAGGGCACGCAGGTGTACTCCCCGGAGAAGGGTAGCTGGGTTGAACTCAGCCCGCAAGACGTCCTACAGATGCTTGGTCGCGCTGGTCGTCCCCAATTCGACACGTACGGTGAAGGCATCATTATTACGACCCAGACCGAGATCCAGTATTACCTTTCGCTACTAAACCAGCAGTTGCCTATTGAATCACAACTCATTAGCAAACTTGCGGACAACCTCAACGCCGAAATTGTGTTGGGCAATGTTCGGACTCGTGATGAGGGAGTTGACTGGCTCGGCTACACTTATCTCTTCGTGCGAATGCTCCGATCTCCAGGTCTCTACCGCGTTGGCCCAGAGTACGAACATGACACTGTGCTGGAACAGCGGAGAGTAGACCTTGTACACGCAGCTGCTCATGTTCTAGAGAAAGGCAACCTCATCAAGTATGACAGAAAGTTGGGAACACTCCAACCTACCGAACTGGGTAGGATCGCCTCTCATTACTACATTAGCCATAACTCCATGGCGACCTACAACATGCACATCCAACCTGGAATCACCGCCATCGAGCTGTTCCGCATCTTTGCCCTCAGCGAGGAGTTCAAGTATATCCCAGTCCGACAAGACGAGAAGCTTGAGCTTGCGAAACTTCTTGGTAGGGTTCCTATTCCTGTCAAGGAAGGTGTCGAAGAGCCTCAAGCAAAAATCAACGTCCTTCTGCAAGCCTACATTTCCCGCCTCAAGCTGGAAGGTTTGGCTCTCATGGCTGATCTGGTGTACGTAACCCAATCAGCTGGACGTATCTTGCGTGCTATCTTCGAGATCTGCCTCAAGAAAGGCTGGTCACAGGTGGCTAAGCTTGCACTTGACCTCTGCAAGATGGCCGAGAAGCGGATGTGGCCTACAATGACGCCTCTGCGACAATTCCCGGCTTGTCCTAGAGAGGTCATCGGCAAAGCAGAGCGAATCGATGTTCCATGGTCAAACTACTTCGGTCTCGATCCCCCGAACATGGGCGAGCTTCTTGGAATGCCCAAGGCCGGTAAGGTCGTCTGCAATCTTGTGAATAAGTTTCCTCGTCTTGAACTGGAGGCAACACCACGACCTCTCACACGATCGATGCTGCGACTGGAGCTTACTATACGCCCGACCTTTGAGTGGGACGACCAACTCCATGGTGCTTCTGAAGCCTTCTGGATCCTGGTGGAAGACTGCGACGGTGAACAAATTTTGTTCCACGACAACTTCATCCTGCGGAAAGATTATGCTGAAGGGGAGGTTAATGAGCATCTCGTCGAGTTGACCGTGCCCATCGACGATCCGATGCCGCCAAATTACTTTGTCACAGTGTTATCCGACCGCTGGATGGGCTCTGAGACGAAGTTAGCTGTCTCCTTCCAGAAGCTTATCCTTCCGGGCAAGTTCCCTCCTCACACGCCAGTCCTCGATCTGCAACCGCTGCCTGTCTCTGCACTCAAGAAGAAAGAATACATGGCGCTCTACGAGGATATCGGTCGCTTCAACAAGGTACAGACGCAAGTCTTCAACTCCCTATACACTACCGACGACAACGTTTTAGTTGGTGCCGCAGCAGGCATCGGCAAGACGCTCTGTGCCGAGTTCTCCATCTTGCGTCATTGGTCAGGTGACAGTGAGGGCCGCATTGTTTATTTGGCGCCGTTCCAGGAACTCGTTGACAATCAGTTCAAGAACTGGAACAACCGCTTGTCAAGCCTAGGTGGTGGGAAGGATGTTGTCAAACTTACTGGGGAGACAACTGCTGACTTGCGATTGATCGAGAAGGGCGATCTCATCCTTGCTACCCCGTCTCAATGGGATTCGATCTCACGTCAGTGGCAACGTCGCAAGAATGTTCAGTCAGTTGCTCTACTCATCGCTGATGAACTTCACATGCTTGGAGGTTCAGGCGGCTATGTGTACGAGGTCGTGGTCTCTCGCATGCAGGCCATGGCTGCTCAGCTTGAGTCCGGCATGCGCATCGTCGGCTTGAGTGTCTCGTTGTCCAACGCACGAGATGTTGGAGAATGGATCGGCGCCAACAAGAACACGATTTACAACTTTAGTCCGGGTGTGCGAGCCGTTCCTCTAGAGTTGAAGATCCAGTCGTTTACCATTCCGCACTTCCCTTCGCTTATGTTAGCAATGGCGAAGCCGACCTACAAGGCCATCACACAACTCTCTCCCGACAAGCCTGCTATGGTGTTCGTCCCTAGCCGAAAGCAGGCTCGTTCGACAGCTGTGGACCTGCTTGCAGCTTGCGTTGCTGACGATGACGAGGATCGGTTCCTGAATGTTGCAGTGGATGAGATCGAGCCCATCCTCGCTAAGGTCAATGAACGAGCTCTAGCTGAGTCGCTTGCTCACGGCATCGGTTACTATCACGAAGCCCTCAACTCCTTCGATAAGAAAGCCGTGCAGCACCTGTACAAAGTGGGCGCCATTCAGGTCCTTATCGTATCGCGAGACTCTTGTTGGGAAATTGAGGCCACCGCTCACCTTGTGGTCGTCATGAACACCCAGTTCTTTGAAGGCCGCGAGCACCGCTACATTGACTACCCTATCAGCGAGCTGCTTCAAATGTTCGGTAAAGCTGGCAAGGTTGGCCAAGACAAGTCTGCGAAGGGTGTGCTGATGGTGCCTGCTGTCAAGCGCGACTACTACAAGAAGTTCTTGAACGAGGCGCTACCCGTAGAAAGCTACTTGCACGACTACCTACACGATGCCTTTGTCGCTGAGATCAGCGCAAAGACTATCGAGTCTACCCAGGAAGCCGTCGACTGGTCGACATACACTTACTTCTACCGCCGACTCTTGTCAAACCCGAGCTACTACAATTTGCATGATACCTCACACGAAGGCCTCAGCGCGCATCTGTCAGAGTTAGTGGAACAAACGCTCAAGGAGCTGGTCGAAGCCCAGCTCATCGAGCATGACGAGGAGGAAGATGCGATTACACCCCTCAACCCGTGCATGATTGCCGCATACTACAACATCTCATTCATCACTATGCAGACGCTGATGATGTCGCTCAATGGCAAGTCTAGCCTCAAGGGTGTTCTAGAAATCATCACTGCGGCCACCGAGTTTGAGGATGTCCAAATCCGACGGCATGAGGAGCACATCCTCAGCCGGATCTACGATCGTGTGCCTTACAAGATGCAGGATGTCAACTTCGAGACACCACACTTTAAAGCTTTCGTGCTACTACAAGCACATTTCTCGCGGATGCAACTCCCTATCGACCTTGCCAAGGACCAAGAAGCGGTCGTCAAGAAGGTGCTCAACATCCTTAGCGCCAGTGTCGACGTACTCTCATCAGAAGCGCACCTCAACGCCCTCAGCGCAATGGAACTCTCCCAAATGGTCATCCAGGCCATGTGGCAGAAAGACTCTCCTCTCAAGCAGATTCCCCACTTCGATGCCGACACCATCAAGGCGGCCCAAAAGTTCGACATCAACGACGTCGACGGCTTCATTGACGCCATGGACCCAGACGAGAACCCAGATTACAAGAAACTCATCAAAGCCTTGGACCTCGACGGCCGCCAGCTCCAAGAAGCCGCCACCTTCACTAACGAGTACTACCCTAACCTCGAGCTGGAGCACGAGCTTGTCGACCCTGAAGACATCGCTACAAACTCACCCGCGCACATCAAGGTCCGCGTTACTCGCAGTAATTTAGAAGACGATGAGCAGCCAAAGACGGACGTGCATGCGCCATTCTATCCTGCTGAGAAGACGGAGAGCTACTGGCTTGTAGTAGGCGATCAGCGGGAGCATACATTGCTTGCGATTAAGAAGGTCACAATTGGGAGGAAACTGGAAACTATGTTGGAGTTTACGCTTGAAAAGCCGGGCGAACATGAGTTGACGTTGTTTTTGGTCAGCGATAGTTACTTGGGTGTGGATCAGGCACCGACATTTACGCTTACTGCGGCAGAGGGCATGGATGAGGATGACGAGGAGGAGGAGGATGAGGAGTAACTGGGTAGTGAAACGATTTGGTCTAGCATTTGTTTTGCATGGGTCACCATGCGTTAATGGCGAAATGGGGCCTGGGATATTATATGGTGTACGAAATAGTGCGGTCAAAGTTGGGCAGGGGATATGTCAAATGATAACGTCGGATTGTTCAAGACCTACCAAGTCCGAGTGAAAGAGCTCGAACAATGTTCTGCTTGAGAAGAACCGCTATCAGTGCGATACATGGTGAGGCTGAATCTCTGCTAGCGCTCGTATACACTCTTGGCTTTGACAACGCTAAGCGCCTCAACATGATGCCAACACTCTTTCTAGTATCTGCTTTTCTACCTGTCACTTCCGCCCAGATCCGCACACAAGGCTCTTGGATTGGCGCCTACAGCGCCAACGATACTCTCTTCTTGCCCACTATTCAAGCTGCCCGACACCCCAATTTATCCCGCTCAGCCATCGTGCACATCAAAAACTCGACATTCACCGTACGCGTCAATTTGTCAGATATCACAGAGGCTACTGAGCGCTTTGCAATCCGGTCTCACGATCTCTCTTGGGACGGGGCGGAAAATGTCACTGAGCACTTGGGTAGCGAGAGGCTTTGCATGACCTACGCCTACTGGGCTTTCCCGGCGGAGGTCACGAATACCGTGAGCAGTGAAGGGGACGGGACGTGTGTTGGTGCTTTGGGGGAGAGCTGCGTGGAGGGGCTGCAAAACATTACTTACGATAGTGAGGGAAGTGCAAAGGATGCCGTATATCTGGTGTACCGGACGCGTGCCGGGGTAAGTTTTCCGGCGGCAGTGAGGGCACGGAGAGTGTTGGTGATTCTGGTAAGTGCAACCGAGTTCTTGTGGTGGTTCACATGGGTGAAGATGCTGACGTTGTCCAGAAAATTTGAACGCTTTGGGAAGGATAACGAATGGTGCATTGGCACCGCTGCCGCTTATGTACGATACTTCATTCCATCCAGCCGGGAATGACTTGAAGGGTTTTGAGTTTGAGAGGGACAGACTGCATTTTTTGTTGCAGGGGGATGGTACTGGTGGTGCTAGTACGCCAGTTTGTCTCAGGTTGTCGAATGAGCGAGTCAATGGAACGGGATATTCGCAGGAGACAGGCAGTAAAGAGAAGCTGGAATCGGGTGCTTCAGGATATGGAGTGGGAGGGTTAGAGGACACTGTGTGGACGTTAGGTACAATAGCGCTCTTCTGGATGTTGCACTAACGGAGATCTCTAATCCAACGGACAAGTGAGCATCGATGCGAAGATGCCTTAATCATTCATCTTCTCCATATTCGCGGTCGAAAACGAACAAGCCCTTTCCGCCTCTCGGCTCGAGAACGAAGTGATCGCGCATCTCCATATCTTGGTGCGTCTGCGCGCTCGCAATCCTAATCCTGCGTTGACTCAATACCCTAGCCACCATGATCTTGATCTCCATCACAGCCATATTCTGCCCCGCGCAGACATGCTCGCCACCGCCCCAGACCAGCATATGTGCTTGCATCAGGGGCGAGGGTGCAAACGTGTACGCTGACAGATTTTGCGATGAGCGTTCAGTGGACGAGATAGTCCCTGTAGGAGAGAGCCAACGTGCAGGATCGAAAAAGTCTGGGTTCGGAAAGGCTTCGGGGTTGCGCTGGATGGTGAATGCAGGCGTTGAAACCGTGATCTTGATATTGTCAGCGCATCTTCAAAGAAGCACAGGACAATGTGTACTTTTCCCGGGATGTAGATGCCATCAATCACCAATCCTTCCGGTGGAGTTACCCTCGGCAGCCCTACTGCACCCGGCGGATGCAACCTCAACGTCTCATATACGCACGCTTGTAGCACGGGCAATCGCTGTAGCACCGAGTACGGACATCCTCTACCTCTTATATTCTCGCCTGCTAGTTCTTTCCGCAATTGCGTCTGCCACTCTAAATTCGCAGCCATCTCGTACAAGAAATACATCATCACCACCGCCGTGGTATCTGTAGCCGCGTATATGAAGTGGCTGACTTCAACGGATATCTCCTCGTCGCTCAGAGGCTCAGCTCCCTTTTCAGAGTCGCCTACAATCAGTTTGGTAAGGAGGTCTCGTCTGCGCGACTACCGGCCGAACCGGGTGACAGACTCGCGCAGCCGAGCGTCGCCGTATCCGTAGATGAAATCCACGACGCCACATATATCTTGGAGCGACTTGAAGGGGATGAGACGGAGGAGCCACATCAATTGAGGTACTTCGCGGTCGAGCGCGAAGACAGGGTGGAGATACTTCATTAGGTTCACGTAGTGCGGAGGTGAATCGGAGCCCAGCGCATTGAAGGACTGGCCCAGAAGGACTTCGCCTGTGGTGACTGAATCAGCAGAAATCTTGCGGAGCCAGCTCAGAATCCAACCTTGAGTCAAACCTACCTCCAGTATCCAGACTCAGCATCTTAAGAGGCCTCACAATATCCCACGGCAACCCGCCCGCCCGTTCAATCAACTCCACAAACCTTCCAGCATGCCCTTGGAACTCCGGCTCTATTTCGGCTAACACTTTTGCAGCAAAGACATGCGTGACTCTCCTTCTCCTTTCCCGATGCTTCTCCTTATCTACAAAGTTGAACAAGCTTGGTCGTCCCATCGCCTTGTAGATGTCGCCTTTCGTACATGGCATGTTCGAGGCGTAGATCATTCTTGCAGCTTCGGCAGAGCTCATTGATACTTCTCGTGGACCGTTCTGAACTATTTTACCATGTTTGAGGTGCAGACAATGCACTGTGTTCATTTGTTCGCCACGGGCGAAGGTGTAGAGGAGCCATTTTGACGTGATTTTTCCGGCCAGTGGGCCTGGGAGATGGAAGGGGCCGAGGTCTAAGTAATTGCGATAGAGTCGTCTACAGATGTAGGTTACTGCGAGTATGAAAAAGCAGGAGATGGGAAGGTGATTGGAAAACATCTTAGAAGTCTTGGACTTGATGGTCACTGTGAAGGGAAGGTTCATATAGGGAATGGTGCGCCCCACCTTCCAGAACGGACTCATTGGCGAGCGTATCCCCTGCGTCTTCTTGTCAGATTTCCCCCCATTGAGGGACTTCTCAGCTAATGCTCCCTGCATGTACGTCTTAGGTGACGACCATACGGACTGCGACAATGAAGCTCAATCAGAGTTTCCCACTTGTGCCATGTTCCTTCGCCTCGGCCCGCACGCCTTGCCATGCTTCCGCAATTTTCCAGCACTTTTCCAGGCCAAACGACAAGAGCACTTTACCGTTGCCTCCTCTGAAGTTGACATCGTAATCCTGTTCACTCATCTGGGTAATCCCATCTGTTCCTACGACAACTACCTTTCCAAGTTCACTCCATGGTTCACCGCTTACATACTTGATCCACTGATCCGTCATCTGCGATGCCACGTTGTTGGTTGTGTTATCCAAGTGCGCTGAGTAATTGCCTAGAAGTAAGGCCACATCGAGTTCATGCGAGGCCAAGCCTGTGAATTCGCCTTCCACTGGGTTGTTTACATGGAAATGGTATCGGAAGGTGCGTTCGCTGGAGTGTGTAGATCTCCACCCTGATTGAGCGGCGAGAATAGGGATGTAGAAGCGCAAGTCGGAAATTAGTTCGTTCATGCTGCGGCGTTCCACTTCCACATTAGATGCGGGAAGGCTGTATGCAGAGAATAGGGCGGTGGTCTCGGAGGTGGTGAGGTGCTTTGCGCAGGAGGCTTTCAGGTTGTCGAAAGCGCTGGGGAGAACTAGAACTCTGCTATGGAGGACGGTGCCCTATGCACTGATTAGGTCGAGCCTTCAGGAGAAGGGGATTGACTTACGTCGTGTCGAGTGTCGCCATGCACAAACTCGTTACACCAAGCGGGCTTGTGCTCCTCTTGCGCTCCATCGGCCATCACATCAAGCGAGATATTCTTTTTAAGGAACTTACCATCCACACATGCACAGTAATACTGTGCCATCGGCAGCTTTTTAACCATGTCCATAGCATCCATCTCTCTTAGCTGCTTCTTTCGTTGCTCCGAACCTACCTGATCGAGGCCAAGGAACTTTAGTTGGTCTTGATACATCATGTCATGCCATGATCTGATTCTCGATTTCCGCAATGTTGCGTCTCCGCTCATGATCACAACTTTCTCAAACAGTGCTTCACGCCCAGTATCCACGCAGAGCAATGTCGATAGCGATATTGCGCCTGCAGACTCTCCCGAAGCTGTGATTCGGTTCGGATCACCACCAAAGCCTGCAATGTGCTTCCTGATCCATCGGAATGCCAGAACTTGATCTTTGAACCCAAAATTACCATCAATACCCAACTCACTGCTCGCAAGAAAACCCAAGATACCAACACGATAATTTATCGCCACACCGATCACCGGTTGGCCAATTTCAATACTGCGCTCTACAAAGCGAGTGAGATTGTACTGTGGCCAATTGTTGCTGCCAAAGCTCAGACCGCCGCCATGGACCCAGACGAATACGGGTAGTTGTTCGCCTTGGGCCACCTTCTCTAGATGGTCTTTGGGGACAGTGACATTAAGTTGCAGACAATCAAACTCGTCCATGGGTTCTTGGATTCCCTCCTCCATTGGCATGGTCACATTCCCGACGAGAGTGAGGTCCCATGCCTGAGCCGCGCGGCTGAAAGGACACGATGGACCGAACCGAGTTGCGTCATATACGTCATCTGCATCGTGAGGCAGCTTAGTGTTTATGACCGATTCTTCCCATCTTCCAGGTATTGTCGCATACTTGAGGTCTCGAAATTGCACTGTTGATGGTGAGGGTTTGCCGCGGATGGTGCGGTCCAGTGTGGGGTGGTACAGAGTGTTCAGTGCCATCGTGCAACGAGGCAATGGGTGTTGACCGGTTGGTGAGACGGAGGATTATGGACCCAGGTGGACGGTAGGATATTCCACAGGTGCGGTACGGGTGAGAGTAAGGATCGAAGGGTAGACGCCACTTGTGTACTTGATAGTCGCTACCTTGAGCCGAGGGACCTAGACCTCGCGCTAATGCAGGTGGGGCCCTCCCCGCATGTTGATAGATGTGGATTGACAATCAAAACCCAGTATCGATCAGAAGCATAAATCGGGCAATTCGCAAAGGAGTAATCAGTGGTGTGCGAAGTGCAAGCAATCCTCCGGGTCAGCAGAAACTACGACCAGAAGCCATGGTCGGACCGAGGTGATTCCTGTGAGAGATGTCAGCGGCTGTTTGATAACTTCATTGAAATCTTTTGGTCAAAGGGAGGAATGGAATCTGGCAAATAAGGAGGACCGTACGAGCGGTCTTTTGTTCTTTCGATTGTAGAGTGAGTACGTTCCATCATTTATAAGTACTCGAGATCGGAAGACCTCCTTGGATGTTTAGCGTAAAAAGGAAACGCGGTAAGCGACGAAACCACGGTATCTTGGTAGTATGCAGTAGCTACTCTGTAAGAGACGCCTGCTAGTAGCGTTACGGGTTGCCGTGAATTGACTTGCGGCTGCATACGCTTTCCCGTCAACATAAACTTATCAAATCTTCCATACGCAATTTGCGCAACCCATATTTTTTTCTTTGCAACACATCTGCTCTTCTATTCCCTCGTAGCGCTTTATCAGCGTAACGTGGCACAAATGCATCACCGACTAGGACTCGATGGCCTTGGTCGTTTGGTCGCCCAAGCACAAACTGGAACGGTGCGCCTCGAAACATGGCTATCGAAGATCCGACTTTGGCATCCTCGGGTACTAAGGCGACCATACCCCTCCTGGTAATGCAAAAGCGCCGTCCAATACAGTTTGTCAACATTGCAATATGCACTCTATGATTCGGGTGAAGATTACCAGCGGAATAATCAGCCGGAAGTAGATACGATCGCGATAAGTTGTAGTTCGGTCCGGACTGATACTGGCGCCACGAATGTATATAAAGCGTCTTCTTGCTAAGGCGATGGAGATTGTGTTCGTCCAAGTCTTCTGCGTTGTCAGTCTCTACCGATAGAAACCAAATCCATGATTTCCGTGTCTCAAGGCCGTCACCCACTGTGTCCTGTCTGTATGCTTCGAGATCCGATTTATGCGTCCCATCTATACTGGAAGCTACCATCTCCACAAGATCGAACCATGACCTGTACACGTCTTCGATCTGAGTTATGGTTGATGTACTGTTTACTGTTTCTGGAGAAACATGACCAACGACATCTATCAATTCGCCCTTAAGTAAAAGGATTTCATCCCGCACTTGTATGTCCGCTGTAAGAATATCAGTCGACCTGAATAGGGGCTCTTGGTCGGAGCCCATATCCTTAATCCTGTTGAAAGGCAGGAAACGCCAAGCGTCTGCTGAATTTGGCACCCAAGATGGTAGACCATGCTTCCTCTCCAGATTTTGGCACGCTGTGAGTATATGTAATCCCCATCTTTGTTTCAATACCTCCTTAGTGGCCGTGATGTAGATATTGCGTAGGTCGCTTCGATAATCAGGTAAAAGTCGAATCACGCTGGGGTCAGCCATGCCAATAACGGAAAACACTATGTCGCGCGCATCTGTTGCTTTGCAGCCCCTCGCGTCTAAAAGGAGCTTACTTAGCGGTACCCATTTGGAGCCACACCCTGTGGCAGTTCTGAGCTCCAGTAACTTCCACGGGTGGTAGTCCCACGGTAGGGCGGCAGCAGCTTCTGATGTGATCCCCTCGATTATCGCAGGGCTGTCGTATCCCAGACCCTTGACGTATGCTATCATGGACATAGCGCGTTCTAGAATACCTATGTCGAAGACTTTTTCGCCACATGAAAGTAGAATCTTGTCGTGAAGGGCAATTTCTTGTCTGATCCACACTCGCTCGAACCAAGGTCTGCTGAAGAATGACGCCAAGGCTTTCCAATTGAGGGCGACTTCTGGCCCAGTAAGCGATGGATAATGGATTGCTTCTCCAGGAGCATCCTTAGGTGGCGCTCCAAGAATGGTCAACAAGTCGATGGCTGTGCGACTGGTATCTGACTCTTCGCCTAGCCAGACATGGACATTATGCGCTTTCTTATATATGCGTCTCATGAGTGAAACCTGGCTGCTCCTCTCATCAACATCGCTTTGATTGATACACAGTTGGTCGATCCAGAGATACTTCTCCCAGACTGACATGCCATCCATGTAAAAGTTTCGGAGGTGTCGTAGGGCTGAATCAAGGCTTTGCGTAATGGGAAGATGATATCCGTCTAGATTAATGGAATGATCCGTGGTTGGGACACCCCAACAGTAAGACAATGCCGTGAACGCGGACGCGGCTGGCTTCGAATGTTTGATGGCAGATACCTTTGGTTCGTCTAGGCTTATGGTTTTGAGAGACGCCCGAATTGGGTCGGTGAAGCTGAGGTCGTAATACAGCTCTAGGATCCGTATCTGTGATTTAGTAGGATCTAGAGCGGTGTAAGGGTACGATCCGTTGGTTGTAACAGGCTTAGGTAGGGAAAGTGCATCTTTGGTAAGCGCAGCCTGTGTATCATATGCAGCTTCCGTGCCCGTCGTCGTGGGGTCGGTGTGTACAGCAGGGGCATGTTTATCTTTGCTATGCACTCCTAAATGGTTTAATATCTTGTGGATAGCCTGGTCAATCTGACCCACGCGCTCGTGAAGATCATCAAGTGAATCCTCGATCCGGCCCATGCGGTCGTTCAGCTCTTCGTACGGTGGCTTCTCAAAATAGTGCGACATGCCTCTGTGAGAAGTATGCAGGATAGCGTAGAATGCTGGATTCTGATGTAGCTGGATTGTGTGGTATCGAAGGTACGGGCGGCCTCCCAGGGCGCAAGCGAATGGCCTGGCACTTATGTGAAGCTAATGACCAATCATAGCGTGCAGCTCGTCCCTGATCTGCTTCCTGCATCGCGCCCCAATGGAGTACACGTTCTGGCGCCATGCACCTTTGGCTTTGTACTTGAGTACTTCGTCGACAGTTGCCCTCCGCAACTCCGCGATTTCCCCATTTTGTCGATCGTTGTTTTCCGTCCTTTCGGACATCAACGTCCACAGACATTGAATGTATGTCACTGTTAGCTGCATGACTTTATAAGTGCTTCCTAGCAAGGTGGAATCACGGACGACATGCTGATGGAACATGGCCATAGTCTACCCGCAATGAGGACTCGTAACCCCAGAAATTTATTCAACCAATGCATATCACGAACGGACCAGTCCACGTCTAGGTCAGGGCTCCAGAGTTCCTAGGCAGACCTGCGGGGGTGACTCGTGATCAACTCTCTGTCTGTGAGTTCTGTGCGAATAGCTGAAGCAGATACCATTCGGGAATACTTTACCCATCTTGGAATGCCAGATGAACAGGCACTTACGAGCGGAAATCCCGCTATTTCATGATCCGACCACTCTTCTGAATGTGGCGCTCAGTCGCGCGACCGCCGTCAACCCACCGCATTACTCCGCACCACAGATCACGACTCCAAACTCACCTCGACCCTATCGCACTGGCTCGAACAGGATCCTGTCCCTCTCTTCTTCCGTCAGTTCCCTGTTCTGCCCACCCCCAGCACCGTTCCTCGCCATCCTCTCCCTACCCCTTGATTCCCTCTCATGGCCCTCATCAAAGTTCTTCACCCCATTTCTCAAGTACCTACCTCCACGCTTCTGCCTCTGCTCGTCCACCTCCTTATAGGTCTGGCCCATCAAGTTGCCCTCCTTCTTCAAGTCATCGTGCTCCATCAATGCTGGCTCGCCTCGCTCTGCGTCGAACGCCGGTTTGCCGTAGAGCTCCGCGATGCTGTGCATCGGAATTTGAGGTGCAAGCGAGTTTGTAGTCGATTGAGCAGGAGGAGGCGAATGTGTTGTATCGCCAGTCTTCTCGGCCTTCTCTTTCTTCTTCTTCTCCCCCCGGCGCCAGACGAAATACCCACCGATCGCGGCAAAGATGACAATTGCAAGCGGAAGACCGATGAAGCCAAGCTTTTGAATGCGAGATCTGTTCCCATAGGACGCGGCAGTCTGTCGGAAGGTCAGCAATTCCACCCTAACAAGGGCCAGGACAGCTGATCACTTACTGCCGTCGCAGTTATGGCTGTAACATTCGAATTCCATCCTCCCCTATCGCCCACCTTTGCCAAGAAATCACTCATCTCCCAGCAAAATCCATTGACTGTGAATCCATTGCACCCATCGAGAGGTCCATCAATGACCACTCCCGGTGCTTTGTATCCTGGGTGAGGTTGTGTATGGGAAACGCCAGGAGCTGCGATGGAAGCGGGGAAGGACTTTGTGTATAGATCGAGCCATACCTGAAACGGAACGCACTGTTCGTTGACGCGGAAGCCTTCACAGGTTTCTGAGGGGGTCTCGATGTACGCACTGCTGCTGGGAGGCTTTGCAGTCGTCAAAGTCGAGCTGGCCGGGACCAATAGCGTAGCCTCAGGTGTAAGGCCGGGGCCGAGTGAGGCAACCGAGCTGCTCTGAAGCCACCAACACGCGACTGGGACGGACACCGTAGGATCAGGTGTAACGCCAGGGTTGAGTGAGGCGCGCGCAGTTGACAAGCATGGTCCCTGTGAGAGGCTCATTCTGGAGAGCGAGCTGTGAGACTCGCGGTGGAGCGGGAGAGATCGGTGGCGTTGACAAAAGACAACAAGAAGGTGGGGTTATGGGGACGGAAAGTCGTTTCAAAGCTTGTTGCGTTCGCGAAAGTAGGCGGTTGGTGACAGTGAACGAGGAAGGCGCACTGAGTTTTCGTTGCTCGGTAACGAAATGAGGTGCAAACGCGCTGCTCATGCGACGGCAACAGGAAAATTCAGTGAACGGAACCCATACCCAGACTGGTGGCGAGGCACATTTACAGCCGCAGATAGGGAACCGGCCTGGATACCGTGATTGGAACCAAACAGTGCTGCGGCTCGATGTCGTCAAATTGAGCAGCAAGCAGCAAACAACATCAAGCAACGTATCTGCGTTCGGGACTAGGAGGTACACCAAGTTGAGACACCTATGATTAGATGGGAGGACGTGAGCTCGACTCACTTAGACTTAATCGGAAGAACCCCAAAACGTCCACGCCTGTCCGCTTCCCCAACGACAGAACCTGCCCATTTATTCCTCACCAAGTCTTCTTCGAGAACAACCGATCTCAGTGGTGCACTGAAACAGGTTCACAGCTGCAGATCTCGCTCTACACCCCCTTACACAAAAGCCCACTTCCCGCCACCCCACTCTCCCTATATTTCCGATACCCGCCCTTCCACCCCCGACCGCCTCCCGTCTCCTCCACTTTGAACACTCTCCCCTTCTTCCCCATCTCCTCGATTCCCTGTTCGAACGGCCTCGCCATCGCGAAGTTCCCCGCGCTGAACACCTTCTGCCCGTTGATAACTTTTGGCCCCGTATCAACAGATGGAGGCGTTGGGTGACGTTGTCCACGGCTCCGCCACATTGTGCACCAAATAGCGCAAGCGACGATGCTGACGGCGGCGAGAGCGCAGGGGATGAGAATGGGAAGGATGGGAGTCTTGCGTTTGAGAGGCGTGACTTCTGTGGGCATGGGGGAGGGCGTGGTAGATGTATGCGGTGTAGTGGAGGCTGGTGGAGAGGTTTGAGACGGGGATAGGGATGTGGATGAGGACGGTGCTGGGGTGGACGAGGATGCGGTTGAGGATGATGATTTCGTGCTTGAAGAAGATGGCAGAGCGCTGGTTGAGGAGGCTGATGCGGAAGCTGGAGTGGTTGGGACTTTGGTACTGGGAAGATCTGATGGATCTAATGCGGCAGGAATGCAACAGATAGCCCCAAATGTTGCTGTTCTTTGGCACTCGAAGTACGAGGAATGCTGTTGATCTGTCACTTGTTCAGTACAGCGTGTTCACGTTCATTATCTGGAAGTGCACATACCGAGCGGAGCATTGTTGACAGTGCATGGAAAAGCGGGATTGCTCAGGGGAGGGTCGGCGCCCAGCTGAGGTGCTGCATTTGGAATTTCACTCGTGAAGATCCATGTCCTGGAAGTCGAAATCGGTTGTTCTGCGGTTGCGAGGGAGGGAATGCTGGTTTGCAGACCTGCAGTACTGGTGGAGCCTGGGAGAGAATCTTGCGTTCCTTTGGAGACATTTTCTGGTTGTGTATTGATGATAGTGATCCAAGTGGTCTGCACGATGGTGTCTGTCACTGCGTTCATGTTCAGCCCAAGGACACGTAATGACATGCAATGAAACGACTGTGGTACCTTTAGGAGAAGGCAGGCTAACCCTGAACACTGTGCACCAGAGACTTAGCAGAGCAAGACTGAAGGTATTAGTACTGATACTCACCGTCGTTCCCGCCCAGCGCTACATCCCCGACCCTGACGACGCTCGTGAACAACGTAGAAGGTAGCACATCGACAGCTATCATGGTAGGGTACACTGCCACCTCCATGAATGCGATGTTACGTTTGCCGCAGCCGCTAAGAGTGTATATTGCGACGGCTACAAGCCTTGGAATCAGGAGTTGGAAGGCGAGGACGACATGGAAGAGCATCCAGCTTGACGACTGAGCATAACTTTCATCAAGCATGAGGGGTAGTAACGACTGGCGCCGAATGCTAGACGACCACACCCTCGGTGCAAACACTGCTTGTATGCTGGTGCAATCGGCCACACCGATGTGACAGAAAAGACCCTTTCCGGAAATTTCGGAACCAAAAAGAGAGCAGTGATAATGATCATCATCGATTATCTATTGAGGCTGAGACCATATGCAAAAGGTTCACATCAAGACTCGCCGGGGGTTGTGATGGGAACACAGCATTGCATGCTCATAACATTAAAAGAAAAGACCAAACGTAGATCATGACTACAATGAAAACAGTAAAAGTATTGAGTGGTGCCTGGAAGGCCACCCGGAGCCCCGTGTCTCAAGCTGAGGCCGGAAGCAACAGTCCATAGGAGGCGGTCTAAGACACGATGCCTGGAACTTGCCGCAAGTATTCGAATCGCGTGGCTGGCAGAAATTTAGTAAACCGCGGCATAAAGCAATTTAGTGAACATGTGTCTGGGTCGAAAAGCGACCATCATTCATAGGGTATATTTCATGCTCAACTGACGCGTCGATACTTGGCCGTCGTCGCGCTTTGTGTCGAGTGCTAGCACCGCGACTACCGCCGGTCCTTCTTCATAAGCCGTTCGACTCCTGTCGTATGTGGTGTCGATGCCCCGGCTTTCGCGGTTGTTCTTTGTTGGCTACAGGGTTCAGCTCGCGCCATGGCTTACACTAGCTTGTCCAACTCCATCACTATCTCACTTCGCCTTGTTCTTCGCAGATTCCGCCTCTCTCCTCGTCGCGTCCTCCAGTAGTGCTGTGTCGACTGCGCCGCTAGGCAGGTGTACGTATCGGACGACGGAACCTCGAATGAACATGTCTTTCGTCGAGCACTGCGCAAGGTTAGCGTTCAATGCCACATAACGTTATCAACCCGCCTGGACACCATGAGATGAATTGTGAGTGCATTGCATACCAGATGTGGCCACCTCAGCTCGTCCGTCGCCTCTGCATTATCCAGCTTGATGTTCAGGTACTGATCCACGCTCTTCAATGTTCCGCGTATGCACACTTCGTTCTTGAGTTCGACCGTGATCTCGGAGTCTACAAGCGTCTTGAAGAAGCTGTGCGCGATAACCATTAGCGTTTGCTTCCCTCTCGTGACAGATTCTGATCGCTCTTGTTTGCGCCGTGTGCGATGTCGAACATTACAGGTCGCGTCCGGGTAGATTCATGCGCGAATTGCGCTTGGCACTGCTCGACGTACCTGAAGAAAAGCATTGTGTGCCTGGAAAGTGTGATGGACGAAAGGGCAACCGTAGCAGTACTGACGTCGAAGCAGTTGTCAATATCACGAAGCTTGGGGCTCCGATTCGAGCTCAGACCGCGTGGGGTCGCGCCTGCTTTCCCGAAGTTCCGCCGGTATCACGTGCCGTCCCCTTAACCTTGGAACCTTGGAACCTTGGAACCCTGGAGGCATTCACCTCTGGCCACGGCTCGTCCACAGGCTACTCTGCGAACGAAGACAACGTTGCTGTTTCTTTACTAGCCGGGATCACTGTTACTAAGATCACCAGAATAACCTGATTGACCTCTGAAATGCTTTTGTCTATCTTCTTCATCACTTCGTAGTCGGCATTACATACAAATCAATCTACAAGTTATGTCTCGATTACAACTTCCCTCTCCTTGAGTCGACTGCCTCCCTGAGTTTCTTAATTACCTGGCCTGGGTCAGCTGCCCCGAATACAGCGCTTCCTGCAACGATGACGTTAGCGCCGGCGTCTGCTGCCTGGTCGATAGTCTTCTCAGACAACCCGCCGTCGACCTCGATGTGCATGTTGGGATATTTTTGGCGGAGCGCTGTGACCTTGGGAAGCTGATCAGCCATGAACGACTGGCCACCGAAACCGGGCTCGACTGTCATGACAAGAACCATCTATCTGATATTAGCCAAGCTGTTTAGTGCGATGTAGTGCTACGAGAAAGCCAGCGGGTAGAAGAGTCATGGCATGTCAGGGGGTATATCGGCTAGCTTCGAACGTTTGTTGCACGTCGGAGGTGTTCTCCTTTATAGGAGAAGGAGTGGATAGTCGGGCGTTAAGGGTGCAATGTTTGCATGCTTAAGCGCTGGTTGACTGAACGGTCGTCTTCAGCCCTATATGCCAAGACTGACAGCCGCCTTCCAGACCATCCGTGTCACCGATATTCTGTAAACCTCTGGGTCTTCTTTGCGGACGACTGATATAGGAGTCGTTCGAAGGGGTATCCACTTACGTCGGGTACTTCCTCCTTTACAGGGTTGTCCAGGATTTCCCAGAGCACATCAACAGGAGTCTTCGGTTTTATCGCGATGCCGGCCTGCAATCCTTCGCCATGTATGAATTTAATCAATTCCTTGGGGGAAGTCTTTGCGGAGGAGGTGCCCGAAGGCGAATCGGCGGCAGTCGAATCAACGGCGGCCTCGTAGTGGAAACAGTATAGATCGCATCCGGCCTTTTTGAAGTCGCGGACCCACCGCTTGGGCTCGGCGATCATCATGTGGCAATCGAAGGTGCCGCGGCCATGAGCGGCGGCAGGACGGTCGACGTGAGTACGAATCTTGGTGACGACCGGGGCGCCGAAGGTCATGTTTGGTACAAAGTGGCCGTCCATAATGTCTACCTGGAACGCGTTAATGCCATGTCACGCACGCACAAGCCCTTGGAGACGAACATGAAGCCAATCGGCGCCCTGGTGGATGGTGTCAGAGCATGCTTTACCCAGCTCTGCAAAGTCGGCGGATAGGATGGAAGGCGCGATGATGGCGGGCGGCGACATGACGGCGGCTCGGAGCGAAGGGAAGCTGTATCGAAGTCCGCTAATGACGTAGAGGCTCAATGGCGAGTGGACGGTGTGGGAAACAAAAGTGTGATTATTCGGCCTGGCTGCGTGGTGTTGACATCGGGAGCTTGATGCGGCGTCACGCCGACCCCACTACAGACTGCCCCGCGGCCGTCTGTTTCGAACCTCTTCATGCGCACCGCAAACACTCTGCTCATTCATCGTTCTGTTTCTGTTCCTGTTTCGCTGCCCCTTTGCAGGATACACTCGGCAATTCAGACATAGATCTGACCATCAATTTCCGGGCTTACCATGATATGTTTCTGTGCCTCGTGCTGTGGCTGGCTACTCACGTGGGATCAGAAGCCGAACGCCTTGCAGCCTCGCCGCAGTCTGACAGGCGGTGACTGAGAAACAATATTGCGAGCTGCGAACGCCTTCTCCATCGAGTTTATCGGCGACTATGCGGTGCTACGCCGTACAGCAAGGCGATTGGGCCTGTCACGAGATTCGATCCTCGCGAGGTGGCCCGAAATAGCCACCACGGGCGCTTAACAAACATGCGTCCAATCCGCCTTCGCCTGGCCGGCCAGTCATCCAGGCCCCAGAGGCGCCCACGTCCGAAAGCGTGAACCCCCCGACGACTGCCCATGTTCGCGTGTACAGCGTCGTACAGCACGCTGGCCAACCATGCGCGAGAAGATGCGGTCGCTATGTCGTGGCCGTCCTTGAGCCGCTATCGCTTCTCCACCCACATGGTGGCCGCTTTGCGAGTGGACGGTGGAGACCAGCATCGCGTTCTCGAACGCCACTACCTGTTGGCCAACACGTCTGTCGACGCGGGCGCGGCTACGTGCGAAATATACATACCGTGGCTCGGCGCGCGCTCGCGGTGCTGTCGTTTTCTGCCATCTTATTCTCACTTCCCCCCGAGCTTTCTACTACGCCGCCGCTTCGTCGACCGAAGCGTTCCATTTCTAGCACCGAGCTGTTGATCAGCCAGGGTTATTGCCCGTTAATTCTATCTGCATTCCTTTCCTGTTAATAATTTATCTTTTGATCTCGCCCAAGACCCAAGCTCGGATTCCCATATACCATTCTTTAATTATAGCACGAGGCGGAGCTCACATCAGCCCAATATACAACATGCCAGAGATACTTCCCACTGCAGCGTACGCATCTGCAGCCCTTGGCACTGCCGACTTCCCTCAATATCCTGTGTCTCCGCTGGACGAGAGACACACTCTTAATGTCGTCGATGACGAAGGCACCATTCCACGGTACTACTTCACGCCAAGGTTTTCCACCACTTCGACATATCAGCCTAGTTCCGACTCCCCTCAGAGTTGTCGAGACTTCGCTCTTCCAAAGGCACCTGCGCCCTTACTCGAGATGATGAAGCCGTCACCAGTCCCATCGCCCAGATATGCCTACCCCTCCTCGACGTACCCTGCATCATACCGCACAAGTAGTGCAGACAGTGACTTCGACTCTCTGTACGACGTCACGGACGACGAAGCAGAAGTACCCCTCCACGCATCGGCTTCGGTCAAGAAGATAGCACGCACAAGCCGTGGTCGTTATCCTTCACTCATCATCCCATCCCCTTCCGCTTGGCCGACAATAGAAAAGCTCAAGAGTGCGATATCAGCACAACCCCACACGCCATCTCAACTGCTTACCCCATCCAAGCAAGCCCTGTCATTGATTACGTCGCACAACCTCTCGGTGCCGGCTCGCTCGGCCGCACCTTCCCTGGACGGGAGCCTGACTTCGGAGGAGATGGACAAGTTGAGCTGCCCCTCGACGCCTGAGACTCACAAACGCGTAAGCATCAGTAGTGTCGACTCGTGGGCACCTGTACAGCTTGACGACCAAGCACTGGCAACTCTTCGCCACCTTTCTCGATCACGAGACTCGTCACGAGGTTCGTCGCCAGAACGGCAGCCTTCACGTGGCAATGATGGAAGCGAAGGTGAGATGAGAGAGGTTCGCCCGATGCTCAACTTGAGGATCCCCTCAGGTATCAATCAAAATTCGTCCGGTAACACACCAGTGTCGGCACTCTCAGTGCCTTCGCCCGGTGGTTTCTTCTCATCACTTCAGCCTACTACTCGGCATACCTGGAGCTTACCGAAACGCGATGAGTCGATCCCCAACACGTCTACGGCTGAGAAATTTTATTCACTTCCGTGGGCATTCCAACGAATGACCCCTGCCCAGCATGCCATTACGCTAGCAGGTTCAACGCTCGATGGCTTTGATGACGGCCTACCGACCTCTAGACCAGTCATGCTTGGTGACATTGAAGAAGCAGTGGAGGTTTCTGAGATCCACCCAGCCAAGACGATCTTCCAATACAACGAGAACTACCACGTAGAACTTCAGAAGATTTCCACTGCAAATATCGAACGGACAGGTCATTGGCTAGAGGAGCAAGAAGAATTACAGGCTGCACTTCGAGACATGGACATCATTAGTTCACCCAGCCTCTCTGTCGGAGTCCACAGCCGAGGCAACTCTATCGACAAGACAATCAAAAAGTCAGTGAAGTTCGCTGAAGAGCCACTCAAATCCCCCAAGGAGGAGGAAGAACCGAAGAAGATCATTACATACGTTCAAGGCTTTGAATTTCTACGACAGCGGACACGAAGGATGGACGTCTACATCCACCGCCAGACCCGCGCAGAGGCCATGCATGTGCACCGGCGATGCAATCCCAAGTCGCATCGAGACCAGCTTTCGGGCAAGTTCGAACTCACCAACCCAGTACGACCAGCTCCGCCACGACCTGTGTCTGAATTTTATGTCAACGACCCGACCGTGTTGAAAGAGCGCATCGCTCGTGCTCAGATGGAACGCCAAGCTCTTGACCAAATGCTGCCAATCTGCTGGGTCCTGCAGGCACTCCGACAACTCAACGGTGGCAAGCTACTTAGCAAGCCCTCCGCTAAACTCGTCCGCCGAACAAGCATACCTAAGATCCTCGACGTTGGCGGCGTGCCAACCAACGACTGGGCATGGGATGTAGCTTACGACTATCCCTACGCGACCGTTACAACAGTCTACAGCGCCGGCAACAACCTCACCTCCAACGTCACTGGCCCCTCCAACCACAAGCACACCACAGTGCCCAACCTCTGGACGCTGCCGTTCCCCAGCGGCCACTTCGACGTAGTCTCTGCCCGTACCCTCCACGAGCTCCTCAAAACCGACAAGCCCCTCGGCCGCTCAATGGACGAGTACGATCTGTGCCTTAAAGAGTGCTTCCGATGCCTAAAGCCCGGCGGCATACTCGAATTCACACTGCTGGATGCAGACATCATCCACGCAGGGCGCCATGCCCAAGCTCTCGGCGTGGAGTTCGGCTTCAACCTCAAGACCCGCGGATATGACGCCGCGCCCACAAAGTCCTTCTTGCCGCGTCTCCGCAAGGCTGGCTTCCGCGATGTGAACAGGATGTGGATGGTTCTTCCCATGGGCAAGACAGCAGCAAACTGGAAAGAAACGCTGCCTGTGCTTCCTGCTAAGGCAGCCACAGAGCGGAGTATCAGTCCCGAGGGCGAGGTCTTGGAGACGCAGGCCCCCGTGTGGGGCACGACTGTAGATGCGGCGATGATGACGGGGATTGTGGGTAGCTGGTATTGGGAGAAGTGGATGTTGAGATTGCAGGTTGAGATGGGCAAAGAGGAGGAGAGGTTGTTGGAGGGAGTGGTGCAGGTGCTTGAGGAGGGAGCTGGGGCAGGTAGTGGATGGAGGTACCTGACAGGGTTTGCAAGGAAGTAGGAATCCTGACCTTGTGTACAGAGGGTGATTCGATTAAAATTGCTCGGTTCATGCGTCTTCACGCTTTAGCATGGTGTTGGGGCTTCGGCTTTCTTGGGATCTTGGATTGGATGGGAGGTTGGGGGATCGGACGGATTGGGATGGGTGAGGGTGATGCCACGTCGCTATGGTTTTCTTTTGTTGATACTGCATTGTAGATAGTACACGGTAGCAATGAGAATGACATGCGAGCATGGGAAAATGTATCACTCCACTTCTCTCTTGATGTGACCAAGAAATAACTGAGTCCCATGAAGGCGCTATCAATGGAATCATAATCTTCCAGGCTCTCGTCAGATTTTGAAATAACTGTATGATGGGAAGTGGGCCCCATTCCCGAATTCTGTGACGGGTGTCAAGCCGCTAGCAAAGGTTCCACTGTCGTGGATTCTCAGTGCATAGTGATATCAATGTCATGGCGATTGGTCGGATGTGGTCTATTGGCTGGCAGCATGTTCACAGGGGAGCCAGAGGAGCTTTGGTATTCACAGGCCGGGTTTTCTCTTCCCACATTTGGAAGCCCTGGAGCATATGGAAGCTGACAGCTGTAATCCTTGATGTGTGGGTCCTACATGGATTCTGGCGGGAACAATGATAGAAGGATCCCGAACAATTGGGACGTATCAAGCTCATGTTCGTGGCGCAAGGACATTGCGTTCGTGTTGGAAGACTGCAGGCTGGGTCGATCTGGGTCCAACACTTTGGCTCCTCAGAGGGCGTACGATTGGTCAGAGGCTCTGGTGCCTTTTGGGGCCGCAGGGTCGGGATACTGGGGACACCCCACCACCTTCGGGCATGTCTCTATCACCGTCATTCCACACCACCCATACCGGACTTCGTACGAGAAGTATCTATCGGGTGACGTCGAGTCTGTCAAAGCGCAATATTTCATGAGACAACGATCGTCGCGCTGTCAGCGCGGAGCCAGAATGGTTGCAGCGCAATCTTGCGGACCGCAACGCGCCGTTACCCTCCCGCATCCGTCGCGCAGCCGCAATGTTTGCATCAGGCGGAGCCACTCATGCAGCGCGTTCTCCACGAGAGATTAGGGTGGCCATTGCGTATCTCCCGCGTCGGAACGCGCATAATGGTTCGCAAAGCCTCGAAGGATTCCAAGCATAGCGGTGGTTGGTCCAACCTCGCGATCAGGATCCAGGAAGGAAGCTTATGCACTTTGCAGGGGATCGTCGCATCTCCATGGGGAATAGACAGATACACGCTCGCCGACTGCTCGCCGTGTGTGATCATGTCGCGTTTGCTTCGACCCCTCGTTCATTCAGAGGGTGGTTGCGCGAGCTGTTCGTTCAGCTGACGCGCTCTCTCTTCCTTTCGACTCACGCCAGGTTTGAGCATTTGATGCGGACCTGATTGTCCTTTCTAATGGAACTGCGATGAACACGACGATGAACGCAGAGCAATGGCCGAACAAGGGCGGTGAGGTGATCAGAGTCGCTATCGCGATGTCAGTCCTCTCTATGCTGTCCACGATCTGGAGACTGGTTGTGCGATTTCGGGTCAGTCCTTATATGGGCTGCAGCGACTGGTTGATGCTGGCAGGAACCGTAGGTCACCAGTGCGCGAATCAAGATGCTGCTAGGAGTCGAACATGAGCTGATATCCTCTAGGCCATGAGCTTCGTTTGTAACATTCCATTCGTCATTCGCACGGTGCATGCGGGTACCGGACGGCTCATCGCAGATCCCTTTTGGAAATCGAATCCCACCTACAACTTCATACACTTCCAATTCATCGCCGGTTGCTTGCAGATGTACGCAATGTTCCTCGTCAAGCTGTCTGTGTGCACCTACCTTTTAGCACTGAATTTCTCGCGAAAGTTCAGGGCAATCATGTGGATTGTCACACTGATCGTGGTCATGTTTAATCTGATTATGCCACTGCTGTTGCATTTCGCGTCGTGCCGACCATACTACTCCCGTTGGCATCCAGAAATCGTGCCCGAGTGCTGGCCCAAAATGGTCGGTACGGTCACTGCATACGCGCAGATCGTCTCGAACATATCTACAGACTTGGTGAGTGGGTAGCATGCCGAGAGGCATGTAGACTGACAGCAGGCAGGTCTACGCTTCTGCACCGCTCGTATACTTGAGAAAGGCCAAACTTACGAAGCTCATGCGCTTCAAAGTGAAGCTGATGTTCCTCCTCGCTCTCGTGTAAGCTATCCGACCCGCTATATTACGCTGGTCTAACAGGCGTATAGCGGGACTTCAGCGTCCGTGGTCAAGATCTATGTGTTGCACCGATGGCTTCAATCTAGCGAACCATTCTATGATGTAGCCGACCTTTGTATCTGGGGCATCAACGAGATCTCCATCTGCATCATCGTAGCGAACCTCCCAATACAACGCAGGTCCATTTGCAGAGCGATCGCACTCATCGTGCCCGATCAACTACACTCGCGACTCGGTATCGAAAGCGTCCCGGAATTTACCGAAGACGATTTACATCCGAGAACATGCGAAGATTCGAGACGAGCTAGAAGTGCTACACCTGGTGCGGACGACGGAAGTGAGATGGCAATCATCGAGCTAGAAAATGGAAGGATTGTCATGGCGCCGAGGGCGCCGACGCCGGTTGCCGCCGTCAGAGAGAGCAGCAGCCAGGGCACGCTGGCTACCTTTTGGAGAAACGACTCTAAGGATTCTATCTCATGAACGCCCTAAGACGGCGCTCCGCGCGCTGAGAATTGCGCTAATGAGCGGAGAATACGACTATTGACGAATTGATGTCCACCATACTTATGAGGACGAGCCATCACGACAGTAACTCAGGTCATCAACCTGCTTGTCGCTGGGACGGTAATTTCGCAAGCATCAGGACCTGTCATCGGATGTCTATTACACGGGAGATGCATACTGTCATCTCACGAGTATTCGCGCAAGTCCATCGCTCAAGGCACCACTTCGCCAACGTAGCAACGCAGTGTCTTCGAGATCCACAGGCATGGCTTCGACGTTGGTAGTGACACGCGACGTAACGAAGACACGTGTTCCGCTCGCCATATATCCTTCTGCCATAGTTGGCGGAAGTATCGCGGTGGGTGGCAGCGAGACGTTTGGGAGGATGTTACTAAAGTAATACCTTTGAGCCTTCATTCTGCTGTAGGATATCTAGAACTACCCATAATGGCTATATTAATCTTGGCACTGTTTGGGGTAACGGTCGCTTAAACTGCAATATACCCGCGGTTGGCCAAAACTGCAGGGTTACGAACATGATCTGCTCCTTCGACATGGGCATTAGTTACGACGTCATATGGACCTCATTGAACCCCTTACTCCAGAAACAGGTCTCGAACATTGATTCCCTCGTATCGGATCCCCAGTTTTCTTAAAATCTCACGACATCCCTTGGATTGCGATACGACGGGACAATGAGCGACCTAGACATCCTCGTCAGCAATGGCACGTGCTATACCAAAGCAGGAGAAAAGCTAGACGAGAGCTTCATACCATGCGGAAATACGGCGTTTGGCTTTCAGACATGCTGTGGAGCTGGGGATAATTGTATGGCCGATAATGCGTGCTTTGGAAACCATGGTAGTGGATATGGCTCCCAGTTGACCTACCAAGCTGGATGTACCGACCCAGATTACAAGGACAAAAGCTGCCCAGATAAGAAAGGAATAGGTAAACGCTCATCCAATACATCATACCCGCTACGCGATTGCTAACGACATTTAGACCAGCCATGGATAGCACTTACCCGCTGTGACGACGACGAAAGTATCTGGGGCGCGTGTTCCCAAGAAGGGAACCCCTCTACGCTCCAACCTGGCTCATTCTGCAGTTGTACCGAAGTGGCAAAGTTCACGCCGACGGCGTTCTCAGACAATTCCGTTCTTGCGCTTTTCGCCTCCTTGCCCACAGCTACCGGTGAGAGCATCAAGTTCGAGACAGGCCATGTTCCCACTGGAAACCCGACTAGCGACTCGTCACCAGCAGAGACTGGATCAGCGTCCGCTGGAGCATCAGGTACCAGTGGTGGTGGTTCGACTGCAAGTCAGACCGGTGGAGGGAGCGCAACACAAGGAGGTTCAGGCTCAGGTTCAGGAAGCAGCGCAACGGCGTCAAGGACGGGGACTGGATCAGCGAGTAGTGGCACATCATCCAGCAGTACCGGCTCGAACAATGGCGGCTCGAATAACGGCGGCTCAAACAATGGCGGTTCAACCAACGGAAGCTCCAGCGATGGTAGCTCAGGTCTTGCATCCGGTGCGAAGATAGGAATCGGTGTCGGTGTCGCAGTCGCAGTCCTGCTCCTCATCGCAATAATAGCAGCGGTACTCCTTCGCCGCCGGAAACGTCGACGATCTCAAGCTGCAGCTGCCGGTACCGAAGTCGAGAAGGGTGACAAGAAAGACGCAACTCTAGCGAATGGCGCTGCAGCAGGACGAACATCCAACCTGAGTGCCGCCGATCCACGCATATCGGATGTGACTGGAGGGACTGATGGTACGAACAACATGTCGGAGGCAGATGGGAAGCCTTTATCAGGCGCCGACAAGCCAGGCGTGTCTGAGCTTGACAGTGGAGCTGTCATGGAGGTTTCTGGACAGACTGCGCATCCGTGGGATCGAGGAGCTGAGCTTGATGGAAGGCCGTTAAGGAAACCATCAAGTCCAAAGGAGTTACCAGGGAGTCTTGCGGCCGAGTCACCTCCGGGTTGGGTGGTTCGATAGCGCGCACGCGATTTCGTTTCTTGGCCGCCTGGTAAGTTGTGGCTCCCAGCTTATCGTGCGTATTTATTCACAGCACCGACACTATCTAATCAACAACATACTCCTTTATTGGGCCGCTCTCCGTCATCGTGCAACAAACATGATGCTCTCGACGCCGTCGTTCGATCTCTACGATCGCACAATGGAGCCTTGAGCAGTTACTCCCACAACTGCAGTCATCGGACTGCTCGTGACGGTGCCTGCATCCATCAGGCCCACCATACTCGTGCCCCCACTTCTTATTTCAGGTGTTTGCAAAAGATTCATCCACTCGGAGACTTGTTGGGTATAGTGAGTTCTGCGCCCCCAAGTGCCCAAGTTACACATCTGAGACATTCATGCAACGGTCAATGACCGGGTATGTCCCTACCGCACCAACTTCGGTTAGTCCTCAGCCACAAACAACCCAATTGACGAATAGGATAAAAGTGACTGATGTACGCGAGGCATGAAGCATGCCACTACTTGAGCAACTGTAGCAGCCATTCTACGATGAAGGTGGCACAGTAAAGCGGGCGCAAAGCGGGTTTCCAACGCATGTACCTCACCAAGACAGCCTGCAGATGCTGCAACAACGCCAAACCTAATGCTAGGCGTGGTATATGTACCATCACTTTTCATTGAGTTCAGAATGGCTATGCACGATCGCACCTCGAACCGCCATCATGAAGCCAACTTTGGCGTGGAAGCCTTACACCCAAAAGATCGTCCTCCACTGCCTAGTTGTCACTTTTCCCATGCTGGTTTCCTCCCTCGTCATCGTCTACATCGTCTACACTAACCTGATCACCCCAACCTGCGCCTCCCCAGATTTATGCCCAGCTTCTTCCCTCAACACTACATCTAGAGCCTTCTACTATATCGACTTCTCAGCCGCACAGCTAGCGTTCGTGTCGTCATGGTCAGCGACTGTCAGCTTTACGCTGGTGGGCTTTCTGATGATTTTTGCATCGTACTCGAATGCTTCTGCACTGCTGAGAGCGAGTGAGACGGAGGAGCAAGACAATTTGCCGAGCCCACATCAGATGAGTGTGTTGCTAAGGGTGCTGAATGCTGAGATCATGGTGTTGTGGGATATGGCGTTTGAGAAGATGAAGCGTGTGTTTTGGAAGAAGGAACGGGAGAAAGAGGGCGGGAGGCGATCGTCGTCGATTTTGACTACGAGTATAATGGTTTTGCTTGTTGGTATCGTTGCAAGGTACACGCCCCACTGTCCATATTCCTCTAAAGCAGCATTGACGGGTGCTTTCTAGTCTTTTAGTTCAGGTCGCAGATGTCTACTTCCACGTCGCCGCCGAATCCGTCAACCTTATCCAAGTCCAACCCCTTTCTCCCACTTCCCGCCCATACAGCCGGCAAATCGCACCCTGGTGCCTCGATAGACCTTCCAATGGCCCCCTCGGCCCCAAAAGCTTCTGGGGTTGCGCCATCACCGCGCAGCCAGCGCCAAACAACGACGCCACTTCTCTCGCGCCTACTAACGCGACTACCATCCAGGATATGAAGAATGTCGTCTCAGATCAACACGAAACTCTGAACTTCACCAACTCGGATGGTGTGCAGTACGCTGTTATTGGACCAGCGAATGCGGATTCGAATGAAGACTACAAAGCCACCAGCTTTGGCGTCTCAACCACATGTGCAGCTATTCTTGAAGGTGGATGTGATGTTGCACCACCTATCACAAATGTCAAAGACGGATCAGGAAGCCCCGTCCTGTTGGTTCCCTTCGCATGCACTCAAAATCGCTCTGGAATCGACATAATAGGCAACCTAACGAACCACAACACCAAAACCCACATGCTTAACTTCCACAAGTACGCTGCGGAAAGCTCGCCCTTCCTGACCAACTTCATGGAAACTCCCAACGGGCTTTCCAACGTCGATATTCTGACAGCCATCCAGAACGAGACTGCAGATGAGATATTCCGCAACCCGTGGTCGGTGCTAGCGCTGAGGAAGCTCCCCTTCGCCCAGCAAGCAGCAGACTTTGCAAATCTACCACCGGCGTTTCGAAACGATAGTAGGATTTGGAAACACGACGTCCTCGGTGCTTTCACGCTGCTGCGGTGCAACGTAACAGGTCCGTAGCTTGACTTTGTACAAATACGCGTTCACGACTAATGAGAATAGTCTGGGATATGACCTACGTCAAGACGGGAGGACGTGTTACCTCACTAACCAAATCACCCAGCAATGGGTCTACGGCTGGCATGGCTAGTATGCCCGGTGTTCGCTTCATCGGCACTTTGGCCAACGTCTTTCAAGACTTGTCCACGGGGCCGGAATCGAGGAGTTCGCCTGCGGCTTTCATACGTGCGTTTGAGATTGGGATGAGCAGGGCGTACTCGTTTCCCCTTGCATCGCAGCTGAGTAGCCGTGCGAGTCTTCTCGCGCAAGTGCGGAGCTCGAAGGTTGTGACGAGATTACCTGTTGCCGCGCTTTGGACGCTGGTGGTTGCGAACGTTGGGTTTGCGCTGTTGGGCCTGGGGTTAGCGATCTGGGCTATGAGACTTGCGAGTCCGGATGTGCATCAGACACAGATGAGGTTGGGGGTAGCAGGGCTTGCGGCTGCGCTGTTTGACCGCGAGAATTTCGAGCAGTCTGCTCGCGCGGATGATGGGCTGTTTTCTGAAAAGAGCGAGAAGAGTGGAATGGATGTCAAGAGGATCGGGTTCAAGCGGACGGGTACTGGCGGGTCTACGTTCGCAGTTTATGATGCAGGGTCTAGGCTGGCTGAAGCAAAGGCGATGCGAACGCGGTACTTCGGTAGTATTGTGGGTTGACTTGCCCGTCAAGTGGCTCTCATAAATGTTCAAAAACGCTTTTTGCATGTGATATTACATGAGGCTGCGAGGTAGATACTTTGTAGGCTGATCACGTCACGTCATTACATGATAGTACAAGTAAGCGGTTGATGATATTCTTCTCATCGTATCCAAGGTACAGATCCCGATTATCACCGTCCCCGTGGGAGTTCTTTCAGAAGAGCACTCAATACTAACCTACAAAATGTGCTTCGACGACTAGTCAGTAGCTGGACTCAGAGGGGTATAACGCTCCGCCACCATGCGTGCACCATGCACCAACAACCCAAAGCGGCAGGATCGTGACCAGTTCGCAAGCTTTTGCCCCCAAAACCTGTCGTGCAACGCTACAATTCGCGCAGACATTAATCGACCGGGTTTAGGTCCTGACGAGTAGTGAATTGGCGCTGAAGCGAATTATGGACCAACGAGAATGATGCCTTGAGCTACACTTGCTGTCCGCAGCGGTCCGCGCATTCAACATAGATACGTAGACCTGGTACCGAATCGGAGGAATGAGACTAGCCAGCATCGATCTTGTACGGCGGTATAGGTCCAATATTGAACACCTTATACCGGAGGGTATGACCTGACAAACAACCAATACATGACGATAATGTGCGGGGTACTCGAACGCAAGATTGTACTGCCGGAGATATCGATGACCGGATGATCGATTACAAGGCCAGTAGTTGACATGACGACTCTACTAGACGTACCTTCTCGAAACCAAAAGTGGTGCTAGTTCCGGAGAGCAGCTCCTCGAATCTTGAAATTATCGTCGGTCCCGGAGGTAGCGCGCAGAGCTTCCCGATTACGTTTGTTGGAGACTTGAGTCCGGACCCTCTCTGAAAGCCCCTTCCTGCCTCACGGTGGTGCTAGCAAAGGCAGAACCAGCAAGAGCAAGGACATAAGATGATCACATAAGCGACTGCACGCTGGAAGATCAGAAGCCACCGCGTCCACGCCCTCTTCTTCCTCGCCCTCGTCCTCCCTTGTTCCACCGACCTCCTTGTTTGTGTCCGCCTGCATGATGAGGATTCCGCTCTTGCTGCTCACGGTCTTCACGGTCTTCCCTCTCCCGCTCGGCCTCCCTCTCTAACCGCTCCTGCTCTAGCTGTTCGGGCGTCTTCTCCACGCGAAGCTCCGGCTTCTTCAGATCAGTGGGAAATCTAGGGTGCGCGCCATGCTTGCAGGCTGGACCTTCTGGGCAGAAGCCGGCGAGATAGAAAGGACATATATTGGCCTTCTTATTGTGTTTGAGTGCGCAATGCGGGCCGAGCGGGCAGAATCCACGGTCGTAGTGAGGGCACGCGGGACGTTTCGCTTCGGGGTCGATATGCAGGTACAGACAGTCATCACCGTTCGAGCATGTTTGCGTGCGTGCGTAGTAGGAGCATTCGGGCATGCGGCGGAGATTGTACTCGTGAAGGAATTCGCAGGTTTCGCCTTTCTTGCATAAACCGCGTAGCCAGTGCTTGCAGACGAGACTGATATTGCTGTTAGCTGGTGTTTCCTAAGTGGAAGGGCTGTCATGCGTACTTGTTGTATGATGAAGATACTTGGTGCTTGTCTGGGCAGCGGTTGCCCAGAGGACAATGTCCCTGCATATATGCCTTGCATTGCGGGCGTTCCGGGTCCAAGCCGAAGCGGTATTCCCGTCGCAAGAAATCACTGAAGTTAAAGTCGTACGTAGTCTTCGCCGTCTGCGCCATGACCTGGTCTGGCGGAGTGGCACTTTGCGCCTCCGTCATTGTTTAGCTATCGCGCGAGCTCAACAGCTGGTGGAAGATATATTTCGGTCTTTCTAACAGTGGTCGCTATTCGAGAAGCTTCGGATGGCAAACTAGGTGGAGATAACTCTGCACGACGTTGAGGGTTCGTAGCGATCGTAAGCTTGATCACTGCCGTTCAACATTCTAGCGGGAGGGCGCCAAGCCATATCACGTGTACACTCGAAACCTCGGCTCTTCCCGCCGCTAGCTGCGCGGGCCTTGCGCGCGGGTGCGGGTCGGAATGTCCATGCATGCAATGCAACGGCTTGACGACGACATCAGACTTTGCCCCCGAATTTGTCAACATGGTCGGACATTGGTCTAGCCCATAAGATCGTCGTCTCAACGCGGGCTCGCTGCTACCGACGCTGTCAGCTTCCCTCTGTGTGACCAGAAACCTCATCGCCAACAAGACACTAGCAAGCGGTGAGGGGAAGCAGGACGTCCGGTTCACCAGCCATGGGCAGTTCAACAGTATGGTCTCATGACATTTGCATATATCATGCCACTGGCTTGCATGCAAGTCAACCTTTTCGACCATCAGCCACTGGCATGGTAGGCGATCCCGCGTGTGGACAGCCAGTAGTAAACCTTGACATCTGTCGTATTCAAGTTCTCCGAACTTTATACCCACAGCTCTGGGTACATGCGACATGCCAGGTCCTGCACCTGCGGCTCGGATGTCAACCTATGAGAGGGTGCTCTGCTAACAAGGACCACGGTCTTTCGTGAAACCATGCTGGTTGCTGTCAGGTCCAGACATCCGATTTACTTGAAGGATCGCCATACCACTTACTCAATCAATTTTTCTCTGTGTCTCTCATTCCGAAATGGTCAGGGCATCCTAACGTACCCTATCGGTCCGTCTAAGAATAAGCACACTTACCTTCGTACCAGAAGCAGGTTCGAGACGAGGCATCTACCTGGGGCAACCACTCTTAATCCATGGTCTACGCCTCCACAACACCATCGCCAATGACAGCTTTTCGGTGATCCTCGCACCTGTACCACGGTCCTCATGCGAGGATTGCAGGATTATGAACCATGCGCCCATACCCCAGATTCGTACTACCAACAACACAATCGCGGACGCACTCTTACGGCTCAGTCGTATTTAAAATGTTCGAACGTCTTGCGATCATCGTCTGCTTTCAAGTTTATGCTCTGACATGCAGGCTTAGAGCTGCAACTAACGCTAGACCCACCGACCATGAGCCGAGCTCCCGCAGCTGTACCCTACTTAGACAACAACATCATTTTCTCGCAACCTCCAGGGAAAATGTACTCCAACGCTGTGTACTATCCGAATTGGCGGATATACCGGAACCAGCCACCTGTATCACTCAACTTTGACGTTATCTCTCACGTCTTCTATGCTTTTGCTTGGTGACACCTCCCCCGCATTCGCAATTGCTCTGCTGACTACTTTACAGGGTGAAGCCGGACGGAACCGTTCATGTATGTCGTCCTTACGGATGCCAGTACGTGCTCGACTAATTTATATAGCTCAGCGATGAGTGGGCAGATGCCCAGATCCAGGTCCCGGGTGCGGACGGCATCCCAGAAACAACAGGCTGCCTGAACTCCTTTGCTCTAATAAAAAAACGATACAATCGTCTCCGAGTTGTCTTGTCTGTAGGCGGAGGTGGGAGGGGCAGTGAGCCCTTCGCTGAAGTTGCTCGCCACCAACATTGCCGCGACCGATTCGCACAGACTGCCCTGGCACTGGTACAGCAATTCGGAATAGACGGTATCGACAGTATGTTGTCTTCTTTTACATCTACAGCCCACCGCAGCTGACTCGTCATCAGTCGACTGGGAGCACCCCTCAAATGCACAGGAAGGCTCAGACTATATACACCTATTAGCCACTCTTAGAGCTTACCTGCCTGCACCCCAATATACCCTGACCTCGGCGCTCCCGGCCGGCGAATGGGCTCTCCAGCACATCAACCTCGGACACGCGGCTCACTATCTCGACATGGTCAATCTGATGTCCTACGACTTCTCCGGCTCATGGGTAAAGAAGTGCGGACACCATGCGCAATTGTTCACTCCGCGAAATCCACACTCCCCCGATGCAGCTATCTCATGCCATTCAGCTGTGTCATACATGGTGCGCCAGGGGGTCCCGCAAAACAAGATCCTATTAGGCGTACCAGCATATGGGCGCTCGTTTACCGGGACAAAAGGAGTCGGGCATTCCTACAAGGACCATGCGGGCGAGGAGGGTACGTTTGAATATCAGGACCTACCACGACCGGGTGCAACGGAGTATGTGGATGAGGAGATCGGTGCCGCGTACTGCGTGGGCGGAGATGGCGGGTTCGTCACTTATGATACCCCGCGCACCGTTCAGATGAAAGCGGGTTATGTGCGACAGAATGGCTTGGCGGGTCTGTTTTATTGGACGGGAACAGGAGATGCGAGTGGACATACAAGGAAAGACAGGAGCTTGGTGTATAACGGATTCCTCGGACTGTTCCCACAGTGAGGTGTTTGGATTGCGGCAGGCTCTCAAAGCATCTGTAGGCGCGAAGCGGCGAAAAAGGCAAAGGATAGCACGGCGTTACGTATTGGTAATTAGTTTAACTAGCAAACATGTTCTACGCGTCACCGCATGAGGTGCGTACGACTCTACGATGAACGCGAAGCCGGAGGAAGAGCGGCCTTTCTCGGCGCTGATTGGCCGAGACTTGAGGCCCATGATCTGGACACAGCTTCGGGCCCAAGCTCGAGGGATAACCTCACTCTATTGTCGATATTGCGCCGCGCAACCCCGCACTCGTACTTGTTGTCCTCCCGTATCCCTGAAACTGCTCTTCTCGTGCCATCGAATAGCCCCAAACTTGACGGAGGAGTGCAGACGCTGCGGGTCATCGCAACCTGCCCATCCTCGATGCCCGCATCATCCCTCGACTCCGGTACGCCCACCCTGCATTCTCTCCAAGTCTCATGCAAGCTAACACGTGTAGCCGATTACGACCCTGTCGATCACCTCAACGCCCTCTTCACGCACCCCTCCGCCCTCCAATCCGTACAACACACCTCATCCACCCTTCGCGCATACCAAGATGACCTGGACGAGGACATCGCCGCCTTCGTCGCCTACCAGACCGCTTCAGACGCCGACAGCGTCCAACGAGTACAAGATGCAAAGGTCGAACTCGCCGATCTTTTCAAAAAGATTGAGAGCGTGCGCCAACGGGCTATGCAGACGGAGCAAACCATCACCGAGATGACGGCAGACATCAAGCGCCTCGACAACACAAAGCGCAATCTTACGCTGTCCATGACCGCGCTTAAACGCCTACAGATGTTGACGACGGCGTATGAGCAATTGAGAAGCTTGAGTAAGAGCAGGCAATACAGAGAATGCGCGAGCTTGCTGCAGGCTGTGCTGCAATTGGTCGCGCATTTCAAGAGCTATAGAAGTATAGATCAAATTGCGACGTTGAGCAGGAACGTGGCGGATCTACAACGCGAGTTGTTAGAGCAGGTGTGTGAGGATTTTGAGGTTGTGTTTGCGAAGGGAGAGGTTGGAACCAGGAGGGGAATGCTTGCCGAGGCGTGTTTAGTTATTGATGCGCTGGGGGAGCATGCTAGGACTAGGCTTATCAATTGGTATTGTAATACCCAGTTGAGAGAGTATCGGCAGGTGTTTCGCGGGAATGACGAGGTAGGACCCCCGCCTCTTATCCAATGTCTTTCCCCACATATGCGACCGCGTCTCCAGGTAGCAGCTTTGGGACTCATTGTCATCACCAGCTTGCCCTGAGCCTAGACCAAACTAACGTTTTATAGGCTGGCTCGTTAGACAACATCTCAAGACGATATTCGTGGTTCAACCGTATGATGAAGACGTACGACGTCGATCACGCCGCGATATTCCCGTCGTACTGGAAAGTGAACGAGATGCTAGCCAACGCCTTCTGCGAGGGTACAAGGGATGATTTCAAGGCGATATTGCAGCGGTCGATGCGGCGAGGAGATGGACAGACGCTGGACGTCGACTTACTACTTTCATGTCTACAAGAGACCCTTAATTTCGAACACAGTCTTGAACAACGATTCTCGAATGAATCGCGGTCATCCATCGACACGATGGCATCAAAAGAGGATAAGCCACACGGGTTCAACCAAACGATTTCTGAGGCGTTCGAACCGTACATGCGACTCTGGGTGGAGTCTCAAGACAAGCAACTGGCGACATTGATTCCAAAGTATCGTCACCAACCGCTCCGCAACGAAGAAGAAGAGTTCTCGGCGCAGGCTGTCATTCCGTCTTCGACAGAGCTATTCCACTTCTACCGTATCACCTTAGCCCAGTGCGCAAAGCTTTCCAAGGAGTCTAGCTTGCTGGAATTATCAACGACGTTCGCCAAATACCTGGATCAATACAGCCAGCAAGTGCTTTACTACTTTCTCAGCGAGAAGTCCGGTCTACAAGGTCCATCAGTGGAGGATGCTGTATTGATTCTCAACACAGCCGACTACTGCTACGCCACCTGCAATCAGCTCGAAGAAAAAATCAAGTCCCGTATCGACGAAGACCTCCGAGAGAAGGTCGATCTCCAGAATCAAGCCGACGCATTTATGGGTATCGCTTCTGCCACTGTACGCGTCTTGGTACGCAAAGTCGAACTGGCATGTGAGCCCAGCTGGCGGGAGATGCGAAATACGCCGTGGTCGAAATTGGAAAGCGTAGGCGACCAAAGCACTTATGTTGCTGAACTGGTGCGCCACGTCAAAGAGAAGTCATCCGAGATTTTGAAATGTTTGCACAAGCAACAATACGCGAGGGCGTTTTGCGATGGGCTTGTCGACCAGATGGCGACGACATACATTGCGAACATAGTCCAGAGTAAACCGATCAGCGAGGTCGGAGCGGAGCAGATGTTGCTCGACTCTTATGTGCTGAAGAAAGCGTTCACAGAGATCCCGGTGGTCAACGAGGAGCTGGGCACCGTACCCCCTGCAACGTATGTCCTCTTCCTATTTATCCCAGCTTCTTCCGTCGTCCGTACTAAAATAAGTGTCCAGATTCGTCAAACGCGCCCACCTCACAATGTCCAAGATCGACCCTCTCCTCAAAACCCTCCAAGTCCGCCCCCTTCCCCCTGAAGCCCTCGTGCAAGCCTACCTCATCCATATCGCCGACAAATCCGACACGAATTTTCGCAAAATCCTAGACCTCAAAGGCGTCCGCCGCGCCGACCAAGCCGTCCTTATGGACCTTTTCAACGCCCACAAGTCCTCCCCGTCTCATGAAAATTTGCCCGCGAACTCTACACTCCTCACCCCGCTGCAGATCGGAAGCGGTGGACATGGAACGGGGATTGGGAGTTTGGGGAATGCGGGGAGTGTCATGACACCGAATTTAGGGGGCGGCAGGTTTGATCCTGCGGGGCTTGGGAATGCGATGTTAGGGGCGGTTAGGGAGGGGGTGGATCGGTTTGGAAGTCCGGCGCCGGGGGCGGAGGGGCTCAGCGCGGATGGGAAGGAAGGCACGGCGAAGCTGAATGAGAATTTGAAGAACATTGGGAAATTTTTCAGGAGGGATGTTGGGGGGTTTAGGGGGTTTGGGAGGAGTGATGAGGGGAGGTAGGGTGAAAAGACTTCAGGATAGGCCGATTGTGTCATGCAGAGTTAAATGACGAGGAGTATATGGTGCCGCTTGTGTTATGTTGCGGAGTGCTGTATGCGTGCTGTTCAAGCAAACGTCTGAAGATCGGCAATATGCCACCGTTGAAAGACATTGCAATCGCACAACCGAACAACGACCACGCCACGGTGTTAGCTCATCCTGATCCCCTTCTTGACTTAATTTTTACTCTTCCAACTGCACTCCTCTCCCCACCGTTCACAAACACCACCCATGTCTCAAGCCCATCACCACGCCTTCCATCTTCGCGATAGTAGCCATCCTCATCATCCTTGCCGTCCAAATTCACAGCACTCGCAAGAGGGCCCAGATGATAAGCCGGAGGCACCAAGCGAACGACACAGCGAAGACTTCACCCGCGAAAACACAGAAGAGCTACAACTCGGACCAGTAGCAGAACCTCTGCTAGACAAGCTCGCGCCAGAGAAAAAGCTAAAAAGGAAGAAAGCGGTCGAGGATTTGAGGAGTAAGTTGAACGCTGACGAGTGGAGGCAGGATGGGTGATCTGGCAACTGGTAGACTTCGGGGCGGGGAAAGAGAAAGGGGATGGAACTGGGGAAGGTAAGTCTAAAAAGTTTATATGACATCAGGTCTGGAGTCTCTGTGCCACTTTGACGCACATTTTTGGTTGGTATATTCAGTTTCTTGCACGATGGAAATGCATTGAAATATGTAGGTGTACATTTACCACCAAAGTGGGTCCTTTGATTTTGAGCGTAGCTGCGGTTGCACAATCTGTAGAGAAGTCGGCTTAGAGCTCAATGTGATTTGACTACTTCTGCTGACCATGCATCTTTCCTATAAAGTTTGATGTTTTCTGATTGGTTCTGCTTGCTTGTATGCGGTGACAATGGAAGAGCAGATCGTGAGACTCTGTATCTGTAAGATGATGCACGTGACCAAGAGATTCGGCGCAGCAAAGTAGTTGGCCCACAAATAGCAAATGATAGGATTGGCGTATAAGAACTTGGCCTTTCCTTATAGACTTTTTCCATACCATCACATCCGCGATCCAACCCTGTGTTGCCTTGAGCTTAAGACGAGAGACCGAAACCAGAAAGCTGAAAAAGCGAATCGTCCATCTTCACCTTCCCGCAGAGATGATCTTGAATCCTTCCAAGCTCACCGTCTTCGTATTATGGATGAGTATGACTGTCAGCATATTCTGTTGCAGCACTTCCGGTTACCGTCCCCCAACCGAGACCCTTCAAGTAGCTTCTATAAACATACAAGATCGCAACGGAAGAATGGTCTATGATCTTAGCGTCGTATGGGATGTAGCCCAGCCAGAGCGTCCTCACGGGGCAGAACAAGTCACACAGACTGGGCAGGCTGGTCCTTCGACAGAGACGCCGTGGCTAGCGAACCGATGCACGCGGACCGTCCTGCTAAAGAAACGCGACTCAACGTGTCCAAATACACATGCCACCACAACAGCGGACGCCTCGGTTACTGGAAACGTGGAAAAACTCTTTTCCTCACTCATTTCCAAGTATGACGTTGAAGTACATACCGAGAGAACAGATCTTGCCGTTATCAAGGATCTCGCGTTGTATATCGACCGAGACGTGCCCGCAGAACCTTGAAATAACAAAGGCTATTTCTTGATCAACACAACATGGCAAAGGACTAAATCACATGAGTGCTGGAGATGGAGATTGGTATTGAGAAAGCTTATGGGGCGCAAGGGTACAGGCTAGGGCCAGCGATAAAGAAGTAAGCAAAGAGCTCGAAGGAAAACTTTGGTACATTCGGACGTACTCTTAACAGAACGAAGGACTTGAACCTGACGAAAGATGGTTCTCATCCTTCCACACTCTTAGAATAATCAAGGGCAATTTCCTTCATTATGTATTTATTCATGTTTACGACCGTTTATGGTGAACCTGCCGGGTTCGCTTTTGTTGTAGGCTTCTCGTTGAGAGTCCTGTAGTAGATTGTAGCCTGTTCTACTAGCACGCTCTTGGTGCAGCGTTAAATCTAAATGAATCCAATTGCCGTTAAGACATAGAGAAATAGTTGGACTAGAATATGCCATGATTGATTTGAGATGGGAGGAAGGACGGACTCTGTTGTGTGGACTTCTAAAACTAGAAAATACATACACAAGAAGAAGGACAGCATGAAAAGTAGCAAGAGAAATGGTGATGATGGATGCTAGGAGGAGCAGCCTGTGTACCGGCCAGATGTGGGCAGCTCTCAGTGCGCCCCAACGCTGTTGCTTTTCGTCCAAATTCCTAAGATCTGTCGGTCGAACTGATGCAAATGAGCTGTACGATTTAACATGAGAAATGCCTATGTCGAGTCACATTCAGCCGATCAGCTTGGCAGGCTAGAAAAGCATGACGAAGTCTTATTATGTGGAAAGCTGGAACAGGTTCCTGTGCTAAGTTCTCAGCTTAGGCGAATGGCTTTTTCGGCAGTAACACAGGCGGACATGAAGGATTAGAGGAGTGCGGGGCCAGCACGAGCCCCTCTGGGAAGAGGTGGTTGCGATCGAGATGCGGAAGCGTTTTGGCCCCATCGTAATACACAGAACAGCATATCTAAGGTAAGCATACCCCGGGTTAGGGCGTCGGGGCGTAGCGATCATCCGTTCATTGGAAGTATCATCTGCCGTTAGAGCCGAGTGCCTGGCGATCCTGCGCAGCCACGTGCAAGGATAGATAACTCTCTTGTGATGACAATTGCCCTCCGAGTCTCTCTGCATCAGAAGTTGCAGGGCTCAGCTTCGTGACTACGTACTGATCCATCTATGGTCAGCTGGGGTTACCAAGATCTATCCGAGAGTGCGCCCAGGAGGCAGTTCGGTGTTCGATCAGGACCAAAGCTCAAATTATCTGTCATTCTGGAGATATAGACGACCTCGGGCTAGTACTGATGACATCTTTTCGAGTTGTGGCTAGTGCCCATAGACATGATCCACTTTCGTTTTGATCATCGAAACGTCGTGAGGGATTCTACAAATTTGGGTTCCTGGACCATGATCTATACGAAGGATTGGCATATACATGTTCAGACTAAACCTGTTGTTCAACGATCCAATTACCAAGATCTTAGCTCTTCTGTCCCTTGGCCTCCTCCAGGTTACTCACCATGTCGCTGCTTGGTATCGATGCGACATGGGGTCGAGTACTGAGACGAGCGGGATGCCCTACAGCCAAGCCTGGAACGAACGCTGGATACAACCTCATGAAACTTACATGGTAGACGATATGGCGTACCAGGGGCTGAGCTGGTACACATAGAGACGCAAGAAACATACTCAACCGCCATCCGATTCAACCCGCCCTTTATTTTGCAAATAACGTTGAGCAATCATTCTTCCATTCCTCTGCTCGAAACTAATCACTTGAGCTTTCACGTCATCATGATGGAACTTAGTAAACAGCTAGTGGCTGCGGCAGCTCCCTCTGCAATTTTTCAAGCTCACCTTCGCGGCTTCTGGTTCAGTGGTCCTAATCCGGCCCTGGTATCAAGCGAACAGTGTACAGCCTCTTCGACATCTCATATCTTGGGCGTAAGACGCGGCCAATACATCACGGCAAGGTCGGAACGTAAAGGGTCATGGAGCTATATCAGAAAGTGGGACTATGTAGTACCCGGCAGTTGTAGCAAGTAGGATGGGGCCGGAGACTGAACGATGTTGACGTGTTGGAAGTGAGATCTCGCTTCGTTGACCATGTGTAGAAGCCGATGTGAATCTGGTATTTTTGCGATCGCTTTCTCTTTAATGCCCGTGAGCATTTAACGCACACTCCGGCCGTATCAGGCTGTTTCGCATGACCTTCTTCCTGTAGGATTGTCTTGGAGTAGCGGAAGTCAGCGCTATTCTTGAAGTTTGAGCCTGATGCAGGAAGGATCTTCAAAGTACCGAGAAACTATGGGGTAAGGCTCCGCTTTTCTACACGGACCTGCGTAGCAATACTATGCGAGGAAAGAGATGTTGTAAGCTTCTCAGATGCTGGTAGCGGTTTCTTTCTTTTCTGACGCACCTGGCTGCATCTCAATTAGCTATTGGTCCAGGTAGAGGAACAAGTTTCGTACCAAGGACTCAAGACTTCGCCTACTCGACATGAGAAGAGTGTATATAAGTCGAGCAATCGCCTTGATAGAATCTTCCACTCAACAGATTACTTGATTCGCTTTCTTGCCATAATCAACACTCAATCCCCAAGATGCATCTTCAACAACTCGCTTTGTGCTTCGCCACCTTGGTTGTAGGGTCCTATGCCCTCCCGAACGAGATGCCCGAAGCTTTCAACAAGATGATTGTCGGTCGAGCAGTCGGTGGTGTAAGTAAGCCATCTAGATGCGACACTCCTACTGACTATGCTTCTCAGAACTGCAACTTCACTGGAGCATGTGTGGGTCCTGCCGGTAACGACCGCGGAGAATGCATTGGCGAGAGTCAGTCTCGTTGCTGCGACGATACTTCGTTCGTAAGTGTGGCATCTATGCTACTGCACTGCCTCAACAGCTATCGTGATAGTGCTTGCTAACTCGTGTGTGCCCATCTTCAGTGCTCTATGGCTGGTAAAGAATGCGAATTCGACCCTGCCAACTTTAATCGCCCAGCTCTGTGTGCCTAAGGGTATACAGAAGAAGGATTAGACGGTTAAGCTCTCAACTTCACGGACATTCAGCTTGCTGATAAGGCAGCGGTGGCGGACTGTCGTTGATAGTAATACATTCGTTTGACATGTCGTTTTCCAAGTAATTGTCCCGACCGCTGGCCTGATATTCCTGGTAAAATGATGCAGTGCGTTATCCCGAGTTGAATAAGGTCAGCCGTGTGACGGTTCTGATAACGAAGTCTGTGACTCTTTTATCGAGGCTTTTGGCGATGTTTGCGTCTGAGGGTTGAAAGTGATCAAAGTGCCAAGATGTAGGGTGGTAAACTGCGACTTCCCCGCACCACCCCATTGCACACTAACCCTCTGGAGACAACTCCTCAATCATATCCAGGGCTACTACCCAAACTCGTGACTGCTCAATCAAACATGCCTGCAACAGTGTTGCTAGACCACGGTGAAGTACGCATCGTTCATAGAGATCGATGCACCTTTTCTCTTTAGTAATGCAGAGCGTTCACTCTGAACAATACCGCAACATCACGGCATGACCTCAACGATGCGGCACATACCAGAACTTCAGCTACCAGCGATACTGACCAAGATTGGCTATGGACAAAGTGACCCCACGTACTTCGTCAACGATGCGTGGGAAAAGCGCTAGGGAAGTAGTGAGTCCGCCCACGTTTACTTTCCGAATACAGAGAGCAGGCCGGATGCGGCGCTGGAGATGGTGGGGAGGTTGAAGGAGGGGAAGAGCGTGGGGGAGCAACTAATGAGTGCAACTGGAGAGGAGATTGGTCAGATAAGTAAGAAAGGGGTCTGAACTCGGTGCAGCAAGTGCGAGCCGGTAGAAAGGAGCTAGGACATTGAGCACCTACCGCTTCGAGAAGAATTTTTGATTGCCTACCTTTGCTTCGATGAACGGGTTTGATGCTTTATGATCAGGAAGATGCAAACAATTTCATCAGCCAATCAAAGGCGTCGTGGCGGAGTGGTTATCGCGCAAGACTAGAAATCTTGTTCCTTCGGGAGCGTCAGTTCGAATCTGGCCGACGTCGATGGCAGTGGTGTAACTTCTAGGAGTGTACGAAGTGTTTCTTTTTGCAATGTTGCGGCTTGTGTGGTGGAGTAGAGTGGAGTGCAAGTGGGTCTCGACAAGCGACAGTGGGGCTGGCCCGTGGCCCTGCGTATCCACCAGGTACATCCGACCACATGGGATTTCTATCATGTTGCTATTTTGTTCAAAAGGTATTGTCAGGCTGTCCGTAGAGCGAAAAGTTCGTAATTCTCATATCCCATCGTGGGATCTAGGTATCAAGCATCATCAACCCAACTTCTCTCCACAGTGACCGTCCGATCTACCACGATCCCATTCTTAGGCAACGTTGTCAAGTCCCGTCTCCCAGGCTCCGCCAGACCTCTCCCTTGGTACTCCAGCACAGGCTTTTGCGAAGAATGTGTGCTTGAGCCATCGCTATCCGAGTCTTGTATGATTTCTTCGATCCTTTCTTCTCTGAGTCCAGACGTCGACCCGGCTTTATCTGCATGACGCCCCGACATATCCTTGAATTGGTACGATTGGCCTCCTGTCGGCCCCGAAAGTACTGTCCGCGAGCGCTGGCTTGAACCGAATAACGTAGGTAGGAACTTTACGAGGAGTGGCTTGACGCAGGGAAGACAACCGCACAGGATACCGATGTTTACTTCGACGATACCGAGGGAGGTTGTAAGCGCCGCGTCCCAAAGAAGATCGATGTTTGTGAAGTAGCGCTGCAGGTAGATCATGCGGAAGACACCTGCGACACAGACAACTAGTCCGCAAGTGAAGACGAAAACAAGACCCAGGCGCTGTTTGAGGGGGAGTTGTATGCGCCAGAGATAGCGCGCAGGCCAAAGATAGATTATGAAGTCGGTTGCGGTATTGATTGCACCTATAGCGATCATGTTGGCGTGCATGTCGACGCAAGTGATCTTGACGTCCTTGTCCCAGTAGGCGTTGAGTGGCCGGCATTGCGTGAACATGAGGATGACACAAGTGAGCGTGTAGGCGGCGACAAAAGCGGTCATCGAGTGGGAGAAGATGCTATTTGTGCTTGAGGGGAAAATACGGAGATAGGTTTGGCAGATCGACATCTTTGTGAGGCCAACACAGAGCGGGTATACGACCGAAAAGGCGAAGCCGATCTGGGTCTATTAGCAGATGTACGATAGAATGGTTTGCTAGCTAATTAAAACCACGTCGTTTGCAGTCTGAATCTGCAGTGCACAATACGGTGCCCTGTTCTTCGGTGCGAGATCATGCGTGTAGAACATCGCTCACCTTATAGTACGGCTCGCCCCATTCTGGTCTCAAATCCCACAGATGATAGCCAAGGCCATATAGGCACGAAGAAGCACCGAGCCCTGTAAGCGTAACAGCAAGGACCGCAGCACAAAGCATCAACCAGTCGTCAACCCCAAAAGCCTTCCTGAGGCGAGATCGCGCGTATATTCTGGCCGTGGTCAACAGCAGAACTAGGAAGCATGTCGATATCGTCAAGCCGAGTACGACCGAAACGCGAGTCGTAGGGTTCACATAGTTGGGCGGCGGGAAGTGACTTTGCCCTGGCTCCGAGTTGCCAAAGGCCATGTTTTGCCAGAGCACCTGGGCTAGATGCCTCCTGGAAAGGTGAGTATAAGTAAAGTAGATCGATCTCAGGGAACCAATTTAGTTCATGATGACGAGTGGAGATCAAAACCGGGGCAGCTGCTCTAGAAAAGGTGACATGCGATGACAGTGCACTCCCGTGTCCGCAGACAAACGCACAGGGTGAGGCGGAAGGAAGATTGGATAACACAGGGATACCCTAGGCGGAATTCAGCGCATTTGATGGCGCGAGCATGCATGAACTGATGTTGAATCTGCGACTGCTTCGCTTCAGAGACCTGAAGCCTCGAGATTTCCCTCGAAACCCTTCAATTGCCCTTCCTCTTAGCTGGTAAGCCATTCGCAACAGTGACATGTGCAATGCGGACAGGCCGCCGGTCGTGTGCGTACTAAATGACGAGGTAGTATCCAACGTGAGTCGATGCTCGTACTTGCAAGGGCGTCATCCATGCATCAGAAGCCTCAGAATATTCCTTCTGATCAGAAGGAGCCACCAGTCCCGGAAGAACTGCGCAAAACCCCGTGGGGAGCGGTTCAGCGCTCCGTAAAGGGTGTGATTGGTCAGTAACACCGCATGCCAAACCTTAACTCTGAAACTACAACCGGGAGAGCTGGGCCGCTTCCGCGTAGCGAAGGAGCTCAGCCGTGGCTGATGGCCATGGCGCTGTCGATGCCCAACAAGGTGTACAGCCAATAGATTGTGAATACTGCATGCGGTGACATGGAAAGTATCAGAGAAAAGAGGCTGCAACGAATTCCTTCCCATGGTGCACTATTTTGCGAATTCTTATCTTGCCTTCTTTGTCACGAACTCAGTTGAGGGCTTGTGTTAGCAGGCATGGAACTGCCGGTGTGTGCATTCCCGGTGCAATGGATGTAGGAATGTCGGTTCCTATACCTGGGAAATTCTACTTCTCAAAAAGGCAAATTCGAATGAAAATCTCCGATGTTGGCCAATTGGAGCGTTTTGAGACAAACTCACAGAGGATAATAGCGGGGATGCGAACCGAGCATCTTGTCCAAATCTTAGCTCCCTTGGAGGTTGCATGATCACTAACGGGCCGATAGGATGCGCCGTAAAGCATCCCATCACCACTCGCACGACATGCCGAGCCGCAAGTCGAAGTCGAGTAGGTGAGCGAGCTGTTATCCTCATAAGGCAGGAGGAATGATGAAATGTAACAGCTGTCCCGAAGACCATGTCAACTCGCCCGAAAACAAGCACAGATCTCGCTGGTAACAATTCAACACGTTAGGGAGTCCGTCCACTGGTGAAAGGGCACAAGACGAGACGTAAAGACCTGCGGAAGTGTCTGAATTGTCCGACATGTTGAGCGTGTTTTATTTCTTCCGGTCTTCGATGATGCACATGTAGGCAGGTTGCCAATACGAAGTTTGCGGATGCATCGCTACGCAGATATCTGAAGGAGTCAAAGGTATGTCCGTTTCACATGAGCTATCGATGATGGTGTCGAACGAGTTGATCTTCGCGCCGGAATCGTGACGATAGTACTGGAGTACTGAATATAAAGGGCTGAAGTGGAGTAGGTGTAGAAGGCCTGCTGATCAGTGCTATTGCTCGCGCACATAGACTCGAGTAGTAATAACTGCTGTAAAGATCAAACACGATGCTTCGACTGTTGTCGAAGTGAGAGTAGACGTAGGTGCTCGTGGGGGGTGGAGGGGAACCTCTTATGGTTGTTGGTCGATAGCTGGAAGAGGTCACGCGTTTTCTCGGCGCGCGGCGCGGGTTCGGAAAATCCCGCCATGCCGAAAAGCGGTGAAAACCATGGATCCGCGTGTAAACATTGAATAAACAAGGCTTTGGGCTCAAGCCTTCGCGCTAGGTGATATCTCTTCCAACTGCTGCCTACAGCAAAACAGCTCCCGACCTCGAACACAACAGCCAGTACGCCTAGGATACCACCCACGGCCGCCGTTGCTCTTGCCTGCCGCTCGCCTGCCCCGCCTCGCTCAACCTCGCGCGCTCCCCCGCTGCATCGCGCACACGACCTCCCCAAAGCCATTGCTGCACGGTCATACCATGGCGGCTGATATGGATATCGACTTCACGCGCCGCAACAAGAAGCCCCGCCCGCTGACGGAGCACGAGAAAGACAAGCTGGAAGAATTCATTGAGGCGATACACTACTCGGCACGGTGCGCTCTTCCGATCATGATACCCACGTCGCGCCGTCGCTAATCGCGCCCGCAGATACTCGGATGAACAATATGAGTACCGCCACGTGCAGCTGCCGAAGCAGATGCTCAAGCAGATACCGAAGGAGTATTTCGACGGGAGCCGGGGCACCCTGAAGCTCCTGTGGGAAGAGGAGTGGAGGGCGCTGGGCATCACCCAGGTACGTGCCAGCCGCAGTGGAAAGTTTATGCAACGCTAACAATTGCGCAGAGTCTCGGATGGGAACATTACGAAGTCCACGAGCCCGAGCCGCATATTTTGCTCTTCAAGTAAGGTTCATCGTCCACGGCTCAAGCGCCCACTGACGTAGTATAGGCGACCGATCAACTACCAGCCACCGATGCACTGAGCTATCGACTGACGCTCACCCGCCAGTCGCGGTCTTTGAAGCCTCAGAGCCAGACCGCACGGCGTCTGCGTGCCACGACACGACGAGCTTGAACACGCCTCGTGGGCAATCTCCACTGCCTTCCTTGTTCATTTTTTGAGCGAATGCGGTTCAACTGTTTAATGACGACATGAGCATGGCGGAACGGACGAGCTGGGACATCATTGTTCCGCGTAATTGGCGTTTGCTATTGCATATCTTGGAATGTCGATGACTGATGGCTTTGTACATAGGCGCAGTTTTACGAGCTCGCCATAAAGTGGCGTTGAATGATACAGCTTCCATCATGCTTTCCACCTTCTTCCACAAAACGTTTGGAAGGTGTTATGCGGTGGGGATCTCTCGCCACTCTTCCGTTGCCGCGCTCGCAATGGCATGATATTCGTTCTTTAGCCTTGACTACAGCTTCTAGAATGATTTCATGGTGCTTCGATCGCTTGGCCCATTATGCAACGGACCTTTCAAAGGATGCTGCTGCATGAAGAAAAACGAGGCAGGGTTCCTAATGTGGTTTAGCGTCTTCCCCGCAAATGCAAGACCCACGTCTCTTCCCCTTAGCATCAACGGTTTCAACGGCTGGGGTCGATCATCTGGCTAAACTCTCCAACGCTCTCCTCTCAATCGTCTATCATCCGCTACCATACGAAATGCCCAGAAATGCCGCCTTGGCTATTTTATGTCCGATTGTGCCCGGACGCTTCGGAGCGCTGCTGGATTCTCGGTCGCTCTTGCTGCATCCGGCCCGCCGCTGATTCACCACCATAGAGGTAATCCCGGACAGGTCTTTCTACGAGAAAGTAGACAGTGGCTTGTGCCAATCTGCGTCCACATCAAGCCCTTCTATTATTCTCATCCGCCGTGGCGCAATACAGTGCGCAACTGCCTATCGACTCCACCTTATCGCGCTTTTGTTTGGCTTAATCTCAGATGCCTCAAGGTGACTGTCTCGTGAGGTTGGATTATATGATGTACTAATATACGGTCTTAGTCTTTACTACCAATGCGCCATATTCGTATCCTTGCGACAATTCAACTAATCACAATGCCTTAGCAACAGTTTTTCCCTTCATGGCTTTTATTGCTTTTGACGCAGTCAACGCATTGGCCATGTCCCTGCGTCTACCGTGTACCGGGCATAATGTGCTTCAGGTACTCTTCATCCTTGTTGTGGGGCACTATCCCAATGCTTCCTTTACTATCATTGGATGGCTGATCTACCATAACAAACAACGTCTGGTACGAGACCAGGGTATCACCAACCTCCCATCGCAGGCTAAATCTGTCCCAAAGGCCTGTCAGGGCACTACAGTGGCGAGAGACGGAAGCCAGTTTGGAAGCTCTGCTATAAGAACCAAAAATGGCTTTACGTCTTGGGCTTGCTACGCAAGATCAATTTCGCAGAAGGCTTATCAGTCGCTATATACACCTCAATTTATACAGACATGAAGAGCTGGCTCCATATTCACGGCTTAAGAAGGCAGCATTCTGGTATTAGTCTTCTTACGCTCTGGCTGGCTCATTGACTGACAGTTGAACAGACGCTGCTCTACCAAATCGAAAATTCAACTCTTCGGATACTGACAATACGCAACATGACCAACTGCTGCCGACTCGTAAGCTTACGGGCACTGCTGCCAAAATTGCCGCTTCCAAATCTGCGAGCCGGATGTCCATAGAGCGTTACCTCCAGGCTCCATTGGAAGATGAACCGGCTTCAGTCCCAGCTATCAATGCAGCACTCAAAGAGAATAATTCACCGGTCTGGAGCGTCCGTAATCCCACCCAAGCCAGCCATCGCCGCGGTCACTCACGCGGGACGTCTTACGATGCCAACTCGGAAGGCAGACGGACCTTTTACACGTCTGCAAGCGGCCAAGATTCCACAGGCACCTCCTTTAGTGTTGGCCTGAGGTCAAATCATAATCAAAGAAGCAATGCCCACCCTATGATGCCTCAACTCCCACGATTGCGTACGGTCGCGCTGATGCATGACAATGTCCATTCGCCTGAGGAACCTACTACCGGAAGAACACTAGATTCAGAGAGAACATTGACGGACCAACATGATGGAAGCCCGCCTGGGAAGTCTGTTGATAGCGCATATAGAGCAAGAATTGAAGCTGAGCTCGCGCGCATACAACATAAAGCTCGAAGACTCGAAGAAGAGATGCGAAGATTTAATGAGCATAAAGAGAACGAAGAACTGCTGGTGCCAAGGATTACAGACGATATGGCTTACCAGCAGATGGCATCAAAGCCTAAGCTGGCGTGGATCTTGGGCGACGACAGCATGAATGCCAGGAGCCTGGAAAGGCCCACAACGAGTGCTAGCGTCACCGCAGATGTATTCAACGACAAACCAAATCGACCAGCGACCAGTGCCGGGCCAATAGAAGAGGTGCAAAATCGGCTTCCTCGCAGAAGCAAGTCAAGCAGTATTCTTGTCGAGGAGGCTCGGCGGTCAAGCAACAGGAGGAGGGCCGTGGTGGTGGGACGAACCCCAAGCAAGCGTCCCAAGTTTTTCTGTACCTTCTGCCAGAAGAGGTTTCATAGTAGGGTAAGCTGAGAGTCGTATTCTTCGCGTACAGATCGAAAACAGTATCTGACCAAAGACGCAGCCGGAATGGATCAGTCACGAAAAAAACATACATATGCCTGAGGAACTATGGGTATGCTGTCCTCGGACGGGAGAACTCCCGGAGCAATGCCCGTTCTGCGCGCAAAGCAACCCCAGCCCCGCCCATTTGAAGGGCCACAATTATTATTCGTGCCAGAACAAAGTACTGTCGGAGCGGACATTCGATCGAAAGGACTATTTCCTTCAGCACATTGCTCAAGAACATAACGTCAGTGCCGGACAGAAGCCCATTCGACTTACGCAGTTAGTAGAAGCATGGAGACGTCCTCTTCCCCTCAAACAAGGTCATCAGGCGCTTCATTGTGGCTTCTGCGGCCTCACATTTCCGACCTATGGGGAGCGTACAGAACACATCACCAGTCACTTCCTGAAGGGTGTTGACATGATGTCATGGTGGAGTGAACGCAAGAGCCATGATGTGACGCCAACTGCGAAGGCCGCGCAGAACAACAATCCGTAAGCTAGCCTTGCACATAATGTGTTCATGCTGATAGAACTCGTAGCGCGCTTCCTCATAGATGTTGCTATTGCAATCGCACCTTCCCAACGCTTGCCGACGCGCTGGAAATGCATCCTGTATGCGACATGTGGTCATGCAGTTTCCTACCTGGCATGCAATATACGATCTACCCTTCTGGCTCTGATTCAAACCTCGAAGCTGTATGCTGCTATTGTAACGAGAGTCTGAGTAGAGGCAATGGAAAGGTTCAAGGCACTATCCTGAAGGAGCACGTCAGCACTCACAATTTTCGCAACTGCAACCAGAGATTGTACTTTTCGGCACAGCAGTTTCGTCAGCATCTCCAAGACAACCATAGAATCAACTTCGATGGTACACTCTTCGCTGGATGGACGTTACTTCTAAAGTCAAGCAAACAGGAGAGGACGGCTGTTTTCGAGGCGGTTGATGTGAGCCCAAGGCGGGCCTACACAGATCCGGTCGTGGCAGCGCCCAAACAACAGGGCAAGAAGGCAAAAGGGGCACCTGAGCCGAAGATGAACTTCATGGACTTCTCAGAGACGCCGCAGTTCGCACCAAAGAAGAAGATACGTCATAAAGCAAGTACGCAAACTATGCCCGATGCTCCTCTTGATGGAGTGCGCGACTCTACCATTGAGTTCACACGCGCAGCGACGATTGATCAAATACATGGCGGTGTGACAGGAGGTTGGCGTACTGCTAGAGCAGACCGGGGCGACCGGCAACATATATCGTCCCACGCCGTTGCGTCGCATGCTATCAGTGCTGGTACCTCGGGCTTAGAATTCTTCCGCAGAAGACTCGACGGTTCGGCGCGCAACCGACTTTACGTGCGCGACGAAAGCGAAGGGCCACTGAGCAAGAATTCGCAGAAGCTCTTCCGCAAGGTGCCTGGAAGTGCATTTGGTGGCTTAATCCTTCACAGCTCGCTCTTGGGCGCGACACCAGCCAGGCTGACGAACTCGGTGGACATTTACACGCTACATTGAGCAATGCAATTGAACCCGGTCTCTTTCGGCGAGTGCCTGTCTGCTACGCGTGATGCGTTTCCCCTGTAGGTGATGGTACCGCGCATGTCGGTCCGATGCGGCCGAGTGTCCAGAATACTTGTACCAGGGACAGGCAGGAGGCTGGGACACATTTAGTAACGCCAACGTCGCTGCTGGCGGTTGTTCATCCGGACATTCACTTTGACCAGTCAGAGTAGGCGGAGCGACACTCGTGGAGCACATTGCCTACCAGGCGGGGGGTACTGTGTAGTCTACCAGCATCGGCAGATACAGTCCTGGGGGCACTTCGGTGTGACATGCGATGGTAATTTGGTGACACATGATAAACGATCTAGCTGGAGGAGTAGGTTGATTGTGGGTTACACCGAACTGGGCATTTTGGCGGTGGAAGGTTTGGCGTTTGCTTGGCGAGTCGGAAGGGCGCGAAAGCAGCAGAACGGGTGGGCGCTCATTGGACACGCGAGCCGATACTCCAAAGGTTGATTAGGTACGGGGTGGCAGGCATTGGCGGAGACAACCGACTTGCCGGTTTTCGGAGGCTGGGGCGGAGCGGAGAGCATCGTGGAGACTGGGCGGGCGAGATAGCCGCGATCTCTCCCAGATCCGTGGTCGCCATCTCCAAGGCACGCGAGCAGCGCGAGGTCGAGACTCTGACATAGACAGTATGACGCAGCTGGACGCTCTGCTCTACCGACCCTCGTGCCGCAAGACAGGATCGTCTCATACGAGTCATCCAGCCCGTGTAGTTGCAAGTTTCGCCTCAAAGATGGGTACGGGGAACGGCGGGTGGGGAGAAATTACGGACAGATTAGAGCGACACCAGGGCTGCTCGCAGTGAAGAGGCACCGGAGTGACGTGCAGCAGGTCCGTAAGGGCGTATGCTGGAGTATCTCGTACCTAACAGCAATTCAGTGTTTGGACGGTGGTCCGCAAGCGTGCTGCAGCGACGGTAGCGATCATCTCAGCTATCTCTGGGCCTGGTGCGCGTCTCGATATGCCACTTCAAATACTTTTACGGCACGGCGGCGCTGCGCACGGTGGGGCGCGTGTTGATTGGGTCAGCCGCATCTCTTATCGGCGCTCTCTCACTCGGATATTTCGCACAGCCCGCCTAACCGCTTTCGCATTTCATCACGTAACCCGCTGCGCACGGACGTCTGGGGACACATGCGAATGTCATGGCTCAAAAAGAGTGCTGGGCTCCCGCAAGTTCCCCAGAAAGAACGACTCTGTCTCCGCGAGGACGATACTATGCCCAGCGTACCCGCGACCGCGTCCTAGACTGCTCCGAAGCATCGCCCGGATCGCTCCTCCCTGCGCCGCTGCTCCAACGACCACACGAGACGTTCAATGACGGCCCTCACCATATCCCATCTCATTCTCCTTACTGCCATCACAGGCAATTTAGGTCCCCGATAGCATACCTTTCTTTTCCGCAGCTTCACGGCCCCGAGAATAGCCTTATCTGCCCACCAACCCACTCCGCAGGCGCCCGTCCTGCACGAAGCGGGCGGAGACGCATCTCCCACGCGATAAGCCCGTTGACATCCCGATTTGGAGCCTCACCCACCGCAACGTCGTGTGACTGGCTTCTACCCTCGAACCTCGCCAGCAAACGTCTATCAGAACGTACCGGCCTAGCCCGAGGACCTGCAGCCTCCCGCCATCCCCGCCTTACCCCGGGACATTCTTATCGCACACGTACCAGACCACCAGTCTGACCGCCAGCGATATGACGACAGCCGTGGCTATACAACCCGCCATGCCGCGCCCGACTCCCGTTCCCATCGCCGCTGCCCGCCCCAAGAAGCAGCACAAGCCGTCCCCCGGCAAAGAGAACCACGTCGCGGGCAAGCCTGTGTCGTCCACAGTCGGTCCAGTTGCCAACATTCGAACAAGGAGAGAGCGGCCTTGTGACGCCTGCCGCAGGAGGAAGAGCCGCTGCGTAATCCACGAGGGCGCCGTGCTCTGTGTGCTGTGCGAGTTCCACAAGCAGGAGTGCACCTTTGTGCAGAGTCCGCTGCCACGCAAGAGGAAGGTCGTTGACGGCGAGAAGAAGGATTCGCCCAGTGCCCAGAAGAAGAGGTATGTTTGGAATTTGTATACGCACCTTCAGCCCTACGTAAGGGCTCTGGCCCACGTGCACACCTATCGCACACCAACACACCGGGCCGGTCCTCGTTCCTCGCGGCGGTGGAACGCTCTAGCCCAAAATGGAGCGTCTATCCCTTGGGATATCATTCCATGTGTTGTCTCGATATGTATTGCAAAAGCTCCATTACAACATCTCCGCTATCGCGTGTCTTATCGCCGGGAGCCCCGCTAACTTGGAGCTAGCAAGCCGGTTGATGCAGAGCCTCCACCATTAGCGCTGCCGACGCCCACGATAACTGCCACCGCGCCTAGTCCACCGCATCAGTCCCCATTGGGTAACGTGCACATCCCTCATCTGGGAGAAACACTTGGTCTGCAGCGACGTCAGCACAGTAGATATATCGGTCTAAGTTCACCCTTTGACTCACTGCTTGTTGGTCTTTCCCATTTTGATGCCCGCAACGAATCTCCCACAGACCTTGGTACCCTGAGAAGAGTCAATGATCATGAATGTTTCATCATGTTGCCTGATGAAAACACACACGAGTACGTCGATGAGGCAGAGACTCTGAACCAAGTCGAGCAGTGTGTCGGCGGCCATGGTCCTGCTCTTCTCGAGTTGTACTTCCGCATAGTTCACCCCAGCTTTCCCATCATTCAGAAACATCTCTTCATCGGGCGGTATCGGAATGGCGATCGATCTTTTACGCCTGCTCTGATTGCTGGCATGTACATCTTGGCTCTCAACTGGTGGTCTTTAGATCCGAGATTGGCACATCTTCCCAAGCCAGACATCGCTCGCCTCGAAGCGATAGCGATGGCTTCCTTGCTGAGGTCTATGGAGAAGCCCAAGCTGTCGACAGTTCAAGCGGGGTTGCTCTTGCTGCAGCGTCCAGAAGCAGATAACTGGAGTTTAACGACACAGCTGGTGGCTATTGGTCAAGAGCTTGGTCTGCATCTTGACTGCTCCGGATGGTCGATTCCTCGGTGGGAAGGTGGTTTGAGGAAACGCATCGCGTGGGCGCTGTATATGCAGGACAAATGGAGCTCATTGATCCACGGTAGACCATCACATATCTTCAGCGCGAATTGGGCTGTGCAGCCGATTACCGACGATGACTTCAAAGAGGAAGGTGATGGCTACGAAGCCCGACCTGAGGAAACCGAGGACGAGTACGAAGAGAACCAGCGTGGTCAGACCTTGTTTGCGCAGATGATCGGTCTGACTCAGATCATGGCCGAGGTCATGGACACGTTTTACACGCAGGTCGCGATCCAGGACTTCAAGAACGCCGGGAAGAGTTCGACCCAATTAATTCTTCAACGCGCGAAACCTGTACAGATAAAGCTACGGCAATGGCACGAGAGACTCCCAGCCAACGTAAAGATGAACGCGCAAACCAAGAGCAAGTTCTCTTCACTAGGTATGTCAGTCCAATCCTATAAGTAGACTCTGGCTCACCTTCACAGGTTACCTGCACCTCGCCTACTTCGCTACCGAGATTACGCTCCACAGGCGCATCGTACAATCACTCGCCTCAGACCACGATCCCTACGGCTTCTACATGATTCGTAACGCCGCAAAGACGCGCCTCATCTCTGCCATGGACTTTGTCAATCGCCTGCGACACGAACACCTCCAGTCTTTCTGGTATTTCGCCTCTAAGATTAACTTCACCCTCATCGGCACCTTCGGTTCGCTCCTTTGGGCCACTGCTCCTGCGCAGGAAGAAGCCGAGTTCTACAAGACGCGGTTGCGTGAGTACCGCTGGACGCTCAGCGTGAGCAGCAACCGTGCGCAATTTCTCGACTACGCCGTCAGCATGCTGGACGCGAGCCGCGCGATGCTTAACAACCTCGCCGAGAAGCCTTCTCTTGCGCAGCACATCAGCAACGTGGGTGTGCCTGCCGCACCAGCGAGGAATCCCAATGGCATTGGGTATCAACAGAACGATGGCGGGAGCCCGATGGAGGGCCAAATGTACAGTTCTGCAGATTTACGACGAATGAACAGCGCCGAGAGCTTCCACGGTTTCGGCAGCGGGCCGAACAGTGGGGCGAATTCGCTGGAGGGGAGTGTCCAGGGTGACGCTCAATAGCCATTTTTTCATCTGCGCTGTTGTCAGACGAGCTGTTACGACTTTTGATGTTTTGCGATTTTTGCAGGGCGTTTAGATACCTACCTAGATCTGTTTGCTTGGGAGCGGCATACTAGCCAGGCGTTCTTGTGTCTATATGCGGCTACGACATACGGTCACGATCACGATGGGTCGGTCGGTCTGAAGAAGGGGCGCGCGCAGAGGCTCTCGCGCGGTACTTAGAGCTACATGAATATATATAATATGCGAACGATTCATTACCCAATATGTTGTTTTTATGGTGTGCTTTTGCATCAGCGTCTGCGAACGGTGGGTGAAGCGGAAGTATTACGTACTTTTGCGGCACGAGCATATGCGGCGCGAGAAGAGGCGGGCATGCGGCACGTGGGTGGCTGCTGGATGCGGATTAGTCGCGATGTTGTCAGTTTGTATGCGCATGGCGCACGTCGGGGAGAAGGTTGACACGTGGTAAGGTGGGCTGGCAATGCGGAAGTTGGGATGGGGACGGGCTATATAAAGGGCCTCGACCGTGCAAGAGGGTGCTTCTTCATAGTTGCATTCTCCTTCTGCGGGACCAAAACCATCCATCATTCGCGTATGTGTGGGGAGGGAAGACTAAAAAGAGATATTCGTGCAAACTCATGGGGTGGAGGGTCTCTGGGACTGAAAAACCACATCAACATGATCATGGGTGTGAAGGGAGGGACTCGAAAACGTCAACAAGTGGCAATATGGGCTGGACGATCGGGGGGGACTAAAGTCTCCTCTGCCGGATACTGTGCGGGTGGGAGGACGGACCAGAAAAACAAAGCGTACCAAACCATGGCTTGGAGGGTCCGGGAGACAAAATCCTATCTCCAATCTGTCATGGGTGTGGAAGAGGAGCAATTCTCGAAAAACAAACTATGTCCGAATGCATAGGCGCAAAACAGGCGTTGCAGTTCTTGATGTGTCTGTCTGTCTGTCTTGAGGAGTCGAAATACCTACCCGTATGATTCGACGGAGCCAGCTCGTTGCGAGAAATGCCGCCAGCTCTGACACATGTGTCGTCCCGCTGCCGCACCTTGAAAATTCGGAGCCAGGAGTTCAAAGACAACTGCTAAAGAGAAATGCGTTTGAGTTGACGTGCTCGCTTGACGGAGTCAAAGACAGACAAGAAAGTCCATCTCCGTGGACTCAACAATATCGCACAAGTACACATGTGTTGTCCGGTGTCTGGAAAATGTGGATGAATGAATCCATGAGCCTGGTCACGAAGCCATGGCTAGAATGGCCATGCTCGGACGGGCGAGAAGATGGGATGAAGGTGGTCTATAAGAGCGTTTCTTCGGCAAGAGTGGAATGCCACGCAACATGCCTCGCTCTGCGGAGAGGTAGAAACGCCTAGATATTCGGCACATGAGTGGAGAGGGGAGCAATAATGGATTTTCTGAAGGGGCATGGCTTAGAGGATGCGCGGGACTCAAATCGACGAGTACAGTACGATGGGCATCGCGGGTCTCGAAGACAAAAAACTTGACGATCATGTGTGCGTGGATCCGAAACAATCACGCGACATTGTAATGTGCTGCCCGGTGCGAGCGTTTGCAGAATAAACAGCCCTCAATCAGGTCCATGTCTGCGGTCTCGAAAACGGAAATGAAACGGTCGATGTGTGAGCACACAGATAAGCAACTGGACAGTACACGGAGTTGTGTGTGCCTCCGACTCCGAAAACTTCTCGCCGACTGCTATTATGTGCGGTGCTGTTGCTTGATGTGCCTTTTACATTGGTGTCACAACACGACATGGACATGTCTACACGGTTGAAGAAGATAACGACTATATGCTTTAGCCATAGCCGTTGTTCTCGAAAGATAACACCCAAGAATCATGTCTGTTGTGTCCGAGGCCTCTTGCATATCGCTCTTTTCGAACACGGTCATCAAAATACGGCAACTTCTCTTGCATGGCGCTGCGAGTAGTATAAGGTCTAGATTGGAGATGTGAATGATGTTCCTTACACGACACAGTGGTTCGGGTGCGGACCGAAAGAGCCTAGCTATGATTCGATGTTGGTGGCGGCTGCTCTAAAAATCCTTCCCCGAAGTAACATGTCCTGGGTCGTGCTGCGGGAGGTACAATAAGGCCCAATGCGATTATGACATGTGTGCGGGCTGATCTTGGGCATGTGAAGATCCGCGCAATTGAGTGATGATGTAGATCACCACTGCATAAGAGCGGTGGACGGCATTCGAAATGTACAGTCACTGCCTGCGATGCACATAAGTTCTTGTTCATCTTGGGCCCTTTGGCCATGTTTATGGTCGGCTAAAAGCATGCTGGTCAAAAGGTTGACAAATCGAGGCTAGGACAGTTCAGCCTGGGCTTCATTCGGTTTGCAAGGTTCTGGAGTGCTGTACGGTCTATGTTCATGAACATGCGCGAGGCTGGCTACCTACGCTATGTGGAGTACCTCATTAACACCGGTATATGGGCCAAGTAGTACCTGATATATGATCATCGATCGTAGAAAGGGTCGTCTACCTTCATTCATACACTGGAAACAAGGCACAAGTGTCCAATAGCAACATGATCGCTAGTTTGATACGAAGGGCAAGTGTTTGAAACCCAGTTGTAAGAAAACTAGTTGTGGAACTACGCGAGGCAAAGCTTGTTTAGTACGACATAAGTACAAGTATATATCAGTATGCTTCGCTTCTTACCATTTTATACGATAAGTTTTCCAGATTTGCTCATCTTTGCGATTTGGCTGACACCTCAGAGCGCGACTTCCAGCAACCATGTTCGGGGCTGCATTAACAACTGCATGCTATCGGTCGCTCACGAAAAGGATACCCGTATAATGAGCATTTAGGATCAACATCGAGATAGATCTCTGATGCTAATAGCCGTTCTAGAATGCTGCACTTCAGAAAACACTATATAACCACCAATACCTGATTCACCATCGCTTAAAGGTTATGCGAGACACCTCAGTGGCAATGGCAGAAACTGTGGCCTGCCTTATGGATCTTTTCAACTTCCTAGGAGCTCGGACCGGGACAAATTTCACGCCTTGTTGGTTCTGGCGCGCGAGTTGAATTTCACAGCCCTCGGCCCCTGATATATAAAGCGACCGCCTTACGCCGCAGACTTTGCCCTTTTTACTCACCCTCTCCGACTTGGACCCCTCAACGTCGGTCTCGACTCCACAGCAGATAAATCTTGCACGCTCAATATCTCCAGCGCTCAAGCACTAGACGTGCCACATCGAAGGATGGCGAACAACACGGGTTGGGAGCCTACCTTCCTGGACTCCATGCACGAATCCTGTGTACGTACATGCTCATCAGTATTATGTTACTCTCAGCTAATAAATAATCTGGATTAGACGACATTCAAGACCATGGGCGATTTCTCAACCTTCGGAGCGAAACTACCTGAAGAATTGCGGGTAGCGATCTTCCGAAACGTAGGTACCGGAGACGCAAAAGCGCTTGCTATCGTCTGTCGGACATTCCGGACTGCCGCCGAGCAGGTCCTGTACGAAACTATCTCGAACATCCGCCACATGAACCATCTATATAGGACGTTGGTGGCTCGGCCGGAGCTAGCTAATCTAGTCAAGAGCATCGATCTTCGTCCATTATTGCGGGAAACTACGATCCCGGCTGTCGTACACCATTGTTCCTCGTTTGGAATGACTGACGATGATTATCGTTTCCATATGCCCATCACGGAGAATCGAATGGTGGGATTGATACTACGAGCCTTGCCTAAGCTTGAATCGCTTGACATCAGTATTATGTATCCGGAAGATCGATATCTATATACTGAAGATGGATACAATAACGCAACCTGGCACAGCGCTCATCCACTTGTTGCAGTTCTAGGTCCGGCATACGATCCTTCCAAAGGCAACCACATGAACATGCTGAGCCAAATTCCCGGTTTCAAAAACTTGAAGAATCTAACATACGATGGCGCGAGTTTCCCCTCGTCTTTGGGTTCATTACCAAATATCGATAATGTTCGTCTGACGAAAAATTGTTCTTTCATAGATGAACCAGAAAAAGACGCGTAAGTTCGATCACCGTTGACATCTCGGTCATACAGATGCTAATCTAACGCTATACATCAGTGGAGTTTTTCAATCCAAAGCCAGTGAATTCTCCTTGGGTTGCGGTAGCTCTATCCTTTCAAATTTCAGACGGTCGAAGTACGAATACCTTGGGTCATGCCTGAAGCAATTTGTTTGTCTTAAGACTCTGACCATAGACATCCTGGAACAATATTCGGACCCGCACGAGGATCCGGGGGACTGCTCAGTCATGCTTGATCGCCTTGGAGACCTGCGTGAGAAGATTGAAACGATCAACTTACTCGTGGCACACCCCCAGGGCGACTTGCAATACATGGACTTCGTTTATCCTGTGTCAACCATGACTGCATTCTCGGAGCTGAAGCAGCTCACGATGCCGTGCGAGTGGATCGAACAAATCGACAATGAAACTGTCATTACCACTGAATTCTCCCAGGTTTTCCCTCAGACCCTGGAGATGTTGGAGCTACAAATTCCCGAGAAACACACATGCGAATGGTTGCTGGAATTTGCCAAACAGCGCAGCACGTCGAACTTCAGACGCCTTCGCGAATTCCGCTTGTATTGCTCGGAGAGGCGAGGTCTCAGCTACGAGACTTTCCTATACGATTCACGATACGCCAAGCAGGTGAAAAACATAGCCGACACTGGAATACTCATCGAGGTTTCGTATGATCCTACAGAGTACAAATCCTACTGGGGCAACAAGGACTACGACCCTATGTCGAAGATTATGGCGGATGAACTTCGTTCTTTGACGGTAATCTATCGGCACGGTCAGTATCTCCAATCTTTATGCTGCTACATTCTCTCTAACACTAGACAGAAACGCTCGTTGCTATGGCTGGGTTGGATGACCACGCTCGACGTCTCATCGGGGCTCTTCAGATTGTCCAAACACACACCCAGCTACCGTCTAGATGGGTGATCTAGCGCCTCTGCGGCAGGATTACTGCCTTCCAGAGCGCGTATATGAAGAGTCGGATGAGGTATGAGAGTGAGGTATGAGAGAGACAGCTCGGTTTGAGTTTGGGTGGAAAATGTTGAGGCAGAGCGATGTCACTCCTTTTGAGGTTTTGCGCATGATAAGAGGGTTATGCGTACTGCAGTGCAGGGTTATATCATGAGTGGCATCGTCTGCGTTCAGGTGTAGCAGTAGCAGTAATTCATGGAGAATCATGCGAAACATACCAAACGGAGCGTTTCTCGTGAATCTCTGATATGCGCTTGGTTATCAATCTCGATCTTTACTACGTGACGTAGTGCTAACAAAGTCCTCCAAGGACCTCCTGTGAACTCCACTTCTCGCGTACTCTCTTTCAAATGTTCATGCAAGCTTCCCATCGTCACTGATCAGCGACCATGATCTGCGACTTGGAGGCAGCTCTCATGTATATAAGGATGTAGAAGAGATAGGAGGCTAGAAGGGGGATAGGTGATGTAGAGGTTGACTGCGTGCTTGATACTATCAAGCTCGCGGAACACGATTCCATCCTAGGCATTGCCACTCTACTACAACAATCTAAGTCCAACCACAGCTTTTTTTACAAAGTTCAACTAAGAGCACGTGAGAAAGGTGCCGAAAGAGGTACACAAAGTGGGCGAGCCTCTAGGCAGGATCCATGTAGATCACTCATTAAAAGGATGAGATGTTGCATGTGTAAAGTACAGTATCATTCAAGCTGACATGCCCTCTCAAGAGATGCAGCCTAGCATTATCGGATGCTAAGCTACATAATACAGCAACAGGCCATCGGTATTGTTCCAGCCTCCCAAGTCATACCTTATCATGCTGCATCCACCATCACAAGACACTCCCAGCTTCCCGCACCCTAACACTTTCAGCGCGGAGCCGAGAAGATCTTGTCGCCGTAATAACGATCATTTTCCGAATCATAGTAGTAGTTGCGCCAGTGATAGTGTCGAAGTGCTACAAGTATCTCGGATCCGGGGTAGCTAACTTCTAGTATATCGCAGACCTGGTACCAAACAGATTCCGTTGCTTGACAGGGATGGGAGCATAGAAGAGCTTCCAAGTGTAGGCGCTTCAACCCGGGACATAAGTCTGGAAGACTAGTTCCGGTGGTCTGCAGCATTTCGACACTGTTACAGACTATGTGAATTGACGTGATAGCCTGTCGCTGGAGAGTATTGGCGCTTCTCCGCAAGAAGGCTATATACGATGTATGCTCCGAGTGATTGTGCTTGAAGCTGAAGTGGCTGAGGCTCCAAGGAAGGAGATATACTTCGGAGCGGGTTTGGCGGCAAGCGTGGAGCAAACCCAGGTCTTTCAAAGGCTTTATAGGGTGAAAAGAGCCAATAAAAGGGCTAAATTCCCAGAAAATATTGTCGAAGACGTATCCATAGACTCGATTTCGTAACTCTGCGGGTAACTTGAGTAGTGGAGATTGTCGCTGATTGCGGAGAGTGCTGTCTTTGATTAGCTTTTTCTCTTAGTTCTCAAATGATTGTTAACTCACATGGCTTTCAAGTGGTCCGAAGTCGCGTTTGGAAAAATTGGGAAGAGTTCCTGCGACGCCATTGTAGAGGGTGCCTCCGAGGCGTTGAACTCGAGATTCTTGAGATCCATGAGTGTGAGTGCCAGGTCGAGGGTACAGGGCAGTCGACACATTATAGTGTAAAATAGAATACTATACTGCGCCAAGAAGACCTAGGATATAGTGATCCGTGCACGCGTCCGTGAGCCTTCGATGCAAGGGTCTATGCGTGCCCAGGTGAATTTAGTCACACGTGACCAGTGGGAAAGTGAAAGACCTATGGACACATGCCGTTCCCTTTTCGAGATCCACTGATTCAAAATAAGTAGAGACTCGAAAAAATGGGCATGGACAACTGTGCACGTCTAGATCCTCTCATTATGTATAAAATCGTGACAGATAGAGGTAGTGTGTGCCTAGTCAAGGCTCTTCAATCACTTGTTTGATACCTGTGTATCTCCAGTTAGATATATAGGTTTCGAATGCTCCTTCACCGTGTCGACCGTTAGTTGTGGCATATGCGCCGACTGTAGTGCCTGCATATCTCGTTAGCTCAACATTAGCAAGGCTGCATAGTGTCTCACCTGAGTACACAGGAACCAACAGATCGCCCCTCGTATAGCCAAACACCCGCAAATCCACATCGTTCGATCCAGCAGCACCAGCAGAGAAGCTGTAATGTGTAACATTAATCGCCTCGATCTGGAACTTCAACTTCGAGTCCGCCCACTCTTCCGGAAGTTCTGTCAACTCCTCAACCCATCTTGTTGCATTCTTCGGCCGGAAGCTACTTTCACCGATACCACCAAAGCGAATATACGACTTAGGCGCAGCACCAGGTCTTAACCCTGTTGTGTCCGGGATAGGACCGATCCCGTTTGCCGGTAATGGATAGATAGTGCCTGAAGTTTGGTTCTTTGGCTCCGTGGAGCTAAGTAGCACAATTCCTATGTCAAAGTGCTGCGACTGATCTTGGAAGATGGAAATACCCGCCTCTTCCGAATCTCGAGTCAGATAACCTGCCCAGTCAATTTCAACACTAAACTTGAAGAGAGTATGCGATTGGCGGCGAGAAATGAAGGTTTGGCCTCGTCCAAGTGAAGAATCCCCGTCAAAGCCGGTCAAGTTTAGCATGGAAGAACGTAGAGCCAATGTATTTTCGTGACCTTGCGGTGACACCTCATAGTTCTTTGTGTGGGGAATGCGCCAGTGCAGAAAATGAGGCGGTATCTGGCAGCCGGGCTCAAAATCAACTTCGTCATCAGCCTCCACCAGTTGTCCTTTGCCTTCATCAGGAACGGTTTCAGGGCCTGATGGTTGCGGAAGAGTAAAGTGTCCGGTCATAACTCCAGAGACATTCTGGAATGTAGGAAACTCTCCTTCCGGCCACTCTACGGGTACTAGAATGGTTTCACGGCCCATGGGGAAGTTGGCTTGGTAAGGATCATCTGCATAGTTGCCGCCGGCGCGCACACTCAGGCCAGATGCCCACCACTGGCCGTGGCTATCTTGGAAAAGGTCTGCGTGGCCAACAGCTTGGAAGTAAGATTCGGTGTGGGTGTATGCAGTAAGTAGCGGATTGTTCGAAGCTCCTTCGTAAGGTCCGTGTAAGCTTCGAGAGCGAGCCATTGTCACCATATGCTTCTCACGAGTCCCACCCTCAGCCAGTAACACATAGTACCATCCGTCTTTCTTGTATACGCGAGCCCCTTCTGGCGACGCTCCCCCAGAACCCATCCAGAGCCATTTATATGGCAGCGTGACCTCTCCGGTGGTAAGATTAACTGGAGCGTGGACGACGCCCGAAGAGTTGAATGTGCTGGACACCCAAGCAGTTCCATCATCGTCCCAGAACGGAGTAGGATCGATGCCCGGACCATAGTAATGGATAGGGTCATCCCAGTCACCGTATGGGTCTCGCGTATTGAAGATGATGTTGTCCCATCGAGTGAGGTTCTCTCTTGGCAGGGCCTGATTTACGAGAGTCGTAATTATGGTGAAGATCCCGTCTCTGTATCGGATAGTTGGGGCATAGATTCCGCTCTGCCCCCGATTAACATAGCCAAGGTATGGTAGCTGCTCCGGCCGATTCAAAGCGTTCGATACATGCTTCCAGTGCAGTAAATCTCGACTTGCATATACTGGGAGTCCAGGAAACCAATTGAATGTAGATGTCGTGCAGAAAAATGTGTTGTTATACTCGGGTACGAATATGCATGATGGGTCTGGGTGAAAGCCAGGAAGAATCGGATTGTTGTATGAAGATTGTTGAGCCTGCGTGAAGCCCGATATCAGTATGCTCAGTATGAGCCAGTGCAATTGCATGGTGACCTGGTGGTCCTGTTGCGCCTGATTGCCCACTCTGGTCGGTAGAGCAAGTACTTATGTATCATGACAATTGCTCCGGCTACGACAACCACCTGAGCAACATCTATCCCAAGATTCAGGATTCATCTAGGGAAATCCAGGTTGCGACTCCACTTCCTCCCTAAAAGAGTTCAGTCGTACTCAGACTTCCACTTGGCGATGCAATTACAAGTACCCTAATGAGTAACTTGTTCGGCGTATTGTTTTCCGGATGTTCGTGTTCGTGGAGAAATCCCCAGCTTCCCCAGGTCTTGGAATCCATAGCCAACGGTGCAAGCTTGAATTTAGCCTAAAGAGAGTTTTTAGTGATGGTATGATCGACATACAAGTGCGCGAAAGCTCTTAGCCCTTCTGGTCACGTGTGGGCCAAGTGGAAAGACACTATTCCGAGAATGATCAGCAATGCAAGATTGAGTTCCATCGAATATTATCAGATCGCCTCAAATCTACAACTTGCTAACGAAGCCACCAGCATCCTTCGTGAACAGCACCGTCAACGGTTCCGCCAATAAATCCTCATCCTTGAATGACTTGCCCAATGCCTTATAGTGGTCGCTTGAACCGTGCGCCTGCAGCGAAGCCTGATCTTTGTATCTGCAGAAAGAAATCCGTCAGTATCTAGCAATAGGATAGAATTCCTAACGTACGTTTCGAGCATCACGACGACTGGCGCATCACCTTTTGTCTCGAGATTGATCTGATACCTGAGTGTTCCTGGCTCTTTCTCTTTCACGGCATCTGCGGCCACTTGGAGGAGTTCTACTACCTAGATACGTGTGTTAGGGCTGTCTGAGGTTTCACGGAAGGGTCGGAATACTCGGTCGGCCTTTCCGGGCTTGGGCTTGAGAATTGCGATGACGTCGAAGGGGGCAGACATGTTTGTGATGATAGTGATGTTCTACTAGAATGGTGGTACAGGGAGACAGGGCGCATAGACGACTTAGTAGGTAGGATATTTGCTTTGTAATGAATGTAGCTCTGATGATGCTGTTGTGGGGAGGTAAGAGTGGAGCCGAGGTGTGCCGAGGTACGTCTGAAAAAGTTCATCAGCGTTGTAGACTAATCACAAACAAGAGCAACATATTGTAGTACTTGAAATAAGATAGCCATGTCTTGGTTGCTGTACTTTGTGGTTATTCCCATCTGGATTGTGCTATCTGCAACTGCAGATCGTCTGCGTCGTACACCACATACGCGCTCCTGATGAACGAATTACCCAGCAAGAAAATTCCCGAACCATTATTCGAAAGCACACCCAAGTAGCACAACTCCGTGCCATTCTCGCTCCGCACTTCGCCTAGATTCGCCGGCATGCCGAATGGGTAGATGATCTCGCTGTAGGGCACACAGACCTGCGGCCCTTCTGCGCCATCTTTACCCGCGAATCCGAAGTGCAGTGAATCAGGCGATGAGCGCAGCGAGCAAGGCACATACGATGTATTGCGGTAAGTGCGCAGCGTGACGTCGAGGGGCGCGGCGATGGTGTCGTAAAGGCCTTGTGGGACGTACATGTTTGGAGATCCCGTGTCGAGAATGGCGTTGTAGGTTGTATTGATGACAGATTCTTCGCTACCGTTCTGCCCGTCGCGCCTGATGAGAGATGTCAAGCTGATGGACCAGGCGGTGAAGTCGTCGCCTGCAGGCGTAGGAATTTTGGATGTCAAGGGCGTACTTTTCAGTTCGCCTTGTGTCTTAGACTCGTCTATGCCGCCGAAGAGAATGGTACCCTCCTTGGCGTCCTGGCTGTTGAGCCAGACGCTGAAAAGCCGCTTAGAGATGTAGCCGAGGCGGTAGAGGTTTTCCCATAGAACTACGGAGCCATTCACCTCACGGTTCTGCAATTGGCTTCCTAGACCCACGATGCCCCATGTCTGTGCATCGAAGATGGTGTCGATGACATTGACAAGAGCAACCGGATGCTGAGGGACTGCGACACCACCGACGCCAATTGTATCGTTGTAGAATTCGCCAAGCATTATGTTGTCTGGCGTAAGACCGTAAGATGCATTGAAGATGAAGTGGATGTCAAGTGCTGTTGATGAGGCGTTGGGGTTCCATACTGGAAGTGGGCAATTCGGTGTACATGCTGGGGATGATGCGGAGGGAACCCAGGTGAAGGGTGACCCAGTATCGGGCATGATTGAGAACTTCTGAGGTGGAGTTCCGACGGTTACTTCTATTTCAAGGTGCTGCAAAGAGTCAGCTTCGAGTCGAAGGTGCCCTCCACTGCACGGTCATACTTGTTTGTCTAATCTGTTGTAGACGGGCACCTCGATAGCGTGCCCATGCTTTTCAGCCTTGCGAGCCATTTGTGCATAGTTCCCGACATCGTCTGGTATACCCAAGCCCGCTGCTTGTCCAAGAGCGATTTGCGTGAGTATAAGGCTGTGTATGAAGAGTGGCATTGTTCCTTAGTCGCAGGCAACAATAGGTGACCTACCAGGCTATTTAGCTCTTCTCCAGTTCATCTCCCGCCCCAAACGCTTCCACAGGCGGCCTGCTCATTTGTCCGGGGTTTGTGTCGCGTACGATTCGCTTGCCGTCCCATCTGACCAAGAGTCGGAGGCTAGCAGGGTGCCTTACATGGCGTTCGCATGGTGCAGACCAATGGCGAACCAGAGGTGACAGATCTCGCCGTGACATTGTTGCAGTGAGCTCTTCCGTATTAGATCGAGTGCCTGCCAACGTTTATAGTTCTCAGACGCATGCGGTTGTGTAAACGCGACCGGTACGCGCCTTTTAGCGCGGACGCGACTTTGCTGATGACATCATCGACTTTTTTCTGACTGCGAAGGCAATGAAAGTCACAATGGGATATCTCACTGTCTACCTATGGTAGAGTCGAGTACGCTGTCCTCAACATTAAGTCTGTCTATCACTTAACCCTTAAAAGCGCTTTCAGCACACAGCAAACTTCTCTGTCGATACCAGGTCATCCGTCTTTCCAGAAAGGGGTTCATATATCATTTGATCTTTCGAAAGTGTATCTCTTTGCATGTACATGCGAAGTGCCTTTCTACGAGCGGCAGAACACCGATTCACCCCTCTATCAACAATCACGATGAAACGCAGCGCAATAGATTCGTTCTTCAAGCCATCCACTCCCAAGAAGCCGAAATACGAAGCCAGCACAAATGCATCGAATCACCATTCCTATCCCCACCCAATACCACACCTACCGACAAACTTTCAAGACCAACTTGCCTTCGCCCCCGCGGAAGAAGGCAAAACCATTAATGACCGCCTTCATCTTGACCTCGTCTACTATCAGCCCTATATTCCCTCATCGATAGCCCCAGGCGTCTTCGACTTCCTCCGCCAAGAGCTACCCTTCTACCGCGTGCAATACAACATCAAGCGCGGCCCCGTAGAGACGCAGATCAACACGCCACGCTACACCACTGTCTTCGGAGTAGATGAAACATCCCGCTTTGATGAAGAAGGGGAGATTCTGGACGCTAAGACAGGGAAGAAGGTAGAGAAGGGCAGGTACAAGTGCACGCCGCGACCTATACCACAGTGCCTCGACTACCTACGCAAGCTCACCGAGGGAACCACCAACGAGACGTACAATTTCTGCCTCGTGAATTACTACGCCGACGGTAAAGACTCTATCTCTTACCACTCGGACGATGAGCGCTTCCTAGGCCCGGATCCGGCAATTGCTTCGTTCTCGCTCGGCGCGAAGCGAGATTTCTTGATGAAGCACAAACCGATACCGCCGGGTCCAGAGGCAGTCCCGGAGCCGAAGCAAGTCAAGTTGCCGTTGGGTTCGGGCGATATGGTGTTGATGAGAGGGAAGACGCAGACAATGTGGCTGCATAGCATCCCCAAGAGGGCGGGTGATGAGGCGAAGAAGGGAAGAATAAACATTACGTTTCGGAAGGCTTTGGTGAAGGGAGGGACGGAGAACTACTATCAGTACAATGTGGGAAAAGGGGGAGTTTTCAAATGGAATGCGAAGGAGAAGATGATGGTGCCGTGGGTGAAGGGTCCTGAAAGGATCGCACCTCCATTGACAGCTGGAACGAACGGGTCACTGAAGCGAGAAATTGATGAAGAAAAGAGCGGCGGTGCTAGTGTGGCTGTCGATGGTGATAATGTGGAGACGAGAAAGTGACGAAGGTAGGAGAGTAGACTTCCCAACCGTAGGGACTCGGTACTGTCAAGCTTGACTCCTATATTTAGGTAGTCGGAGCTGGCTGGTTGATCTGCATCAGAATCGATACTGTAACGCCCTTTATCTGCTACTGCATTGAAGCCATGGCGTTCACCTGAGCACCTGCATGGAGACCCCCACGTGATCGGACCACGATGCGAGAACGAGGTTCTCCCACTGCAGAGCAGCCATGAACTCGATGCAAGCTTTGATGGACGCCATGGGTAGTCTCGGCCTTACACCGGTAGTGCGATGGAGATGGTGGCTTGTGCTTTCCGACCCCGCCCTCAAAGAGCAAGACAGCAAGTCGAACGATGGCACCCACGAATGTCACAAGGATAAGCGTCGGTCGATGGCTGCGGGTTCCGATGTGTGACTCATGAGTGCATCTGCTGCTACAGGGATTAGTAAGACCGCCTGCATGAAGATGAGCACAGTGACGAAGGGGAGGGCGATGAGATAGAGTTCTTGGCGTCGTGCCCTCTGAAAGAAGGCGGAGTTAATAACCTGAGCCCGCTTTCCTTCCACTCTTCTGCCCCAAACGTCGCGCAACACAGCGCGCAACACAAGCGCATACTCGACGACGCCCTCGACTCATCTCTCGGAGCATATACGACCTCTCTAGGACGTCATTGACCAGCTGCGTTGATTGCGCATTCCAATCAGTCGACCAATCCGTAGGGGCGGTGAAGCCGACCGAATTGTTGTGCGTCGCATCACCATTCCACACTGGCTGCGCGAAGGCTTATCTGAAGAGCGCAGACTCTAGCGATCGCAGGGCATCGAGTGGTTCCCTCGCGACAGCCGTAGGCCTGTTCCTCTTACTACGTAGCAGCTCGGAGCCTTTTTGGAGCCCTTACCCGACGAAGGGCTCTTCGCGCATTGTGCTGAGGAGCTCGCCCGACGTACACACAATCGCTGCTTCCTTAGGATTTAAGCACACGGAATCTACGCGCGAACGAATACTTACGGGATAAGAGCTTGCGACAGCTCTATCAACCATACAAGCGGCCTAGAAGAGGAGTGAGAGGACGCAAGAACAACCCCGCCAGGCTGGGACCAACACTCTTAAGCTGAGACCCATAGTGGGTTGGCGTGGAGTTACGACTGTATTTAAGACCGTGTCATCCCACAACCCAAAGGTTGCCATCCAAGCGACCTTTTCGCACACTCTTCCTGCGCTCCCTGGTCAGTCGCTAGCCAGTTCAACGCATAGCTGCTCCTGCGCCTCCTCTAGCTCCGGACGCCTCGTCCATCACGAGCTGTTGTGAAGGGATCCTCAACCTTCACCCATCGGATTTACGACACTAACTCCGTTCTCTCCGCGAGAGCGACGCGCCTGTACCACTGTCGACAGCATGCCGCCGACTCCGCCCTCGACGACCTCGTCAAATTCGGGTCACTCGCCGCCCGACCCCCAGTTCAGGGTCGTTCGGAAGCGCAACCGCGTCCCTCTGTCCTGCGGGCCCTGCAGGCACCGAAAGTAGGCTATCATCTAATGGATGTTGAGACGCGATGCTGATGCTCGTAGGCTGAAATGCAATCGCGGCCACCCCTGCGACAACTGCACAAAACGGGGAGACACCGCATCATGTACGTACGCAACTCCAGGCAACCGCAAAAAGAGCGCGTCCACCACCGGCTCCGCCACTACTCCAGATGACATGCAAAACCGCATTGACCGTCTTGAAGGATTGGTTCTTTCTTTGATGACCAATGGCGCTCAGAGTGCTGGACCAGCCGCCGCGCAAGCGGCCATTGCAGCCAGCATGAACGGTAGTAACGGCTCCGTCGATCAGCCCTACGACATCAGCCCGGAATCGATACCCGAAGAAGATGCGGGCGACGAGAGCGAGGTTGAGAATGTCACCAAGTCGATTGGCGTCATGAAGGTTGAGAATAACCGTGCTATATTCGCATCGGAGGCGCATTGGTATGCGATACTGGGAGAGGTACGTTACGACGTGCATGTTAGACATGGCCAACCTAATTGTTAGTAGATCTCAGAAGTGAAGAATTACTTCCACGATCACAAGAAGCAGTATGACGAGCAGCTCAAGCGATATAAGGCGGCGCATACGGACGACATGAACGTAGGCACCGCCTTTCTGTTTGGTAGCCAGAAGCCGATGACCCAGCCCGAGCTTCTGCAACGATTTCCTCCCAAGCAGACCGCCGATATCCTCGTTTCGCGATATTTCAATACGTACGATCCGGGGATCCATATAATACATGGGCCGACCTTCCAGAAACAATACGACAGCCATTGGATGAATCCAAATGATACACCTGTCATCTGGCTCGGAATGGTCTTTGCCATGATGACTATAGCGCTGCAATCATATACCCGTGCCGGAGACGAGCCGCCGGAGTACAGGGGGCGGTCATGGGAAATGTCGACCGAGTATCGTGATTACACAGCGCAATGTTTGGCGGCTGCGGATATCACTTCGCCTATCACGAATATGTTGGAGACGATGATCCTACACACACACGCCGATTACGCACGGAGCAGAGATTCTCAAGCTGGCATGATAGTCAGCACCGGGATAATCGTTCGTTTGGCCATGCGAATGGGCCTGCACCGAGACTCTGCGCCTTATGCGGGTATCACGCCCTTTCAAGGAGAGATGCGACGCAGGGTGTGGGCAGCCATTCGCTCCATGGACTTGCTCTTTTCAGCGCAGGCTGGATTGCCACCGGTTGTCCGACCACGCGATACCAACACCGAGATTCCGCGCAATATCTTCGATGACGAATTGTTTGAGGAAATGAGCATCCTACCACCTTCACGATCCGAAGAAGAAGCAACGCCCACCTTGTTCCTCATCAACCGGACGCGCTTGATGTACAAGCTTGGCGAAGCAGTCGAACTTACCGAAGTTCTCACCTGCGCCTCCTACGAAGAAGTCATGAAGCTCGATAGCCAAGCGCGGGAGCTGCATGATAGGATATCACCCCATCTCAAGATACGGTCGATGGACGAGTCAGCGCGAGATCCGTCGACTCTCATAATGCAACGTTTTACGCTCGAATTGCTGTTCCTTAAGATGATATGCTCACTTCACCGGAAGTTCATTTCTGCTTCTAGGGTTAATCCCCGGTTCAGTTATTCAAGACGAGCATGCATCGACGCATCGATGAAGTTGCTCCAACATCAAGCCACACTCCATCGAGAGTGCCAGCCTGGCGGCAGACTACGCAGCGTGAAGTGGTTCATCTCATCACTGACAACGGTTGACTTTCTCCTCGCAGCAATGATAGTGTCCTCAGACCTATATCACACTGCACGACAGGAACGTGCAGGGAGGAGAGACTCGACCGACGTGTACTACTGGAGCGAAGATCGACGGAATGAAATGATCGATGCGATTGAGACAGCCGTGGGCATCTGGGATGGCTTGAAAGAGCACTCCATGGAGGCATACAAAGCGCATGCAACACTGAGCATTATGCTAGGCCAGCTGAAAGGAAGTCAATCGTCAAGACCGCAACCGCAAAGCTTCTCGAATACACCCGCCTTTAACACCTCGACCGCGATGGATGATGCCAATGTGGCACCTGAGCATTCTGCTGCGATGACATTGGGCATGCTTAGCACTGGCGGCATGACCCCTAACTCGGCAAACATGTTCGAAACGCGGTATCCTCCGTCTATGGCAAACCTGTTGAATGATCCGGCGCCGCAACAACCAACTGGCCTGACGCCTAACTTTGGTGCAGCCACCAACGGCGAGGTCCGCGCTCCCAGTCCGTTCTCGAACCTCTTCGGAAGTGGCTTTCAGAACATGGAGTTGCCGAGTGCGGACAACATTGATTGGGTGAGTGAATTGAATCAACGATTACATGAGTCTGCTAATAGTCGACAGAATGCATGGGACTCGTACATCCAAGGCCCGAGCATGGATGCCACGAATTCATTCTTCCCTATGGATCTCGGTGGCATGCCCATGCAGACTGACAGTTTGCCAAACGCCGCATCGACAAGTGGGCAACCCCAGGCAAACATGTTTGCCGCAAATGGGGGACCATTTATGGGGGTGAGTACACCTGTAAATGATATCGATCCTGTATCTGATGACCCACAGGCGCCTCAGGACCCAAAGACATCGTCAGGGGATGGTTATGTGATGGGTTTTGCGATACCAAAGTCTTCTTAACGATCGTTGCATGTTCTGGGAAAGCGGTAGGAAGGTGTTGCCGCTGATGCTTTTGGGTGCATCTGCTTGGCTGGACATCGGACGCTCATTGTGGCGATCTTTGCGGATATGATCTGATCTGTTGATGGCTTTGAATGGGACGATGGGATCTTGGCACCCTGTATCAACACGTATATGACAGGCGTCGGAGAAAAGTATGATATCCACTCTCTTGCTGCATAATATACGCATCTAGCTTAGTGCACTGCACCCCTCCAGCGGACAGTCGCCGCTTAAGACAGGGTCGGGGACCAGCTCAACGAGGATCGATCCATACATGTCTCATAGACCTGTGTATTATCTTTCTCGCACTCTGCTTCGTATCTTCTACAACCTTCTGTAAAACCCAACCAGCAAGCACCAGAGTCTAGACCGACCAGCCTCGGCTGCACGAGATCTGCCCCACCACGATCTCACGCCAGGCCACCCGCGCTTCGCATCGCGGGACCCTGAGGCTCTTCTTGAGGCCCCGAGGCTCGTCGACGCATTCGCACGACATCTCTCTGCGGACAGTGGGCTGCGCGCCAGGTGGGGGCGCCTACGTCACCCGTTGCCCAAGGCTGACGCCTCGTCGGGCGTTTGTTGGACCGGGATCGCGTGTTTGGTCGCAGGATACGGCCGGGCGTACGCCGTACGCAAGGCTGCGACGTGCGCAGCGGCTGCGTTGCGTGGGTATTCAGCTGGGCTGAACCTGCACTCAATCTATACCCACCTTCTCCCTAAAATCTGAATCCTTGAAACCTCCTTCCAAAGACGAGGCGTCTGCAGATATACAGAAGGAAAGCGAAATGGCACAAACAACACCCATATCCCCACCCACCTCCGACCCCTCCTCCGCATCCGCTACAAACGACCCCCCAGTCTCACCGATATCCCGCCAGACTACCTTCCCGCACAAAACCAGCGCAGCCGTCTCCACGCGCACGCCCTTCATCGACACGAGCACGCCTGCGATAAACGCTGCGCCCGTGGAGCTGGATGGCGTGCCTACAAGCCCGGGACCCGTACAACGGCGGGGTACCGAAGAGGAGAAGGACAGGAAAGGGAATGTAGTCAGCCCTGGGCTTGGAGAAGTGGACGAAATTGAAGGAGAGTTCCTGGGCGAGGGCGGGAGGAGTGGGAGGGGGGAGGTCACAGAGGTATGTAGTGTGCACCTGGAGCGCATAGTGTAAGGAGAAGTTGAGCGGATGTACTGACAAGGAGCAGAAGAGGGCAGCCATGCTGGCGAAACGGGGGAAGGATCCAGGCGTTATTGTGGACTTGCCGACTGAGCCTACGGCGGAGGAGGTGCTTGCTGCGAAGGCGACGGAGGGGGTTACGACGCCGGCGGTGGAGGAGCGGTGATAGGGCGGATACCACGGGAAGATGTTTGGGAAAATTGGTTTAGACTTGAGTGTTTGGATACCTCGGGAGTTCTATAATTGCGAATGAAGAGATGACCACGGTGGCTGCCGCTGTCTACTTGGTGATGATGGTCATCATTATTCTTCTGTTGCGCAACATCGCCATTCCAAACACCCCATCCGATCCGACCACAGCGGGCGGAAGTCTATATAAACCCCCTCTTCTTCCCTTCATTCAGCTTTCTTTCCTTACACTTCAGTCACAACTCTTGACGAGTACGAAAAAACAAGGAGTCTATCAATTAATGTCTTCTGTCGCCTTTGCGGTGCCAAAACTCTTTTCCTACTGTTCTATGTGCTCTCTTCTCTCTTGTCCCCCTCTTCCACATCATGGCGGGTTCCAAAGTCCTCCGTCGCGACTTTGATGTCTCGTCCTCCCCCCTCTTCCACAACATGGCGGAGTAACAAGATCCAAGGAAGACAGCGCTATGGCTCTGCTCCTGCCTGTGTTTCCCCCACGAAGAGTCTCAAAATCCTGACACGTGCGATCGATGTCGCTTCCTGGCGCTCGTGCCTATGCATGAACCATAGAAAGCTGTTCGGATTTGCAATATGTGGTCTTCCGGCACTTCTTGCTTGTACTCAAATCGAATTACACATACGAGAGTCCCATGGGTCTTGGATTGTCTTCCTCTCGTGTTGGCTCCTACGCGAACAAGCTTTCAAGATGAACATGGGAGAAAGTACATGTGTTGAAGTCGCGCGATTCTTCAAAAATAGTCATCAACGCATAATGGGAAAAGGCTTGGGGTTCGAGACCATGTCGCCTGCTGGCTTCGAAAGTCATGAGGGGAATCTAGGCTGCTGTTTCCCTTTTCTCCTCGATCCGATTCGATACTCGAAACGATTAGGCAACAATATCATTGGGAACCTCCCTGAGGACCTTTCAAAATGGACAGCCAAGACTACATGTGGGCTCTCCAAGCTCTCTTTCAAAACTACAGAAGAAGAAGATGTGGACTACGAACCTTTCTACGGCGGTTACAAAAAGATTGAGTACATGGCTGATATTGACTTCCCATGGGATCTCTTCAAAATCAAGTTACAAAGCTCATATGGATTCCACTGGCTGTTCCCGAAAGCTCAAAAGATATACGCGATGCGCTTGCTCCTGGCTCTCTCCTAAAACCGTTTCGTAATCAACGTATGTGGACTCTCCTGTCTCCTTCCAAAATTGCAACCTTTTGGAAGACGTGGAAATGTATGGCTCCGGGTTCCTCTTCAGATGACAAAGAGAGCGGCTGCATAAGAGAAGTGTGCTGGTGTTCTTGTGCAATTGCAAAAGGGTTGCTGGGACACTCAATGTCGCCTCTTTCGGCTCCTCTCCTTGCAAAGAAATCCAAATGGTATGGCAAAAGGATGATGCGGTCGTCTCTTGGTGCCTTTGCAGTGACATCGTGCTTTTCAGGACCAAAGATGCAGCAGTACTTCAGGATGTTCCTTGTCGTCCTCGGACGTTTCAAGACCGTGACCAGGAATTCCATGTCCTTATTCTTCCTCTTCTCTTCTCCACCAGGGCTTCTAAAAGCTTCCGACCAAGCGACCGTGTAAGCCTTGTTTGTATGAACTAAGCCAGCAGCGTATCTTGTCGTCCCAGCATTAAAAAAGGGCTTTCTTCAAATCGATGCCCCTCGCCGCGTCTGCGCTCCGCAAGAATCAAGCAGCAAGTTTCATCATGTCTTCCGATTCTTCTCCCCTCTTCTCACATGAGGCGTTTAAAAGTAGCGGACGGCGTGTCGATGAACCTCTTGTGCCCTTCCTGGGGCGAACCTGTCGATTAAACCATCGAAAGAGTCATCTTGTGAAATATGCCGTCCGCCGTCTTTGCCCTATAAAACCTAGACCCGCATGCTATATGCCCGTGTGGCCGTCTCCCTTCTCCACAACGTCTACAAATTTGTGATCGAGGTCGTCATGAGCTTCCTTCCTCAAGCGACGAGGATCCTTCTGTTCGTGGACAAAAATGTCACCGCGCATACTGATGTTCTCTGGTCTCTTCGTGCCTTCCGAAAGCACTAGCTGAGCCGATCATGGCCCGCTCTTTTCTTCCTGGAGACTGCTTTTCACTGGAGTTCCAAAGTAGAGGCAGTAATGGTATGGAGATGTCCGGCTCGTTTGAGGTAACGGTTTCCGAAAGCCCGTGGAGCTGAACTCATGGACCGCTGGCGCTCTTGTGCGTTATAAAACTACACCACCGAGTATATGATGTCGCCCGTCTCTCATATCTACTCTTCTGACAGGCTCAAAGGCCGCGACCGTTCAACCCTATGTGTTCCAAGGTTCCTTTGGGCTTTTGTCAACCATCTAGGATGTTTGAAAAGTCGGACTGCCGAAATGGATGCTACCTGCGATTCTCCTGCCGCGTCAAAAACAAAAGAAGTAACCTTCATGTCTGATGTTCCTTTCTTCTGCGCTCCATCGGTTCCAGAGGAGTTGTTCAGATCACTCGCCCGACCCCTGATCTTTCACACTCTTTGGAGATCTAAATCACAATTGAGCGATGGAACGAACTCCACCCTCCCGAAGCAAAGATTTGGTCATCGAATGCGGTCCCTCTAGACTCGCTACTCATTCAAAAGCTTTCTGGTCGCGGACATGAGAAACATGCAAATTAACAATGCATGTGCTCTGGTGTTTCCGTGCGCTTAACAACCATTGGAAGCTACAATCATTCGCGGACATGTCTTTTCTCGCCTTCTCCTGCCTTGCACCCTAACAGAACTTCAAGTCACCCAACAGTCTGTTTATGGGAGCTCTGGCAGGTCAGTCATGCTCCATGACTGGCAAAACCTGGTTCTTCTCGGACTATGCCTTGTCCCGTCCACTTGCAACTCACAAAATGACAGACGTTTCTTTTATGTTCGTTTCTGTCCCTTGCTTGATCAGATCAGCGGTTCGAAAACGCGACCGTGCGATCCAATGCGGCTCTTTCTGGCTCGGTTCTAGGACGAATGCCTCTAGCTGGGCACTAAACATCAGAGCTAGAAAAGTTATGTGCTCTGTCGTCCTTGGGCGTGTCACTAAAAGAAGAGACTGTGGACAGTACGCTGCTTTTATCTTTCTGCGCCTCGCTGCTCAAGATTCAAGGCGCCCATGATCCGCACCATGCCGTTCTCTCTCGGTCTCTTCCAGTCTCGACCTCATACCATGGCGACTAAAATGGCTGCTCTTGTATTAAAGTACTCTTTCATCTTCGCGCGGTATCCAAGCGAATTCATGCAAGCTTCATGCAGCTTGCGCCTCGACTGGGAACGAGTCACATTTCATGGATATCGGCTTCCTGGCAAAACCTGTCGTCCTGCGCAGTGTCATAAACTCCCCTTCGAACAAGCCATGTAACACGATGCCATGTTTCCTCGACTAGCTTCCTCCCTCACATGAGGACCAAAATGAGAAAGTACCAGAGCAATGTGCCCCCCTCGAAGTGATTTGCTCTACACATGCGAATGAGTCCGTCGTTGGTCCTCAGCGGTACCAAAATCCATGACTCACAGTATGATCGATCTGAACCGGCTTCGATGGCGATCTGTCAAACCACCAATGATCGAGTTCATGTCGTCCTCCCTTGCGCTCTTCGAGGGCAATACCTTCACAGAGCCAGGATGTATATCCGATATGCTCATGGCTCTTATCGCTTCCGTGCGGACCAAGACCATAGGAGTTCAACACGATGTCTCTCTCAACTTCTGTACAACTCCAAGTCAGCTTCGGAGAGTATACAGATGCAGTATCATGTGCGCTTCTTTTCTTTCCATTTAGACATGATCCTCACAGCACTCGCAAAGACTACCTACGCAATGGTTATGTCTTTCGCCGTCCCTGTGTGATTCCTAAACTTGGCAAAGGATACAACATGAAACCTTCCTCTCTGGCATCTCTCCGGTCTACAGTCTTTCCAAATCTGGATACATTTCTACCAATGAGGAACCTCTGTGCTTTGTCTGGATTGAAATTTGCACTGTCCCAAAATGAGGGAGGAACCGCTTTATGCCGTGTGGTCTCTCCTTGCGTCTCAAAGCCCAGAGCAGGACGTCGATGTCGGATCTGGCCCCTGGCCCTCCAACTCACAGCACTCTCAAACTTGAGAGGACGGTTGTAATGCCCCGTGGGTCGCTATCAGAATGAAATATCACTTTTGATAGTTTGTTTCCCATGAGCACATGATACATTACATGCTCCCCGCCATGTGTGTGGCTCCAAAACCTCGTCTTCAAAAGCCCCTTTGGTTAGGAATGATGACTTCTTCTTGCCCGCGCTCTCGTGCCAGAAAAGAAGGATCGGATATTGAATGGCTGTTTTTCAGCACTTCTTGATTGACATTTAGAACTTTGCGCACAAAAGGTCAATCCAGACGCAAATATGACTCGTGCGGTCCCCTTGTCTTCAAGATCACTCAGACAGCTTCGATGGCCGCTCTCTGTCTTGTTCTGTAGCACGAAAGTCTAAAAAGAGTGCTGCAACAAAGTGATGCGGCTCCTTGGTGCTCTGCGGCGGGATGTCTATGAGCACCGAATCTTACCGACGTGACCATCATGCTCTCGGTTTTCTGAGTTAATGTATCAGATTGGTAGTGATGATGGTGCTCAACACCAGTAGTTTGCATGATATTATCTATTGTGCCGATAGCGCGCTCAGAAACTGGTTTATATTAAGTTCTTCAAATTCCTTGAGCTCAGCTATCGTCCTCTGCAAATCCCGGCGGCGGCGCAACATGAACCTCCCAGTACTTCGTGATACTCTCATCCATCTTCTCCTTCTGCTCATCCGTCCTCGTATCATTTCCGTACGACTGATGCGTGGCGCCAATATCGAGCACTCCCTCCCTCGTGCCATCTTTGAGATACTGCAAGAACTCCATGCTCACTCTGACGTACTCTCTCAGCCCTTCTTTCACATTGATCGTAGCCCCCGTGGTCCATGATAACAGAAGCGGCTCGATCAGAGGGGCATCAGTAACGCTAGGATGGGACGTTTTCAGAGAGGTCATGAACCAGGTCGCTCCGCACCGCTTGAGCACGTCAAGGGCGATATCGCGAACAGTGTCGAAATGTGGACGACCGTAGAAGATCGTGTGTGCTTTCGACCAAGAGTCGGAATGGACTATCAGGAGCGGGACGTCGATGTCTGTGTTCAAGCGGCCGGATTCTTTCCCAGGGTCGAGAATGATGCCACCGATGGCAGGATTACGGTATCCGCTGTTGGCTTCGTCTGCTATGGTTTTGTTGGCGCTTTTCAAAGCTTGCATGGCGCCTGTCGCTCCGAAAGAATGCCCTGCTATGATTACTTGATCCATGTCCAGTCGATTCTTCCACTCTTCCAGAGTCTTCCCCTCCTTACGATAGTTCTGGTCGAAGATGTTCCCGCCACTGCCAGCGTTGAGGCCCTTCAGAACGCGGAGAGTTTCTTGAATCTCCGCATCCCGGAAGGCTAACTTTTTGAACCTCCAGTCATCGTTGGAAACCTCGCTGTTCGGATCCTCTGGCCGTAGCTGGGATGCTCTAAATAGGATCACATCCCTCTTCTGACCATCAGGCAGATGCACTGTGGTGCCTGGACAAGATCCGTCTCTATGTTCAATAGCGGCCACGATTACTCCACGACTCGCCAGCTCACCACAATAGGCAGTGTAATCTGTACGAGCGCTTACATCGCCATGAGAAAGCACAACAACAGGCAATTGCTCCGGATTGTCCTTTTCTGAATCATCCAGCAAGGAAACGTCCACCTTGGCGGGAATATCAATGTTGGATGCTAGACCCCAGAGCGCAAAAGTAAAGAGCGGTCTTGAGAAAAAATTGTTGAAATGCGCCGCCTCAGCATAACCCTCCGCAGTCAGACTTATCGGCTTGGGAAACCATTTGTGTCGCGGCTTGGAACTCCGAGCTCCTTTGACAGCGGGGTAGTAGAGCGTGAAGAGCACCGTGTCGAGTTGGAACGCTGGCTTTCCGTCGGCCTTGAAGACTGCATCGACAACTTGCCGGGGATCATGTACAGGAACTTCGAGGTCGATGGTACCAACATCATGGGGACCGGTATATCGCGGAAGCTTTGAGGCGAAAAGAGGCGACGAGAAAATGTAGCAATATAGGATATAGAGGGCTGCGATGGCACACAGAATATAACGTACAGTAAATCGGGGTCGGATTAAGTCTACCACTCGCTGTAGCCATGGGGTACGATTATCGTCCAGCCATCGAGGCAATGCTTTCGTGCCGTCAGTAGCTCTCTGAAGCCATTTGCCACCGAATGCCGGTGCGTCTTGTAGCCATCGTGGCCGCGTATCACTCAATCCATGGTCCGACTCCAAAGGTAAAGGTGAATCCGGCTCTTCCGCGATAGCCGTTTCGTCCTCGTAAGAATCTAACTCAACGTCGTCGTGGTACACTTCGGGCGTTGTCATGATTTATTGGTATGTTCATGACTCTGTAAAAATATCTGGAAACAATAACAGCTGTATTGTTGGAACCTCGGACGATGATGTATGACGACACTTGTGGACTCGACAAGCGATGGAGGCGCTAGTCTGGAACCAATCAATGGAGAGGCACGTGTTCGATCACGTGAACTGACCTTTCCCATTCAGCAAAGCGTCAGCGAAGAGTTATTGACGTTGATGACGGGCTTGAAGATGAAAACGCCTTTGTAGTCAGAGAATGCGGTGGTAGTACTCTGCCAGCTTGAGATGGGCGCCACTTCTATGGACGGCGAAGCGTAGCATCAATACCATAGGCTGCGATCGATCGTTATTGTGTGTGTGAGGAAATTACGCTTGATAAAACTGCACCAATATCTATGTTTGAACATTTCTGAATTTGTAAACTGCCGCGATTGCGATGCTAGTCTGGTATATACACGAATAAAACGTCCCTGGCGCCGTATAAACATCGTCTGAACGTCATGCCCTTCCAATTATTACCAAGAGGCGCTTAATCAAACTTGTTCTGGTTCGCATTTTGTCTCAACATGGTAGAATCCGGCTTGTACTTCTTCGAGAGCAACCGCACATCGTATTCGACATCGAGCACGGCGCCGTTCTTTTCGTTCTCGACGGGCTTGAAATCCAAGAGGAGATCATCCTTGACCGCGCAGACGGTGTCAGTCTCAAGGTAAGGGTCGTCGTTGGGGTACAATTGAACGGTTACGTCGATATAATCGGGATGCGTGACCATGGCGTGGATGTGCGCGGGACGCCACGGGTGGCGGCCCATGATCTTGAGTAGGTCGGCGGAGGGACCAGATGTGTCGATGGCGTATTCGGTGGGCTTGAGGCAGTAGAACCAGAACTTGCCTTCCTCGTCGGTTTTGAACTTGCCGCGGAGGTTGTGCCGGGTCTGGTTCTCGGGGTCGAAGACGTCGTACTTGCCGTTAGTGCTGGCCTGCCACATGTCGAAAACGGCTCCTGGGATACCCTTTCCTGTGTCGACATCCCTGATGACGCCGTGGAAGAATGTGAGCTGACCATCTTTGGGCATGTTTTGGACGACGCTGGCACCGAGCTCGCGGAAGGGAGTTTCGGGGGACCAGAAAGGTCCGAGGATGGTGGAGGAGGTGGCTTGTGTGGGGTGCTCGACATCGGTGACGACTGTGTGGTTGATTTCATCTACGAGGCTGTTGCGCGATTAGCCACAGTTCATTGAATGCGACAATTGTCCCAAAGTGAGAGGAAGCACTTACGATTCGACGCCGAGAATATCGCACACCCGCCATGCTTCATTTCGGTTCTTCTGGTAGGCCTGACCGATGGCATTGACGTAGTTGACGCCGATGATCCACTCCTCCTGTGTGAGCTCCACCTCGCGACAGAAGTCGTGCAGGTGGGTGATTAATGAGGTAAGGATTTCTCTGTGGCGGGGTTTTGTCTCCGGGCTCATTAGGCCGATGACATGTTCTGTGAAGTTTGGATCGAATTTGCTTTTATTGCTCTTGACGCCAGGGCCCGTCGGGTGAGGAGCGCCGTTCGTTGCCATTGTGGGTTTGGAAGCGTCGTGGGTTGAAGGAAAACTGAGATAGGTGATCCGGAGATTCGTTAGAAAATGGAGAGGAGAGAAATAAGAGGGATGACGATTGATTTAAGCCTGCGCTGGAGACCGCAGTCCCTTTATAATTGAAAGAGTACCTAGTAGCAAAGCCGAGAAGCGCTGCGGGTCATGCGACGAATCGTACGGTGCCGCTTGCATAGGTTCGGTAGTTGACTATGGCAAGGTCACGATTGGGCGCCTGCCGCGGGGCAGATCCAGTCGGATCTTGAACTCGGTCTTTGCCTACAACCGCACGAACAGGGCAAAATCAACGGATTCAAGGAGAGCAAAGTAATCCGACAACAGTTAAGAGCACTGTGACTGTCTTTCATAGAATGGTAACTTGATCTCGTTGTGCTAGGCCACGGAAATAACTGTGTGTCGCAATTTCGCGGCTCTGTCACCCCGCCAGAGTATACCCTTGCCGCGGGGTCTCGAAGAAGGATAAGGGCAGAGCCGGCGGAAGAGCCATCTTCCACCGCGCTAAAACCCCGCTATAGCCTAGCGCCATTGGCGTTCACCTTCGGCAAGCAATAACCGGTTCGCTAGCCATCAGAACATCTGGGGAAGCGTGCGCCTCCCGCTTGGTGTTTTACATCTACTTTACTTTAAAGCATCCCATTGGTTCCACGAACAAGATGCACGCTGAATACTCTTTATTTTCACGAATTTCATCTTCAGTCAACAAACGCGTACGATGCCCGACAGAACGACACAAGGACACAGATCAGCCAATAGGCATTCCAAATCTGTCTCAATTTCTCATGGATCGCGTTCAGAATCGGGTTGACAACGTCATGTATGAAAATGTAAACCCAGCCACATGCATTACCGTTCGAATAGTCGATGATCAGAAGAGACCTGCCACAAGGAAAATCCGGTATAGACGACTGAATCTTCGAGGACGAAGCGTTACGCTGAGGGATACATGCACATTGAACCTAGCATATTCCAGAAAGGCCTTTGTTGGTTCAAGTGAGTGAGATGGGCATTTTCAGAGCATATCGCGATTGGACCCTAAGACGCGCCGTTAACCACATAGTGGTTTACGATTTCGAACGATTTGACTGAACACGGATGATTATGGACATCCAGCTCTCCTTGTAAACAAGTCCAGAGTGGGGCTTGGGGCTGTTCTGGTAGGTGGGACTTTCGTCGCGAAGTTCGTTCCTTTGCTTGACCGAGCTGGCGTAGATCAACACCCCACAGCTTGGACTTACCGGAGAATACGCCGAGCCACACGAGCCTCATACGCCTCGTACCCGATCTCTGGTTGTTGCGAGTCCTGTAAATGCAACACTGGGCTTCTGCAGTTCCCAAACAGCAAAACTACGACAATGCATGGACTGCTCAACATCAAGTACCATAGATAGTGGATCCTTGCGCCTGTGAAAATGAAAATACCCAGTCAACATCAAGGGAAGGAGCTCTGGCTTGCTCCAGTACTCTTCGACTCTTCAATGAAGCTCTAGCTGCAGAACCAAGCAAACTAGCGGCATTTCAGTCCTTGTAGGTGCCGCTCCAAGCAACCTCAAAAGAAGCACAGCCCCAAAGTATATTCTGCGATTCGGATTAGCACTGATCAGTTGCTCTGCACCGTCAAAACAGTGAAGTCGTTCAAGGTTAGCGCACTCTGGCGATAAGCTTAAAGCTAGCGCAAGATCACATCGGCGGCTCTGCAGATCCCCATTCGATTGCCGTTCCCGCGGACGCTCGAAAGTGACGTTGCAAGCCTCCTGGCACTTCTTTTGGCGAGGCCAAGATCCACTTCAGCTGAGGTGGGTAATTCGTAGCGTCCGAAGTCCTCATTTGGGTGCCGATCACTAACCTCGCCGGGAGATTTCGATAGTCTGGATCACGGAGATGAATTACAATGAGTTCAATTGGCTTCAAGCCCACCTCCCAAGGGGCCACGACAGATTCGCGACGATAAACCCTGTTACATATCATCAACGATCAATATGCTTACGGCGATTGGTGGACTTCTCGAGAAAGATCCAAGAAGACAACGCATGAAGCACAGTAATTTGCACGAGTTTGGGAAAGGTATACTTACTTTGAAGATGCTGTGACCAAGCAGCAAATCCACGACGATCAGAGTCAGTCCAGCAGTGCATTAATTGGGGCCTCTCGATAGAAACCGCAAAGTTGTGACCTGCCAAATCAACGTGAGCTACGCCAGTGAGACTTCGGTGATATCCCACGATCATTTATCAAGCCACATTGTTGTCCCGGACCAAGCGCCACAAGTGCACTGGGCAAGTACTCTTGCCTAGAGATCAGTGCCACTAAAATTATTGCGGGGCCCCGAATCAATGGACAATCTGAAATCGCATGCTGAGAACACCCCTGTAGATCGGGCTTTTGGCTCGCTAAACGGCGTGGAGGCGGGCTGTAATCCATGCGCCCAGGCCGCTACCTGGCTAGATACCTTTGCTCACGGTCAAGCGTCTGACGATCAAGATGTTAGTAGCACTCTGGGATGCTCCGCTCAAGATATTACCTCGCCGATGTGCAAGAAGATCTGCCAGAATGGCAAACATGACGTTGGTCACCAAACCGCTGGCTTTTGAGTTCAGATCCGAATGCGATGGTCCCCAAGATCAAGATTACAGATATAAAGAAGACTCGATGCTACCTGTGTAGACTCGATGCTACCTGTGTAGACTCAGACTTCTCACCAGCTGTGCGACTTGACTTGGATGATTGTGGAACTTACATCGCTACCATGAAGTTCACACAGGTTTTGCTGCTCGCCCTTCCGGCTCTCTCAGCCGCCCACCCTGGCATGTCCAATGCCGACGTGGAAAAATTCCTTCGCAAGCGACAAATCGACGAAGCTGCCCTGCAGGAGAGGCAGCTCCTCGGTGGTTTGATTGGCACGGTCCAGGCATTGACCAACACTGTGAGCGGGCTTTTGGGTGCTGTTGCCAACAACATCTCTCCCGACAACAAGCGACCGGAACCAGGCTACGATTTCCAAGCCCCTGGCCCTGACGATTCTCGCGGACCCTGCCCTGGCCTTAACCTGTTAGCTAACCACGGCTACCTTCCGCGTAATGGATATGTTACTTTCCAACAAGTCCTTGAGGCGACCTCGCGAGGTTTCAATATGGGGGCTGATCTAACCACTGTGCTTGCAACCTTTGCCGTTCTTGCCGACGGCGATATCGCCTCCGAGAGCTTCTACCTTGGCTCTCTCACGGGTGCTGATGGTCTCAACCGTCACTCCACTGTCGAGGCGGATGTTTCTCCCAACCGCGAAGGTGATTTAATCCTTACTCATACCATGAAACCGTATTGACCGCAAATAGACTACTACAACGGCTGCGGTGACAACCACCACCTTTCCTCCCGTATGTTCAAGCAGAACGTTGGATTCGCTGCCGCCGATTCCAGCAAGCAGTTCACAATGGAAGTGATGGCTAAGCAGTACGCTGCCAACGCCCAATTCTCCAAGGACAACAACCCCTACCTTTACTACTTTCCCTTCCCTCAAATCGTCTCCCTAGGTGCATTTGCCTTCTATCCCAACTTCTTCTCCAACGGTACATACGGAGCAGGCGGTGTCGCCAACTACGAATCCATCTCGTCTATCGTCGGCGCTGAATACGACTCTGAGGCCGGTAACTTCAAGTACGTTCCTGAAAGGTGGCCCGACAATTGGTACCGCCGCGCAACTCCCTACGGCGCCGTCCAAGCCCTCACCGACGGTTTCCTCAAGATCTACACTGCCAACGTGATCGTACCGGCAGTTGCCCAGGTGGGCACTGATAATTTGAGCGTGCAGACGCTCCTCTGCGACGTGTATCAGGGTATCAACTCGATTACGCCGCTCATCGCTGCCGGAAGCCTCGAAGATAAATCCAAGCTCGTCACTTGGGCGACCAACAAGCTACTCCCTGTTCTTGGCAAGGATACTGCCCTGGGATGCCCCGACAGCACTTTGTCTCCTAATGCTCAGGACATTCTGTTCCCTAATGCCGACAAGGTCGGTGGACCGGAGAAGGCGCCACCGAAATCGGATGCGAAGACTGGCAACAACGTGTACAACAATGTGTATTTTGAGAGTGCACCAGTGAAGCCGGCTTGCTAGATGCTTGATGAGACATGTTCCATGGAGGAGCAAGTACTTTCTCATGTATATATGTTCTCCATATATGTTCCCAAGGACACAATACCTTAATTAATGAATCACGAAAGTAGCTCACTTTGCCACCCATTTATTTTTTGAAACCTAAGTACAAGTATGATTTCTTACCATGGCTTACCTGTATTCGATGTCCACCACGTAGCGCTCTACGGCACCGCTCGGGAATCGCTGATTGTCTCATGGAAAATTATGCCGTGATGTTCGTGAAGCTTCCAGAGTTACTGGGACGTTCCGCCATTGCAGCTGCAGCCTCGCGTTTTCGCTGTGACGAGCTAGCTCGGCCCTCGCGCCTACGTCATGTCCGAAGCGCAACTACGCCGCACTGAACGCCAATGAGCCTTGCCGAAGTTGCAGCTCGATGCTCGCCTTCTTGAGCAACGTGTAAGCGCGAGAGGAGGAAGATGACTTATGAATGACCGGAAGTGGGTTACTGTGCATCCGGCTACGATGATGAATACGCCCGGCGGCTTACGTGATGGTTAAGCTGCAGTGCCAACCCTTAGGCAACGACAGCACGTGTGTCAAAACTATTTATACCACGCTCCTCCTCTACGCATGTATTTCTCTCCTATACCGACAGCAACAGTCAATCTCTTGCAAGCTTTGAACATTACCTTATCTGATTCGCCAGCATCAACAGTTTCACCTCTCAATAACTCGTAGACCCCGTCGAAACAACACGCACGTGACAGCGGCATACGAAATGTCTATCCGCGCCGGCGTTGTCAAGTCCTGGGGTAATACGCCGGTGTACGACAGTATCAACCTCCCGGCTCCCTCAAATGATCAGGTCCGCGTCAAAGTCCTTGGTGCTGGCGTACATACATTAGTCCGATCCCGCGCCGCTGGGAAACACTTCTCTGTGGCCGGAAAGAACCCACCTCACGTACCAGGCACCGATGGTGTAGGAATCATCCCTGAGACCAACCAGCTCGTTTACTTCAACGCACTCTTGTCACCAACAGGATCACTCGCGCAAGAGATCAACGTAGGGAAACGCGATGTCTTTCCTCTGCCAGCAGGCGCGGATCCGGACACGATTGCTGTGCTCGTCAACCCAGCCATGAGCTCATGGATGGCGCTGACGGCGAGAGCAGGCGTTCAGCCTGGGAGCGGCGTGAAGGTGGCGATTGTCGGCGCGACAGGTGTGAGCGGTCAGACTGCGGTACAGATCAGCAAGGCTTTCGGTGCGAGTGAGATCGTTACCATTGGAAAGCCTGGACCTAAGCTGGAGAAGACAAAAGAGCTTGGAGCCACTGCCCTGATTCCTCTAGCGGAGAATCTCACCGACACTGACTTCTCTACTGCAGCGGGTGTGGACGTTGTTCTGGACTACCTTTGGGGTGACGTCTCTTCAGCAGCATTTGCGGGCATCATCAAAGCTCGTCAGAATAAAAGCCAGCGCCTAAACTGGGTGGAGATTGGATCTTTAGCTGGTGAAACGCAAGCGATATCCGCGAGTCTTCTGCGGTCAGCAAACGTAGCTTTACTGGGCTGCGCACCCGGCAGCTGGACATTTCCGGAGCTGTACGGTCAGATGCCAGCGATGCTAGAGGCGCTTGTCAAGGGAGGTGTCAAGACAGATTTCGCTGTCAAGAAGCTGGAAGATGTGGAGGGCTGGTGGAATGAGACAGGTGGCCCAAGACCGCTCGTAAAGCCTTGATGTTTGGGATAGGAATTTCCAACTTTTCACTTTTGCTCTGGTATGGAGCAGATGCAGACTGGTAGTTGTAGTTTTGGGCACCGCATAGTAATAATAACAGAACAGTCGCATAAGGCGCTGCCGTAAACTCCAGTCAAGTCATTCAAATCGCAGTTTGCTCGCAAGAGCTTCTACACGTTATCAACATGCGCCTCGTTCAATTGGCTCATTCATATCAAATCCCATTCTCAACGAGTTCCATGCCGCACCTTTCTCATTTTCAAAAGTTTTTATCATACACAATCTCACGCATGACTATATAAACTTATGGCATATATCCATCGTGTATTTTACCCCGACCACGGATATTGAAGCCTGAAATCATCTGATGCATGCATACTCGTAATCGCAATAGGCACCGCATCCATCATCTCACGAATGTCCAAGTTCCATCATCACTGATCCTCGCAAGCCACGCCCCTCTCAACCAAGACGTGCGCCCATCGACCAACCACTGTTTTCGCCTGTGCAGGGCTAGTGTCGTATATCTCGTATTTTGGCGCGACGGTCGGCGACACATTAACGCCACGCACATGACCGCGTGTCGCGGACGCGTGCCCTCAGACATTGATTCGTCGACGCGTTCCGTGTGCGACTTGCTCAGGCTAACCCCTCGTTCTGGCCTCAGTACGTGCGTGTTCGCTTGTCGAATACTTGTCATGGTGGCTCAAAAGCGTCTGACTCACTGGAAATCGTGAAGCAGTCAAAGATTGACCTATAAAGATCGCTGCCTGCGGCGATGATCAGGCATATACATCATACGCTCCGTCCATCAACTGAGCAAGTCGAGTCTTTTCCCTGTCAATAGCAATGTCTTCCGTCGACGCTTCAGAAACTCCTACTACGCCAAGCGCCACTTACACTGGTTCATGTCATTGCGGTCACTTTACCTATACGGTCACACAATCTCCCCCTCTCGATAATCCATCATGCGAAGTGACCGACTGCAACTGTAGCATCTGCTCTCGCAATGGATACCTTTTCATCTACCCAAGTGAAAAGAACGTCACGTCCACGAGCGGCGCGAAAGGCGAATTCAAAGTACGTTGATAGCTTTGTTCTGCTCGCGAGACTCAGATTGAAGCTGATATGTTTGTAGAAGTATTATTTCGGGACCCGTAAGTTCGCGCATTACTTCTGCGCTACGTGCGGTTCGAGCTGCATGGCGGAAAGCGAGGATCCGAATATGTACCCGGGGATTATAGCGGTCAATGTGAGGATGCTCCACGACCTGGACTTGAACAGCTTGAATCTAAAGTCGGTTGACGGGAAGCGAATTTGAAGGAGCAATCGTGATCGCACTGGTTTGAGAAGAGAACTGAATTGCCCAAATAATCGCTGAGGATGGATGAAAGGAACGATGGCGCGGTATTATGAACTTGAGCATTATTCATCATCATATCTTCGTCTTAACAGTCTCGTTCTGAAGTATGCGCGAATCATGGTGGAATGCTACATTTCATCCGTGTCGTCGCCGCAAAGTGCCTCCAGCCCACGATCAACGCTTTATCCTGGTTCTTAGTATCTCACGCCAGCATTCCCCGCCGCGTAATTTCGTTCCGTTTTCGAAACGATGTACCAAGCGTGTAACACACCCGGAATCCAGCCTAGAATAGATAGACAGATATTGATAAGGAAGTCGGCGCCGCAGCCCCTCTTGAGGAAGACCGGAACAGGCGGAAGGAAGAGAGCAAGGAAGTAGAGAAGGACATCGCTCTATTACACGCGTTAGAGACAGGATACTTGAAGGCCAGGGAGGTTTTACTGTTGATGATGGTTGGCGCGCCATCGTGTTCGTGCGAATAGACGGGGAGACGGGCAGTCGTGATTGGTGCGCGTTGCTCGTGCTGGTGGATTGCAGAGGTAGGTTTGTTGTGGCGGAGAAATGTCTGTGTAGCTTCAGAGCCAGGAGTTCGCTCTTTAAATTCGCAAGCTGGCAACCTTTTCGCAACCCAGCATCAAGCCATGTGATGACGCGGTTTCGACCAAGGTCGTGGACCCGCACCCCTGTTCCTGGAACGCTCGGAAGCGCTAAATCCGCTGCGCTTCATCACAGCCATGCCGTTTGCCGGCATATTAAACCTGGAACAATGAATGAAGTTGCAGTCTACCAAAATTTCGCCGCTGTGTAGCACAGCCACATATGATTACGCTGAGTCTCTGTCGTACGCCACGGCTTCCGAGATGCTTTCACATACAACCAGGATCGTAACAATAACCGCACACGTACACGGACGCTTGACAGTGGCGTTGAGGCTTGTCCAATGGCCATTGCAAAGGACTTACGAAACGAAGCGTCTAACCATCTCTTGTCTTCAGCAATGGCCGAGAGAACAGACCTACCAATATCTTACTTTCAGAATACTCGGATTTCGTTCATTCAATTCGGCTTTCTAGTCATGGGCCTCGTCTTCTAGAGTACGTGATTTTCATGCCACAATTTCGAAAGTTTCTTCTTCAATCGAAATGCTACGCAACGAATCGTTACGTACTCGAACTATTCAATGTCTGCCTTACTTTCAAAAACATTTGGGCGGTGCCACCAGCTTGCGGAAACGAAGGTTGTATCAGTTCCTCTGTAGTCGCATCGCGTTGCCACCTACACGCATAGGTGTTCGCCTACAGTCCATGTCCACCCTATCTAAAGGGCTTCCTCCAGTTATACCTCTACCACTTCGATTCGGCCATCCAACTTGATCTGCATCCTATCGTCATCGCTAGCCAATTTCACTGATGGATGTAGCGTAGAAGTCAGTTGCCCTCGATCTATCTCCAAGTCTCTGCGTGGCGATCATGGCCGTCAGACAATTTCGTGACATCGGTCTCAGCCCCGAGACTTTCGACCGAAGATCCGAAGTGGCATTGCAGAGACTGGCGGCGTTCGACATGCCAATTAGAGGTGATAACGCTCAGGGTGAGATATTCAACCTCACAAGGCCCGACGTGCGCATGGTAAGTCATGCACGAAGGAGTCTGAACGAGCGTGCGGTTGGTACCGTTTTGATCTTCATTGGAGACGTGCGATGGGATCTAGACTTTAGTGTTTCATCTAGCGGGACACTGGCGGGCCTGAAGTGGTCAGAAGCAATTCACGAGCATCGAATCCTTCGCATAGATGATAAACGAGAGGAGGATTAGGCTAGCTGCCGTTGGTAGCCTACAGATTACTCTGAATGACATCAATCGGTTCAGATTATGCTTCCAAGCTGAAGTTGACACATGCCCCAGCTTTGATACCATTGTATTCAGCACGTTTCTAGCTCATCGTAGCTAGCTCTCTTTTTACCTCTCGCTCAAGCTAAGTACCATAATACTCAAGCATACGGATACTAAATTGTACCCTATTGTGTGCCTGCACATGATCGTCCAGCGCTTGCCTGAATCCTCGAAACAAGATGATCAAGATCAAAGTTAGCCTTCTAGGTCCAAGGCCGATTTGCTGTTTGAAGCTAACAACGCGCACTACGCTGTAGTTGACATGGACTCGAATGCACCAAAAAGTAAGAGCTAAGATCTTAAGCTCATGCTCAAGAACAGGACCTAGTTCCTGGTCCCTGGGTAGGCTGAGAAAGGATGTAAAAGGATCACCACAAAGGCGGGGTCCTTACCGAAGCATTGATCGCTCCTTCAACTTAGACAGAGGACCCAATGGCATCAGACTTAGGTACTAGTGTCGTAATACATAGGTCTTCTGCACCTCGAGTTTAACTGGATGCGGTAGGTAACACAATGTAAATTCATTGATCCCTCCGCGGAACATATCCCCAACGCTGAGCAGCTAATCACCCACACGGACTCAATGTTTCAGAGTTAGCCAATAGTCAATACCGTTGCGCTTTAGCATCATGCGGTACGCGTTTTGTTCCCGTGTGGCGGGGGCTAAGGCGCCCAGTTCCCGCGCAAAAGATCCCAGTCATCTCTAGATCCGTAGTCGCTGCATTCTGCGAGGTGGTCAAGCATTGTTTCGAATGCTTATTTTGTTGGACGCATGTCTTGGTCAGTAGGCTATGGCACGGACATAGATCGGGGCCGTCACTAGTGTGGTGAGATTCATATTGATGTAGTAAAGTGCATACTCGTATACTAACATAGGTAAAGGTCAAATTCGTGGGGTGGAGTCTATTCTAGTCGTATAGTTGATTCATCCACCTGTCAGTGATAGAATGAATAAAGTCGCCCTTTACCAAAAACGTAACGTATCCACAGAGCTTACTGACTCTGAGCTTGATATCGATGTTGATCGATGTTATTCCATTGATGGACGGAGAAGAAGGCCGCTTCTCGAGTATTCGGAGTTTCAGACTGAGGGATGAGGTCAGGTTCCTCTTTGACGATCCTTCGTACAGCTGACGAGAGATGAGGTTGAACTATGTTGCGACGACCAATTGATCCCTCACGGTGCCATTCCAGCCATATCGTTCATGATGGCATATCCTTGCATTCATTGATGACGGACTACGTTTGAGAGAGCTTGAGATGTATATAAAGTCGACTTGTGTCCTCTACAGCTCCCTCTGCCAACCAACATCTCACACTCACCCATCGAGCTGCGAAACCCAAACACAAAACCCTCCCTACAAAACCACCATCCCCTTCCAGCCACTATGCGTTTTACCGCTATCCTTGCTGTCCTCGCTGTCACAGCGTCTGCAGCCCCTGCGACCTCTAGAAGTCTCGCTGTTTTGAAGCGAGATGTAGCTGCTGGTAGGTAACAATATTGTCATCCTATCATCTTTACCACAGCAGTCGTGCACTTCGAAGTTCCAGCTAACAAGTCTTTTAACAGCTGCCGACGCTTGCAGGGACCTTGATGCCTACCAAACCTGCACTGCCAATTGCAGCGGCCTTGCTCCAGGCTTTGCCTGCACCCTCGACTGCCTCATCGCTTACTGCGCCTAGCTTTCTGTAGCTAGCTTGAGGTCATAGTGCCGCTCCAGGGCTTTGGAGCGAATCGCACATGTCGACGGCGGAACGCAGTGGTCATTTCTCATCTTGTTGGGCTACTTGCCAAGCAGCCCTTTTCATGTACCTTTATCAGGGCCACCAGTGGCAGTTGGGTCGTTCTCAGGGGTACACGTGGCCTATCAAGTATTGAAGCCTGTAGGGAGGCTAGCCGCTCGTTACTTCTTCTGTACATAAACTGCAAATGATATACTCCGCAGCAAAGTCACGCTTTCGACTTGTCCTGACCGAAAAATAACTCTTTGATTAGACCAGTCAGAGCTGGCCATCGAGTTTGAACTGTAACGATTGAAAACCTCCCTTTGTTTCCTAATTATAGCGAAGACAATTCCACCTGCGTAGTCAACTCAACACGAAAAGTCACTTCACTGAAATCAAATAGTCTCCAAACGGTTACTCGCTTATATGGGCTATTTGATATCCGAGAAAACAGTATAAGCGGATTTAGAGACGGAGGGGAGTAGATGATGCATATGACGCTTGAGGTGCACTCACCGGCATTGGGATCAGAAAGAAAAGGAACAATGAAGCCACTTTGGACGAGGCTCCGTAATACAACTGGACTGTGCACCAAACAGCATGCACTACTGTTATGGACTGAAAATCTACGTTGTTGGTGTTAATATTGATAGCTGATATTCACCGTTCGCTCGAATACTATCCTGCTGCAAATCTCTTGCCAACAATCACCACGGTGTTACTAACGACACCGATATGCACTCAGATGCAGCCCCATGCTAAGACACCATCGTCCAGAACAGCTTTTATCCGCTATCTACTTCGGTAGTCGCATCGTGTTTTCACCTCTTCTCCCCGGCTAGATGCCCTCGTGGAATCGTCAAGGGGTGTTACTACGCCCCTGTTCACATGTAAATTGAGTTAACTGGCCCGAATTCACCATAAACAGGCGTCAGCTACCTATCACCGACGCCTTGAGCACGCCTGTGGAACTCAAAGTACACCGTCAGATGAGTATCGACCTGGAACCTCTTAGTCCTCATATAGTCCATCGTATAGCCTTCTTCAAGCTGCGCGTGCATATTGTTTTGAACATAGTGCAACAAGACGGTGAGAGATGGATTGGGTATGGGGACTGCAATACGGGCCGTAGTCGGGGTGGTTGGGTCTCTAATCCCGCCTTGTGTCGACCGCCCGCCGTGACTCGATCGTTTGCCTTGAAGAGTGACCGTCACACTGGTATAGCGCCTCTGGTCGATAATTCTGTACTCGCCGTCGAGTTGAATGCCTGTAGGGTACTTCAAGTTTAGGCCCTTGACGATACGTTCGCAATCACTCTGGAACAGGGCGAAGGCTTGCTTGATTTGTGTTTGCTTCTCTTCGTTTGATTGGATACCGTAGTTTCCCGAAGTATCAGAACCGCTCATTGTAGTCCCTTCGCTTGTTGTCGAGCTCATGTTTTGGCTTTGACGTTTCCTTCGGAGAGTTCTGAGAGGCGCAAGCGCGGGTTCGGAACGGGAAGGTAGGACACCAGGCGACTCCGATATTTAGCGTTTGGTTGTTGCGTAGCAGGGACGATCTCTATGTGGTGCAGAAGACACCGAATGCTGTTTCCGGCTTTGTTTCAAACGGTCTGCAACTGCCGCTACGTGGAGCCTAGAGAAAGATGTCTCTGACTGTGTAGCCTTGCATGCCGTCATCCATGGGTAATACGTCAGGTTGGAGGATGGTGAGGTGTCGAGTTCGCAGCTCGTACTTGAGGAAGTCGTATGGTAAGTCAATCTAGACAGTGCGTAGGGGTAATTCGGAGGCGGACAAAGCCGCAGTCCAGGCTTTACATATATGAAAGAATTTGCAGGCATAATCGGCTACCCCTGGATGCCATCATATCTCCACGGGCTCCACAACCCGCAAAATTGTCTAGCACCGCCGCCGTTGTAAGATGCAGTAACTATGCTGCAAGATAGGCGCGTCGGTGTGAATCCTTTGCCGCGGCAGATTGCTTTATGGTCACATGGCCACCAATGCCTACGTGTCACCACATGACACTTCAGCAGTAAACATGATTACGAGTGGCGAACGTCATGGAAAGTACCTTCATATCATACTTTGAAATTCGAAAGACAGCCTTCACTCTGAAGAAGCCTCCATGTTTGCACCGAGAAATATCCAATTTGTCGGAGCCTTCTCGGACTATGTTCAACAGCTGTTAGGCCCCCTTCAAACAAGTGCTTGACAGACCTCGCTACCTTTTGAAGGGTAAACCCGTGTAAAATCCGTTGTAATCTACCCTCAAGCAGATCGTATACGGAAAGAGGTGGGTACACAATGTCCACAAAGGGGAAGTGAATACATGCGCTAGGGCGAATGAGGCGCCGGAATACGAAACCAAGATAGGGAAGAGGACCCACGATAGCCGATATACCACTGCACCATGTCAACTCATTATCTTTTGATCTTTTCCTGCAGGTACCGGGTAACCAGCTCCACAAAGTAGCCACGGCGGCAATTCGCCAGGAGGACCAATGGTGAAACAAGATCCAAATTATTACATCAAAGTCAGAACGACTTGGATCAGATTACTATCTTCCAGGCACTACCGTAGAAGCTGTCACCCTAACTCAGCCTAGCGTATATCAGTACCCCATCTTCGTCTTGTGATCCGGTCACGCTTATCACTGTCTATGTCCGTACTAGGGCCAACTACGTTAGTCGAACGGTTATACTTGGTTTTCCACGGTATAAAGCAAGCCGAGATCATCCCAAAGGATGCGATTCTGAGCGTGTACATACATATTTGATCACCCCACCTGAAAGTTTATTCAATACAAATTCGTGGATCGAACCTGCTGGAAGAGACCCAACCTAAATAGCTAGGATACGACTGGACGTGACTGCATCGTGCGGTCACTACCTTGCCACGACATCCATAATCTTAACCGGACTTCCAGATGTATCACCGCTGCATTCTGTCTAGCATAACTTCACCTCCGCATCCATTAGCGAGCTTGCAATCGATAGTTCCCAAAGCGAATGTGGCTGCAGTAACATGTCTAGCAGACTCCATCAATCATATGCACGGCCGTCATCCGGCGGAGCCTTCACCTGCCGCACTCTGACGATTGAGCAGACAACACATCAAGATGCAAAACCAAATTTTACGATGCTGATATAGTGAGAGACGCCAACTGCTCACTCTCGACCAGTCAATACATCAACCCTTCCCCTATGCAATAAAGCTACAGCAGCAGAATAGGTATATAACGGCGCTCGAACGAAACGAAAATGCAATCCGAACCAGAGCAAGCAGAACAATGCGACACAGACCCTCCTTTTCCAACCCAATTTCCCAATCATCCGTCAATATCAACATAATATCATAACCATAACATCATATACAAAACCAATTACTTCCAAAACTTGAACTTACTCTTCTTTGGGGGCACAAAACTCTCCACGCTATCCCCATCATCTCCCGTGCGATAACTCCTCTCATCGGCACTATCCTCCTCATCGCTATCTGCATACTTCCCTCTGCCTAAATACTTTGCTCCAACGCCCGCGGACCCATTCCTCGCACCCTGCGCAAAGTACCCGTCGCCGCCAGTGTCGTCCCTTGCCTGCATGTCGCGTCTCGAGTACGGACTCTCAGGCCCTGCACCTACGATAGCCGGATGCGGCGGATAGCTATCGCGCTTGGAGCGACTGGGCGTGTGCGCAAGTACATGCGCCTCATGCTCGAATCTCTCGCCACGGTGCTGGTTGAGGATGCCGCCCATGCTGCGCCTGTGGACCTTGGAGTCTGGATCCTGTGGATGAGGATATGATTGTTCCTCTGAGCGTCGGGTCGGTAATTGGGATGAGTGGGATGCGTTGGTGTTGGGCACCCGGGAGGAGCCTGAGCGGGACGGAAGAGCGGCGGTCTGCGTTTGGACATTGTTGTAGGTAGCTACGGGGGCACTGACGTGTCGTTGTCGTTGGGCCGCCACAGACTCCCATGCAGAAGTCGACGGGGCGCTCGGCGCATGATGCGAGGAGCCGATATCTACGCTTTGTCGGCGGTTTTGGGGGTCGCTTGGTGCGGCGCGGCCGGATGCGGGTCCTGTATCTGTGGGAATATGAGGGTCAGCATGAGGTTGGACTTGAGAGGAAGCGCGCTTGCGGTTTGTAAAGCCTGGGATGATGATCCTCGGGCCCACTGTGTACCTCTGACGTGCGCGCTCCTCCTCGTCCATTTCCTCTTCGCTACCACTCTCGCTCTCCGACCCTTCAGTGTGTGAATATCCATCATCGCCTACTGTACGACGAGGACGTCGCTTTCCACCAAAAACTCCAAAAACACTGCTGATACGAGATTTGCGTCGCTCCTTCCCTTCCTCAATACCGGCTTCAGGGGCGGTATAGTCCAACGCAGGGACGAGAAGGCGGTAAGGCGTTGTGATACCGGCCGGATCGTGTTGCGAAACTTCTAAATTGAGACAGATATCCAGGCCGCCCGCCAGGTTGATCGGCTCTCCGCGCCTCACACCCTTCTTACCCAAAACGCTTGGGCGGCGATAAAAATTAGGTGGACCGCCTGGTGAATCATCAGTGAGCGAATGGCGTTGTGCCGGTACACTATGTGTCGACCCAGGAGCATTGACACTATCAACCGAAGCTCTCCGCTTGAAGAGTGACGTAAGTGAGTTTCGCCGAGAGCGAGGGCGCTCAGGTCGTTCAGGTGAGAACGATGACTGAGGTTGCGTTTGACGGTCATGCGCAACAGTATTGGCTGGATTATTGTAGTAAGAAATAGGAGGACCCCGCTCCTGTCGTCTGCCCCCAGTTCCACTCAATCGGCGGACCATTTTACCAGGGGTATAATCTGATAGTGTCCTTGTAAGCCGTGGTCCATCTGCGCCTGGCGATGCAGGTGGCGTGTCTGGCGGTGTACTTCCCGGATTGTACGCTCGCAGACTGCACCAATTTCGACGTTGAAGCAAGTGGACATTGTTTCTTTTCTTTCCGTCAACATCGTGGGTGAAGAGAGGGATCATGTCTTCGTCCGTGTCTGGATTGAGATGGTGCACCTTGTTACGCTTGTTGATGATGTCCGCCATAATTTCAGGAGGCGGTGTGTTGACAATAGCGGAAGATACGACGTTTGGCATATAGCGATGATCCTTGTCCTTCGGAATATTCAGCTTCTTGTTGGAATAGAACTGACCAACAGCAGCCAGATGAACGTCACCACCAAGAATAGTCACACGGACTGACTTGGTGCGTGCAATGTGTTGTAGCTCGTGTATAAGCCAGTTGCGCTCATCCTTGTGGTGTTTTGCCGTCCAATGGTCGTCAAGATCATCAAGAATTTCGACGCCACCATCGAACTTGTTCACAAAACCACCCAGGAGACCCATGCGGCCCAATGCTTTGACAGGATCCATGAGCCTGCTAGTGAGGATGTTTTCAAGGAAGTTCAGTCGAGGATACGCAATGGGAACGCCGAGCAGAACTATCAAGTGCTTGGTTTCGCCTTGGATAATCTCTTCCTCAAGACGATCAAAGATGTTGTCGTATGATTCTTCTGTAATGATCTCGTCTCGTTGGCGTTCAGTGCGACAGTCAAGGCCAAGGAATGCTACTTCTCTGCCGAGCTGCATGAAAACACTTCGAGATTGCTCTTTGATATAAGGTCCTGGACGAGCACCAAGAACCCATGAAGGTTCCGTCGCCCGTGTTTCGGTTGGCACAGATTGATGCTGGAAAAGCATATAGTACTTGAAGGCGACCGCACCAAGTCCGGTGAACACAGGCGTCTCCATGAAATGATGGGGATAGGAGCCATATCCCTAGACATGTTGTTAGTGTCAACCCGAGTTAAAGAAAAGGGTACTTACATCGATAATGTCATGATCGTCCCAGATGTTGATCATGGGTATCTGAGAGTTCGCCAGTCCGAAGAGACCTTGGGAGAACCACATTGAATAACGATCCAGATAGAACTGTTCTAGCTCGTTCTGCAGCTCTTCCGAGAAAGGAGCCCGATGTTTTTGCCAGACATTGTTACTTTCCGTCCATTGTCTAAAGAGTGTTGTGTCGCGCATCGCTGCATCGTTATAGATCTGATCTCCACCGCCAATCATAACATGGAATGGCCGGGTCTGATGATTGTTCAGTACGTCTCGCCACATGGGATCTGGACCGCAGAATTCTTTCGAGTCAACGCTTAGCGAGAACCCGTTGCAACTGTGGAACATAATGTTCATCGTTTCGCCTTTCGCAGGGACCCAGAAGCCAATGGCGGGTCCACGGTTGATCCTGTATGCGATGCGCGCCTGCTTCGGTCCAAGCTCGACTTCAAGGTTGAAGCGCCAGAATGTGACGCCCCGCTCAGCATGTAGCCTTACGGCGGGGATTTCCTTCATCTTGCCTAGCTTCTCGCCGTCCCTCTTTTTGATCCGAGATGACTTCTGAGGCCCCGCACTCTGTGGACTCATGGAGCTGCGGAGTTCCGAGAATAGGCCCGTATCATCTTCTTCACGAGAGAGGTCAACGTCTACGGGGATATCGTCGATAGCTTTGACATAAAGAGTCTTCCCAGTTCGTGATACCTTCACCTGACCTTCCAGCGGATCAACGTACGCCGGATGCAGATTGTCTGGGTCTACGTCTTCAGGCGGGTGCGGTAGGAGATCCATTGGCTGTGTGAAGAGGCGTAGTGTCGGTGGTTTTTGGTAGGAGGAACCTTCATCGGTAGTCACGATCATCACACTACCACGCCATATCTCCCGATCTCTGCCCGGCCTACTCTTGTCTCGACGAAGACCAGTGTAGCGGAGCAGTGGTCCACATTTGAGGTATAAGGGCGGGTTGAATGTGGTGTGTGTGGTGGGAGGCTCCACATAGCCGTCGTACGTAGGTTCTGCATAGCTACCAGAACGTCGCCGACGACTTGAGGTACTCTCCTCCCACCAGGCTTTATTACCGCCAGTGCTGCCGGACCTTTGAGGAGTATCGAGGTTCAGATCATCCTCTACGAGCAACCCAACTGCGCCGTTCCTCCACTCGTCTAGCATTGGCGGTGGAACGTATCGCCTGTCGGCGTCATGTTCCTGCGAGAAGACATCGCCGATGCTACGGTTTCCGGCCTCTGGGGCCTTTGGAGAGTGAACTTCTGTGGCCGAATCGATAAATCCAACACTTCTTCGATTTGCCGCGGGCGCCGCCGCTGCGCCCTGAGGCCGAAGTCGGTCCTCTCTATTTATAGTGTTCTTCTGGTCAATCTGTTGTTGCTCCATCTCTTTTTGTGCTTCGAAAATGCCGCGACTGTCTCTCTTTCTCTCGTGGTTCGCTGTGTCCTTCGGTGTAGGAGGGAGATCCTTGGACAACTTCCGGCTGTCATATCGAGCGACACCACCTCCTACGTGTCGCGACGCGTTAGGGGCATCTTCCACTCCGTACAGACCCAGACCAGAAGGTACAGGGGCAGGCTTACGTTCCAGCTTTTGCACCGAATTCTCCAGATTCCTGACTGGACCTGATCGATCACGAAAGCTACCTGATCCTCTTGCCACTCCAACCTCCTTCTCGTTCATACTGGACGTGCGCCCGACGGATCTATCCGCATGATTGAGAATATGCTGATGGTTCGGTCCAGATGAGACGCGTTGGGCCTTGGCCTGAGACGGGACTCGATGGGGTCCAGATCCCGCGCCGCTTGCTGAGGGATCCCAGGGCTCCGACAAGTCATAGCCATATTCATCTTCAGATTCGCTGAGATTGTCCGGTAGCAGGGGAGACTTGGGTTTATTCTGCACCGGCATGGAGGCATGTCGCCTGTTACTCACGGCACGGGTGGGAGCTGGCTCCGGTCCTGTCACCGGCCCAGACACATTGCGCTGCTGTTTCGCCGCAGCCTCTCGCTCTCGCTCTCGCTCTCGTGCGCGACGCGCGCGCATCTCCGCCTCGGCCTTCTCTTGCGCTGCCAGCTCCATCTCCAGTATCCTCGCTCTCCTCTCCTCCTTGCTTATGTCATCCAACTTCCCCTCTAGCTTCTGAAGTGGAGACCTGTCCGGCACGGATGGCCTACGACCCTTCGAATTCTTCCGAGCCACGCCTTCGGATGCTCCCGCCAGTGATTGTGGCGGTGAATATGGCGGTGAGCGCAGCTGCTGCAACCGCTCAGCAGCTATAGTGATGTTTGGCTGCTGGCGACTCGCATTCATATATAATGTTGGTTCTCGAGAGCGCCCAGAGTGAGAGCGATTGGGCACCCTCGAGCTGCTCTTGGGCGCGTACGGGTCCTTGTACGATACTGGTGGTGGCGCTCGGGGAACGTCTGGGGCTGCGGGCAGTGCCTCGCCTGATGCGCCGGTGGTAGGAGGAGGTATATGCTGGCTCTGTCTGCGACGATGCGACGAGGTTCGCGAGACGCCATTGGCACCCGACGGAGTAGCTACAGGTCGTGCGGAATTGCTGGACATTGCGTTGGAGGTCGCTGGTGCATGTGTAGGCTGGGCTTCGACGGGGCGACGGTAGCTGGCCCCCTTCTTCGAGTAGCCATCGGGAAGTGGCTGCTGGGCAATGTTCGCAGTCTGCGAGACATAGGTAGCGTTGCTGCCGCGGTTTTCCATGCTGGGACGCGCCATGCGCTCAGATAGTGGGAGCGGGGAGGAGCCGTCCGCAGCAAGGGACAGTGGCAGACGTCGTGGGGATCTGCGGTGGGGTTACACTATTCACAAAATGCCATCTACTCGCATCCAATTGGACTTGAGCTGGATCTGTAAGGACACCAATGGCGTGCCAATGTACAGGTAACGTGTAGGCGACGGGATGCTGCGCAGGGAAACGCTGGACGAAAGACGCGCAACAGGTTCGAACGCAGGAATATCAACAAATCAACTGCACGCGCAACAAACAGAATTGTATGTACATGGATGCAGGAAGACGAGCGCGCCCGGCGGGCTGATATCCACGCCGCGGCCAGCGCATCACCGCGAGAAAGATGAAGGCGGGAAGAGTGGCTGGGGAGACGCGCCTGCCCCGGACGGGTTAGCGCCTTCTTTCTTTAGGGCCACATCTGCGGCGGCTAACGTTCAGTCTTAGGGAGCATCCAGTGCTCAATAGCATCCACTTCGACTCCACCGGCGCCTTTCACCACGTTGCAGCTACGCCGGGCGCGCGCTTCTACCTTGCTACACGCAGCTTTTTGCATTACTTTGCCGACCTGCTTCTCCGAGCCTAGCACGGTGCAGCTGCGCAGCCCCATCCCATGCACCAACACCAGTAGTCTTACCCGAAACCCTTCCCTCACTAACTCCTTCGCCGCCTCGACTTCCCCTCTCCAACACCTATCAACGAGGACACCGTCGCTCGTTCGAAGACCCCCTCCTCCTTCATCCTATATTCGGCGGCCGTTCTCTGTACATTCACAAGCATTTGGGTGCATGCTCTAGGCAGCCCTTCAATACGTCGCAATGCGCATCTCCGGTTTCGTGGGCCTGCTCTCAGCGGCGACGCTGGCGTCGGCAGCCCATCTTCCTCCGCGCAACTACACGAGCCACGACTACTACGCCATACACGTCACCTCGTCAACCTCCCCGGCAGAGCTCGCTGCCCACCTAGGGCTCACCTACGATGGCCCTTTCCCAGCGCTGGAAGACCACCACGTGTTCAAAGCGCCTAAGCACGAAAACGATATCGTAGACGATGCAGTACAAGAGCTCAAGCGGCGGCGACGGAAACGAGAGGTCGGCATGGAAAACCACATCCTCGACAGCGTGCGCTTCAACCAGAAGCAGAAGCTCAAGCCTAGACACTGGAAGCGCAGCCGGATACCCGAGCGAAATGTTATCAGAGCTAAGGAAAGCAATGCTGTGAAGGCCCAGAGGGAAATTGCGACCAAGCTTGAGATCAAGGATCCCATCTTCGAGGAACAGTGGCACATCTTCAACGTGGCCACACCCGGAAATGACATCAATGTCACCGACGTCTGGATGCAGGGTATTACGGGCAAAAATGTGACAGCTTGTATTGTTGATGACGGGCTCGACATGGACAGCAACGACTTGAAAGACAACTTTTTCGCCGAGGGCTCGTATGATTTCAACGACCATGAAGACCTCCCCGTACCCAAGCTATCAGACGATCGTCACGGTACGCGTTGCGCCGGTGAAGTTGCTGCGGGAAGAAACGATGCTTGCGGTGTGGGTCTGGCCTACGATTCGAGGATATCCGGCGTCCGCATATTATCGGGCGACATTACTGACATGGATGAATCCCTCGCCATCAACTACAAAATGGACAAGAACGACATTTACTCTTGCTCTTGGGGCCCACCAGACGATGGCCGGACTATGCAAGCTCCCGGAATCCTGATCGAGAAAGCTATGATCACAGCCATTCAGCAAGGCCGCGAGGGCAAAGGCTCCATTTATGTTTTCGCCGCAGGCAACGGTGCGGCAAGCGACGATAACTGCAATTTCGACGGCTACACGAACAGTATATATAGTATCACGGTCGGTGCTATCGACAAGGACAACAAACATCCATACTATTCCGAGGCCTGCTCTGCGCAGCTTGTCGTGACATATTCGAGCGGCAGCGGCGACGCTATCCATACCACCGACGTCGGCGCGAACAAGTGCACCGCTAACCATGGAGGCACGTCCGCTGCTGGTCCCATCGGAGTCGGTGTATACGCTCTTGTCTTGCAAGTTCGCCCCGACTTGACTTGGCGCGACCTTCAGTGGCTGTCCGTCATGACGGCTGTTCCATTCGACCAGCCAAGCGACTGGACGCAAACTCCTGGTACCGGTCGTACATTCAGTCATCAATTTGGTTACGGGAAGCTCGACGCGTGGGCGATTGTTGAAGCAGCCAAGACTTGGAAGGTGGTCAAGCCACAGGCGTGGTTCTGGTCGCCATGGATGCATGTAAAGAAGCCCATTCCACAGGGCGATCAGGGTCTTGCGAGCGTTTTTGAGGTCACTGAGCAGATGCTCAAGGACGCCAACTTCGAGCGTGTTGAGCACATCACCTTGACCATGAACATCGAGCATCAGCGACGTGGTGACCTTAGTGTAGAGCTGATCAGCCCCAATGGCATGACGAGCCACCTTTCCACGGCTCGCCGTGACGACGAAGCCCCGTACGGCTATGTAGACTGGACCTTCATGAGTGTGGCTCATTTCGGCGAGAAGGGCGTGGGCAAATGGACGGTCATTGTGAAGGACACCAATGTGAACGCCATGGTTGGCACCTTTACCGACTGGAAGCTTCGCCTTTGGGGCGAGTGCATCGACGCGTCGAAACAGAAGCTCCGACCATTGCCGACCGAGCACGATGATGACGATCACGACGTGATCGATGATCATCCGGCTCACACGACCTCTGTTTCTGTTGCTCCATCTGGTACTAAGACTGCCTCTGTCAATCCTTCAGACATGCCCACTCGTCCAGTAAACCAGAAGCCCTCTAGCAAGCCCACTAACACGGAGCAGGCAGCAGTCTCTTCAACTCCTACTACAACTGCAACTACAACTTCTGGCTCGTCTGCTTCTGCGACCGCCTCACCAGAAAGTTTCCTGCCATCTATATTCCCTACGTTTGGTGTGTCTAAACGCACCCAAATATGGATCTATGGTAGCATTGGACTGATTCTTGTCTTTTGCTCTTGTCTAGCCGTGTATCTCTTCCTTGCGCGTCGGAAACGGCTCCAGTCGAGCCGCGACAACTATGAATTCGAAGTGCTGGACGACGCGGAAGACAATGAGAATGCGCGAATGCTCAGCGGTGGAGCGGCTGGTCGCCAGGGCAGGAGGGCAAGAAGGGGTGGTGAACTTTATGACGCGTTTGCAGGAGAAAGCGATGAGGATCTTTTGAGCGAGAGCGAGGATGGTGATGCTCCGTACAGGGATCGCGATGAGGTCTTTGATGAGAAAGCGGCGCACAAGGAGGATGGAAGCGATGCTGAGGGCAGCAACGCAAGTGGAAGTTCTGGTGGCAAGAGGCAGTAGAGCGGGCCTGAATTGCATTCCTACATTGGGTGGCGTTTCTAGAGATGCTTTGCTTCCATGCTTTTGTTGCCCTGCTCTGAAGCGTTCTGTACATAAGCAAATGTATAAATATGATACCCGCGTGAGGCGGTGACACTAGCGTGGCAGAAAAAGTTCACGTCCCACATCTGCAATCGCGACCACTTTGTGACCAGTTTACGCCGTGCTTTTCCAACTACCAAAACGATTATCCGCCTCAGGAGACATGGCGGACGAAAGCGTTCAGACACTTCTCCAATTTGAAGGTCATCGGCACCTCACAACGCGCCTGCTTATCTCCACACTCACCGGCCGCCCGATTCGCATCTCGAAAATCCGACCTTCATCGACACGCCCAGGTCTCACTCCATACGAAACGAACTTCATTCGTCTTCTCGACTCGATCACAAATGGCGCGCAAATCCAATTCTCTATGACCGGTACAACCCTCGTCTACCGACCTGGTCTCATCACCGGCAGCGCAGAGGGCCTGGGAGCTATGGGCGGGGTGATCAGACATGAGATACCAAGAGAGTGCAGTAGGAGAGGCGCGAGTTGGTGGTTAATACCACTTGCATTGCTTGCGCCCTTCGCAAAAGATAAGTTGAACGTGGTACTGCACGGTGAGGGCTGCGTGACGAGCAGTACCCCGGCGGGCGATGTCAGCGTGGACACCGTTCGGACAGCCATACTACCACTATATAAGAGTTTCGGCATCGAGAGGAACATAGAGTTGAGAGTTCTTAAGCGCAGCTGTGCGCCTGGTCAGGGCAAGAGTGCTGGAGGTGAGGTGCAGCTTGTGTTTGGACACCAGGTGCGGTTACCGAAGACGCTGCACCTCATGAACAAGGGACGTGTGAAGAAAATTAGAGGTGTGGCATACGCAGTCGGAGTCAGCGGATCAAATAACGCGCGTATGATTGAAACTGCGAGAGGCGTCCTGAACAAGTTCGTGCCCGATACTTACATCTTCTCGGACGTGTCGAAGGCACCACTCATCTCCGGCATGGGATCGAAATCAGATCCAAACGGCAAGACGAAAGGCGCCGTAGGGTTCGGACTCAGTCTTGTAGCGGAGAGTTCAACAGATTGCATTTACTCGGCGGACGTGGCGAGTCCGCCTCAGGGAGGCGTTACGCCAGAAGACTTGGGCAAGCAGTGTGCGTATCAGCTGCTAGAGAAGATAAGCGCAGGAGGTTGTGTAGAGGTCACCAGCACGGAAACGGTGCTGTTGCTCATGGCGATGGGAAGTGAGGATGTCGGGAGGGTGTGCTTGGGACGGGATGTCCTGGGTACGGAAGAAGTCGTGCAAATGGGAAGGGATGTCAAGGTGTTCACTGGAGCTGCGTGGGGCTTCCGAAGTAAGGGCACAGCGGATGGAGAAGATGAGATCGTGGTTAGTGTTGTTGGGAGAGGTGTGGGCAATGTGGGTAGGAAGGTTGCTTAAGAGGCTGAAATCCGGGATTGTAAGAGCGAAGGTCAAATGATACCCTTTCATGATTCACATTGGTCAAGATGTCGTGTGCTTTCACCTCAATCTGCTCGGTGAAAGACGAGCGCAACTCCAGCAGTCGTAGATTCAAGGCTCCTTGATCAGGCTCTATCACATATCACATACAAGAACGCGATTCGATTAGCCGGGTTTTTACCCACATTCTACCTTTAAGTCTGTCCCAGCTTGGTGGACGTCACATTACCTGGCGTACTCGAATATCCCTGCATGGTCGCACGGTTCGCGTCGGGCACCTGCAGGCGCGTCCCCACGCGTCCTCGAGTCCACTTCACCCACCTTCACCGTCTACCCCGCGCTCCTCCTTCATTGTGCCTGTAAACATTCGTGCTTGACTTCCCTCACTTGCGGAATTCGTTCCGTCCCATTCACGGCAGGAAGAGATGGTCATTCTGTCGAGGCGCAATGCGCCAAAGTTGCTACGTTCGGTGAACAATCAACCGCATGCAAGCTCCGAGGATCACGAAGAGGATGCACCGCGCAAACAAAGCACAAAGCAAACCAGCAAACGACGGATGGAGGCCGATTTAGATATACATGCCGACCCCATCTCTTCAGGCGACGAAAACGACGCCCCGCCACAGCCTTCAATTAGCCAATCTTCGAATGCGTCTACACGCACCAATGCGCGGACTACCGCGAAAGTCACAAGTAGCGCGCCGAGGAAAACTCAGAAGGTACAGCAAATACGTGCTCCAAAGCGGGGAGCTTTCAGGCAAGGCCTGGCGTGCAGGGTCAACTTCACAGAGCAAGATAAGGAGAACTCGCAGGAGGGGCCGTCAAGTTCCTCTGGTAGGCGGGAGACAGCAGAAACAGTATACTTTGGCATGGGAGACACACCGCGGAAAAAGCAGAAAACCAAGAACGTTCACGCGGTCCCTGTTGGGTTTAACAAGAAGTCATTCGGGAAAGACAAGCGTAGGTGAGCCCGCGACCATGGTTTAGTGCGGGTCTGCTAACAATGTCCCAGCAAACACCTCGTCATTCATACCTAAAAAAAGTGACTTCAGTCACGTCCACGATCTTGACAACGCATTGAGCAACATGCTTGACGAGCACGAACAGTATGCTGACATATCTGACGATGAGATACCATCGCCTGCAACGAAACGTCGGCGGACAATTCAAAGGCTGCCAGCTGGCTACGCAACGTCGTCGAATCCCACCATGAAAGACTCTCAAACGACCGCTCCCAGCTCACCACTGACCTCCATTCCCGATCACGATGAGGAAGAGCTGAATGTCATTGGAAGAGACCTCGCGCACCACTCGAGAAAAGACGAAGATTCAATATGCGCTTTATGCCAAGATGAAGTCGACCCTGAAGAACAACAGGGATTTTGGGCCGAACATAGCAAGAGAACAGTACGCAACCAGATGCTTTTCTGCAAGGAACATAAACGGTCACAAGCGAAAAAGGATTTCAAAGAGCAAGGTTTTCCTGAGATAGAGTGGGCTAGCCTACCATGCAGGATACGCAGTTTCCGATCAGACTTAATGGCCTTATTACGAAACGAAACGGAAGAAGAAAGTATATACCGCACTAAGCACGCCGAACGCCTCGTCTCAGGAAAAGCCGCAGCCCTACCATCAAAGAGAAGGGGGCGAAAAGCGCAAGCAGCTGAGCAAGAAATGCTCGACTTTGTCGACACCGCATCGTCATCTACAGGCTACTACGGCCCCCGGGGCAAGCGCATCATGATGGAAGTCATCACCGCTGATCTTTCAGACGTCATCCGAGAAGTCGCAGCCAAAGACCCCGTGGTTGGTCGGTCGGGTTTCGCGATGTTCCTGCAGGCTGTGCTTGTGCCGGAGCTCACGCTGCTACTGGTTATGGACGATATGCAAGTAGACAAAGAGACAGCACAGAGGCTTGTTGACCAGAGCGGGGAATTGGGAACGTCATTACATGAGGAGATCGAGGATGAGGTGAGGTTGATAAGTGAGGATGAGGAAGAAGAGGAAGATTATTGATTTCGTGATGCATCTTTCGCGGCGCTGGATTTAGCGCTTTAGAGATGCTTGTGATATGTTCTGGCTTCGGCTTCCTTGTGGACATTGGGGTTTGGTGGGCTTACTATGGGATATCATCTCACGGACTTATAGGACATTTGACATGGCAATATATTTGATTCGGCCATCTTAAATGCAGTGTTGTTCAACTTCACTGCTTGGCGCTGACGTCGTTACAGAGCCTCGCCCTCGGACTTTGGACCGTCATCGCCTGGGCCGTCGTCCGAATCAACTTCACTCAGAATCATCTATATAAGGCTCCTCTACCCCTCCTTCCTTTGTCTTCCTCACACTTCTCACGTTCCATTCGTGGATCCTAGAACTCTAGAGGTCCACGCGTATGGGCTTTTGCATGGTCTAAAATACTCGTTCTACAACGACATGGGTCTGCGCGTCTGAAACAACACAATGAGGAGGCATGTGGCTTCCCCCTCCTCTCGCTCGCAAAGCAGGGACAGTCTCTTTTGGATGCCCAAACTAGTTAGAAACGAAGACATGGATTTGCGCGTTGCTCTCCAAAAAAGGAAGGAAACGATCGATGTGCCTGTATGTCAAGAAGGGCGAACACGAACGACTTCTCTCGCACTTCTTTGCCATCACTCGTGGACACTAAAATCGCCTAGTCTGCATTCATGGGCCTTTGTGCTGCTCTCAAAACGAAATTGGATAGCGCTATGGGTCTGCGTGCCTAAATGATGCATTCATGCGCACACATGCGGGTTTTCTCTTGTCCCATCTTCAGGCTCTTAACAGTCTACTTGCAAACATCCAAACCCCCAGAAATCAAATTCATGGGTGTGTGTTTTGTTTCGAAAACGGGTTTTCGGCAACAAGCATGTGTTTGTGCTCGTCTTCGAAAAGGATAAGCCATATTCACATACATGCTCCGCCTCGACTTCGTGTCTCTACACTGCCTACAGATCGCTGCGAGGGCACGAAAAGCTATCATACGGTGTGCTGATGTGGGTACTCCAAAGGAGAAACACGTAATCACATGTGTCTGTGTGTCTAACATCACAACGACCACGCACATGTGGATTCTGCCTTCCTCTTCTCGTCCCTCAACATTTGTCGCAGTGTACTCGCTGGGGTTAAAAACACAATTGTACCACTATATGGGCTTGTGAGTTCTCTTAAGAACGGATGGATAACCTATATGTTCGTGCTTCGACCAAATCTCTCAAAGAATATGCGTCTCGCGCTCGTTTCCAGACCATAGTTTTCTAGTGTTCGAAAATATGGTTTGGTTCTCCCCATGCTTTCGGACCCTAAAACTCTTGAATCGACTCCTTCATGGTCAGCACACATGCCAGTATATCATGCTTGGTCCAGGAGGAGAGGTCGATAACTCGGTATACTCGCAGACATTATCAACTTATGGCTTGGAGCTTCCAGGAGTCTCCTTAGTTATTGATGATTCAAAGAGCAGATTGCTCCAGGATTGATCATCTTGTCCTTCTTCGCTCAGAGAAGATGCATATATCGTTTCCCGGGGGATTCTTCCCTTCTTCACAATCTCTGAAGTCCCCTCGTGCACTTCAAAGTCGACCAGAAAAGTGCCATGTGGCTGGCGGCGCGTCTAAAATGAACCACGCAAGGAGTAAATGTGTCTTGGCTGGAATAACCAGCTGAATTCAATCATATGTTGCCCCTCGTTCGGTTCTCTAGGAGATTATGCAGAGTCATCGCGCTGCATATGGTGCGCCCCTCGGCCTTTTCAAAATAAAGACAGGTGGTTCCCATGTGTCTGGGCTCAAAACAGCTGGATAAGCGAACATGTGTCCCCTCGTCGGTCCCATCTCTCCATTTGTCTCCTAAATTGGTGGACCAGAACGTCATGGAGTGCAAGAAGACTTATGTCTTGTTCTCTGTGTCAGAATCGGTCTGGACACACAATGATGTGGCTTTCCGCTCCGCTCCCCTGGAAATCCTCAAATACTTATAGCGACCACCCTATGCGGTGTTCTCCGTTCGTCCAAAGGAACAAGTAACTCCAACCACGTGTCCAATGCTGTTGTTCTGGAGCATAAAATTTGGGATCCATCTCAAATCTCTTCGCTCAAGTTCGGGAAAATAAGTTCCACCTCTATAGTCATTCTATATGATCTGTTCAGCACGCTGCGGACATTAAAGAAGAATGTACAGGAACTATGGGTCCTTGGAGGGTATAGAGACGAATGCTCTTATCCATGTTCGAACCCGAGAAGTACGAGCATAACCACGAATTACAATTGTCTAGCGCCTCTAAAACCACACCAAAAGAATTAATGTCTTGGGAAGAAGTCGTTAGTCCATATTATGAGACTTTATCTCGTTGCCAATTGAGTCGAGTTTACGTATAAAACCTCCTCCCACGATACTTCCCGTACTTCACATCTTTCTACGATCCTCTGTGGGCACCAAAAAAAGGACTACTACAGGTACATGATCTTATGGGCAGTCCTCGAAGCGGATAACGTCCAAACACATGTGTCTGAGTACCCAAAGAGGCTATACTACCTGCGAGCATGTGGTCGGAGTTTGAGTTATCTTGAAAACCAAATCGACATTGAGACCCGTGGATGGAGACGTGCTGTTTTACGGCACAAAAACTAGCATTGGCTCCCCTCTCTTGGCTCTTGTTTGGGTATATCTCCGCGCTTCTTCGAGTACCATTCTACTCTCCAAGCCTTCGTCAATTCTCTGCAGGCACCCAAAAAGCAAATCGTCAAGCTTCTATGTGTCTTTGAGCCTACTGAAAGTCGGAAAGCTCTTGCGCATGTGCCTGGACCAAAGAATAGAACCGCGAAACATATGGGCCGCCTTTTGGTTCGCTCGAAATCGCATGAGGCAACGAACGCTTTGTCTGGGAAGGACGTCCTCTTCGTCGTCCCATTTACTTCCACTCAAAGCTGGGTATAAAGTCATCTCTGTGCCAGCTTTACTCCCTTACGCTTTCTACAATTTCCTACGAGTCTGGAGGTTAAAACCAAAGTGGTTCGTAACTATGTGCCTTTGTGTGTGTCTAAAAGCACATGAGCGCTCCCGAAACGTGTCTGGACTAGAGAGTCTAGCCATTGTCAATGTGTTGTCCGCTTCGCCGGCTTCAGAGGCGTGTGCAACAGTGGCAAGATTTTTGGGATTTGAATCTTGGGTTGGCCTCAAATTCTTCCGCACAGACACGGATACATTGACTCTGCCTGTGTATCTGCTCTCTGTAATTTAGCCCTTTGAAGATCTCCCGTGGACACCAAAGCCTTAGCATGACAAGACTATGTGTCTGTGGACGGAGCTAGAAGATCACGATCCAGACTCCCAATGTTCCTTGCTCCCAGAAGCCAAAGAGGCAAATCGATGTGGTGCTCCGTTTGGATGTCAGACTCAAACACCGGCTACCTTGAGGATTCTTTACGCAAGGCGACGTTCTGGCTGACCAAAATCCGCCTCAGTTTGCTTTATGGGAGATCGAGTTCGGGTACAGATATTGTCAGCCATGTTTACTCTTCTCTATACAATGCACCAAAAATGGAGTCGGAGCACACATGAGCCCTGGAGCAGGATCGAAAAGTGGTGAAAACCAAGTATGTGTTACGTATTCGAAGAACGCTCGGCAATCAAGGGTATACCCGCTCCGCACCTCTGGGTGGTGGAGTATCGGCTGCAAAGTCCCGGTTGGCATCGCACTATGCTAACTTCTTCATGTGGATCTGGACACGGAGCTCTGTATGACGTTTTGCTCCTTAGGTGCATTCGGCGTCGTGTTCTCAAGAGACTCTAATTTACCTTGAAGCGGTCCCTGTACTCGTCAGCAGGCCTCAAGCTATCATTCACATGTCGGCACAAAGGTAGATTCTTCCGAACATACAGTGTCTTGCCACATGTCTGCAGAAGGACCCAGTAACTTCGCCCCAAAACCCTTCTAAGCACCTTTCATGGGTTTTCGCGGAGGTGCAAAATGGGATATACCATCATTCATGTGGCCGGCTTGAAAGACCTGGAACCATTCCACCATGAGACTTTCTCCTCGGCCGGTCTCTCTGAAAACGAGGATCATTTAGGTTTAGGTTTCTCGGAGCAGAGCTCAGCCCATGCATTTGATCGAGCATCATCTCGTTCATTTCGGCTCAAAGTTCGGTCTATCAGGGCGCTCAATTAGCCTTTCTTAATTTTCTTTACACTTCCTGTTCTCAGAACACGACATGAAAATCGTGAAAAACAGGCCGATGTGCTTGTGGGCGGACCGGAAATTACCTGAAGCCGGTGCTATGTGCGTGTCTCTGAGGAGCTCGAGATACTACAATCTGCCTCGTACTCTTCATAGAAAACGAGGCACGCATCATGGTCCCTGGGGTGCTGTGCCATGATCTTCCAGACGGGCTCATGGGATATTCTGGCACATTTTCCTCCTCTCCTGAGTACAACCATCGACATCAAAGCAATATTCGACAGCGTTCATGCTTGTGCTCGTGTCTCCTGAATATTGGAACATGAAGTCCGAGCTCGGCCTTTCGAAGCTGGTCAAGGCTTTCCATGTCCCCGACATATGCACATCCCCATATTATGTTTCGGCATCTGGACAGTTTCGACCAGTGTATATAAACTTTTTATATGGCACCTTGCTTCCTTCCTTACCGTTACACCTCGATACGAGGAGATCTAAGATGAGTACACACAACAGCATGGCAGTCTTTCAAAAGCGAAATCGATGGTGAATACGTGGTTGTTCAAAAATATACCAAGGCCCTATGATGTGGGCGGCGTTGTCCGTGAAATAATACATCCTTGAACACTATGGTGTGGAGCTGGAGCTGCTGAATTCATCTAGAATCTTTCATTCGGCTCCGCCGCTTAGGTCGGATTCCGAGCGTTGGTGATGATGTTCACCATCGGTGTTAGGATATAGTAAGGCTCTCAACCAGAGTTGAGTTGAGTGCGCGCTGAATGGGAGGTATTCGATGGAAGCACGGGCCTCGAAGAGTGTGACGCTTTATGATTACAATCATCTTTGGCTTCGCTTGATCCGATAATAAATCAAGCTTGCGCTTCAATCGAACACATACAATATTTTCCATCTTTAGATTTGCTCGTTGTCTTTGACAGTAAAAGGGGCGGCTATTTCGTGCGGTGAAAATGAAGCGATCCTCGTACAGTCGAATTCATGGTGATGAGCATCATGCTCATATAGCGTCTTCTTGCAAAATACCCCAAGATATCGTTCCTTCTTACGGACGCGGATACAGCCGACGGCTTGAAAAGACTGGGAGGACCCACCGAGCAGGACGCCACCAATACCCCGCATCCGCGTTCCCGCTAGCCGAAGAGTCACTCCCTCAATCATTGGCAGTTTAATCCAATCTACGCTGACAGCACTAGAACGAGTCGTTATTCATCAACTTCCTGCGACACCATGTACCCTTCGATACCTCTTGCAAGTCGATGGATGCCGCTAGAGTACCGGTAGCCAAGCCACAGACCATCGAACACTACCTAGATACATCAGTGCAAGATGCCGTTCCTAGCTGAAGAACACATTCGTATACCGGGCAAAGACTTGATGTCATGGATGTTCGATGAGCAGACTTATGATCCCGACCAGCCGGTAAGAAGATAACAGAAGAAATGCACGTGCTGCTACTAACGTTGAGTGAATCGAGTAGGTATACATTGATGCCGCGCAACCAGACCGATCCATCTCTTCTCGCCAGGCTAGAAGCATCGCGAGAAAATTATGCGCCGGGTTCCAAGCGGCTGGTTACGAAAAGGGGGACTGCATGTGCCTTCTTTCGTTCAATGATGTGAGTTTGCAATGTAGAGCTGCATCTTCCGAGCAGAAGGGACTTTATCACGTACTGACAGACTAAGATATACTGCTCTATGATTTTCCTGGGCGTTCTAGCATTTGGAGGCATATTCGCTGGCACGAACCCCTCGCACACAGCCTTCGAACTAGCACATGCATTCAAAGTCGCAGACGTCAGAGGGATCGTAGTCGAGCCTGAACTCTTACCAAACGCGCTGAAAGCAGCGAAAGAAGCTGACATCCCGTTTTCGAGGATATTTGTATTCGACCACCACGCCTCGTTAGCAGCACCGTACAATGTGGACGAAGGTTGGTCTGTAACATCCAGTGTGAAGGGACAGGTAGGTGATCTCAAGAGTTGGCGGTCGTTGATGCAGCACGGGGAAAGGGATTGGGAGAGGTGGGACGATGAAAAGAGAAGCAGGGAGACTGTAGCTGCGAGGCTGTTCAGCAGTGGGACGACGGGGTTGCCGAAAGCCGTGGATATGACGCATCATAATCTTATAACGCAGCATACGTTGGTATATGATTACAAGCCACGCGACTACGAGGTGAGCCCATTCAAACTGAATCATTTGCATCGCGCTGAATTATGGCTAGCTCTCACGGTTACTCTGCACACCGCTCTTCCACGTCTCCAACGTCCCACGCGCACACACATCACCTCTCCGCTCAGGCTCGAAAACTTACATCATGCGGCGCTTCGAGCTGGAGCCCTTCCTGCGCAACATGGAGCGCTTCAAGATCACGGAGCTCAACATGGTTCCGCCAATGGTCATTCAGGTTATCAACTCGCCCCTCTCCCGCAAGTACTCACTAAAAGCGGTGAAGAACGGTGGCTGCGGTGCGGCGCCTCTAGCAGCAGAGCCCCAAGCACGGATGAAAGCGCTGCTCAATCCCGATGCAGTGTTCAACCAAGTATGGGGCATGAGCGAGACGAGCTGTATCGCGACTATAACACTCTATCCCGAACATGACCCCACAGGCTCTGTTGGCCGATTCCTACCTAACCATGATGCGAAGCTAGTTGATGAGGAGGGTAAAGACGTCACAGACTACGATGTTGCGGGCGAGCTGTGCGTTCGTGGACCGCTGATTGTGAAGGGCTACTATAACAACCCGGAAGCAAACCGCACGGCGTTCGACAGTGACGGGTACTTCCACACTGGTGATGTTGCCCTACGCAAGCGGTCTAACGGGCTGTGGTACATTGTGGATCGCAAGAAGGAACTCATCAAGGTGCGAGGCTTTCAGTGTGCGCCGGCGGAGCTCGAAGGCGTTCTGCTGTCCCACCCAGAGATCAGTGATGCAGGCGTAATCGGCATACCGGCTGCTGGCTTTGGGTCAAGCGCTGGGGAGCAAGGCAGCGAAGTGCCGAGAGCGTACATAGTGCGCAAGCAAGGTGCGAGGTTGGATGAGAGCGGTGTACATGAGTGGATGAGGGGGAGGCTGGCAGGGTACAAGCAGTTGGTCGGTGGTATTAAATTCGTGGAGGTGATTCCGAAAAATGCGAGTGGGAAGATATTGAAGGGTGAATTGAGGGCGATGGCTAAGAAAGAGCTGGGTGCGAAGTTGTAGACGATGGATAAATGGGTAGTAGAGTACATAGTACCTATGTTGGCTAGAAGGTGGCGTTGATTGTCATATGGCATGCACTAACCACCGAAGATGTGCGAGATATCGCAATGTCACGAAAACACACCAGTTCATCTCGTATAGATACCAGTATCATTGTGGCGCGGAAAGGTATCCACAAATCAAGCTTACGACCTTAGTCTTATCTCGCGGCTCACGGCCCTTGCTACTCCTAACCGCGTACCCTGACGTCCCTCCATGCATCAGATTCACAACCAGTAGCATCCCATCAATGTCAACTAGACCCTCCTACCATCGCCATGTCACAGGCTTAATTCCGCGCGACGTCTGAAACCACGCGACTACAGCGTCTACACGGCATGCCGGCGGGACCATCCTCGTTTTGCGGGGTAGCCCGAGGCCGGGGCCTGCATACGAACTCCTGCGATAAGACTACGACACTCGTCCCGTCATAACGTGCAGCTAACACCCCGCGTGGATCCTCATTTGCTGCCCGTCACCCTGCTTCCAGGCTGGACATGCCTAATCGAGACGCGTCGCCCGTATGCTGGATCGGCGGGCATGGTCTTTGTGCCACTGCGACTTGCGAGGAGGTCTACCATATACAAAGCTCGGCCTCGTCGTCCCTCTGTTACACAGTGATGTCCTTGTAAATCTGAACAGCTTTCATTCTCCGTCTGCAATTGCGAGAGATAGTTTCTTCGTCTTTGAACCAGTCCATGAAAATACCTGTAGTTGAGACAGACGATGACGGCCGCTGCGCACAAGCACGTCAGCGAAGAGCCTGTGACGTCCGTCCTGCCTGGCGGCGATGTGCCCTTTGCCCAAGACGGTCATGAATTCAGCGCAGATGAAGAAGTGCTCGCTGCTTTGGGCTACAAGTCCGAGTTCAAGCGCGAGTTCTCGTTGTTCACAACGTTCTGCGTGAGTTTTGCGGTGCTTGGATTGTTGCCGAGTTTTGCGAGTACACTGTACTATGGCATGGGATATGCTGGGACAGCTGGTATGTTGGATCTTGAAAGGGTCAATGAAAGGCGATGGTCAGAGAGCTGCATCTGACGCTGAACAGGAATGACTTGGGGCTGGGTTGTTGCCATGGTAGGCATCCAGAGCGTCGCGTGCAGTATGGCGGAGCTGTGCTCCTCCATGCCAACCAGCGGAGGATTGTACTATGCAGCAGCAGTCCTTGCACCACCGAAATGGGGCCCATTCGCAGCATGGTTGACAGGGTGGTCGAACTTCCTTGGGCAAGTCACGGCCGCGCCATCAGGTACACTTTCCATCCCTACCAACCAGAACATAGTCAACTAACGACTCATTCCAGTAAATTACGGCACAGCCGCTATGATCCTCGCCGCTGCCTCTATTCAAAACCCCTCCTACGTACCGGAAGACTACCACACCTTCCTGCTCACCACCTTCATCATGCTAATCCACGGCGTCATGTCCTCCCTGCCCACGAAGATGCTCGCCCGAGTCAACACCATAGGCTCCACCTTCAACATCCTCGCCCTTATCGTCGTCCTCATCCTCATCCCAGCCGGCACAGACCGCACAGACCGCGGCCTCCCACGCTTCACGCCCTCCTCCGAAGTCTGGGGCGACATCTACGCCGGCACCTCATTCCCACCAGGCATCTCAGTCCTGATGTCCTTCGTCGCAGTCATCTGGACGATGAGCGGCTACGACTCGCCTTTCCATCTTGCAGAGGAGTGCTCAAACGCGAACATCGCCTCCCCGCGCGCCATCGTGCTGACCTCCGCCGTGGGCGGCACATTCGGGTGGTTTCTCCAGCTCATCGTCGCCTACACCGTCGTCAGCATCGACGATGTGCTAAACAGCGATCTCGGCCAGCCCTTCGCCGCGTACCTCATCCAATGCATGCCCAAGAAGATGGTGCTAGCGATCCTCTCGCTGACCATCATCGCGGGGTTCAGCATGGGGCAGGGCTGCATGATAGCCGCGTCGAGAGTGACCTTTGCGTATGCACGCGACGACTGTTTCCCGGGGAGCAAGTACTGGAAGCGCGTCAACAAGACGACGCTGACGCCTGTGAACGCAGTGTGGTTCAATTGCGTGATTGGCATCTTGAGTCTCCTGCTTATCTTCGGGGGCAGCGTGTCCATCGGTGCGCTGTTCTCTATCGGGGCGATTGCTGCGTTTGTGGCTTTTACGATACCAATCTTCATCCGCGTCTTCTTCGTCGGCGACCGCTTTCGCGCTGGCCCATGGAACCTGGGCCGCTTCAGTCTGCCTATCGGGGCGATCGCTTCCGGCTTTGTCCTCCTTATGGTGCCCATCCTCTGCTTACCTAGTGTCACGGGGGATGACTTGACGCTGGATTTGATGAATTGGACATCCCTCGTGTACGGCGCCTTCATGCTCATGGTGCTCATATGGTGGTTCGTCAGTGCGCGCAAATGGTTCAAAGGTCCGAAGGTCAACGTTGAGCACTTGATGCTGGGGCGCGAGCCCAACGTGCTGGAGGGGACAGAAAGCGAAGGCGAAGTGGGGACACAATTGACGGGCGTGGGGAGTATGGACAAGAAGATTGCCGGGGAGAACTGAGATTATGTGGAGAAACTGAGAAGGAAACCGGTGTCTGCTTGGACTGGGAAGAAGCGTAGAGTTAACTTGAAGAGATACCAATGTTTTGTCTTGATTCGGAAGTCAGTAGTAGCTCGTGCTCGCGGAGTAATCCGCCTTCGTGCCTGGGAATGCACCAACTGGTGCTCCTGCTAAGCCCTCGTCTTCGTCTGCACTGTCGTCCTCTTCCCCCTCGAATGCGTCCCCGGGATCAGGAGGAGCTCTCATACGGATGATAGCGTCTTCTTCCAGCGTCGGTATGATGTATGGCTTGGGCGTGTGGTACTCCCTCCCTGAAGGCATGGCTGAGAGGAGCTCAGAGGATGAAGGTACAACCTGAACTGAGATCTGGAACAGAGTTAGTATGTTCTAGAGTATGTGTAGACTCTGTAACAAGATTGCAAAGTGAGAAGACAAGGGAGCTACGGATGATTGTCTCACGATGGCAGGGTAGGTAGCTAGGGTTTGCCCGGATGAGCATCCAAGAGGCTTGAAAGATTCTTTAGCTCCAGAAGACCGGCATTTACGTACCGTATTGTTCATCTTCTCCCACTTCTTCAATAGCATATCCACCACCCTTCCCTCCTCGAACTTCCCCGCATCGGTCCCCCACGCGCCGCCCTTCTCGACCTTCTTATCCTCCCTCTTCTCCGCCCATTCCTTCTTCAACTTCGAGAAACCAGACGACTTTTTCTCTTCATCAGCGTCTATCGCTGAGAACCCTAGTTCCTTCCGTGCACCTCTAAGCCACGCAATCCCATCACCCGTCTTCCCAGCCAACTCAGCGTCAACCCCGAGAAATCGACACGCCTTCCCCTTCGCCGTCCGGCGAAAATCGTCAACATACTTGGTGAAGCTTTCGTCGATTTTCGATGAGCGGCCCAGCATAGCCTGCGATTTTGCTGCGTGTTCGGCGGACGAGAGACAGAGGCGTGCGAACAGATGTGCACGCACTTTGGGTATCTCAACACTCTTAAACATCCAGTCTTTGCTGTTCTTGTTTCTGTCTTCTACTACGGCGGCCGGGTATGGGTCGTCTTTCAAGACGGTGATGAGCGTTGCTTCAGCAAGGGTAAGCTCTGCAAGTGCGCCCAGTACCGGGCTTGTGATGTCTACAGCAGCAGGCTGCGCGTGCCACTGCTGCGCTCTGTTGACCAGGAACGTGTATATGGCGTTTGCATCAAGGAAGTGTTTCATCGCCGCGGTGATAGCGGCTGCGCGCTGCTCGGGTGAAGGGAGCGTAGCATTGTACAGCGTGTGTAGCTGCGCGCGGGCTTGGAGGCTATACACATATGCCAGTGTCGAAAGCGTGAAGAAAAGCTCGCTCTCAAGACTCTTCAGTTTCACCCTGGTGGGCTCCCGTCCAGGAACAGTGGCGGACAGCGTCGAGCGCCATTCGACCTCGAGCTCCTTCACCAGCACGAGATCGATTTCCTCGCCAGCGCAACTAGTTCCACTGAGGCCTGCATCGAGGGCAAAGAGGTACGGTATGTACTCTTGTAGGGCGGAGAGCACGGTCGAGAGGTTGGACGCTTGGGAGGCAGGCGGGATACGCTTGAAGCGTTTCAGAACATCGCGGACGACGCCGCGTGCGGTTGTGGCGCAATTGGGTAGCGAGGGGTGAGTGCTGCTGCTGAAGGAATCGGTGAAGGAGACACTGGATGTTGTAGGCAGCACAAAAGGGAACGGCATGTCGAGGTGTTGGTGGTGGGGTATGGTATGAGAGCTTCCGTTGTAGATGCAGGGAACGTCATAGCTTGGCACAATGCTCCAAGAGCAACATCATCTGAAGTGGAATTGAAAACTGACAAAGAATAGTGAGTAACATCGAGTAGGAAATGCGAGAGCGGCACAATGAAGAAGATGATTTTTGCTGTAAAAGGATTGGCTACTGGAGCTGGCCTGCTCAATGGCAGGCATATGTACAGGTTTATCAGCTCACCACTGCTGTAGCTGCCTTCCAAATGCGCAAAAGAACGCCTCCATTCGATCCATACATGACTCTCGAAGCTGCTTATTGCCCTTGCTTGTCTTGTCACTCTTCCACTCAGCCAATATCCCATACACTGCATCACCAGTCGACCGTCTAGTTCTTCTCGAAGGTATGCGTTTGCGCGAAGAGGTATCCCTTGACCTTGGAGTCCTTGAGAAGTTCGAAATATCGCTCTGCAAAGCACTTGTCAGCTTATCTGCTTGACAGAATCATGCCAATCAACCACCAGAAGCGCCCTCCATAACCATGTGGGGCACGGTCGATGACATCTCACGCCAATGCGCCACCCATCTCTCTCTCCATTGACACATGTTCGGATTCCGGCATACCTCTCAAATGTCCGCACTTCTCCAAGTGGTTCACACCCTCACGCCGGTAGCACTTGCCCATCTCCTCCCGCACCAAGCGCGCCATCATACTCCGCACCCATTGCTCACGGATAATCGCATCCTGTGCTGCCTTCAAGGCCTGGTTATCGTCGAAATCGACACCCTCAAAGGTCGGCGGGACCTGGGGCTTCTTTGCGAGGAAGGCGGCGGACTCGGGGGTGGGCATTGCGGCTGCGCGGCGCTTTTCTGGGCGCGTATGAAAGCGTGCGGTCGTGGAAAGTGGCGGTCGAAAGCCCCGGGCTTAGCTTGCGAGTCTCAATTGGGCGTCGGCAGTGGTGTTAGAGCTGCGGTTGCATTCGTGACGAGAGCTCAGATGGCGCTAGCTGAAAGCAAGAAATGTCACGTGTCATCGCTTCACCCGTGGACCTCTACTTGCACCTTCATCGTTCACGACTGCACTGTTCGTTCAATATGACCGGCATCTAAAACTCCGTATATCGACTCCGTATATATCACAAATACTCCAGACGCCCTATCCTTCGGCGCCATCAGCTACTCGTCACCCAGCCTCTGTTCCCAGCCTTGCTTGAACCGACGCTCCCGCTCCCCTTAGCCTTTCCTTTCTTCCGCCCCGGACTCAGCATGCCCGCAATCCCTATCCCCAGGCCTCCAGTCGCACTATCTCTCTTTCCCTCGTCGTCCGCCGCTTGATCCCTCAAAGCTCCCAAAAACCCGTCTCCTTTCGTCTTCCAGTCCTTCACCCAACTCCCCATCACCGACCCAACATTTCCCCACTCCGCCGAGTACCGCGCCTCCTCAGGAGTAGGGGAGAGATACTTGACTTTCCAGCGCCAGTCCTCGAAGCGCACAGTGGATGTCTCTTCCTCGAATTGCTGTAGGAGCGCAGCGCGCCGTCGTAAGCAGAGAGCGCACGAGGTGTGAATGCTGAAAGTCTGGAACGGATGCGTCAATAGATCTTCGCATTCTTCATCGGCCGCCGCATCTACATCTGAGTCTAGTCGTGATGTCACGGGTTCCTGCGATGTATTTGCATCTTCCGTATGCGGGTGCGAAGAAGTATTTGTCGCGATGTTGTGACTTGTGTGGAATGTAGCGAAATCTGTGGTATGCACATCATCCGGAAGCGTTGCGGGAGGAGACTGTGAGACTTGTGACGATTCTTTCAAAGACGCGCCTTTCTCTGTCTTTGCGGGATGCGATTTTGACCTTTGCTTCGAGCGTACGGCTGCGCAAGGGCGGACGGATCTGGCGGAAAGGGTTGTGTGACCGCAGCCGAGGAATATGTATAATCGGTAGTAGCACATAGTGTAGAATATGCGGTAGTCGAGCTCTACGAGCTATGGCGTATGTGAGACTTGTTGTACGGGTGACTGAGATGTCTAATAATGGAAGCGCGTGCAACTGTTTATGTATCTGCCTTGACGTGTTGCCGTTTCTTTGTCTTGTCTTCGGCCTTCATTTTCAGAAACGTGGGCCAACTTCACCGTGGGAAAGTATATTTATCGTAATGGACGTGAACGTACTCCGAGAAGGTTGAGGTTTCCGTTCACGGCGGCGCGCACAGGGTCCGGCACCGTCACTCTAGTACAACCAAAGGACGCTTGTGAAAGTGTCACTAGGAAATTCTTACATGGGCGTTAATCAAACCAGCCCTGACAGTGTACACGAAGTTGTGGATGATGGCGCATTGCGGAGAGCTGTAATTGGAATTGGAAAAAGGCGTCAGAAAGACGAAGTCGTGGTTGCGCGACGGCTGGCTGCGGAAGGTGCGAGAGTTATCTGGGATAACTGTTCATACAGTGTCCTTGCTTTGCCTCATTAGCCTCTAGATGCTTTAAAGCCTGGCCTTGTTGTTTTGTTCACTAGGCAATGCAGTCTACGTGCGGTCCATGTATCATGCTAAGTCAACGGTTAAATCGCGCCAGTCATGCTGCCGCTGATCCACTCTGAGAGAGTGAAAGGCAAAAAGTGACGTCCATAAGTGAAGACATTATATTATAATCGTAGATGATGAGTCGCATATCCTCTATTCTATTGTTGCGAATGCAGTCCGCTCTTGAGCCGAACCTCACAACTTCTCCGCACTCGGCCGCACAGCCACCCCTTCAGTGCCCTTTTCCACATCCGCGCTCAGGTCTCCATTACTCGCGGCAAGATCGTCTCTGCTCGCCCGCTTACTCCTTTTTCTCTCGTCCCTCGCAGCCTCCCTCTCTACCCGCTTCTTCTTTTCTTCTTCGATACCAGTCTTGGTCTCTTCATGCTGCTTCGAGAGCACATTCTTTGTGATCAAGAAGCTTACGGCAAGACCAGCTCCCGCGAAACAGACGTACAAGATCCACATGGTGGACAAGGCATCAGCGAACGCCTCCCTTGCGACTTCCTTCTCGTTGGCAGGAAGTGTGTTGATAAGGCCAACGTTGGCACCTGCAGAGCCACCACCAAAGGCTGATGCGGTTCGATCGCCAAGTGCTGAACGGAGCATCGGTTGTTTGGAGATCATCTCGTTTTGGAAGACAACCGAACCGACGACGATGGAAATGGCAGACCCAAGGTTGCGGACAAACCCGAAGGTTGCCGTTGCAGTAGCAATATCGCGCTTCTGTTGGTCTTCGTTAGCATGTGATATCAAATAAAAACGTCGAATGTTGGGAAGTTAGAGTTCAGCATGTGCGCTGAATTCCGGAGGCTAGGTGCTAGCCACATGAATGAAGAAGACCAGGTGGAGTATAACGGGGAAGCTGAAGACATACCGGGACCAGACTTTGGAGCGCAATGAGGGGAGATTGAAAGTTGGGTCCGACGCCGATTCCAGCAATAATCTGGAAGATGATAATCTTGGCCCATGAAGAGTGCGCACCGAGGTCTATGAATGTGCCAAAGCCAACGACCATGAATATCATTCCAAACCAGATGCAGGGTAGATATTGGCCAGTCTTGCGAATAAAGACACCGGTAAATGCTGACAAGAACGACAGAGACAGTGCAGTCGGAAGGAGGTACACGCCGGAGAGAATGGGTGTTGCCCCAAGCACAGCCTGGAAGTAAAGAGGCAAGAAATAGGATCCAGAGATGAAAACAAACGCATGGAAGAAACAAGTTCCTAGTGCTGCCAGATTCGATCTCTTGGAGAAGAGACTGAGAGGCATTAGGGGATATGGTGCGAGACGGCTCTCAACCAGGAAGAACAGTCCAATGGTGACCACCCCAAAGACGATGAGGCAGATGACAGTTGCCGACTTCCAGGGGTAAGTGACTCCACCGAATTCCAATCCGAGGAGGACCATGATCGTTCCAGCGACCATAGTCAGTGAGCCCAGCCAATCTACGGCCTTGAGTCCTTCCCAGAGCGGCGTCTTGGGCGTATGCAAATCTAAGACAAACAAGATGATAACAAATGCACATCCGTCCAAAGGAAGGTTCAGATAGAAACACCAACGCCATGAAACGTTTTGCGTAAAAGCTCCTCCAACAATGGGTCCCAAGCTGGAAGCCAATGCCCAGACGCCACCGATGATGCCGAAGTATGCGCCTCTTTCTCGCATGGCAAAGAGATCCGATATGCAAATGTTGACCAGCACAATCAAGCCTCCGCCTCCAATGCCTTGAATGACGCGCGCCGCGATGAGCATGTTCATATTCACAGAGACTGCTGCCAGCAGCGAACCGACGAAGAAAATTGCATTTGTGACCAGTAGGATAGGCTTTCTCCCAAATATATCAGACACTTTGCCCCAGATTGGCGTGGCTGCTGAGTTTGCAATTAGGTAGGCGGAACCGACCCAGGTGTAGCCCGAGGCAGAATGAAATTGTTCGGCGATTGTTGGTAGGGCGGTGGTGACGATAGTGATGTCGAGTGCTACGAGGAGGACGGCAATTCCAAGCGAAAGCATGATCAGAGCGATTTTGAGCTTGCTTCTCTGGGGCTGCTCATTTTGTGCGTGGGCCTCGGCTTGCGCTCCTGCGTTGTTGTTTGCTGTAGTGTTCTCGCCGGTCGCTGGGTCCGTAGCTTCGTTTGGCGGTAGGCAAGGATCGGGATTTCCTGCAGTACGGCTGGAGGCTGAACTGCTTGCGGGCGTATGCACAGCTTCGAAGTCTTTGTTTACCATTGCTGTAGGCTGCGGTGGCGGCACCAGAGAGCCCGGCGCAGCATCAGCTCTTGTATGCGACGCCATGGTTGAAGTTGATGAAGAAGAAGAAGGCGACTAAGAGGTTGATGTCGCATCAACCGCGCACAACGAGAAAACTCAGGCTGCCGTCTTCGTACAAAAATTGGCCCAAAATGACGATGAGATAATGGAATCGGCTCGGAGGACTAGACGCCCCGAAGATGTAATGACTCGATTTGCGGGGCGCATCGGCGCAGGGGTGCGAGATCTCCGAAAGGGCGGCATCTCGCGCATTTGTCCGCGAGATCTTTCGAACCCCAGGAGAATCGATCTTAGACAGACAGTATATTTGTAGATATGGAAAGGGCCGACACTGATAATCGACGGCTACGAAAAGCTTGGTTTCTTGGCTTCTCCACGAAACTAGGCCTATCAGACCCACTGAGCTGGCGGACTGACGATTGATGGCACGGACGCCGTATGAGAAGGCGATGCAGTGGTGGCTTGACAGACAGTGTTTGAGCGATGTGACAGGTCGGTAAGACTGTGTAGTGTTGTGCGCATCGTACAACACGCGAAACCGTACTGTGTACGACGAATGCCAACTTTCGTATAAGCACTGTACGACGTTCAGCACGAGACATGACTGTTTATTTGTCGCGTCCTGAATTCTCCATACGTTTTACCTGCTAGTTTGCTACTGTTCCATCTAATAAGTCAGTCTCCTAATTGCATAATTCCAGGAGGAACGAGGCACAAGCCGAGGATGGACAATCCATTGATCTTCGTCACGGACCAAACAGCCTCACTGGAGCATTCGACGATGAACCACAAGTGACCTTGATCGGTCGAACCTAGGAATCCTACTGTTTCTAAGGTCTACGGGTCGCCAGAGGAATCTGTTAATTTTGACGTGAGAATGATCAGCGAGACACAACACAAAGCGACTCGATGGAGGAGACGAGAGTTCAGAAGCTGCACACGAAGCGACGGCGGCCGACACGCCGGGTTTCCTGGATGTTTTCAGACGGTGAGCCCCTCATTTAGTGTTGTTTACAGTGGTCGAACGGTGAGCATGATCTCATACCGCACCAATCGACCCCGCATGTTCTGGCTGTTGCTGAATAGACGGACCCTGGCGCAGACCCTGGGCATCCGTTATCTGCCCCATACAGCATGCTGGTTCGGAAGGTGCAAGAAGTGCTGAGCGCGGAGGCCGTCGTCATATGGCTCGAGATAGCGGTTATGGTGTTGAGGACCTAGACGTGCAGCTAGCGGGCCTTGCAGCAGAGTCGTCGAGTAACAAGGCCGCATACTACACATGGCTCGCTGCTGCGTTGCACCACGCCGCCCACACCGGTGGACGTCGTATTGTCGCAGAATTGGATCCGTCTCGGCACGCTGCACTGCGGCTTTAGCGGCACGGAAGGCGATAGAGGCAGCGTGGGAGGCGGCCCCTCGAAATTTTCTAGCGCGCGTAGCCTTGCAAAGAAAAGAACCTGGCAGCGGCGCTGGTCCAGGCTTTGTTCTGTTGGGACTGGATGCACAGCGCGCCGATCAGCCGAGCGTAGCCACGAGCCGGCGGATACCCAGCGCCCTGAATGTGCGCGCAGCTCCAGGCTTTGTCGGGCGGGTGAATGGCTCTGCTGCGAACGCTGCCAGATAGCCAGCCGAGCGCTGTCTTGGCCGCAGAGACGGGCGGTCCAGCGCTCTGAAAGCGGCCCCCCACAGCACCAGCGGCGTGGAGCGCGGTGGAGCATCCCAGTCGTAGGGCTCCAAGTGAGCGAGCGCCCAGAAGGCGGGGAGAGGCCAGGGTGACAGTGCTACACGCGTTCGGCTAGGCCTTTCACTTCCCAAAAGCCTCTGCCGTGGCCAAAGCGCAGACTGCATACCACCGAGCGCCCAAGCCGCATCCCAACGTCGCTCCACGCTCCCACTGTCTGTCGTCTGCGTCTGTCGCGCCCCTTGCGTCCTCTCCACGCCGCTCCCCCCATTCCCATTCCAGAGACGCCCACAACAACGCCCGCCCCGCACTTCCCTCAACGTCCCTCCACGCCCTGTCCGAATACATTAACGGCAGTCGCCGCCCGCGGACGCATGTCGAGCTCGCCAGTAGGCGCACTGAGGAGGGAGGTTTTGGTCCGATAGAGACACACAGCACCGCCCGCAGGCCATTGAGCCCGCGCAAGCACAATGACAGACGTTATGGCGCCGCCCGTAGAAATACTCTCGCAGCGTGCCCCGCTCCGCCCGTCCACCTCGCACACCTCCTTCTTCGACTCTCATCAGGCCCCGTTCGCCCTGCGCAGGAGCAACAGCTCCTACTCCCACCTCGACGACTTGCGCTCCTCCCAATCGCCGCACTCGTCACGCACCTCGTCGCTCCAATCGACGCCCCCGAGCAGCCTGTCGTTTGGCCAGAATTCAAGTGACGAGTCCAGCAGCAGCGATGACGAGGGCCTAGCTTTTCCGGCGTACAGCGCTGCAGGCAAGTCCAAAAAGGTCGAGAAAGAGCCGTCTCTTCCGAATCCCTTGCTTGCCCCCGCCACGCCCTCCCCTGCAGACGAACCCCCGTCTACTCCTGACCACGTCCCGGTATCCGAAGACGACACGAACCTACGTCCCGAGCCGTCGCAGCACGTCGACTACCTCTCGTACGATTGGAAGGAGGAGGATATCTGGTCGTCATGGCGGCATATCGTCGAGCACCGCAGCGTGTACGGCGAGCGGTCGCGGTTAGAGAATGCGTCGTGGCGACAATGGGCAAAACTGCAGTACAGACTTCGGACCGTTACCCCAGAGTCCCTGAATTGGTACGTCAGCGAAACGTGGTCGGCGATCCTGGATGACTTATGCTAACCATTCGATAGGCTGAAGGAGAGCGACGTGACATGGCTGTACGGGCCTCTACAGCCCTCGGCGAATCGACATATTAGTCAACACGCTTCGGAACCGGTCAGCCGGTTATCCAAGTCGAACTCGTTCCTTGCCAAAAAGCCCATCCTGAAGAAGCGAAGTATGTCGGAAGTGATGCTTCAAAAGTCGATCTCGACATCATCATTAGTCAGTCAAGCTGCGGCAGCGGTGGAAGCCCAGCAAACTACATATGGGAACTTCGACGGGCGGAAACGACGCCCTTTTGTTGGCCGCGCGACTGCATCGGACTACACAATGCTAATTCCAACTCGGACAATCAGCCGAGACACAACGGATTACTTCTCTTCACAATCAACATCTGGTCTGTGGACACCCGATCAAGGAGACAAGAAGCACATTCGATTCGATGAGAAGGTCGAGCAATGCATTGCCGTCGAGTGCAAAGGTGTAGACGAGGATGAAGAAGAAGATTTCAACCACAACCCCTGGGCAAAGTACCGCGATGACGACTCGTCATCAGACGAAGGAGTTGTGATGATGAAGCGGTCATCAAGGAAAAGGCGGCCCTTATCAAGAATTAGCTCAAAAACGAGCATCAGTGGAGAGAATAAGACTATAGCCAAGTTGGAGCCCACGACGCTAAAGTATAGGACAGACTCCCCGGACGTTACGGACCAACATCCCACGCACTCTCTAGGCTTTTTCCGCTCAAGTCGACTCTCGCCGTCGCCCTCACAAGAAACCCTCCGACCCACCCACCCTTCTAGTAATTTTCTCCTCCCTGAAGACGACAGCGAAGATGAATTCACCTTCAATCCCGGACGAGCCTACGAGGTCAAAAGACCGCATACACCAACCCCTTCAGATCCATACTTATTACCTCCCACTGGATCCTCTACAGGAGGCTCTTCAGATTCCAGTTCTAGTGGCCTACGACGCACGGCCTCGGGCATGTTTATGCCTTTTGAAGACGAAGATGAGAACCCACCAGCTCCCGGTATTATCGGCAAGGTGGTAGATACTGTGAACACGGCTCGGGATATAGCCCACGTGATATGGAATGTTGGGTGGAGAAGTGGAAATTGATTGGGGAGCGCTATTATCATCAGCTCCGGCGTTACATGGAGGCTGTTTCCATAGCATTGGTTCAGAATTTTGGTCTTCTGCGCACATAGCGTTTTCGTATTTGGACCTCGTCCTGGATGTACCATGGCGGCATACTTCGTTCCGGTTTGGGCGTTTTCGATTGGAGAATACACACAGGTCCAGATACCTTGGTGGTGGTACCGTGGCGACGGTGCAACCGATAAGAATAACCAATCAACAAATGATTCCAACTGTGTGTTCCCTTTGCTACGATATGATGTATAGACGCTGCTTTCAGCATATACAATCAGGAGGCATCACCAATGAATACACGAACGTTGAGACTGGTTTGACTCATTGAAGCAGGCGTTCACGGTGCGTTGACCCCGCTGCGCAGCTCGGAGAGCGACGCTTTCCGTGGTGAGGGGTGATTATGGGTCTGCATGTGCTAGAGCGTGTACCCCAGTGTCGCTACCGAAAACGGTTTGGGACAAAGACTCTGTAGTGTGATTCAACGGCTGCAGCGTGGGTCTATATATGGGCCTTTCCAGATGGACAGCTGTCAGCCTATAACCATGCATATAGATAGCAACTGACTCAACAACAATAACATTGAGGAGAATCCGATTTGGTAGTCCGGCGACTCTATGAATTACCTGAATAGGAAGGCCGCGTGCATTCTACCTGACAGCAACGATGCGCGCAAGCAGACAGCTGAAGCGAAAGCATCGCCTCGTAGCAGTAACACGAAAGTACACACACCCTGCAAGAGCAACCTGCTCCACAATGGCGTCAACCGCCCTTGACCCAAGTCGTCCACAGCCTCGGGAGGTTTCTCAAGCTTGGCTCAGTACCGCGGGCTGACGTAGGAAGAACCATAGAGTGCTATGTATTGATGACCCGTGCATAAACAAACAAATACACAAGAGCACGTCTATTACAGAGATCAAATTGATGTATGTCGTATCGAGAAAGAGTGATTATTCATGTGTTCTTCAGGATATATACCTTCGAGCATACGTCGTACAGTATCCTCTATTGCCAGATCCGGAATAGCACACGCCGAGGTATACAACAAAGCCAGTGCGTATGAGCAACAGATGTCGTGTTCATGCGCAATACCAAATCTCGTGCAAGACACAATCGCATGACCGGAGTATGACTTCGTATATCACAATGATTGTAGGAAACCCTGGCAAGACACTACTATTCACTCTATGTCGCACAAGAAGGTGGGACGGGTGAGGGGAAGGAGCGGGGGAAGGTCATGGCAGGAAGCCACAGCCAGGAGATGGCATGTGTATTCAGGCGGAATTAAGACATTACGGGCAATGTATCAATTGTTCGGACCGCCGAGCATAAGATAATTGCCAGCTGGCATGATCATGAAGCTTTCTCGAAGTATCCATGTGCGTTAGTACGGCAGTGCGGCCGGCCGTGACCCTGGACGCTAAGTGGTCCGTGCGGAATTGTCGATGTGGCCTCAGTTGAACGCTCCCGCCGTTATAACCACCGATTTCAGCCTCCGCGCTTTTTGACCACCCACTTCTCTATTTCTCGCTACCGTCGGTTGTCTCCTGCTCCCGCAAGACAGCAGGTATCGCCACAATGCGTTTTGCAGTCGGTGCCACCGTTCTCGCCGCCGCCTTTGTGCGCGCGGAAGATGCGTCGAGCTCTGAAGCTGAGGCATCCACCTCTACCACCGCTGTAGCAAAGTCTACTTTCACCGTAAGTACTCAATCGAACTGCCTGACCAGGAATCTCTGAGGTTTGAGAACTCGATGAGCCAGACATCTTGTCAAGCACTCAAACCTCAGAGATTGTTTGTCTATCCCGCACCAGCCCCTCCTGCCTCCGCAATTATTACTGATCATCTTCTTTACAGCCTACCAACATTAAGGCCCCATTCTTCGAACAATTCACCGACGACTGGGACTCGCGATGGAAGGTCTCGCACGCAAAGAAGGACGACAAGTCGACTGAGGAAGAATGGGCATACGTTGGCACCTGGTCCGTTGAGGAGCCATCCGTGCTCAAGGGTATCGAGGGCGACAAGGGATTGGTGCTCAAGGACAAGGCTGCTCACCACGCCATCTCCGCGAAGTTCCCCAAAGCAATTGACAACAAGAAGAACACTCTCGTAGTTCAGTACGAGGTCAAGCTTCAGAGTAGGTGCTCTCGAGTCAATGGAGGCTTCAGCAAGATATTGACAGCAAAACAGACGGCTTGGAGTGCGGTGGAGCCTACATGAAGCTTCTCCAGGACAACAAGGCTCTTCACGCTGAGGAGTTCGCCAACAGCTCCCCCTACATAATCATGTTCGGTCCCGACAAGTGCGGCGCTACCAACAAGGTACGGCACATTCTTCCCACCTGAGAAAGCCCAAATTAACGATATCAGGTTCACTTTATTTTCCGCCACAAGAATCCCAAGACCGGCGAGTACGAGGAGAAGCACTTGAAGAACCCTCCCATGGCTCGCATCGTCAAGACTACCTCGCTCTACACCCTCATCGTCAAGCCCGACAACAGCTTCGAAATCAAGATCGACGGCGAGTCTATCCGCAACGGTACTCTCCTCGAGGACTTCAGCCCCTCTGTCAACCCCGAGAAGGAGATTGACGACCCAGAGGACAAGAAGCCCGAGGATTGGATTGATGAGGCCCGTATCGCCGACCCTGAGGCCACCAAGCCTGAAGACTGGGACGAGGATGCTCCATTCGAGATCGTCGATGAGGAGGCTACTAAGCCCGATGACTGGCTTGAGGATGAGCCCACCACCATCCCTGATCCTGAGGCCGAGAAGCCCGAGGACTGGGATGATGAGGAGGATGGTGACTGGGTCGCCCCCACTGTTCCCAACCCCAAATGCGACGAGGTCTCTGGCTGCGGCAAGTGGGAGCCTCCGATGAAGAAGAACCCCGCCTACAAGGGCAAGTGGACCGCACCGTACATTGATAACCCGGCCTACAAGGGTGTCTGGGCCCCTCAGAAGATCAAGAACCCCGATTACTTCGAGGACAAGACACCCTCCAACTTCGAGCCCATTGGCGCCATCGGTTTCGAGATCTGGACCATGCAGAACGATATTCTCTTCGACAACATTTACATTGGCCACTCCATCGCGGATGCTGAAAAGCTCAAGGAAGAGACCTTCGACGTCAAGATTAAGGCTGAGAAGGCTGAGGAGGAAGCCAACAAGCCCAAGGTTGATGACAAACCCAAGTCGCCTTCCGACCTCGTCTTCAAGGATGACCCAGTCAACTACGTCAAGGAGAAGGTCAATCTCTTCATCGACATCTTCCAGCGTGACCCCGTTGAGGCCGTCAAGTTCGTTCCTGAGGTTGCTGGTGGTCTTGGTGTTATCGTCGTGACTGTCCTGGCCATCATTGTCTCCGCTCTATTCGGCAGCGGTGCTGCTCCCTCCCAGGAGCAGATCAAGGCCCAGGCTAAGAAGGCCAAGGATGCCGCTGTTGACGCAAAGGACAAGGCTGCTGAGGCGGTCGCTACAGGCGCTGAGAAGGCCCAGGCTGAGGTTAACAAGCGTACCACTCGCTCTTCCGCTTCGTAAAAGTGGGGACGCAAGGATACAGGGTTGGAGGCATGAACAAAGCTGTTCAACTGTGACAGTGTAGGAAGAAATGCGGCCAGGGAGAGATAGAGAAAGTCAGAGGATGGTCTCTCGCCATCACTAAAAGGGAGATTTTCAGTTTTGGTGGAGCAATTACTCCCCACATGGTTCCATATTCTTGGATTTTAGTTCGTTCATATTGCTCTGGTGTGATACGGCGCTACGAGTGTATTATACAGCAGCCTTGGGCTCGAGAATGAAATGATGAAACCAAATTCACTGGATCTTCCCGACGGGTGAGCGTGTAGGGCGTGTGGAACACTCGGCAGCATGGCTCTAGGGTCAGATCAAATGTTTATACAGGTATAGATGCAGTGTAGGAACCACTACACTTCTATAGAAATATAGTTGTGTTGCTGTGGAAGAAACTGCGTAAACTGTCAACTTCGAGCGACCGCCGACGGAGTATGGCAGATAATTCCTTCCTATGAAGACAGGCAGATTTAACAAAATCAGACCTGCCGATAGTCGGAATCATTGACAAAGTCCTTCCTCACTGGTTGTACATGCTACGTTCGTGATATTGAGGCTCTCGGAATGGGTTGCCCGATGCTAAGCCGAGACGCCCAAAACGCTGCAGACCATTAGCGTCGCTGTAAGCGTTGATAGCCGGGCTCATCCCCAATGTGGGGTTTCCGAGGTCATAGTCGCCCGGTCCTGGGGCATCGACGAGATATGAAAGGGACAGCTTTTCCGGGACCACTTACCATTGACACGCAGCTCTAGGAGCTTCTTCCTCACATATTGTTTTCTGCAATTGTCATATACAGTAGTTGGGTTCTGTCTAGAAATCGTACGGTGGCTTGTTGGGTCTGCTTAATTATCCTCCCTTTTCCCTCCCACCTCCACATCGCCGGCAATTGACCGCCTCCACAATAATGGCTGCTCGCCATACCATCCGCGGCATCGCAACGATAGCAACTCGCGCATCTGCTCCCCGAGTTGCTCCCCTCTACACTAGGATGTCTTCTCCCTACAGCTCCAGCCAGAAAGCCGTCAGGCGATTGCACGCCACGGCTCAGCACCTCAAGCCCGCCGCCGCCGCCGCTCAGAGCTATCCCACGAGCCACGAGCGCATCGAATCGCCGCCCGATACGCAAAACTTCTTAGACAATAAGTTTGTCGCTTCTAGTGCTTCACAATGGATCGAATTGCACGACCCCGCGACCAACAACCTCGTCACTCGCGTGCCGCAGAGCACCGATCAGGAGCTCGTTGCCGCGGTGGACAGCGCGGAGAAGGCATTCAAGAGCTGGAGTCAGACTAGCTTGCTTGCGAGGCAGCAGATTATGTTCAAGTATGTACACTTGATCAGGGAGAACTGGGATAGGCTTGCAGCGAGCATTACGCTGGAGCAGGGCAAGACGTTCGCGGATGCGCGAGGCGATGTCCTGCGTGGTCTACAGGTCGCCGAGACAGCTTGCGGCATCACGACCCAGATGACGGGCGAAGTACTCGAGGTGGCCAAGGACATGGAGACCAGGAGCTATAGGGAGCCATTGGGCGTTGTGTCTGCTATCTGCCCGTTCAGTGAGTACAACACCAATATCTAGAATGATGGTCGAGTGTGACAGTGCTAACATGAATGCTAGACTTCCCTGCCATGATTCCCCTCTGGTGCATACCCATTGCCACCGTCACTGGAAACACCATCGTTGTGAAGCCCTCTGAACGGGATCCCGGCGCTTGCATGATTCTCGCTGAGCTCGCCGAGCAGGCTGGCTTCCCCGCTGGTGTCATTAACATTGTGCATGGTTCCGCAAAGACAGTAGACTTCATCATCGACGAGCCGCGTATCAAGGCTATTAGCTTCGTTGGTAGCAACAAGGCCGGAGAGTACATCTACACTCGAGGCTCGGCCAACGGCAAGCGCGTGCAGGCCAACCTCGGCGCAAAGAACCACGCTGCTGTGCTACCCGACTGCAACAAGAACCACGCGTTGAACGCCATTGCAGGTGCTGCCTTTGGCGCCGCTGGCCAGCGATGCATGGCGCTCAGCACGCTCGTCATGATTGGCGAGACCAAGGACTGGGTCCCTGAGCTTGCTGAGCGTGCGAAGGGCATCAAGATGGACGGTGGCTTCGAGGAGGGCGCCGACCTCGGTCCCGTCATCTCGCCGCAGTCCAAGAAGCGCATCGAGGACCTGATAGCCAGCGCCGAGGAGGAGGGTGCTACCATCCTCCTTGACGGACGCGGCCAGAAGCCTGAGAAGTATCCCAACGGCAACTGGGTAAGGCTCCTTCTCCCTACTATCAACCTCCCAGACTGTGTAGAAGCAAATTGCTAAAAGATACAGGTTGGTCCCACCATCATCGCCAACGTCAAACCCCACATGAAGTGCTACAAGGAAGAGATCTTCGGCCCCGTTCTTGTCTGCCTCAATGTCGAGACCATTGACGAAGCCATCGAGCTCATCAACGCTAACGAGTACGGTAACGGCACCGCCATCTTTACGCGCTCTGGATCCACGGCCACTCGCTTCCAGAAGGAGGTCGAGGCCGGCCAGATCGGTATTAATGTGCCCATTCCCGTGCCGGTAAGCCCACTCTGCCTACTCTCTTAAGAAAAGCGAAAGAAGCTGATGGTGTGTAGCTCCCCATGTTCTCCTTCACGGGCAACAAGAAGTCGATTGCGGGCGGAGGCGCGAGCACGTTCTACGGCAAGCCAGGGCTGCAATTCTACACGCAGCAGAAGACCGTCACTAGCTTGTGGAGAAGTGAGGATGCAGTCGCCACGAAGGCCTCGGTCAACATGCCGACACACAGCTAAAGAGATGGCTATTGGGAGGATGTGACAGGTTGTTTTGATGGCGTAGGTGAGTTGAAAGCGTGGTTGGTTAAAAGCAACAGACTGCCATTCAATGTATATACCTTGGTTGTGATGGGAAGAAATTGAAAGATGAATCTGTCATTGGCTGCCGTACAGCTGGGTGATGCATAGTAACTGGATGTGAGGGTGTTTCTGTGATACAGCGGGGAAATTGCGAACGGCCGTGTGGTCGAGTGTGACACGGCAGGCTGCTAGTCGGAGGAATGTATTGGCGATAGACCATGGCATAACCTTTGGGCCCTGGTATCCAAGGGTTTTGGGGGTATACAACTACAGGGCGCGCACCTAAGATGTTACTATGGTATTTGAAAGCTCGCAGGGAAGTTACCGCGGCCAAGGGGAAATCTGACAGCTGTCTTCTGGTCGAACAAGTGACACAGCGAGTAGTGTGTGGTTCAAGAAACATGATTCGCTGAACACGAACCAACCTCTAGACGTTCGAAAGTCACGTCAGCATCCAATTCTTGAATATACTCGTCAGGTCAGCCATGCGTAGCGATCGAGAGTGAGACAACATCAAGCATGTGTGGGGGCGCATGGTGAAGCTGAGCGGCACAGCGGGCTTGCCTTCGCGTGCGCCCTCGCGTGAAGAACGAAAACCAGAGTGGCATCTTGCATTGCAGCACGGCATCGGAAACAGGACGAGGCGAGGATAAATAAGGATGTATGCTTGCATGTGGTGCTTGGTCGCACATGGCGGACCGTTGCATGCCCGCAGAGCCGAAGCATCTGAAACGGTGGGGCGATGAATCGAGCAATGAGTGACTGCCCGGGATACAGGCGGGCGTTCACTGATTGATGGACCGCAGATCCACAGAGCTAGGTGTCAGAACACACCCGGACACTGATGTCACGCCGGCGAAGATCAGTTTTGTTCGGTGCTGTTACGTGTCTAAATGTGGAGGGCAGGATTCGAGAAGGGCAGGCCGCGCGATGGATCGGTCAGGAGAGCCAAGAGGCGTACGCACGCAGCTTGCGAACTGGTGCGCGAGTTGCCCGTTCGAGAGCGTACGGATGCGGGACGGCTGCGGTTTGCAGCGTATCGCGAGTCGGAAGAGTGGACCGGCGTGGGCTCTAGGAATGCGCGGTGCGTGGGTGGTGCGCTCGCTGCGGCTAGACTTGCAAGAAGACCATCGACATCGCGTTGGATGCTGGCATTGGCGAGGTTGGGCGTGTGGCTGGCGCTGGCCGCTGGCAGTGCTGTCGCGGCATGCTCGCAGTGGTCACTGGTGGCACGTACCCGGAAGCAGGAATGCGCAAAGTATTGGGAAAGGGAAAGACATGTCGTGCGACGTGGTGGTGGCGATGCACCGGGAAGACTTTTGCTGGTCCCTGGCGCGCCGCTGGCCGTCTCTTCACAACCCGCCGCGCTCTGCGTTTCGCGTCGCTGGTGCATATTCTTCCCGGCAGATCGTCTCTGCCCCAGTCTCCCCAATTGGCCCCGGTCAGACTCCGCGCGCGGATGACGAGTACGCTGCAAGCCCTGAGCAACTCAACAACAATACATTGATCAGCTACCCTCCGCCAGCCGCGCTCTCCCGCCCGTTCTTTATCCCATCTCTTCCGCTCCCCGCGCCACCCTCTTCCTCCACCTCCCTCCCTCTATACACCTGCTGCTGTCTCGCACGGCCTTGCGCTCGCTACCACCTGGCTCCGTCACCTCGCTGCAATCTCACTAGCCTGCACGCCGACGCTGCGATAAAGCTCCTGGCCCCGCTGCCCACGAATAAGCGTCTCGCAGCCTTGCACTGCTCACCGTGCTTTCCGGTGCCGACTCGCCGGCAGCTCCATCTTTTCCTGCCATCCTCATCCTATTCTTGATCCCCTGGCCCACGCAAGGACCCATATCCGACCATATCGAGCACGAACGGCCGCCATTTCACGATCGTCGACGGACACTACGCCGCACTCGACTTAGCATACTGCCAGCCGCCCTGTTTCAGCGTTAATTTGCTTGATAAGAGCCATGTCCGTCGCCATGGAGCAACCAACCCAGCAGACCCGTCCGCGGTCCAAGTCCACCTTCAGCTTCAAGAGCCAGAACAGCCATTCTAGCGACCCCAACCGCCACGAGAAGAAGAACTCGACATCCGGTCATCAGAGGAAGGAATCAGACAGCTACAAGCCCCACTTGACGACTTCCGGCAAGGCGGACCCGAATGCTGCTATGAACGAATCCCAGCCCAGTATGTTGCGCCATCGTTCGTTGTTGTTACGCTTGCTGATGATATCCAGTTGCCGCCGCGCTCGAGAAGCCCACGTTGCAATCCCTCCGCTCGTTCCAGCACACAGACAAGGATGGTGTTCCTATTGGTATGTAGCTCTGAAGTTGTTAAAGTGATGAATTGTGGGCTGACGACCCGCAGCGGAGCCCGACCTTTCCAACCCCACACGCTCACGATGGGAGCGCCCGCTCGACACGATCCGTTCTTTCGAGGCGGCCATTGATGGTGAATACAGGCGTAGAGCGCATACGATGCGCGGTATGTTTCCAATCCTCTTCTCGGGAATATCTGCATACTGACAGACAGCAGACTCGTCCACAGAGGTGATGAGCGGTTACAATAGTCGGAGGAGCAGCTACTACGGCGGTGGGGCTCACTACGATCAAGGCCGTTTCTCGCAAGCCAGTGGTTATTATGGCAGCCGACAAGCTGCGCGCGACAGCTACCATGAGAATGGCCTCGGTGGACCCGTCGGCGGCATGGGTGGACCTCCTCGAACACGGTACAACCGCATGCAGTCCGACCCCGGGTGGAACCGCTACCCTCACGGCAACGGCAATGGAGTTTATCCCGTCCAAGGATACCAGCAGTCTCGCGACACAGTAAACACGAATGGATCGAATGGCAGTCACAGTGAACCCTACTCCACGGAGCCCAGCAGTGAAAACAGCTCGATTGAGCGCTCAGCAGGAGGGATGAAACCCGACATGGGCGAACAATACGGCTTCAATGGCTTTGGGGGAGGACCGATTCTGGAGGAGTATCATAATGGTATGGGTCCCGGGAGGAACGGATACGCTGTGCAACGTCCCAACGGCACCCTCAACTATGGCGCGCCGCCACCAGTTCCCATGAAGCAAGGTCCCCCCGCGCCGCCAGCGCATGCGAACAAGCCCATCAAACTCACAAAGTCGAACGACGCACCCAACGGTGACAGTAGGCCCGCGGTCACACCAAACCAGAGTAATGAGAAGAGGAAGAGCTGGTTCAAGAGACGATTCAGCAAAGACTAGAGAAAGATGAAGGGGAGTTTTTGACTCTGAGCAATGAAGCGGCTTTGAAGTTGCTGCCACATTCCTAAGCTTCAACCTATGAGTTCTTGCTTAGGATAGACATGGGGGTGTTTTGTGTATTTCGAAGAAGACGGATAGGTACCGCGACGGAGACGACTCGGTCCAGCGACATGGCTGCCATGATAACGACACGATGCGATTTTGGGATCATGGCTGGATATATCCCAACTAGGGCGGCATGGCGCCTTTCAGGGTACGTTTTCGGTGGAGTCTAGGGATCTTTGGTTCGTGGCACTTAGGAATGGATGGCAACTTGTCCACAATCTCACTCTTTATACCCCTTTTCCATTTTGACTGTCACAGCTTGCTTTTGTACAGAAAAGCTACATAGTAATCTTTAATGTGATGCGTCTGATGTCCTTGCAATACTCAAAAGTCTATTTGAGCATAGGCGGGTGCCTTTTTCGTGCATCCATAACCAGGCTAGGTATTGCACTGAGATTTGATGGCTCAGCACCGTAACTCACTTTTCCGTCGCGTGATCACGTGGACCTAGACGTTCCACTACTGTCCTTTCTTCTTCTTCTCAGCTTCCTCCGCCTGCTCTGCCTGATCGTCTGAATACGCCATCACGATGTATGCAATCAACACAATGTTCGCCATGACAGCCGCTAGAGCGCCGGCGACCGTGTTGTTGCCTTGATAGACACCGATCAGCGCACATCTCTACACTATGAACGGATTCCATGCTTACCGACGAGAACATAATGCACGACAAAGAAGTATGTGCCGATTGGGAGTGTGACCATGGCGAAGGTAAAGCTTAAGAGTTTCCATAGTACGGAGCTGGGAGGTTTAGCTCGTGGCTAGCAGAGTGAAGGGGAAGGAGGGACGTACGCGGGCACTGCGGGCGCGATGTTGGAGGGCTCTGCTGCATGCTGTGTGCCGTCGGCGTCTACGTCGAGGGGGTCGTTTGAGCTGGATATGATTCTTCGTGTGGACATTTTGGGGTTGGGATGGTGAGTGGTCTCGTGCGAGTTGGTGGAGGATGGGAAAGATCTGGAGAAGAGACTTCAGCACAGTCTGGTGAATGCGTATGCGTATATCTGGTCAATGTGTCGACAGAATATACTAATATCTTTGATGTTGGCAAATGTTCCTGAGCAATTCCGTGCGCCCTGGCGCTTTGTGAAGTGAACGATGTCATGGAGGAATATCGGTCCGTGCGCTTACCAGTACCACTTTACGCGTGTGAACGCGAACCTTTTTCCCGCCACACCGTTACGCTCCACGTTCTTTGTCTCGACATCTTTAGTAGGCGCGCATGGGTGCTTGGTCTGCTTGATCTTTCCTTTGTTTGGCACGCTCAGTGCGCGCTACACACGCTCCTGTATAATCATCAACGCATCGACAGCAACCCGGCAAACTTTCCGTTACACTGAAAAGAACGGCAGCATGGCTTACAACAGAGATCCAATCGAGACGTCTTCACCGCCTCGACCTGGTGGTGAAGGTGAAGACGAGTACAATACAATACCAACGCAACCTCTCCATCGCATGTCTCAGTCGCCACACGTCGCTATACCGTCAGAACCCTTTGTTACGCAGCCTACGCAGCCTCTCCTGCCCCATACGACGCAGCCTACACAGCCATTGACGCCAGGCAAGAATCGCGTGTACAATCCGACTTCTTCGCAAGTCCAAGTGCCTCGCTCATCGCCCGCCGCAGAGCGCTTCTCCTCGCCTTTCGCAAACAAGTCGCAGTCGCAGTCGCAAAACCGCCCCCGTGTTGTTAGCGCGATGGCGCCGCCGGGCACGATGGCTCGTTTTCCGAGTGCCGTTCCGCGTCCTCAAACCATCGACATAAGTTCAGACGACCCGCCTGTTGCCCAAGACTCAGATGAAGAGGATTGGAGAGGGTCTAATATACCCATGTCGAAATTGGAGCAGCAACGTGTGCAGGAGACACCGCAGAAGTCTTCTTCCTTCGGTTTCGACCTGGCAGACAAATTTGGACACAATGCGAATGGAAAGCGACCTGCGGATGCAGCGAGTTTTTCTCCTCCAGCTAAGAGGCCGGCCGTCCGTCAGACTGGTCCGTCTCGGGCGCAGGCTATCGATCTCACAGAGGAAACGAAGCTTGAGGATATCGGTGATGATAATCTGAGGAACAAGGTGAAGAGGTTGGGAGATATTTACATAAAGCTGTCCGTGCAAGAGAGACTGGATGCGTTGATATTCAAGAAAGGGAATTTCGACGATGCAGCCGACTACGTTGCGACCCTACCTGAGAAAGAAGAACGGCGAAGCGCGCCCAAAGGTACGGCAGTACAGCGGTCATCGCCGGCACCAATCGTGACAAAAGCGACGACAGCGAAGCGCGTGCTCGGCAAGCCTTCGGTAAGCTTGCTGGATCGATATGCGAAGCCGACTAGTTACCCCGTTGCACCAAATGCCGAGAGCCCTGAAAAGCCTGCGAGGAAAGGCAAACTCATGCGTGGCCGACGGAACCGTTCACCAAGCCCGATTACGCTCTCTTCTTCTCCACCACCTCCACAACCGCGCTTGCAACAGAAACCAAAGCAGAGGGTACCGGATGAAGACGACGAGGGCATCATCATCTCTGATGGCGATGATTCAGACGTTCAACAAGAAGAGGAAGAGGTGTTTCATGACGATGGCGAGCTGTTGGACTTCTTCAATAACTGCACTGTGGAGGGAATGGTCGATCTCTCTGGTCATAAAGCAGAGGATATTCGATTGATTTTCGAGCATCGTCCCTTCATATCGCTTGACAAGGTCGAGAAGTTACACGTCGACTCACGGAAACCGGACACCGGCAAGAAAGCGCGGAAACCTAAGGTGACGTTTGGTGAAAGGCTCGTTGATGCAGCGAGGGCCATGTGGAACGCGTATACCACAATTGACGAGGTTGTCAAGAAGTGCGAGGAACGAGGTCGCCCCATGGTCAACAGCATGGCACGCTGGGGTATCAACATTTTCGGAGCCTCCACCGCTGGTGAAATCGCGGCCACGAGCCTTGATGATAGCGACACTGGCTCGAACCGCGATTCCGGTTACCAAAGCCCGAACACGGTCGGAAGTGATTCGGATCGAGAGGATATGCGCAAGGTAGCTGATCGTGCTTCCGGAAAGAGAAAGCTACTGAAGAAGCCGGCTATCATGAATGCTGACATCGAGCTGAAAGACTACCAAGTTGTTGGGCTGAACTGGCTGAATCTGCTTTGGCAGAACAAGATCTCTGGTATTCTGGCCGATGACATGGGTCTAGGAAAGACGTGTCAGGTGATTGCATTTCTGTCGCATCTCAAGGAATCTAGCGCTCCAGGCCCTCACCTCATTGTGGTCCCTGGTTCTACTCTGGAGAACTGGGCTCGAGAGTTCAAGCATTTCGCTGAGGAGATCAACTTCCAAATCTACTACGGCCCACAGAACGAGCGCTTCCACATGCAGGAGGAGATTTTGGACAAGATTGAGAACGGCGACATCGATGTGGTTCTCACTACGTATGACCTTTGCGGTCGAAAGGAGGACAATAGCTTCCTGCGCAAGTGCAAACCGCAAATGGCCATATTCGACGAAGGCCACATGCTGAAGAGTTCGAACACGAAGCGCTACCAAGATCTCATGAAGATCAAAGCGAAAGTCCGTCTCCTACTTACCGGCACTCCGTTGCAGAACAGTCTGGCAGAGCTGGCGTCGATCTTGGCATTCTTGATGCCGGACATCTTTGAGGTCGAGGACGTTCGCGAAAGCGTTGCTGTGGTGTTTAAGCACAAGGCCAAGGTCAACGAAAGCGATACACACGGCACCCTACTCTCAACTCAGCGTATCAACCGTGCCCGGTCCATGATGACCCCGTTCGTCCTCCGCAGGAAGAAGGCTCAAGTGCTCAAGCACCTCCCGAAGAAGACCTGCCGCGTGGAATACTGCGACCTCACGCCGATCCAAAAGAAGCTCTACTCCGAACAACTCGAGCGCCAGCGCAAGATCCTCCTCGATCGCGCCGCCGGCCTCCTCCCCAAAGAAACCGCAAACGTCATGATGCGCCTCCGACAAGCCGCCATCCACCCGCTCCTCTTCCGCGAACGCTTCACCGACGCCATCTTCCGCAAAATGTCAAAAGTCCTCCCCAAAGAAGACGCCTTCCGCGAGAGCGTGCCCGAGTACATCTTCCAGGACCTCGAACCCTACCGCGACTTCGAGGCCCACAAGCTTTGTCTGCAGTACCCGCGCACCATCGGAAAGTTCGCCCTCAAAAACAACGAGTGGATGGACAGCGGAAAGGTGCAGAAGCTCGTCGAGCTGCTGCGCTCGTTCAAAGCAAACGGAGACAGAGCGCTCGTCTTCAGCCAGTTTACCTCGGTCATGGACATCCTCGAGTGGGTCCTCGACTCCGAGGACATAGGCTACTGTCGCATCGACGGGTCGACGCCCATCACCGAGCGCCAGCAGCTGCTCGATGTCTTCTACCAAGACGAGAGCATCCCTGTTTTCATGCTCAGCACGAAGTCCGGCGGTGCGGGGATTAACCTTGCGTGCGCGAATAAGGTCGTCATCTTCGACTCGAGTTTTAATCCGCAGGATGATATTCAGGCGGAGAACCGCGCCCATCGCGTGGGGCAGACGAGGGAGGTGGAGGTGGTGAGGCTGGTTACGAGGGGCACTGTCGAGGAGCAGATTCATGCGCTGGGCGTGAGTAAGCTTGAGCTTGATAAGATGGTTGCTGGGGAGGAGGGCGAGGAGAAGAAGGGCGCGAAGAAGGGGAAGAAAGATGACGTTGCTTTGGATGCGGCGGAGAAGCAAGGCTTGGAGGCCGTGGAGCAGATGCTGATGAGGCAGATGGAGGAGGAGAAGGGTGGGAAGGCCGACGTGAAAGAGCAGTTTATGGATGGCTTGAAGAAGGCGGGCTTGGATATGAGCGCTGCGGAGTGAGCGCACTGTGTCTGGGCAAACCTTTTCCCAAGGGGGATGTTGCAGTGTTAAGACCCGTGTTGGATTAGGGGATTTGCACTATGCTACGCAGCATCCTTACATCGTCTCGCGGACGTTGGGGTTGTTTGTGTATCTGGGCGCTTTGGTCTATTCATCTATGCCTAGCTACCTTCGTTCGAGGGGCGCATACTGTACCATAGTCTTGCATAGCGTTGGCGTTGGCTGGCGTCGATACTAGAGTCTCTATCTGGTAATAATGCGAGACATATTGCACTATAATCTAGAAATCACCGAGCAACCTTATGATGCGAGCGAGAGCGATCAGACAGGTAAGCTTGGATCACATGGAAAGTGCACTTATAGCAGGGCAACGCTGAAACTACTACAACCGACGCACGCGTACGATACGTCGCGGAAATGGTATCCCAAGAAATCGGTCGGAGAATGATGAAAGGGCATCGCTCAGAAGTGGGACACAGTTCGATCAGTCCTCTACGCTCACACCCGCCTTATCCGCAGCCTTTGCATCCTGTGCCTGCGTCTTCTCTTCCTTCTTCGCGCTCCCCTTCTCCGCCGCCTTCACAGGCTCTGGCTTAGTACCACTTTCCTCCTCTTCCTCCTCGTCATCGTCGTCCTCGTCATCATCATCATCGTCATCGTCATCATCATCATCATCATCGTCCTCGTCCTCGTCATCTTCACTATCCTCTTCCTCTGAACTACTCACCTCCACAATAGCCGTCTGCTTCTCCACTAGCTTGATCTCCTCCTCGCTGGGACTCTCAACCTTCCTGCCGTGGAACGAGCTCGTCGGACTCAGCGGGCTCTTCACCCCAGGCGACTTCAGTCCATCTCCTTTCACATTCGCCGGCGTGCTCGGCAGCGGTATGCTCCTCGGGCTCAGAATCCCACCCGGCGAAGCTGCAGGCTTGCTAGGCGTTGAAACAGATGGCGAGGCTTTCGACGCGAGCAGCGGGTTTGTGGTGGAGATGTGTGCGGGTGTGGGTTTCTTCGAAGCAGCGACTTTGGCGGCTTGGGCTGCAGCCTGACGGATCGCAAGGTTCTGCTCTGGAGTTTGCGATGGGGTGTTCTCCTTCCCGTCTCCTACTGCTTTTGATGCTCCTGAAGCAGTGGCAGGGGTTTTGCTCGCGGCGAGAGGTGTGGCGACCGCGGGCGCGGGGACGGCAGGTGCACCCAGCGCTTCCTTGAGCTCGTCGTACTCGTTCCACTCTTCAACTTGTTCGAGGTCCTGTTCCCAAGACAGACATACATTAGCCTCTCCCTCTTTTAGCCTGCTTGATGGGGATTGGACTACCTACAGCAATAACAAACCCCTCTTTTACCAACAGCGGCAACTTCTTCCCTCTCGCTCTTCTTTGGAACAGCTTGCGCGCCAGCTCATCCGTCGCGGTATCCACACCCTTGAAGGGTATCTTGTTCGCTTTGAGAATTGTTTCAATACGCGACGTGGCGGTAATTATGTGCGAAGAGCCGGCGGTGAGGGACGTGAACAGATAGATGGTGGGGTCGTTGTCGTAAGCTGCGAGTTCGGCCATGTTTGTTGTTGTCGTCGGTCCGCGGGGTAGAGGGCTGTTGCTGTTGGAGGAAGGATAAAGAGGCCGGTGGGAGCAGCTGCGCGGAATCAAGGTGCAGCAAGGAGGGGGAACGGAATAGATAACGTGGCAACAAGCGAGTAGTGTCGGAACTGTGAGGATGGTGAAGCAAGGCGAGACAGTGGGTGGAGAGACGCGGGAGGACGTAGGCGGCTAGAATCCGTGGTGCGGGGCCGTGGCATGCAGGGAAAGACCCTAGAAAGCCGCAAATCGGTCAGGCACGGCCGCCAGACCACCACGAGATAAGCAATGGAGGTACGATCAATAATAACAGAAGTTCTTGATTATATGCGCAGAGCGAGCGAATTAGATATTACACGCTGTGTGCGATCTCCGTTCAATACAATTACTTCCATTCAGCCGCTGCCAACTAAGGGCTGAGCGATGGTGTAGTGCGTCGGAGTACTCCCAGTTGCCTTCTTCGCAAAAGCTGCCATCAGAGCATCTCTCACCTCGAACTCTTCCAGGACAGCGCCAAATCTGTTTAAGCGTCAGTTTCTTCTCCATCTACAGAAAGAAAGCCTGTTGTACTCACCCGTAGCACCGCACCTTGGCAAGGAGCTCCCCTTTGATCCCCTCGATGTCTACCTTGCTCAGCTCCGCCAGCCTAGGTTCCTTCAAAATCATGACCCAGGCCATGATTGGCGTGATCTCGCCATCCAGAGGGAGACGATTGCTCAGATCCAGCAGCTTCATCAGGTCTGGCATCGCGATATCCGGCATCTGATGCGGATACGTTTCTTCCGGCTTGTTCGCAATGTGCGAATCTGGCGGTGCGCTCGCCATAAGTGCGTGACCGGAGACGGTCTCTTCAGCGTCGTGCGCGCGCACCATGAGATATTGCATGTGATCCATGCAGGGGCGCTCGAGACTGCGGTGAGCGGAGCCAAGTCAGAAACGAGCGCATTAGGTTGTAGAAATTATAGACGTACGGCGAGTAGGTAATAGAAAAGAGATTGAAAGAACGGACTGAGTATGTGTGAAGAGTGCATTATTGCTGGGGTGGAGGAGAAAGATAAGGCGTGCGGTGGTCGTACGTTAAGACGAAGTCTATCCCAATCTGATCGTAGTCCAACCCGCTGTTCAACTGGGGAACTTGTTGCGGCTGGTTCATGGGAAACTTTATATCTTGAGAGACAGATTCTCGATGGCCGTGGCTGACTGTAGGTGGCGACGTATAACCCGTCGAGTTCGAGCCTGTGCCGTAGCCGCCCGAGACGCTGCCAGATGAGCTACCGCCATAAGAGCTATTGAATCCTGGAAGACCATTTACTGGACTTAGGTTGTCGAATGTGATTCCGTGGGCCATCAATAGCTCTTTCAAGCGGCGATTTTCCTCTGCAAAAGCGTCGCGTTCCTTGGCGACGTTGGTGAAGGACTCTTTGATGCGGAGGACTTCTTGTTCAAGAGCTTTGATGTACATTTCTTTTCGCTCTCGGTGCGTCCTGCGAAGGTTTAGCGCAGGTGCTGTTGATCATCATGGTAGTATCACCTCTGTGCCTGCCTATTCAGCTCCTGCCGGCGAGTCAAGGCCGGCTTGCTGTCAGGTTTGGGCCCACGTCTCTTCGCTGGTTGTCCATCTACAACAATTAAGCAGAGCATTGACGTTCATACAAAGATTCCTACCTCGTGTTGTTTTCTTTTCGGTGAGGTTCTTGAAGAAAGCAAAGTTTGCCAACGGACTCTTGCTGTCTGAGTTACTGCCTATAGATTGCCAATGCCCTTTACTCTCCATGTCCGACACGAAAGCCGAACTACCTCTCCGACTGCCCGGGGCTTCGGAGAAACACTCCGAAGCCCGACGAGATACAGGTGAAGGATAGTCGACAGGCGCGCCGGCAGGAGGGTAGGCGGGCGCCATGGTCAGCACATCCGAGGACCATGACATGTAACGATTATGCGACATGATTGCCAGAAAGGAAAAAAGTAGATATTAAATAATGTAAGATGAAAGGGTTGGGTTGAAAAGAAATTACAATAGGCGTTTGTGCGAGACCAGCTGCATGGTGTGAGGTTTGCACGGGCTTGTATATGTAGGCTGAAGAGAATGGATCCTGGTACGATGGTGGCAGCAGCGGTGGACGCTGGGCTCTTCAATGCGATGACGGCAGCATTCGGTAGGGGATGGTGCCGTAGTACACGCGATATAGCATTGTGGTCGCCCAGACGACACCGCGAGCACGAGACTCGCGGTGTCTCTGCAGAGTGCTTTTGGACGTATGACGAGCCGAGGAAACAAAAGCAACAAGGTAGACGAATGGTAGAAGACGGTGGGTAGGCGAGGTAAACACGGGGCAGACGACAAGTGTATCAGAAAGCAGACCAAACAGTTATGCCTTCGAAGGAAGGGCAATTCAGGCCATGCGAAGGATGCCAAGAAAAGCGTGAACTCACTGGAGCCGTTCGGAAACTTTGCGTCCCCCATTGAGGGGTCTGGAGACAGGCTGGCCATGTTATGTGGTCTGCATTGATCGACGAGCACAACCTCGAGCGCGAGCAGTTGGCAGTTGTTGCGAGGTGTTGGTGGGGATCGCAAATACAGCCTACTTTGCAGTACTGGACTGGCGCGCCAATCAGTTCCGGGTCAACGGAGAGTGAGTGGCAGGTCGAACATACGCAACAGAGCGCGGTAGGATGCGGTATCCGCACAAGACGGTGGTTTTGCTCGATAATCAGAAGCGGTCGAGACGACGTCGCCGGGACTTGGCAGTGGTGGTGATGGGGCGTGAGCCACGGCGGGTCCTGTGGCGAGGGATGGATTGAGACACTCTGTGGTGCGTGTCGCGTCGCAGGTCGAGGCCACTGAGCAGCGAAGAACGGGTCGTGGCGGATATGCTCTCACACCAACTTAGCAGCGATCTTTAAGCGCCACCGAACAACGACTGGCTACGGCGCTGCTTCCGTTCGTGTGGAGAAGATCGGGGAGAGGGACTCGCAAAAGTCTGCACAGCCCGCGCGAGCGATTTGGAATAGCTGTCGTCGGTCTAGAGGCTCCAGCTTCATACATATGCACCGGATGCGCGATGGACCTGTGGGCCGTTATGCTCGGCGGCTCCAACGGCCGGGCCCGTCGTCAGTGCGCCGGACGGTGGATGAGGCGGATGCGGGATGGCAGAGGCAAGAGAAGGAGCAGGACCAGCGCCAGACGAGCAGCGCAGAGCAGTTGGTCGCTGCGAAGCGGATGCGCCAGCTCTTTTATCTCTGTGCTGCTCTCTACGGCTGAGATGCTGTCACCGTCCGCTGAGGGCTGGACCCATGGCAGCCCATTGGCTCGTGCCTGCGTTCCCCGGCGAAGATCATTGAAGCCACCGTCTGCCAACCTTCCGCATCCATCACCAACACCATCGCACCGCGTCGCATCGCGTGTGAGCAAGCCCGCTTCTCGTTCCCGACCTGCACCACAATCAATCTCTCCGCTTCGTTAATCTGCCTGTACAGCTCGCTCAGGCCACAATTGCTATTTCTGTGTCCCACGCGGCCTCGAATGCGGGGACGCCCAATCATGCCCACCTTGCATATAGGCAATACTTCGTACTTACTTCACAGGGCTCCAAGTCTAGGCCCCTGGAACGACTTGTACATCGACAATGATGCAGTATTGCTGCATTGTGCTATGCGTGCAGGCTGTCACCTGGAGTGAGACGCATCCATTGTTCTTAGCTACGGTTACCGCTTGCAATGATTTGGAACGCCAACGTCACTTGATGCATCCTCGTACAAACCTTCGCACGTTGGAAAGTGGACTGGAAATCGTATTCTGAATTTCTCTATTGGTACACGAGTTGTATCGTTTTCGCCGACCCCGCTCGGTCTATGCTCGCTTCGGAGCGGTGTTGAACACAGCCATCTTACGCGGCTCGCATGGTTACACAAACACCTCACATGATCACGCCTTTGGCTTATTCTGGAGGATGTCCTCTATCTCCTGGTACACATCGTCGGTCAGCTTGGACAATAGCTGCAACGCTTTCAAGTTGTCGTGGAGCTGTTCGGTCTTCGAGGCTCCGAGGATGACGGTGCTGACGTTGGGGCTGCACCTCGGTCAGTATTGACGCGCCGTTGCAAGCGATTCTCGCAAAAAGCGTCTCTCGCATAACTCAATTTGGGTATGACTTACTTCTTCGCAGCCCAAGCCAGAGCGAGCTGAGTCGTGTTGCCGCCGAGCTTCTCGGCAATCTTTCCAAGCTTCCTCACCTTCTCCAGCTTGGCCTGGCCCTCCTCCGACTTCAGCTTCTCAATGGTGCTCTTGAAGAATTCGGGGTTCGTGGCGAAGCGTGAATCCTCCGGAATGCCCTTGTCGTACTTTCCGGTGAGGATACCAGAGTCCAACGGAGACCAGATGGTAGTACCCATCTGGTAGTTCTTGAAGAGCGGCGCGTACTCCTTCTCGAATCGCTCGCGGTGGAACGCATTGTATTGGGGCTGCTCGACGACAGGTGCAATGAGATTGTACTTCTCGGCGATGTCGTGGGCCTCTTGAATACGTTCGGCTGGCCATTCGGACGTGCCCCAGTAGTATGCGAGGTTAAGGTCCCGGATCGTCTGTGTGAAAGCCTCGACAATCTCCTTCATTGGCACGCTGATACCATTAGACCTTAGCAAAGCGGCATTTCGGCGGAAACTTACTCGGGATCGTAACGATGGGCGAACACCACATCAACGTAGTCTTGCTGGAGACGCTTGAGCGAGCTCTTCAAGCCTTCGACGATGTGCTTCTTGCTTAGTCCTCTGGTGTTGGGCTCCTGTCGTCCCGTTCCGAAGAACACCTGTCACCGTTAGCAATTGCACGCTCACCAAACATCAGAGAGACTTGCCTTGGTCGATAACACATATTCATCTCGTGGCCAGGAGAGCTCGCGCAGGGCATTGCCTAGAATGCGCGGGTACAGTCAGTGTAAGTCAGAATTGTGGGCCAAGTACGAGGCAGCTTTGTTGGAGACATTGCGACTTCGTACCAGGGCGGCACGTACCCATCTCCACCTCACACTCGCCCTTTGCGTAAGTTTCGGCGGTATCGAAGAAGTTGATGCCATAGCTCCATGCAGTTTCCATGCATTCCTTGACGATGCTACCCTTCTGGGTCCCTCCGTAGGTCAACCATCCGCCAAGCGAGAAGACCGACACCTTCAGACCAGCGGGTCCAAGGCGACGGAACTGCATGTCCTTGGGATCGAACTTTGATTCTACAGCAGGCATGGTGGGCGATATTGACGTTCAAGGGTGTTTGTTTGCTGTGAGGAGGTGGGTTCCTGTGGAATTAATGCCCAAGAGTTTGCAGCGGGGTTGCGCTTCTCTATATGGAGGGGCACCTTCAATGTCGCGGCGATTTCAAAGCTATCCCCATTATCGTTACGTCATGCAGCGCGACAAGAGTTTCGGCAGTCAATCTTCAGGGATCACAGACAGAGACAAGCGAGGAAATTGAGGGGCAAAAAAGAGTCTCCCCGCCCTCCTTCCCCAATGGGCGGCAGCTATGCGACAAACTCGCTGCGACCAGAGTGAGTGAGGTGTGGTTTGCTGACAGCCAAGAGCCGCAGTCGCAAGTCTTAGTTAACAAGCACGCACCCAGGTTCGTTCAGCGCAATGCACGACGCGTTCCTCACGACTTTTCGATTCTTTGAGGATTCGACAAGCGCAGCCGAGGCAGGACGGGTACCAGCATGCCCCACTAACACCCTTTGCTATCCCCGCGATACTCGATAAGCCATCGGCTTTACACCCCTGTCGCCTATATCCGCACCGTCGTGTCACTGCCTACACTGTAAAGCTTGCGAGGTTCAAAACCTTTAGATTTATGTAATTTTCCATAGCCTTGGACCGTTCAACCTAGCATCAGTTGAGCCAGAGGTCATTAAAAAGACGTCGCAGACGTTTAGTAACGGGGATCCCAAGAACTTCTCTTGCAGGCAGGGAATACTGTCTGTTAAGCCGTCTGTAGTCGCAGAACTTCTAGGTTTGAAGAAACGCCCATTGCACTCATTAGATTGAACCTTTGAAATGGTCCATGTAGACTGACCCTTGGCGTAATGAGGCTGTTGTCGCCTGCAAGGATTTTCGCTGTTGCCTCCCAATCCAATGGATTCTTTGCCCACGAAACAATCAAACAATCCTTTTCTAGACCGATTTCGTTTTCCAATCTCTCGCAGGGCTCGGTCGCGGTAATACCAACAGCAGGACGATAGTGTTTTATCAACGTCCAGTGAAGCAGATGCGGGAGAAATCCACGCATAACGTCGAAGCCTAAGCCATCTGCCCATTCCTTACACACTGTCTTCTCTATCTCAGCGGCTTTGAGAGTGCCATAACGTAGGTAGGCGCTGTACCTGGCTCCGGTGAACGGATTCTCAATAGCAAACTGGAATGTGATAGCGGCAACTCCACCAATAGGTGCATTTCCTTCAATATCGACGACCCATACCTGACCTTTCTTCTTATATGTCTGGAGCAGGTTGATTGACTCTTGCAGCTTGCCAAGATCCCTGACCCCCGATTTCTCGCGCCATGCGAAGATAGGGTTGACTTTCGCAGCGAGCTCTACCTCTATCAGGTGACGGATCTTTGCTGTGCCTAGCGATATGAGAGCTTCCCATTTCCGCGAGTGGTATTCGCAGAAGATGGAACGCTTGTACCTCTCCTGTAAACACAAGACAGTGAGAATGCATTTTGGTAGTCGATTGACCAGTGGTGGATGCGCGATTGCTGGTGTTGGCTTGCCTGGCGTCAGCGTGATATAATCAAGGAAGGTGCGTCCGAACGGTAGAGCAGGCCCCTTCTTTTCCCACTCGACGCGCAGGCCATAGGTCTTGATGAATGAGAGTGTTGACTTGATCGACGAGAAACGTTCAGAATCATGATGGAACTCGGCTCTCTTGTCTCGGAGCTTTTGCCTGAGTCCTCGGATCTTGAAGTCGATGTGTTGTGCATCGTATAGCAATCGCGGCGCCACAACGTCTCCGGGCTGCAGTGATAGCTTCACCGCCCAAACAGTGCAAAACTTGCGGGGGTCAAAACCTTTGGAATAGTCGTAGTTTTCCATAGCCTTTGACCGCCATTCAACCTGGAACCACTTGAGCCAGATGCCATCAAAGAGACGTCGCAGACGTTTAGTAACGGGGATCCAAGAACTTCTCTTGCAGGTGACGGTCTATGTCTCCCCACGTTAATTGCCAGCTCGTTTGATTTGCGTCTGAGCCATCTACCCATTTTTCTCCATCGATCTTGCGCGTGAAGTGATGGGAGTCTCTGCCTTGTAAGGACCTCTCGAGTTTGACCTCCATGTGATCGGCGGATGAAAGAAGTGTGACAGGTAGAGGGAGTAAGATGTGTGTTTCGTCTTCCCACTCCAGTGCGATGGTATACACATTCATGCCGCGAAAGTTGAAGAAACTGTTCTTCCTGGCGGTGTCGTTAAAGATGAGCTGTTCGTCTTCTTGAGGGCTTGCGGAAGCGCGCATGCCGGGAAGAGCGACAATGTAAGGACAGGCGTGTTTGAGCTAGCGCAATTAGTACCAGCGTCTTGATCGAACTGAATAGAAAATGGAAAGCTTACAGTAGGGTCAGCCGTGAGCAGCGAAAGGCATATCAAACTAACAGCCTGCTCATTCGCCTCTTGCTGTCTCCTGATGATTATCAGAGGATTGACTCCTGCCACTCCTGTCGAGATATCTTGCCCCTTGCACCTGTACAACAGTTGGCACAGGTCCTTCACGTTATCAGACGTAATAGTAGGCCGCTCTGTTCCATGCAAAGGCGTATTCCTAAAGGTATCCATGTTGCGTGTTCTCTTCACAAAGACCTCAGATACCGCATGCTTGCCCGGTAGGCCGAGGGTGCCATGGTTCTCGATGAGTCCGCTGCTTTCAGTGATGTCGCTGCGCCCGCTGCTCTCGATGATGTCGCTGGGCCTGTTGCCCTCGGTGAGCCCGCTGCCCTCGATGATGTCGCTGCTCTCGGTGATCTCGGTGGGCGCATAACTCTTGGTGAGCTTAATAGAGTTGCGGGCAAGATAGACGCGAGTGGTGATGGTGATAGGTACATTACTACTATACACTCATGATGCCCTTTGCTATCCCCGCGATATTCGATAAGCCATCAGCTTTACGCTCATGTCGCCTATGCCGCAGCGTTCCCTTCACAGTGGCCGTCACAAATAACTGAACTGGCTCTTGTATCAACATGAGGTGCGGCTATGCGTTATCAGTTTATAACTTCGAACACGTATTATAGGGCAAGTCACCCTGGGCTAAACTACCAGGTACTGAGCCTGCAGCTAATCGTCTAAGCTCCTAATATATGGAGCCGAGAATTTTGCACCATCAAGTGTAGTTGTTTGTGTCGCCATATGTGCTTTGGATAAGTCTGTCGCTGCATTCGAAAGTGTTTCACACTTTGAGCCGGTGCCACGCTACGTTTTGCAATTATCGCAGGGGTCTGCGGCTGCGTGCACTCGTCCAATCCTCCGCGCGCCGCCAGAGCTCCCGTACACATTCCACATGCAGCGCTGACAGGCACCCAAGCAATGCCATACGCTCGATTCATACTGACAGGGTACACAGGAAAGCTTGTATAAAGGGGTAAATGTTTTGAAACACGTTCGCGGCGACGATCTCCAACTCAGCGCTACCCCACAACCAATTGAAACTCTGCGAGGGGCTCGTCACGTGGTGGCGTCAACCCTTCGTTGGCTGTCATTGCCTCATTCAACCTAACCCCTCACAAAACATCTCGCCTTCTTGCTTGAAGGGGTAGCGACTATGGAACAAAGGATCATGGTTGTGGGGTTAGCATTCCATCCTTTGGTTGGGCAGGATATATCAGGGCGACGATGCCTTCACAACAATTTTCCTTGCTCATTGTCTCGTTCATTTCACGTCCAACATTGTGAAGGCGGAGAGAAGCATTGCGCGTACATTCCTTTGTTGCTTTAACCCTTATATTCTTACGTGGTGCTCACGCCCTCTATCCCAATTATATAACGCTCGTTCTCAAAAACACTGCTCGAGGTTTAGAAGCGAGATTTACAACTACAATCACAACAACCAACAACATGTTTTCCATACGCTCTTTGGTTCTGGGCTGCGCCCTCCTCTCTACCACTGCCTTCGCCCTCCCAACTCCCCAAGGCTCCTCCGACACCGACTGCACCATCACCGCGGATGACCTGACCGCCATCGATAACACCACCGCTACATGTAGCAGCACAGGCGACTTCGCATCCGAGTGCGCAGACGCCGCCACCGCCGCCCCAGCCATCTCCTCTGCCTTCTCGAAGTACTCCATTACCGAGCCCGGTGTCGAAGCCGCCCTCATCGCCATCATGCTCTACGAATCCGGCTCCTTCAAGTACAACCACAACCACTTCCCAGCACCAGGCCGCCCAGGCCAAGGAACGCGGAACATGCAAATGGCGCCGTTCAACGAGAAGTACGCGACTGCTCTGTATGGAGCGGACAAGGTCGCGGCGGCACAGGCGCAGGGTGGTGAAGATGCGGTGCTGGCACTTGTGCAGGGGGATGAAGATAGTTTCGGGAGCGCGGCGTGGTTTTTGACTACTCAGTGTGATGCTAGCATTAAGGATGGGCTTGCGAGTGGGACGTCGGCGGGCTGGGATGCGTACTTGACTAGCTGTGTGGGGACGACTCATACGGCCGATCGAGATGTCAGCTGGACGAAGGCGAAGGAGGTGCTTGGGGCTTAGCGGTGCGGACGAGCGGTGGGCGGTGGAGGCCAAGGGGGGAGTGTAGAGGAGGTGAAGCCGAGTGCTGCTCGTCGGTTGAGCGTGACGCCGCGAGTGTTGCTTTCGCTTGTTGTCATGATTTTGTGCGTTTGATACCCGGCTTCTGGTGCAAGGTCGTGGGCACTGTGTGCTCGCGCTTGCGAAGAAGTGAACGTTCTTCAATTCAGTTTATATTATTTGCCAAGATTTTTCTTTGCGGTTACACTATGACACAATTTCGATTGGCTTTTCCAGATAAAGTATCCCAATGTGTCTGCCATGTAATTGACTAGTCTCAGAGTGAAGGGTTGCTTCGGGGCCGCAGATTGGCATTCTTGAGACGCATTCCGACAGGAATCCTCGCGTCTTGCTTAGAGTCCCTTAAACATCGTCAGAGGACTTCTTCAGGTAACTTTACGCAAGAACAACTCTTCAACTCCTTTCACTCAGCATTCTTGATTGAACATGGAATTAGCAAACCTTCCTCCAGCTACAGCTCGATTGGCTGTCGAGCTGCAGCTCGCAGACATCAATGCGATCATGCAAGACTTGGATACGGGAGACGCATACGCAGCTTTCGACGTGATGCAAGCAGGGCTTAAAGCAACGCTGTCCTTGCTGCAAGATCAGATCTGTGCCATGGAGATCCTCAGAGCCGACCATGAAGACCGAGTTATCTTTGAAAATCTTCGTCAGGAGGAAAGGCAGGCGGAGCAGGATCACCAAATGGCGCGTGGAATGTGTGATGCCACTATCGAAGATGGTGGAACCGGATGCTCAACTCCAGGGCCAGCGCACTGCATCGAGGTATAAGAATCGTGGCTGGGCGATGCCTTTCAAGATCCTGATGCGAGACTTGGAGGAGAAGAATATATCGTCAAGATCCCAGAAGACAATTGTTCCACCTATCGTGGTCACAGCGTCCAACAGGTTCAGCAAGTAGCTAGCGATCCAACAGCTAGCTATGCCGAATCGTCCACCCGGCCAGTGGGCAAGGGCAAAGGGAAAGCCAAAGAGGCCGTTAGCGAGCATGTGACGCATACCTTCTGTTCGGCTTGTATGGAGCAGTTCACGCGTTTTGATGTGTTGGAACTAGGCTGCAAATGTCAGGACGATGATACCTACCATGCTTACTGTAGAGACTGCCTAGTTGACCTATTTCAAACCAGCCTCACGGACACGACACTCTTTCCGCCCCGCTGTTGCGGCAAATACATACCGGTACTTGCTTGCGTGGATCTCTTACCGCCAGCGCTAGTGAAACGGTATCAAGACAAGCAGCTTGAACTGGCATCGCCAAATCCAGTATACTGCAGCAATCGGTACTGTGCCAAATTCATCAAGGCCGGAAACGTCGCCGCTGATGTTGCGGTATGCCAGAGCTGCAGTGCGGAGACGTGCACAGTCTGTAACAATCCAAAGCACAATGGGTTGTGTCCAGATGATCCTACCGTGAAGATGCTGATGGATGTAGCTGGCAAAAAGCGGTGGCAACGATGTCCGCGGTGTAGAACCATGGTGGAACTACTCGTAGGGTGTTATCATATGCGGTGAGCCTGAGACATGCATGCGGTAAAGTAGGGAAGGATGTGCTAATGAATTGTAGATGCAGATGCGGGGGCGAATTTTGTTACTTATGCGCAAAACCCTGGAAGACATGCTCGTGTTCTCAATGGGATGAGAACCACCTCCTTGCTGATGACCAGATGCTTGACGACCCGGGGAATAAGATTGCCATGCCGGAGCAGGAAGAGATATTGGAAGCGGATCCTGCCCTTGATGTCTTGAACGACCTGCAATTGCGAGTTGCCACTGTTGCTGGAGGCTTTGCCATTACGAACAACGAGGAAGAGGCAGGGACTGATGATGTGCAGCATGTCGATTCCTGCCAGCATCACTGGAAACGAGCATATGGCAAAGACGGTGAGCTCGAGATCTGTGGAATTTGCTTTTATCGTTTGAGATTCGTCAATTCTTGTACAGTCTGTAAGACGAAGGTTTGTAACCGATGTCTGAACAACAGACTATAGGCAGGAGCGACCTCCGAATGTAGATGCGTGATTCTGGGACTTAGTTCTCAGAGCGGTACTTCTTAAGTCTCATCCATATTGTTATTTGTTACATAATCGCTGCGATATTCATCAACCTCATAGATGCTACGCAATTTTATATGTTGAAGGCCTCATGAATCTCGTCTTCCTCCGCCACGCGATACGTTTCTGGCGCTAGGGAGCAACAGCCCCAACAAGAAGGTTTGGATATGATTTTTCCTGTGGTTGTACGAATCAACATGGACTCTAGGCGAGTGGCAGTTTCTACGGATGTCGGTCTTTTCTGGGGGTCCTCTGCAATCATATCACCTAAGAGATCCAGAAGCAAGATTGGCGACGGTAGCGGATGCCATCGCAAAACTTCTTCGTCTTTGTCTTCTGGTCCCACCTTTTTTCGTAGTTTCTGGATCCACTGGTGTACTTGCGGTAACGTTAAGTGAAAGGCATCACTATCCCCTCCTTGCGCTCGGAATGTTTCGAACTCAGCCAGAGATTCACGTACATGGACGGTATACATGTCAAGAAAGACGCAACCCAGTGAAAAGATATCAGAAGCCCTGCCCCGTGGCTGCTGTGCTGCTACCTCCGGACTACACCATCTCTTTGTCATTGATGATGGGCCTTCCGTTTGTGATCCGTCTTCCTTGATGAAGGCCCTGCTTATTCCAAAATCGGTTCTGTTTCCGTTAATGATAAGGTAAGAGAATGCGAGAACTTGACGCTTACAGGTAGACAGACCGCACTGTTGGACGTCCCAAAGTGCGCCTTTCGTGAACCAAGATGTTGCTCGGTTTTATATCCATATGGCGAATGCCCTGGCTATGCATATAACGGAGTGCATGCGTCAGGCAGAAAAAGAAGCGTGACAGATCTTCCTGTGCACTGGCCCACGGGGAGCTATTCATGGACCAGAAAAAGTCCGTGGGGCTCCATTCCTCTAGGAACTTGGCCAGGTCTCCAGTCGGTCGCAACAGGATATAGTAATATAGAGAAAGTGTTCTTCTGAAGATATGTGCCCACCATTTGTATGATATGGGGATGTCGCAATCTATGCAGATACGAGACTTCGGGGACTAGATCTTTCAGGCTTGCCCTACGTTTACAAGGAATCGATTTGCGAGCCAGTCGTATTCTACGGCAACGAACTGATTCGATTAATGCAGTGGCCGAATAACCAATTGTCTTCTCGACTTCCAGAGGGATATGTTCGTTCTCCTTGAACTCGACGTGCTGGCCCCGTCCCGACCAGTTAAGCTCTACTTCTTTCGCTACTAGTAGCTTTTGCTCCTGCAGAGTCCTCCCGTATTCCGAGTCTGTGTTTAGACGTCCTGGGGTCTCTAAATGACTCATATATCCGGGAGTAGCCGTAAAGAAAGCCTCTGGTGTCGCGGTATCATCCATGTGTTGTATGTCCGGTTGCTGCGGTGACTCTTCAGCAGGCCCTTTGTTGGGCGTAAGCATGGCGGCTCCCGGAAGATAGACATTGCCTTCAGAATATGCGGTGTCTTGGAAATTCTGTTTCATTGTGTACGGTGTGTTGTGTCCTGCTGTATTGGTCTGCGGGGCATCAGGCTGACGCACCTGAGGGCAGTGCTTCACGAGGTGCCACCTCATTGGCTAGCGGCGTGTCATGAATACCTATACTCTGCAGTGCACTTCGTATCTACGCGCCCTAGTGGCCTCGGAATCACGTCCTAGCTCAGTGTGTGTCGAAATTTCTCGGCACGGCATGGATAGAGCGTACGCTTCCGAGATGTGAATTACTTTTGTTTTATGGCTTACTGCAACCCTTGTGGTATGTATCAGTTTAGTCCCTTGTGACGATGACGGGGAAATTGTCAAGCCTGGGATTATGCTCCTGTACATATTGGAAGTGCAAGTTTTCGTTCCCCGAGGACTGAACAACTGTCTGGTGGACGAGGACGCTGCGCCTGATAGCGTATTGATAGATGCATTTCCGAATTTCTGGAAACCTCATAAAGGATGAATGTTTCGAGTTACATTTTGTTGTACTCGGATTCCCAAAAGTTATAAAATTAAGTTAGAGCATGATACGTTTTGCTTTCCTGCACAGCCAGCCGCTGAATAACCCTTTTACCGCAGAGCTCCGCGATAAACAGACGAAGCGACGAGAATTTCGTTGAGTACCGACTCAATGTCTGCGAGGTTTGGTATAGCGTGCGTGTAAAGCGATGTTAAGGAGTGCTTATTGATGCATGACGCAATAAGTTCATTAACGTCGAGAACGCTGCAAACTATCAATGTAACATGTGAAAGCTTAGTACTAATGATACCAAGAGAGGCCACGATGCAGAAGGCACTCACTCGTGAATGATCTATACGTTCATCCTCACAGTCGTCTGCACCGCCTTTGTGTCTTTTAAATATTAAGCGTCGAATTGCAGAGCAGCGACAACCTATCGTAAAGAAAAGGAGGTGGTAGCTGAGAGAGGACGACGCACGCTTCGTGTTACACGTGTCGTGCTATGTTCATTATAGTATTACATATTATATACTAAACATGTCCAGCCCTGGTTTACCCAGAGCCATACACATTACGTCGGCTCTTCAAATAAGAGGCGCAAGTCCTAGAGTCCATCCAGGGTATACAACGCCAGTCGTGCGCATGCAAAACGTGCAAAACCAAAATGCCCGCCAGATCGCCAATTATATTGTACACCCTTCAGCAAGGTCCAGCCTTGATGCATCCACACCCACGCCATCCCTCCCTCACTTCTTCCCCTTCGGACTGCTCGCCCTGGGGCTCATAGGAAACCAGCTCACCCCATTCCGCATCTTGGTCGCGAACGCAAGATACGCCTCCAGCGCCTCCTGCTTCGTCGCAAACGTCTTCTCCCTGTTCATCCACATCTTCAAGTACTTGTCCGACCCTGTGTCTTTCAGCGCGGCGTACCACTCTCCCGACGACCGCTGCTTGAGCACGATGGCGAGGCGTCGTCCGCCGAGGCCGGTCACGCCGGAGACTTGCTTGAGGCAGGCGGATTTTAGGGCGGAGAGCGGGTCGTCGTCGTCTTCGAGGGGAGAGTCGACGCGCTTGGGTGGGGATTTGGAGCGCTTAGATCTGGAAGGTGTGGAAGGTGGTTTGGAGGACGCGGACTTTGTCGATGGCGAGGCTTTTGTCGGTGATGCGACTTTGGGCGACGATGGAACCTTTGGTTGAGGCGTGGGTTTGCTTGACGAAGTGGATTTCGAAGACCCGATCTTGGGAGAGGATGGCTTTGAGGGTTCCTTGCTTAATTTTGATTTTGATGAAGACTTCTTAGGCGTGGGGGCCTCTTGAGGTGGTGTGGCAGGCTTTGAGGATTCCTTGCTCAACTTTGATTTTGAAGATGACTTCTTGGGTCTGGGAGCCTCTGGAGGTGGTGTGGCAATCTTCGCGGCTGATGTCTTCGGGAATGCGCCTATTAGTGTGGCTATTGAAGGTGCTATCTCTGGAGGTGCTTTCTGTGAAGGCATAGCCTTTGGCGTAGTTTCTTTCGGAGCCGTGGCTTTTGATGCTTTCGTCTTTGAGGGCGGAGCGGCTGCTTTTGGGGGTGCTTCTTTTGCAGCATTCTTTCCCTTTTTCCCCGATGTAGCAGCAACCGCAGGCTTAGTTTCAGGCGCAAGATCAATCAAAGACTCGACAGGAGCGCTTGTAGTTGGCTGGGAAAATTGCCCACTGGCGATCTGGCGGGCGCGTTCCTTCACACTCATAAACATGTTGACAACGAAGTAAAGCACACGTACAGCAGATCGGCATGGGGGATGCGCACGCTTTCTATGCAAACGGCTCGTTTACTACGCTCTGGCCACAGTGTGCACAAGTGTGCGGACCCCAGGCTGCTAACGAATACCCGAGTCTCTAGAGTCAGGAGGAAAGTGGCAAATGGGACGTAATTACCGCACGGTAAAGGGGCGAATCTGTGCAACATCAGCAATAAGAATAGGCAGCCGACAATGACACGTTACAACAGTCAACACGGCATGGCCGCCCTCTTACCATATCAACGTGAGCATTGCGGCTGCGCATGTCGTGCATAAATCGTGCATGCAGGACATCGGAGAGAACAGGTAGGCGGGTGCGGCTAGAAGGCCTAACGTAAGCGCATCGAACCCACCGGTTTGCACATCGCTCCAGGACTCGAACCCCCATCTCGACTTCTAACGTCTAATACCCATGATGAAATGGAAATGAAGCCACAGATATTCCATCCAAGCACACATGATCACGAACTAAACACTATACAATGGATTCAAGCTTCCATATCGCTCAAGAAAGGGTATCATAACGTAACTGCGAAACGGCTAAACTCGAGCAAAATATCTGACCCTGCGCCATCTATATCCCATCCCTTCTACTGTGGCCCCTGATTCGGCCTTTGATTTTCCTTTCCCTCCTTACCATTTTCCAACCCCGTAAAATGATCATGCAAAAAGTTGTCCACCCAATCCTCCGCGCCCTCCGCCTTATGCGTCAACCACTCCCACCAGCTTTCTGCAGGGTGTGTCGAGGTCGGCTGTGCACTTGACGTAGGCGATGCTTCGCTGGGCAGTGCAGGCGTTGCCGCATTCGACGAAGAAAGGGCAAGGCTAGCAGTGACAGCCTCTGCGCTGGGTGACGGAGAAGCCGATGGAGAGGGAGAAGCAGAGACGGGATCTGCAGGTGTCTCGTCTGGGAGGTTGTCTTCGTCGGAATGAAGTCCTACGGGTTTCAAGGGGAGACGTAAAGTGCCGTTGTTGGCAAGAGGCGTGATCCCGAGGGAGTCGCAGATGATGTTGTAGACTTCGATGTTTTCTATCCAACCATTAGCAATGCCTCTCGTTGATTCTTATTGCAGACTTACGAAACGGTTCCACGCGGCTATTGGGTTTATGTGGGAAAGCGGGACCACGTGCGATAAATATCGCTCTCATGAGCGGATGCTCGTGGTCATAACCATGAACGCCGCGAGGGTGATATACATCCCCATTCTTGATCATCTCCTGTACATTACCGTCTGCTTCAGCAATGACAGCCCACCCCGCCTTCGGGATGATCCATAGCGGCGCGATGCGCTCGTTTTGCGAAAAGTGGTAGCGTTCCGGCATGTCCTGGTCACGGAGATAGACTTCGACGCTGGTCATGTTTTGCGCTCTGTCAACAACCTGCTTGTGCAGGCGTTCGAGGTCACTGATTTTCTTAGGCCGGAGACCGAAATGAGGCCAGCCGTCAATGTGCTCGATCTCGTTGGGGTCGACGAGGTCTTCGAGCTGGACGAGGCGCGAGGTGTCAGTGGTGGCCATGCCATGGTCGGATACAACTACAACATTCACGATATCCGTGAGATTGCGCTCTTCTAGTCCTTTGAGGATTCCACCGACCATGGTATCAGCGTTGTTGATGGTTTGTCGGATCTCTGTGCTGTTGGGTCCGTATTTGTGCCCATCGCTGTCCACGTCCGGCACATACGTCAGAATGAGTTGCGGTCGGGGTTGCTCCGACATCGCGCCTATATCCATCGGTCCGGGGAGGTCAAGGAAGCCCATGACACGGTCAACCTTTCTAGATAGAATTTCTGAGCCATTGTATTTGTCCACGTAGGCGGGGTAGAAATCTTCAGAGTGGACTTCCGACCCAGGCCACATATGTACCGCAACTCGGACATCCTGGCGCTCAGCAGTCCGCCAGAGAGGCTCGCCGCCCCACCAGTACGGTTGCAGAGACCTTTCAGGATCGGTGTAGTAGAACTCCTTCTGCAGATCTTCATCCCAAAAGCTATTTCCTACGACGCCATGTGCTTCCGGGTATAGGCCAGTTGCCAGCGTAAAGTGGTTCGGAAACGTAACGCTGGGAAAGCTGGGGCGCATGTACTTGGGCGATATCCCTTCCGCTACGAACTTATTGAGGGTGGGAGTTAACCCCCGGTACAGAAAATCTGCGCGGAAGCCGTCGAGGGATATGAGGATCGTTGTGGGGGCGAAGAGGTGTGTACCATTGGACACCATTGCCGCAGGCTTCTTCGGGTGCTCTGATTTCGAGGCTCGATATGCGGCGAAGAGAAGGGCGAAGAACAAGCCTATGATGCCCGCGTATATGCCTACACGACGCCATATGCGTTTCCGCCGTGTCTGTTGTTTGTTAGCCCGGTTCTTCAATAGAGAGTTGGTGCATACTTGTCTCTGTGCCCCGACACCCAACAGCCTCCTCTCGTCGCTCTCGCTCGATCTCCGCTCCAAAGTAGGGGTAGATATGCCAACACCTTCTTCCATTTCGTACATGAGCGCACTCGATTCGTCATTGTGTCCTCTCTTACCCCTCTTCTTCGTCGGCGCATTCTGGTCCGTCTTCCCAATCCTCACGCCCTTTTTGTTGAAAAAGGCACCCAGTCCATCCTTCTGCGTCAACAACTGCTCTCTTTCATCCTCTGATTCTAAAATATCGTGATCGTAATCGCCGTCGGACACCTCTGAGCCGTAGCGCTCATCGTCGGAGAGCGGGTCGATGAGGGTGCGCTCGTCGGCGCTGTCCGAGTCGCGTCTTCGGCCGATCGTTTCGCGTGCTGAGGCCGGCATGTTGGACTGAAGAACGGCAAAGGCACGCTCACATTGTAGACAGGCGGGTGCGCGGAGACGCTCTTAAGGCTTAGGCCTCCGGAGCTGATCAAAGCATGCCGCAATTCCTTGGCGCCCATGTTTCACGCGGCGAGGCGAGGGTCCAGGTCGGACCCTGCATGTACGGTATGCACATCATTGCTGGTTTGAAGGTTGACTACGAGTTTGCATGTTTCGCACGCCGCTGGAATCACATCAATATGAACGAATCCACATCGACCTAGGTTTTGTTCATATGGGCCATTTGACTAGTTCAAGGGATGTTGACAACCTCAAGCTCTTCGGCATCCAGCCAAACAGCCCCCGTACTCCAAACCCTCCCACCCGAGTGCAACCACAACGCCAGCCACACATGCTCAACAAGCTCTCCCCAACAGTATAGCCGTACTAGTCCCAGCCTCATTCTCACAGCATCCCGATGGAGAGTTATACCCCACCCAAGCCTGCCGCGTTCAATATCCTTCTGGAGCAAGATCCAGAACTGTTGCTGCACATGCTTTGGCCATAATCTGCAGTCCACGCGCCAATGTCCTCGCTCGTCCATTTCCAACGCCCTGGACACTGACTTTGGTTTGAAGCGTCCTAGGTTTTGTTGTTTGAGCTTTTGGAGGTAAGGTGTGATCTGGGATGGCAACGTGCCTGGTGACATCACGGTGACCTCTGGAGCAGGCGGACAGACTACAGAAGGGAGAGTATGAAAGTCGACTTGATGCGCTGGGGCTTCCAAATGGCCCACCTCGCTGAGATCCTTATCTGCTGAATTCACAGAAATGGCCGAATGCTGCGATGATGGCGGCTGAACCTGCTTCTCGATCGCAGCTTCAGTGATTGATTTGTGTATGCACGGCTGCTCCTGGTATTGAGCAACGTCAATATGTGATTCGGCTTGAACATTCCCAGATGACGGCATAAACGGAGTACGGTTGGATCCACTCCCTGCCACCTCATTGGCACCGAGGGTTACATCCTCAATTATAGAATCATCCGCTTCGTCCTCTGAGGATTCTTCCGAAGTGGAAGACAATTGATCCGGAAGCTGACTTTCTATGGCCCGAAACGCTTGTTGAGTATCTTCGATAAAAGTGCTATCACCATCGGGGAGGATTGAAGCACTGCTGCTCGGCCGGCGACTGTTTGCTAAGCTGGATCGTGGAGTCCGCTGCTCTCTCCATCTAGTCTGAATGCACTCGAGTCGTTGGAGTCTGCTAATCGAGATATCCTCGGGCGAGGAATGAATTTCATGACTCTCGGAATGATGCTGGTCATTAGGATGGTCCGTCGAAGAGAGATGCGAAGGAAAACTCCCGTACGAATCCATGCTCCGGAGGACTGTGGGCGCCGTGTCGGATGCAAAGGCTTGTCCCCGGGAACTGATAGATTCTGAAAGCGCTTCGTTATCTACAGGAATCTCATTTGGGCGATGCGGTTCAAATGCAAGGTATGCATCAGCCAGGGATCGATATAGGTCATCGCTTGCTCTTGTCGTAGGAGTGGAAATGTGCACGAGCACTTCTGATTTGTCCATAGCGTCGAATGCTCCGGACTCGAGGGGGCAGCGCAGACTCCATGGTAGTTCGGATCTTTAAACCCAAAGCGAGGTCGCGTTAGAGGTCACGGGCGCTTGGGACGTCCACGGGTTGGAGAGGGGCAAAGGTGAAAGAGGCAGCGGCAGCGGCTCGGATAATTTTAGCGGCGTGCCAAGAGTTTCTCCCACTCGTCGTTTTCAGAATTGTGTTGCGCGCGAGCAAAACTGCCCCACGCTGCAATTCACCCACACATCATGGCGCCTGTCTCACTCCTCGACCTCGTGTCGGCGCTGCCCGCGAAGGAAGCATGGGGACCCGAGGTCTCCAGCGAGACCATGCTCGATGGCGTCCCGTATGCGCCCTACTCGAAGGCGGACAAGCTGGGCCGCATGGCAGACTGGACAGACAGCAAAGATAGGGACCGGGGTGGCCGCCAGAACTACGGTGGACGCAACTACAGAGGTATGACCGATTCTCGCTAGTAACATAGAAGGACCATATCTGACATAAACCCCCGCAGACCAGCAGGTATATGGCGCGAACCAGACCACGAACCCGTTTGCAGTACAAATGGCCGAAGAGGAGGCTACTTTCTCCGTCGTCGACAACGCACGCACATCGACCAGGACCAGGGGTTTCGGCCGTGGAGGCGGCACCGTATTTGGTCGCGGACGAGGACGAGGGGGTCAACAAGCACAGCGTGGCGGGCGGGGCACCTTCCAGCGCGTTGGCGGACGCGGCGGACAGCAGGGTTACGACAACAGGGGCGGACGAGGTGGACGAGGAGGCCGCCGCTTTGGCTGGAGGGACGACAAGCCGCAACGCAACCGCGATGCGTCTGTGCAGGTCAAGCCAGACTGGCAGGTGTTGGAGGAGATGGACTTTGCGCGTCTGGGCAAGCTCAACCTGGCTACTGGCGATGGCGAGGACATTGACAGCTACGGATTCCTCTACTACTACGACCGCAGCTACGACAAGCAGCCCGGTGCTGTCACCTCCCAACGCAAACTCAACGTCCTCGAGCGCGCCGCCTACAACGTCACCACGTCGAGCGATCCTATACTACAAGAGTTGGCCGAGAAGGATGAGGCTACCATCTTCGCCACCGACAGCATCCTCTCTGTACTCATGTGTGCAACCAAGTCTGTATACTCGTGGGATCTCGTCATCACCAAGAGAGGCAGCAAGCTCTTTATCGACAAGCGCGATAACTCGAATCTCGATATGGTCACTGTCAACGAGAACGCAACGGATGCACCGCTCGAGATGTCAGAAGGCAACAAGGACACCATGAACAGCCCCGGCGCCTTGATGCTCGAAGCCACCCATATTAACAATGTCTTCCCGCTCCAAGTCGTGAATGAATCGCAGACTAACAAGGTCGAAATGCCTCACGAGCATCCCTTCTATAGCGAGGAGGTTGAAAGCGATCCCCCAGCCTCCAAAGCCTACAAGTACCGCCGCTTCGATTTGTCGTTGGACCAAGACGAGGAGCCCCTACACCTCATCGTGCGGACGGAATTCGACGCTGTCGTAAAGAACAACATTAACGGCGAAGATCAATACTTGATCATCAAGGCTCTCAACGAGTTTGATAACAAGGCTCAGGGTAGCGGCGGCGCCCTCGACTGGCGGACTAAATTGGCCAGCCAGCGTGGTGCTGTCCTTGCCACCGAGATGAAGAATAACGCTTTCAAGCTGGCTCGATGGGCTACCCAGTCTATCCTCGCAAAGGCGGACTCGATGAAGCTTGGGTAAGGCTTTCCAACTATGTCGCTGATACATGGCTAACAATACACAGTTTTGTATCCCGTGCCAACCCCAAGAACAACAACGATCATGTCATCCTCGGCGTGCTCACCAATAAGCCCCGCGACTTCGCCAACCAGATGGCCCTCAACCTCAACAACGGCTGGGGTATTGTCCGTACCATCGCTGACATGTGCCTCAAGATGGATGATGGCAAGTACGTGCTCGTCAAGGACCCGAACAAGTCCATTCTCCGGTTGTACTCTGTTCCGGAACACACTTTCGAGGAGGAGATTGAGGAAGCTCCTATTCAGGAGGAAGAGGAGAACGAGTCGTAACGTTGCACGTGATACGATTTACGTACTTGATTGGTCCGGGTGGCTTTATGAGGAATGATGGGTAGACAAAATACCACGATCTGATATGCTTTATGGTCGTTTGAATTCAATTCTTTTATCTTGGCGAACGTTTATGCAGGCAGCTATCTGCTAACATGTAATAGTAGAGACGTCTCCGATTCGACGCCGTCATAGCAATGCACACGTCTGTTAAATCCAAATACTTCTTCTACAGTTACGCGCCTTCAACTATACGGACGGACCGCTTAACTCCTTCTGTAAGCCCAGGTCAAGCGAAAAGCTTGTCTCCAAGCTCAAGCGAAGCATCAGACTTGCATCGCACCCCACCATGGATGCCGTCAACTTTCCTACGACCTACGAATATGCTCCCCTCCCTACACCCCACCATATCCGCCTTCTTCACATACATAATGATGGTAGCGAAGATGGCACGACTTTCGAGATCGTCACCATCAAAATACCTACTGACTCGGAACCGTTTGCATTTGAAACCCTTTCATATACATGGGGTGCCCCTAGCCGCGTGGCTTCTCTTTCTCTTCACAATAATCCAGGCGTGATTGGATTGACGCAGAATCTGTCGCAGGCTATACCGCATCTTGTACACGCCTCTCAGACAGGATACCTCTGGATCGATCAGCTATGCATCAATCAAAACGACCCTAGAGAAAAAGGACAACAAGTTAGCATCATGGACAAGATCTACAAAGCTGCCAATCGTGTCATCGTCTGGCTTGGTCCTGCAGATGAGCAGACCACTTTGATAAAGGAATGGCTTTACGAGCTTGAACAGTGTCTCGCAAGCAGAGAGGATGCTCACAAAACCCTTCCTACTCACGAATCATACAACCACAGCATACGCATGCTCGTGGTTCGCTCCACCTGGGTTTCTACGGAAACTGACCCTAAATACGCTATTGCCGCTCGTCGCTTCTGGGGCCGCCGTTGGTTTCGGAGGGGTTGGGTTGTCCAGGAACTTCTCCTCTCGCGCGCCGTCCTCTTCCTCGCTGGCTCTGATACCTTCACCATGCAAGACCTGTCTGATTTACAGACTCTCCCACCAGATATGGCTTTGCCACCGATCCTGACCGATGAAGACAAAGATAACACCAAGGCGTACGACACACTCATGAGCCTTAAGCGCTTCCCCTTCACAGACCCGCAGCCCCTGCGATTTCTGAAATTTATGGCGCAAGTTGCTAGCGAGTTTGAAACCACCGAGCTAGTCGACCGCTTGTGCGCTTTCTTAGGGATGCTGGACAGTTCGTCCTTTCGCCCAGACTACACTCGCACTATACGCTACAACTTCACGGCTTTCGCAGTCAGCCTGGCGCAGACGTATGGTAGTATCGACTTCTTATCCCTATGGTCGGCAAATATTGACGCGAAGATTGAAAGCACGCCAGTTGAGCTGAAGGACTTCGCGAGCTGGGTGCCCAGCTTTACGTGGCTTCCGCTGCTGGCACCGTTCCGTCTTGCGGCAGGAGCAACCCGCGCATTCTTCTCCATCGTCAAGTGGAATGCTGCTGCGGGGCGGAAACATATGCATAAGCAAAATGAAGACGCTGTTGAGACGGAGAGACTGCACGTGAGAGGCAAGATCATTGACCGCGTTGCGTGCATCAGCACTGCGAAAATCGACCGCTACTTCGGCGACGCAGATGACGCGTATCTTGATGACATTGTGGCACAGATCAAGTCTGATCTTCCCGGATCGGGCTTTGTAGTTTGGACGACTGTTGAGCTCGTACGGTTTCTCAATGTCATCTCTGCGAACGGCAACACGCCGACGGAGTCGGCTGAGGAGGTTCTAGGTCTTCAGAAGAAAGAGTGGAGTACCGGATTGGTCGACAACCTGGGGTATAATGAATCTCTCTCTTCACGCCTTTCCATCGGACGGGGTAGACGATTTGCTACCACGCTCCGTGGTAGGATGGGCCTTGTGCCGTTCATTGGGAGTAGGGCGCAGAGTGCAGAGGAGGAGGGTTCAGTGATTGCAGTGTTGCACGGATGTATCGTGCCGGTTGTATTAGAGAGAGTGGGTGAGAAAATGGACGAGTGGGCGGTGATCGGGGATTGTTATATCGAGGGGTGTATGCATGGGGAGGCAGTAGACTGGATGGAGGATGAGGCTGACACGTTTGTTTTGGTGTAAGCTAGCTTGCATGAAGCTCGTGATGGGACGTCGCAGATTGGAGTTCTGGTCATTTTGCAGAGGTCTTGAATTGAAAGAACGCACGATAATGTCTTATTTGAATTATCAGAAACTTCAATGCGCCGCACCTTCGAGACTGAGAGATGCATCCTTATCAACTTCGTCCAGCATTTGAATAAGGATAATAGATTACTTGGATTATTGACGCAAACTTGTATGTCTCTTCAAGAATCATATTAACATCAAAGATACTATGTTCATTATTCCAAGGCTTGTGCAAATCACGTCTTGACTGTGAATCTATGCGCACGCCGTGAAGACAACGTTCTGGTCGCTTGATCCTACCTTCACTTGGCTACCACCTGGGTTTGAGCCGTTCGGCCAGTCAATGGTGGGACTTCCGCTGCTCGTGACCGTTACGTGTTTTCCGCTGAACGGCTCACCGAATGCGGTGCTGAGGTCATACCATACTGAGCCACCATCGAGACTGTACGAGAATATTTGCTGAGGAGAGCCATTGTACAAGCCGTCGTCCACCGCGGTGATTTTGAGCGCAATGCCGCCAGATGTGGCATCGCTGTGGAGTGGCTCGCTGAAGTTTCCACCTGAGAAGCGTGAGAATAGAAGGATTTAGCATAGATCGATGACAATGTACCTGGCGCGATGGTCTGTTTGGCGCCTACTGAGGAGCCTACAGACCATGCGTAGATCGTGCTGGTGCACTTGTTCGATACGACGGCATTGCCGACGGCTACGGCAGAGGATGCGAATATAGCGAGGGCAGCGATTGTACAGCGCATCGTGTAACGAACGTATGGTGGTGAACCCTAAACAAATAGATGAAGACTTTATAACAAGAGCGATTGTGTGTTTGATTCTGGACAGAGTCAACAGTTAGAGGAGACGTGGATCAAGGTGAAATTTATATTTCGTCACTCGGACCTTCTTACTAGGTTGCATGCTCAACATATCGCTATTCATCACCTGCTGCTATTCCCTTCAACTGACGACTATCGAATTTCAGGGTAGTCGAGCCATTGCGCGATGCCAATCGTAGATCTCCCTATATGCGGCCATGGTATGACGAGAGCCGCGAAAATAGTACCGTTGCTTTTCCTTTTTTGGAAGCTTCAATACTTGTATAGATTGCATGTGGGCACCTCGGATGTCGCCGTGCGGGGAAGTAACGATGTGATCACGAGCAAGGATACAGCAATAGTCAAAACTCTTGGAATCTCGATATAGGCGTTTGATTCTACGACTACTGAGCCAGTCTCCGACGAATAAATGTAAAACAACGATCACATGAGCACAGAATCATCTGGGCAGTCCCTGTCAGCGTCTCGACTGCACAATGGAGGCCCACATTCGCGGCTATCGCTGGCAATAACTCAAGGCGTCGCTACCATTTATCGCGTGATCTGGCCGGCCTTCTCTCGTGTTGCTGCAGATGTTGACTTACCACACACAAATGCCCCATAAAAAAGCTCTACACAATTCGGTCGAGAAAATCACGGCGAGCGCGACTGAATTATCGCCGCTCTCATCTTATAGGTTCCAGCTTTTTTTGACGTAGGTCATCCGTACGTTGCGTACAATGAGATTTCTTTTTGAGTGTAAATATCAATGAAGAGCCCGGGACGCTTTGAGCAGCTGATATTATATGGTGCTGTTCTGGGGACAACCTGAACAACACTGCTCGTGTGGTATCAAGGTCTAGTGTCAGGCTACGTGGGTGGGAAGATGTTTGGTTTGCCTCAAGGCTAAGCAAACGACGTACTCTAGGGGACGACATGGATACATGGTTAATGTATTCAATGTAGAAAGCTAGTCACGGGAAATGATGGGCTGCACAAGACTGTATAACCCGATGAAGTGTGTCAGATTCTGAGGACAGGTCAAAGGCAATCAGATCCTCGAAAGATCCAATGCCATAGTGTTATGGGACTCAAAAATCACCTTAATCATTCGAGGGGCCGTGTGTTGAATCAGCTATGGCCATGTTTGATCGTTCCTTAGAGAAATGGTCGTTGCTTGTAGTATTCACCGCGCTAACCTCCAAGAGTTTACGGTATTTTTTAGCGTCTTGGAGCTCACCTTCGACTCGGTATATAGTACATTCTCGGAGTATTCTCAGCCCTTGCACTATCAACCATGCCTCTCAATCGCCCTGGCGCTCCTTCATTCTTGTGGATCGAATCCCTCAAGATCCGCTCCACGGACATGACACTACAACATCGAGCTCACCTCGAAACAGCGAGGGAATCAACCTATGCAGTCGCTCCTGAACTAATGTACGTGACGTTCACCCGTTGAGCCACTAAGCATTGTGAGAGGTTACTAACTTGACGAGGAGCAAACCTGATGGTGCAGCTGTCGAATCGGAAACACTAATCCCCGAAGAACACTTGCGTATGAACATTGACTCGATGACTTGGTTTAGGTAGGCTAGACACGAAGGCACGACGTCATTGAGCTCTCGCTAACATGACTCAGGTACGCCGACAAAACAATCGAAGATCGTGTACGAGCTCGACTTTCCAGTATCAGCGAAGATATACAAACAAAGCTTCCCCGAGAGCTACGCGACCGTGTCTACCAATTTTATCTTGAGGATTATCCTAATGACTCGGAAGAAAGCTTGGGAAACCTTGTTTGCAACCTCGGATATCTACGAGAGTACTTTGGCCTCGAGGCAGTCACAGAACTTGCCACGGCGGCCTACTCCACTCTGTCCCATAAGCGTCGCGTTTGGAGGTCTACTTTCTCGGGGCTTGGTCTCGATAATCTCGTTCTCGATGAGAAGGAGTTGAAGCATAGTGTCGCACTTCTAAGGCGCTTTCTGGAGCACGATGCTTTCGGGCTCGGCTTTAGACCGTTCGATCACATGCGCACCGTCAGTATCCTTCTTAAAACCTCTGAGTGTTTCCACGATGGTCCAGAGTTTGAAGCGCTTCAAGAGGGCACCCTCACATATGCTTCCGGCCGCACGTTCAAGCTGAACCTCTGGACCGATATCATACAGCATGTTCCCGAACTCGAACGCATACTCGGAGACTTCCATAGAATCTACGAAGAGCTTGCTCCCGAAGAATGCACTCTGACCCTCAAAATGGAAAACTATTGGGACAAAGACCCTCGGTATTCGGAAGATGAAGCCTTTGTTTCTTTGTCACTTGGTGATCTTTATGCATTGCCTCGAGAAGATTGGGAAGAGGAAATCCTGAGCTGTATGGACGCTCCTGAAAGAACCTGGCTGTATGGATATTGAACACTTTGGAGATGGAAATGTGCTTGGGGACTTCGTTAATCGTCCCTACGATGGGTTTGACAGTGCTCGAGCGCATTCGGGCTAAGAATTCTGGGTCGAATATGACAGAGCGAAGGGGGTGAGAATGAACCAGCGGGAGATACAATCTGCACGTGGTTCCTCATTGAGAGGAATTAGAGCTATCAGAAAAACATGGACCGCCCTTATATGGAATTTGTAAGACCTACTGGCCTTGAATGGTTTTCTAGGCAGCAACTGTGTGACTGCATGTCCCATTCCATCCTCTCTTACAGATGGGGAATGAAATAGAATTGTGATGGAGGCATCCATAACTACCATAGCGGGTAAGTGAGTGTAGCTTCTTCTACCAACAGCAGGTCTGTGTAGTATAATTCCTGAATGGCCTGTGATAAAGTTGTAGTGAGCTCGGATCTCACGTTCGTCATGAAAAATGTTGCTGCCTAATAAGGCCCACCCATTCATGTACAACTAGTATAAATACTTTCACATCACTTACACACCTATCCCACGATAAACAAACTACGTCTCCCCACATCATATCGTCTTTGGCGGTTGCGCGACCCATCTTCCCGACAGTGTTCCCCCACGCAGAGGCTCTGTGCTTTTAACAATTGATCGTGTACCTTATATCGACGGCAACTTCTTCTATGAACTTCAACTATGCCACCTCTTTCTAAAGACTTCAAGGACGAGCTTAGGGCGAAAGCCAACGCGAGTCTGCAACGACATTACAAGATTCTAGACGATGAGGCCCGAAGCATCAACTATGATCCTCCGTCGGCAGAGATGCTGGCCTCATTCACGACTCATGTTCGATCTTCGAAGCGCATTCTCGTCTTGATCGGTGCTGGCCTGTCAGCACCGTCAGGGATACCGACTTACCGATCCGCCGGAGGGTTTTGGAGAACGTTTTCAGATCAGCAGCTCGCGAAGAAGAGCGCATTTGACGACGACCCTATCTTGGTGTGGCAGTTCTATAATTACAGAAGAAAGCAAGCCAAAGCTGCGCTACCGAATCCGGCACATCACGCGCTGGCGGAGCTTGCGAAAAAGAAACCTGGCCTACTGTCGGTCAATCAGAATGTCGATGAATTGTGCCAAAGAGCTGGACACCCCGTCGAACAGATCACGAATATCCATGGATCGCTGTTTCGCGTGAAATGCTTCGACGATGCATGTGGCTTCGAGGAGGAAAATCATGATATTCCCATCATTCCACAGCTGCCAGTCACGGAGCCACCCGGGGTCTTGGACTCAGCCGACGCAAGCTCTGCGACGTCCGGAGTCAGCGTCGATGAGCTACCGCATTGTCCGAAGTGCAGAGTCAACTTGCTGCGCCCAGCGACGGTGTGGTTTGGAGAAGGTCTTCCGGAAGCAAAAGTCAATCACGTCAACAGATGGCTGTGCGGAGGTAATTCCGAAGCCTCTATAGACGCGAACAGCGCAGTTGAGGACAATCAAGTGGATCTGATGCTTGTAATCGGAACGTCGGCCATGGTGTGGCCCGCAGCAGGATACATAGGTCGTGCACGGAAGGCAGGGGCTCGCGTCGCCTTTTTCAACATGGAGGCGAAGTCTGCTGGTGTAGCGAGACCAGAGGAAGGCGATTGGATGTTCCTAGGAGATGCAGCTGAGCTTGTTCCTGAGGCTTTGAAGGGGTTTCTGGATGGACAAGGTTATATTGACTAGTCTCAGCTCCAGCGCCTATCCAACATGCATACAAACCCCGCCCCTAATGCTCCTAGTCTAGCTCCCATGAACCGTTCGTTGATACTCATCATCGTAACAAGTTCGGTTGATTGTAGTCAGATCTTGCGTATACCCATCTGGAGGCAGCTCGTGGTGAAGTTCTGTAACTCGCCCACTGTAAATCTCTCTAGGTGGCTCAGCCGCGCATACTTCTACCGCGTCGTTCGACCCAAGGTATGTCGGTACCGTTGGTTCACTTTTGTTTTGCGTACGACTCTTTCTTCGCGTAAGGAGCAGCCACCCTGCGGCTAAAGCAGCAAGAACAGCAAACACTGTCCCCACGCTGATCCCGGCCTTAGCCCCCGTCGACATTCCTTTCGAGGGAGTTACTGTAGTTGGGCTTGTCGTGATCCACGTCGAGGTTGGTATCGCGGCGGTATTGGTGGAGTCGATCTTTGTTGCCGGCGACTCGGCCGCAGCTGCGTCCAGAATTGCCTTATCTGACTCCTGCCACATCACCACCACTCCGTCCCCCACCACAACAGCCGGTGTCGCAGCAGCATGTGTATATGTTCTAACCTTCGTGTCTGAAGCATATAATAGCGGAACAATATCATCTTGGTTGATGGTGGATATGCACTGGTGGCCGGCACCGTCTAGAGCAGAAGTATACGATCTGAGAAAGTCTTAGTGGTTAAAGCGTGTCTTTGCGTAGGCAACATACATAGGACAACATAGAACCGCTGTGGTCTTTGTTCCCAGTAGTAGGTCTTCAGTATATCCAAGAAGGGTGTTCTTATATGTCCAGGCCTGATTCCACCCTTTTGGGCATATTGCAGGACTATCTATAATGATATCTTGTTTATATGGAAGCATATGATGTGAAGAGGGCCAACTAACAGTAATATAGACCCCAGTGGGCATCTTTGAGGCTTTGCGGGGCTATCGTTCCAGTAGGGTAGCAGGTCGGATCGAAGAGTCTATCCTGGCCAGAATGTCCGAAGTAGAAGATGTTGACCGTGTTGAGAATTGTGAATGTGGGAGTTGCCGTACATGACGTCGGTGGAACGAAGAGGGTTGTAATTGGACCACGATTTCTTGCAGTATACTGAGACGGTGCTGTGAAGAGAGTGTTCGATGTCGAGCTTGCCATGTTTGGACAGAACGAGCGAGCGGGTGTTATATTAGAAAGAAGAGTCGACCGAAGTCATTATTATAGGCTATACAGGGGGCTTATTGTAACACAAAGTTGCATTGGAGTAGAGTGACTTAACGGGATGATTGCTGAGGCTACAAGGCGGAAGGAGTGCCAAGCATATGGCATTGCGCATTGGTCGGTCATGTTGTTCCGGCTGGACTAAGATTTGATCCTCTAAATAGCATGGGAGCTTACATCGCATCGCAGCCTTGACTGGAATCTTAGAGGCGTGGTGCTATCAATAAACACGTGAAAAGAGAGACGGGTGCAGCAACAGGCAGATATCGATAGCATGGCGTCATCGTAGGACTGGAGGTCTCGTCCTGCATTGCTGTTGAAGCAGCACGATTAATAGTTGTCAGATTGTCCGGTACAAGCAGGAGGCTCTGCGGGATGTTACTGCCCTGGTTCGTTCATGGGGCTGACCACACGTAAGCGACCTCTAGGAATCAAAGCAGGAGGCCTTGGCGGGTGGGGCTAGGTATGGACCGAGCCCATGATAGCCTTTCCGTGACTCCACAGCATCATCGTCATCTGTATCTCGGAGGCAAAGAGGTATATATTGCCATTCCCAACAATGACGCGTCGGGTAGGTAAGCTTCAACTCGAGCACTCGATACGCCTAGTAAAACCTGCTCATCGTCACCCAGATCCAGTATGCGGCACGTGCCGGAAAAAATGTCGGAAATGCGATAGAACAAAACCAGAGTGCAGGCGTTGTATATCCCAGGGCTTGGTTTGCGAAGGATATCCTCTGAATATTAAAATGTATGGTATGGAAGGGGGGACCTTGCGCAAATCGCGGCCTCGAACGCGACGTGAAAGCGCCTCGACTGCTATGATTACCACACAAGCGGCAAAAGCAGCCCCGGCATCGGCAACTGCACTAGTCACGATAGAATCTCCGGATGGAGCAGCTTCAGAATCTTCGGCTGGTACTGAGTTGCATATGCCAGTCGAGTTTGGCTCCGGTTTACCTTTGTCAACGGCGAACCTCAAGTTAAGAGATGAGGAGGACGTACAGGGACTGTTGTTGTATTGTATGTGTGTAATAGAGCATTTTACTTCAAGCTCTGACATTTCATACAGATGAAAATGTTGTGTGTCCGAAGCTTTCGGCCACCCCTGAAGGCGCATCGGATCCATTCAAGACCTACATCCTTCCGCTCGCTCTTCAGAACATTGGTCTACTCAAAGCTGCCTTAGGCCTCACAGCATGCCACCTAGCTACCCAACAGCCAACACCTAATCGCCGCTTGCATACCGCTGCGCTAGAGTGCCGAGTAGCCGCTCTGCAGTCATTGAGCGCAATCTTGCTGAAAGAGGAGTGCTTTAGCCTGAGCGAAGCTGAAGAGGAGACTGCCTTGGCAATTGTTCTGATGCTGGTACTTCATGATGTAAGCTTTCTTATACCGCATAGCGGATTATCGACTGATAATAACTGTGTAGACATTTGAGTGCGGTAGATCGAACCACGGGGCACACTTGAACGGTGTAGCCTTCCTGTGTTCTCGTCTTATCGAACGATCTGGCGTCCTAACTCCGAGCCAGAGGTTTCTTGTCACTGCGTTGACATGGTGAGACCGATACTCAACTATATACTTTGCGTGCTGACACAACTAGGTTTGACCTTCTACGTGGCTTTAGCGGCGCAGAGAAGTTAGCATTCCCACCGAACGTGCGCGGATATGTTGCCACATCAGCGGCGGCAACTCTCACGTCTTTGGTCGGTTGTCCCGTAGAGATCTTTACTGCCATCAGTGATACTCTTGAGGGAGGTAAGAAATTCCTCGCTCAAGAGCTCCGAGAGGAGGAATTCCGGCTATCTCTAAACGAAACCTTACTACGCTTACAAGCTTGGGACCCTTCCACTGGCATCTACCCGAACGCAGACCCAGAGTGGACGAGCCTTGCAGATGCTTACAAACACATGGCGATGATACGAGTACTCCGGTTTCCGGATGCATTCAGCATACCATGCAGTGATGACCGCATCCGCAATTCCGTCGCAGCTATCCTCGATGCTTCAACCGTAGTATCGCGGTGCTCACCGTACTTCAAAAGGCTCTTATTCCCGCTCTTCCTCGCCGCTGCAGAAACCGCCTCGCCTCACCAACAACAGTACGTTGTCATGTGCGTTGAGCATATCAAAACAATGACGGGCATCACATATCATAGCATCACGGAACTCCTCGAGAAGACATGGGAAGCTCGGAGGTCATCTGACGGCTCGCGCAACGTGCCCTGGCAGGAATACGTACGCAACTTGAAAACACTCATTTTAAGTACCACTAACAAATGCAGACATGTTCCATACATCTCCCGCGCCAACATGACTACTTATTCTTTTGATCGCTCGCATGCGCGTCTTAAAGGAGCTCCTTTATGCCAGCAAAGCCAATACGGAACCCGACTTTGCTCGTACTCTTACCCCTTGAGTACATGCTTGGGAATATTTTCCAAACTCAAGGAACATCACGCTGCTCACGTATTTCAGCAACAACGATGCCTGCTTCTAGCGCGTCCCAGTCGATCTTAGGTCCTGAGAAGTTCTTGCCGAGCGTGAACCAGAAAGTCATGATGATCGTCGTCAATCCAACTAAACAGACGCTTGTATAGTTCATACTGTCCATCTTAGCTGGGAGTGAAGGAGGCAAGCAGACGCAAACTCCAAGGACAACGATCCATAACACCGAAAACGTGTTGCAGAAGTATCCTAAATAACCCAGTTTGAGCCAGCGGGGAGGAAGCCTGTGTCTACCCTGCATCAGAAGGATGCCCTGAGGTACAACGTAGGATATGTTGAGGAACAGAACGGCGGAGGTCACGATCGAGTTAAAGGCCGTCGAGCTGGCGAAATAGAGAAGCCCGTAAAGGCAGACGAATATGAATGCGGCTGATGTGGCTCGTGCCGGAAATTTTCTCCTCGCGTCGACATGCGAGAAGTACTCGGAACATGGAACTCCACCCTATCAAAATCATCAGCGGTGTTCCTGATCTTTGTTGAGGAGTGACCTACGTCTCTCGCAAAGGCCCACGCTATCCTTCCTGCTGTGAGAAATTGTGCAGAGAGCCCGATGATGTACACAACGAGGAGCCAAATGGATAGAACTGCTGTTACCGTTCGACTTCTCGTTCTGCGAGGTGTGTAAGTATGGCAAAAAGCTTAGGGCCGTAACACTCACGCCTGGTAAAGAAGCTCCAAACTTGGCAAAGGCGAAGATGTGACAGCTTCAATGTCTGTCATACAAAACGTCAAGGCTATCATCAGTGGCAGGCTGGACAGGAGCCCAATGGCAACGGTCACGCTCATGACTTGGGGCACCCGCCGACTAGGCTGAGGTATTTCTTCGCTGATATGGATTGCTTCATATGTCAGTATCATGTCCGTATGCAGTACTGAAAAACAGTCTGGACACTATTCGTCATATGAGATAACCCAGGATCCCACAGTGCGACCAACAGACATTTGACAAAGAATTTGGGCTAAGTAGGTGCACTTACCGCCATCAGTTCCACCATACGCATACATTGCGTTGCAAATTCCGAGCAACCAGGCAGTACTGTAGGACCACCCACTCGTACCAAGGCCAACCTCCGTGATGAAAGATCCCGGCTGCGTGTGTTGTTTCATCGCAAGCACCGTAACGAACCATATTAGGCACCCGACCAAAGAGATATATAGTGACAACTGAACGGTCAAGGGTATCTTCTTTGGAATGACATATAACGGCAACACTGTCCGGTGGAGTCAGTGGGCGTACACGATCGCTTCCGATTCGTTTTTTACCAGTGATGAAGGCAACTGCCACGTAGATAAGCCAGAGTTGGTATGGCTGCACCACAAAGTCCGGGTGAAAGAAGGCCACTATGCCGGCAGTGCTCACAGCAGCCAGCGACACCCCCGAGCACGTCACCAGCCACCATGCGAGTAAAGACATCCACCCTGTAACGTAAGCCGCGAATTTACGCGACATTGGTGGCGCGAGGATGTAACAGAAATGGTACTGGCCTCCCGCAGACTGATAGCAGTGTAGTCAGCAGTAGAAACTATAGCCCCTTATGGAAGAACCTACGGGATATGCAGATGCCAGCTCACTGAGGCCCAGCGTGATCGTGTACTGCACGAAGAATGCTACGATCAGGCCAAAAACAACACAGTTTGGTCCTCCGTAGACCAGATTCTGACCGAAACAGCTCTACAGAATCTGATTCAGCGGAAACATGTTTACATCGTGTTGATTTCGACGTACCAGGTAGCCCGCCCACGAGTTCGTGATGGAAAAGCCTATGCCCAGAGCGCTGATCCAACTAAACTGGCGCTCGAAGACTGCTTCATGGCCGTTCCTTCTGAGTATCTCATCATCGGCATCCACGGTCGTTATCCTCCTGATCTCCCCATTCTTTGTCACGTCGTACTGATCGGAAGTTCCATACTGCATAATCGCAGCAGACTCTGACTGAGTTTGTTTGATATCACTTCCCATCATTGTGGTTGATAAGCCCTAAAAGGATGCAATATAAAGAATTGGAGAATACGTGAGTAAATTGATGAAAAGAGGATGAAAGAACGTTTTTACTTGGCTGTGAAATACCCCTTACTGTATACTTCTCGGCCTATGTTCCCTTCCATCACGCACATGCAAGTGTTTTTCGGGCCCTACCACACCAACGCTTATCTATTCAAACTATAATTATGTTATCTTTGGCTTGCGATTTCCGACCCAAGGTGGGAAAATGCTGAACAATTGCAGAACAGTGCATTATCAACTTCGTGTTATTTCCACACTGCGAACGCTTACTATGGACCATTGGATGTCATTTCATACACAAAGAGGGGTAAACAACAATGTAGTGCCGGTCGACACCTCAATTGGGTAGTCTGGTTTTGAGTTGCAACAATCGTTCTGCGCATGCAGTACCAAGCAAGACCTGGAGTAGTACCGCGAATGCGTATGACATTAGGTCGTGTGCACTCAATATGGTCCAAAAGGGACCGAACCGCTCTGTTGAAGATGCTCCCGTAGGCAGCTAGTGCGGTTGGTGAAACTTCCAGATACGGTAAAGATCCTCGTCGGGGTAAAACCCGGTCTTGTGGGTCGTGTACCTGGTGACGTTACCAACTTTGGACTTGGGCGGTAGTATAATACAAATTGAAGGACCATGATATGGGCTCTTAGTAACATTCTTCCATAGACCTTTGTGACCTTTCGGTGCAATCAATCACCATGCCTGGCACTGTAACTGAACTTCCACCTGGCGTTCAGTCTGTGCCCGCAGACGCTCCTCTTGACTACATCATTCAGCTGCTGAAGCGCGATGGCGGAGTTTTTATCAAAAAGTTTGTTACTGAGGAAGACGTCGATAAAGCGTATAGCGAGTGCCGCGACCGCATAAACAACGATATGGAATGGGAGGGCGATTTCTTCCCAAGTAAGCTCCGAATTCTACTGAAAGTTACTTGAGATACTGACTCATGATTAGAGGAGACACAACGTGCACCTGGATTGATTGGACTGAGCCCGACGTATACTAAGACCCAGCTGATGCACCCACTATACCGCGCAGTCTGCGACCACTTCTTGACTACGAGAAGCACGTTCTGGTGGGGCAATGAACGAAAGGAATCGGTATCAAAACCTTACGTGCATTCGGCTGTGGCTATGAGGATTGGTCCAGGTGGTAAAGCGCAGCCTCTTCACCGAGATGATTATATCGCCCACAATATACACACCGAAGTCACGGAGTGGGATGACGCAAGGGATATGGGCCGCGAATCAGCTGTTGGATGCTTTGTGGCTGGTTGCAGAGTAACGCCCGCGAATGGTGGAACAGCTTTCATACCTGGGAGCCATCTTTGGTAATCCTATCCCCAAGCCGTATAATCTTAGCTAAAACTAGTTGCAGGGGCAGCGACCGAAAGACGCCGCCAGATGTCAATCAATGCATACATGCGGACATGGAGAAGGGTGACGCTTTCTTGATGCTGGCTTCTGCGTTCCATGGGGGCGGAGCCAACATTACAAAGGACGAGAAGCGACTTGTTTTTGGGACATTTGTAACACGAGGATATCTCCGTCAAGAGGAAAATCAATTTTTGGCCGTTCCTCACGATGTGGCAAGAAACTATCCAAGAGATGTATTGGAGTATCTTGGTTACTCGATTTCCGATCCCGCTTGCGGAACGGTCGATCAGCTTGATCCCATATATGCCCTCTATCCTGAATGGAAAGCGGACGCAAAGTACAAGGATTTCTAAGCTGCATCAATACCTAAGACGAGTGATGGTGTAGCATGAGCGTTGAGCGCTCCGTTTCGTAGATAGATAGCAACCAACAGGAGTTTTCAAATTGTCGTCAGTACGAATACTCAAATCATCTTACCCTCTGTTGTGGTATCGATCTCGCGGAATATGTGTTTGCGAATTGACGAACAGCCGCGCGAGAATTCCATACGCAAAACTACTTTTGTCCATTTGCAAGATACTGTTACAGTCTCGCAAATTCAACTGGTAGACAGATGCTTTACCCGCGGTGAGTATTCGCTCGAGGCATATCTCTGATATGTAATGGGATGATGGGATGATCTTATTGGATGGTTTGGTTCAGTCTGCAGCCGGCAAGCAACACAAGAAAGATGCGGACTAGGACATCCACAGTGAGGCGCACCTCCCAGCCCAAAGGTACCTTCCGCATATTATCATCGCGTCAGCAACGTAGCTTCGACCCGCGATAATACTCATGTTCAATGGCTACCCCGCAGTTGAAGCGGCATAGCTCCGCATGGGTTCAGCTTCACGAAGCCTTAGCCCAAAGAGGTAACTTCTTCAACTGCGAACACTGCGATTTCAGCGGTCAGATGCTGCATGCAAGATCCTCCACTGTCAAGCGCGATAGTCCCCGGGGCTAGGAGGCTGATAAGTTCAGAATGATTCGCGAGATTGTACGTCATCTTGTTGCGTTCCGGAAGAAGGAATTCTCTCAGCTCTAACAGACGAACCGCAGTGCCGGACGCAGCCACAGCGCAGTCTACGAACCGAGTCTGTAGCTGGTAATGCTACCCAAATTATCCTAATCTTATCCTCGGACACTAGTATGAGGCCTTGACGAGCACCACGCTCCTCATGACCCGCTTCAAGCATGGCATACCCTCTTCTTTCTCAGGGTTCTCTTGTCAGTTGACCTTCCTCAATCACTTGCCTTTCAGCGAAGTCTTTGTTCCTTTTCTCCGCTCCAGTCGATAGCCAGGTCTGAAGCTCGAGATTCCCATCCGTCGTGAGTTTTCGAAAATGGCACAAGGTTGGAACGGTCTTTCAAACGCTGCGATGGTTGAGCCTCGCAAAGCGTACGATCTAGCAGACTTAAATTCGATAGTGACGGGGAGCTCAAGGTACGGAAACACATGTATGGGTTCATCGAGAGCGGAAAACTGACAGTTCATCACAGAGGAATCGGTGCTGGCATTGCACTCGAGCTGGCTCGACGTGGGGCCAATGTCGTCGTCAACTACACCTCACCGAAGAGTCAGGACGCAGCCGAGAGTATTGTAAGCACAATCAAGGGTTGTGGCTCAGGAGCACGCGCCATTGCGGTTCAAGCCAATATTGTCACCGCAGCAGGACAGGATAAGGTAGTGGACGCAGCATTAGAGTTGAGCGGAAATAAGGCTATCAATATCCTCGTACATAATGCGGGCAACGGTGATGATTGCTTCTTGCCGGAGATCACTGAAGCCTTCTACGAGATGCAGACTGATCTGAATGTCAAAGGTATGTGACCCATGCTTGACTATACTGAAAATAATACTGACTGTTCGGGTAGCACCAATTTTTCTCACGCAAAAGGTCATTCCTCACATGCCCCGCGGCGGCCGCATCATCCTTGTTTCCTCTTGCTCCGCACGCATGGGCGTTGCACAACAAACTGTATACGCCGCCACTAAAGCCTCAAACGAATCCTTCTCGCGCGTGTGGGCTACGGAGCTGGGTCAAAGCAAAGGTATCACTGTGAACTGTGTGAATCCCGGACCAGTTGCAACGGATGGTTATTTCAACAGCACACAAGAATTTCTTGACGACTTGAAGCCTCTTATCGACTCGACGCCTGCGGAGGCAAGAGTCGGCGAGGTAAGAGACATCGCGCCTATCGTGGGATTTTTGGCGAGTGAGGAGAGCAGGTGGGTTACCGGAAGTACTGTCAGTGCCTGTGGCGGGCTTCTGTTTTTCTAGATAGACCGAATATGATCAATCTAGCACAACAGGTCCTATATGAAATAACAGTGGACATATTGTTGATGTGTGCGAAAGGATGATATTCCCGGGCTCTCAGTCAACCATGTCTACAGCTTTCCTTTCCCTTCCCTTAGAATCGATAATCGATGATTATGATCCGCATCTTGCGTGACTGTAGTTCGCCTGTACACATACTCCAAACGGAACTTCATACAACGCTTACATTTCTGGATGATATAATCAGGTCCGGGAGTCGCTCTTCGGACAGCCAGTACAATCAGTCAACTTCGACTTGTTGAATTTCTGTGTCGAGCGCGGGACATCATTGGAAGGATTGGACTCAAAGAAACTCGTCGGCTTCAACATCATCGTCATCTTCTCATTTGGCATGACCGGAAAATCTACATGAATAGTTAGCGAGTTTACCTTTTTGGAAGAACTCTGCCACTTACCTTCAGGCCGTGTAACATGCGTGACCCCAAACGTGTGCCACAGAACAACATCTTCGTTCTCAAGATCCTCTTTCCTCTCGCTCCAGATGGCCAGACCTGTGTCTTCGCGGCTTTGATTGGTGAATTCGCCAGCAGCGTACAGCTCGTCATCCCTGTATTTGGTAACCCAGATTGGCCTTGACGCAAAGACACCTCGTTTGTAATTGAATGTTGATGGGCTCATCATCATCATCTGCGATGGAATGGCGTGCAATTTGTACCCCACAGGCTTTCCAGAAATGCTGTTGATGTGCGAAGGGTTGACGATCTTGTAGGTACGAGACTTGGTAAGATCAAGATCGTACGCACCTGGCTGTTTGATTGTGGTTGATTGTACGCGGAATGCGTTGCCAAATGGGTCAAGCGACTTGTCTGAGCCACCAATCGGTACACAGTCTTCGTACACGATGCTGTTCTTCCGACCATCGAGTGAGGGATCGATGCGCACATTGAACAAGTGTTGATGGTTTGCAGCCGTGACACCAGGCGCTACGGTGGTTCCCCACTCATGGTGAACTCCCTTGTTCGAAGGCATGGTCGAGACAATACCTGTTGCTTTCACCTCAATGTGCAAGTTCGCGGTCTGGTCGAGGATGAAAGCTAGGATGTACTCGTAATTTGCAACTGTTGCTGTACATTGTAGAACGAGTTGGCGATCCCGCACGACTGAGGAGAGATTGTTGCGGAAGTTCGTGTGTTTCCAACCGATGCCCTGGTCGACCTCGTGCATGCAAACAACATTCTTCATGAGCACTGGCTGTCCTTCAGAATCGCATCTATACCCATCGAAATAGTGGATTTGGCCTAAGCAATCGCAGCCAAGCTCCAATGTGTTTGATGTGAGACCAAAACCGGAGTCACCCAGATCGAACGCCTGTTTCCGGTGGTAGGGTGTTCGCGGATCACCATACGGCACTGTCATCTCGCTCATAGAAATACGGTAGAACAATGACCTTCCATCGTAAGTGATGTTGTTCAGCACAGGCCCTTCGCGAAGGTTCCAGCCCAAGTGGAAGTTCCACTTTTGCCAGGAAATGCTCCGACCCCTGATTTTGAAGGATGGACCATCTGGTTGAAAAATCTGCAATGGTTTGAGGTCCTTCCTGAAGTAATCTTGGCCCAATATATCCTCGGCGTACTCAACAGGACGGACGGCATTCCATGGCTGCGTTTCGGCAGTGGTCTCAAAACCAGGATTTAAAGGGAGTCGATCTATCCAGCAAAGCTCTAGCGTATGCGCATCAAAGACTGGCGCAAAAGGTGCAGGAAGAGAGTAGTGGTTCGCTTCAGGATCGTCGTTCAGGACAATGTACATGTAGCATTGAAACAGTCGTCTCCGCTCTTTCCCCTCATCTGTACCATACGCCCATGGGTCATTGATGACTTTTGCCCTAGCCGGGAGCTTCAGCTTCGCTATCTCGGCCAGTACATCTGGATTTGAATTGCAAGCATCATGAACACGTTCGAATTCCCAATAGTCCACCGGTCCTTGAGAGTCAGGATGCACTTCCTGTAACTCTACAATGCGTCGTGTGATGTTGACGACAGCTTTCCAGAGATGGGGAGAACCAACAACGTGATAGTAGATTCTAGCCCGCCGATCAATAGTGTTGGTCTTATCGGCAATCCAAGACAAGATATCGTTCTTCGGACCCTCCAATAGGTCGATGACTTTGATCCTTAGTTTGGTGACAGACGAGTGTTCGCGCAGAACATCGGATGCTACACAAATTTCCGTTGGAGAGATAGGGTCTAGGGGATGGGAGAAGATGGAAGCAGCCATATCGGGGGTATTAGGCCGAAAGTAACTTGTGCAAAGTGGAAAATGATGCTGAAGAACTGCTGGAAATATTCTTGGGTCAATCCTGTACCTATGTACGGAAAGCCGTGCGACTCTGGCGCGCTGTCAATCAATATGCGCTCAGAGTACATCGCCTGAGTATGCGCACATGATTTCCTCGTGGCTACCGTGTGGCGGAATGAATCTCCAGGGCACGCATTGCGCCTCTTAGTCTGAATGTGAGGTCTTCTAGGGAAATTCTAAGGCGCTTCCGTGCGACCACATACATGAGGTTGAGGTTCTTTCTGTAACAGGTAGAGTGCTCAGTACCGGTAGGCGTAGGAAATCTAGTCTGATCGCTAGTCGAACCAATGGTAGACTTCGCGATAGCTCCATCGCCTTCTCATGCCGTAAACTGAGGGAGCAAAAACAGTAGCAGGAAGCAGATGCTTGTTCCACTGGAGATCAGAGCGGGGCAAAGATCGAGGTATGAATCGAAGAGCTAATTACTGTAATGGGACATCCGATCAATTTGCTGTTGGCGCCCGAGTCGCTGATCTAGTGCCCGGCCTTGACCTAAAGAGGCAATTCTTCCAACCGCTTGCGCAGGGCCTGCCGTAAACAAGAACGTGCAACCATTTTGTGGGCCGTTAATGCAGATGTTCAAGCTTCCTAACGTTACAGATGTTAGGAAAAGTCCGACCATCGCCAACCAGCTCATCGGCCCCACCTAGATTATTATTCGCACATAACGTACCTCTTGACCTTACATGGTTCAGTCATAACAAGTTATTGCTCTCAATATCACCCTCAGTCTCTTCAAGCTTGCACCTTTGACATATAGGTGATACGTCGAATGCCGTTTATTTTCTGTTGATCCCTAAACGCCTCCGGACTGCCCTTTATACACCATGGGTTCCATCAACAACAATACTCCTAACTACAAAGCAAACATTCCGGAGCTCAAGAAGGCGCTCGATGGCGTGGGAGAATACCAAAAGATGCTTCGAGGGGAGCTATATTACTCCTTTGGTCCAGAAATGACTTGGGCGAGGCGTCGATGCGCGATTGCCTGCCGAAAATACAATGCTGCTGAAGATCCCACGCGAAGGGAACAGGTCGCGATGTGGCGAGAGTAAGCCAATATCTGCTACAATCCATGAATGCATGCTGACGTTCAAAACATTATCCTTGGAAACACCGATCTGTTGCCACCACAGATGGCTACGCAAGAAGAAGATGACGCTCAATTCGGCGGCGATCCCTGGGTGGAAGGTCCTATTCGTATCGATTACGGCCTTCACGTTATCGTCGGCCGAGACTCTTTCATTGGGCCCAATTTGATGGTACTGGATACTTGCAAGGTAAGCATCGGCGCGCGTGTATTAATTGGTCCAAACGTGTCAATCTACACTGCTACACATCCTGTGGACCCAGCGATACGGCAGGGAACTGTTGGACCAGAGATGGGCAAAGAGATACATATTGGAGAGGATTGTTGGATAGGAGGGGGCGCATACATTTTGCCGGGAGTTACCATCGGGAGGGGTGTTACGGTGGGCGCCGGCAGTGTGGTCACGAAGAGTGTGGAGCCATTCACACTGGTCGCAGGAAATCCGGCGCGAGTCATTAGGAAGCTGGAGAATAACTTCAAGGGAGACCTGAAATAAATTCGAAGACTTTGAAATGCAGCGGTACGTCAAGCACTCAGAGGTGAATTTCTGCTCCTGTGCTAGGGTCTGTGTTCTCTATATTAGAGTCTGATAGCCTGCCATCGTAGTGACGATACCGACTTCTAGTCTCACGAGGGGCGCGCTGGCAGGATGCATCTCGATAAAGTTCTCTGGCATTAATTTGCACCCAGAAGAGCTTGCACGCGCGAAGTGAAAGTCTACGCTGGTGAAAGTCAGTGGGCCATATCTTTTTTTTGGGACAGCACCGTAAGGATGGCCCACAGACCTGTTTGATTCTGAAAAATTTGATCCCGTACCTTCCCTCTTTGGAAACCGTCGATGCCTTTCGAACTGGCAATACATACGACGGGCGAAACGTCTTCAAAGTCATGGTGCAGGTGGCAGTAGGGAAGTATGATGTCTTGGAGGTGGTTTTCTTCTACCGTGATGTGTGCAGATGTAAGCCCCTCTACGCGCTGTCGAAACATCTCACGGCTAGCTAACGTTCAAGAGACACATGACGTTGTATTAGCAAGGTCCTATGGCGAAAAAGAGATATCAGGACGATTACATCAAGCACTCAATGATGACTAAAACTGGTGTTGAAGGGAAAGGCTCTCGGATGGTAGAATGATGCACTAGTACGTGCTCTATGCCAATGTCAATGACAAGAATATTCTCTGGTTGTGAAGTTTCCAAGAAGTGCAGCCTCATGTCCGCGCCTAGTGTATCCGTGCTGTGATGCTAAACATAAAGTCTCATAGCCGAGCACTTAAAGTTCGTTTTCAGTGGTGTAAATTAGTGAAACAAATAAATGTGGCGTACAAGGACGTGAGTGCGAAGTGAAAGCCTACCCTGGAAAAGGCTCACAGCCTAGTGCTCATTGGACCTATGCGCTACTGTTGTACCCATCTGTAATAGATAAACCTTCTGTTGCTCCATTTGCACCTAATCGCACCCCCAGAAAACATTAACCAGAGATGACATCAACCACCACATCCGACGTCTCTGCAAACCCTCTAGCTTCCATCAGCAACATGAAGACTGCCGCGATGGCAGAAGCAATGTAAGTACTCAATTACAACCGAAGCCCCCTCCAGATCTTTCTCACAGTCATGTAGCACTGTCCGCAACCAGCTTGAGTCTCCTTTCCTGCGACTTCCCGGCGAGATTCGCAACAGGATCTACACCTACACCTTTCCTGGCACTGTCCTTAGTGTCGTGCCTTATTCTGGAAAACTAGAGGACTGCAGCAAGGGTAGCTACTATCTACTGTTCACCTGCCGACAAATCCTCGCCGAGGCCAAAATGCTCTGCATGGGCAACGTAATGCTGCAGCTGCCGCCTCTGAAGCATACGTTTGCTTTCCGCCGGACCGTTTCCCCGTCGACTATGGAGCCACTTCGTCGTGTCACGGTGTCGAGGAAGTTGGCACAGTTCATGATGTGCGGCAAAGGTCATGCGAATACAATGCAGGTCATCGGATCCCGTTTGACTTCCCTAGAGGTTGTTGAAATCTGCCATAACTACACTCGGTCAGGGTATGAACGGGCGCTCCTTGATCATTACCTACGCAGAGCAACTGGCAATCAGCTCCTCAAGGTGGATTTTGTGTAGCGCTGGGTGTCGTGAGTGCGTGAGTAAGTTTTCCCATGCGCTGTCGAAGTTCGTCATATGCAGCTAATACTCCAACAGAATGTTGCTACCTTGTGCCGTGACTTGGAGCCTTCGGCGAGGGATAATCGAACGAAACAGTTGTGGAGCCATCATGTTTCTGAACTCCTTGGCCTCCGGATTGAGCGGAGAATGGCAAAATTGACTTGAACCACAAGGCTGCCTTGTGGGTTGGCGGATTGGAGACATTCAACGCCGCCTGGACATCATGTACTTGTTTTTCAGATAGAGGCTAGGAATAATACACACGCAGCTTCCAGCGAGTATCTAACACCTTTTCTACCCTTGAGGCGCATAAAACTTCCTCGGCCAGATATTCATTCCAATCTTCTCCCCCTCCCCCACTGGCAATCCCGCATGCACCACCCTCCGATCCCCCACCCCATCCTTCCCAATATTGACCCAAAACACTGCATTGCCCTTCACAGGCTTGAATCTCACTCCTTCCCCATTATCACCCTCCTTCTTTCCCCTCGTCAACCTTCCCTCAAACCCAGACTCCTTCCCCTCTTCCACATCCACACCCGGAAACCACGTCTCGCCTGCGGTACAATTATCCCTCAGAAAAACGAAGAAACTCGCAGGCCTATTAAAAAGTTTTCCACTTCCATCAGCAAGCCGCTGGTGTCGAGGCCAGAAGTCCGTGTGCAGGTCATAGCGTTGGGTTGGGAAGTAGCGGACGAGCTGGGGCGTGGAGAAGGGCTCGTGAGAGTGCAGGACGGTGCCTAAGAAAGTGCGGGCGCGGGAGATGACTACAAAGGTTAGAAGTAACGAGTATATGGGAGGGTAGAAGTACTGCATGATACAAAGGGGTGGTCGAGGTCGAGGGGCGCGCTCTGGCTCGTCCGCCCGCTGACCTTCTGCGTTCCGCCTCCGGATCTCGAAATGAAGGAATCCTCGAAGTCTTCAGATCCTAATTTGATTAAGGCTTCGGCCTCGGCGGCAGAGGTGAAGTTATTGATGTACACCATCAGCGGATCTAGCGAAACGATCTGCGTTGTATAGCTGTGTGTGCGACATGCATCGAGTAGCAATGGCGAAGACGGGTCGATGGCAACATCCTGGCCATTTGGAGTTGTAGGGATGGTGCGCAAAACGGATGGAAGGGCTGGAAGATATTGGAAAAGGTAGGTGGAATAGAGAGCTTGAAGGAGGAGAGGAGTCGTGAGGAGGATAGAGGAGAGGGCTACAAATTGTGCAGAGGACTGTGAGAGGATGTTAGGAATCACTTGACCTAGACTGAAACGAACACTCACGAGTTCGAGCTTCATAGTCTTATTGATTCTGCGCGCCGAATGTGAAGCGCCCTGGGATTGACTTAGTTTCGTCATCTTGGTAATTTTGGAACGCACATTGCAGTTGCAGATAGGGAACGGAAGTTGTGTTGTTGCTTGTTATGGTGCTTGTGTCTCCTGCTAGAATATCTAGAAGGCTTCGTGGGATGGTTGCACTGCATAAACAACGGCGAAATTATTTGCAGCGGCAGAACGACGCGACGCGGGGACTAACTGTAAGGTGTCAGTAATTCCTTCGTATTGCCATACTAGGAGCAAGGGTAAGAACAGCCTGGGCGGGGTGCGGCACGCTGGAGCAATATATCTTGGCGGGGTACCCTGCGGCAGAAACCAGGGAGGTCACGAATGGGAACACTTGTCAAAATGGCCTGACACGTGTGCATGGAGCATCAAATGCAGCGATCTTTCATCTTGCTCATCCATTCTTGTGCGAGTGTTCGATTCTATGACCTGTATCGCAGCCATCAGCCCTTCCTGTCATTACAACGTACAGTAACTTAGGTGTTGAAGTGCCATCTCGGGTGCCTGTCACCCAACTTCAAGTCCTCTTCTGAGTCATGGAACCCGCTCGTCTGAGGGTTCGCTACGAGATACTCCTCCTTTTGCTTATTCTCTCTTGCTAACAGCCACCACAACGTGCTCACCACAATGACATTGCCGACTAAATAACCTAGCGCGACCGAGTGTCCTAGAACATATCGAGGCGAAGTAGCTGGGCGATAGAGTTGGGTTCCAATAACAGCGCCCAAGTTGCCAATCGAGATTTGCATAGCGTTAGCCGTAGCTCGCTTTGTCTGACCAGAGACGTTGATGGCGGGCCAAGACAAGACCAGCGCGACAGAAGGATAAATACCCATCGCTGCGAAGAAAGTACCAACGTACGACACACCAGGTTTCTGCGTGGGATGCTTATTTGCGAGAAGAATGATGTAGCCGATGATGGCTAGGGAGGTTGTAGTGATAGTGAAGAGTGCGCGACGTTTATACTTCTCGGCAAGGACAGCCCATCCAATGGTGAACAATGTGGCTACCGCATATGGAGGGATAGAAAGAAGCTGCGACTGCGCGGCTGTATATCCCATATCCTTGATGATAGTAGGCTGACAATTGTTAATGCGCGTTTATTTAATTGGGTGAGGATACTCACCAGAAAGAGTGACAAGGTGTACAAAGGCAAGCTCATCGTATGGAAGCAAGCACCGTATAGCCATACCTTCGGATCCTTAGCAGCGTTGGTCACAGCAGCCCAGGTGAATTTCTCATCGTGGGTCGCGTCGCTGTCGGCTTTGAGACGAGCATTGATGTAGGCGCGCTCTTCCTTAGATAGCCAGCTGACTGTCTCTGGGTAGTTCGAAATGAACAAGTACGCAAGGGACGCAATTACAATGGTCGCAAGACCTTCCTACAAGAACGTGAGCGCATATCGACAAAAAGACCACGCATAAGCTTACCAAGATGAAGATCCAACGCCACCCAGCGTATCCTCCAACACCTCGCATATGCGCGATTCCATAGGCTAATATACCTCCAAAGGCACCTGCTAGCGAGGCACAACTGAAGAAAAGGGAGATACGATATTGGCGTTCGTCCCTCTTATACCACATTGACAGATAGTACACGACTCCGGGGAATAGGCCAGATTCAGTGACCCCAAGGCTATGAACATTAACAACGCGCTGAAATAAACGACGCAGGTCAAGGAAATCTTACAAGAAGCGGACCGCGAAAAAGCCAGCCATATTCTGCGTGACACCCATAAGAGTAGCCACGATCCCCCATGCAATCGTCAATGTTGGGAGCCAGAACTTCGGTGTTGTGCGCTTAAGCACGATGTTACAAGGAAGTTCGAAGAGCACGTATCCGAGGAAATAAAGTGTCAGACCGGTGAGGTACTGATTTCCGGTCATGGCTTTACCATTGGATTGCTTCAGATCGTTCAGCAAGCCCTCAATCCTGGCGTTGGCGACTAGGAATGTTGCGTCAGAAAATTTCCAACGAGCATTGAAATCAGACCGCAATACGCACCATTGCTGCGATCCAAAAATGAAAGCAGATACAAAATAGAGACCGCCGGTAGGAGCCTCAAGTCGAGTTTCCTCAGGAGTCTCTTCTCGTTGACATCGCCGGGTGCAATGCCCTCAAGGTCCGAATCAGAGTTGGTTGACGCGCCAGGCCTGTCGACCTCTGCTTTCTCCGAAGCCATGGTTCTGGAAATTGCAGATCGAATACAATATCCAAGCTACACGTTGTACGTGGAACGGAACCGCCTCCTTAAGAGTATTATTTCACCCAAACTCCTACGTCAGTAACTATTCCATATTCCAAAACGCCCGCCGATGACACCATCTGGTGGGTTCTGCAGCGAGCGGGCGAAGCTCCCGCTCCAGGCATAGTGAATCAGCGCCGTGGCATGTTGGTGGACATGTAATTGGACTGCTGTTCGCGATTTACAGGGTTTCTTCCCGCGGCGAGCTTATCGACATGCCCCAGTGGATTACGGGTGGGAACGAGCCGTGGCATTGTGTTTGGGTGATGGAAACGAAATCCTGGGGTCCGATCACGACATTCTGATCGGCGTTAGTGTGGAAGGAAGCTAGCCATCTGCGGACTGGTACGTGAACGTCAACGCGTGAGTAGTTCGAAATCTACCATAGCCCTGGCGTTTGGTGCGGCGACAAGCGTTCCTCTTGTGCTTGAGCAAAGGAGAGCTGGATAGGAGTCGTATTGTTGGTGACAGGAGGACAGAGAGGCAATGGAGGAGGGAGAAAGTGAGCACAGACCATGACCAGCAACCCCACACATGACTGCCTCTTCGGGCATCGTGATGTCTACGTCTCAGTGCAGAGCCTATATGTACATTCGGCATGCATAGGACTCCTAGAGGCAGTGTCATATCGATACCGTTAGGCCTTGGTATGTCAGCTCCCGAACAAGAGGGCACAGGGGGCGCGTTACGCTGCTGTTGTTTCCGTGTATGATATGCATTGGATCAGCTACTGACAGCTACAGATAATCTCCGAGCTATCGTCCAAAGGGACCCATGCTATGGTAATGCCAGGCAAGACCGTGCCATGTACCTCAAGTTCTGTTGATGACGCCAAAACGCCTCCGTGCATTCAATTATCATACCGCCCGTGAAAAATACATCTTTAGAGATGTGCAGTGCGCTCCGTCTCAGCAGCCAATGTCCCTTGAGCGTCGAAGAAACGACTGGAAGAAATCAGGTTGCGTCGAAGCAGCACAGTGAAACGGCACCTAAATCTCCTCCTGAGCAGCCTCGCCGTTGGTCGCGGCGGCGGCCTCGGGCTTGAGGTCAGCGTCGGCATCGACGTCGTCCATCTTCTCGTCAACCTTCTCATCGGCAGCCTCGGTCTTGACGGTAGCTGGAATTCGTTAGCAAGCGCACAAACGAATTGCTGACAGAGAGGGATAGCGTACTGGACTCCGCCTCGTCGGCGGCCTTCTTGTTCTTGGCTCCAGCTGGGCGACCGCGCTTCTTGGGAGAAGCTGCCTCGTCGTCGACCTCCTGCTTCTTGGGGGTGCGCTTGCGAGGGGTGGCCTTCTTGGGAGCTGGCAGGTATTAGTATGTCGCTATACACTACAACGAAGGATGCTATAGCACGTAACGTACTCTCGTCGTCGCCAGCAGCGTCACCATCAGCCTTGTCGGCCTTCGCGGCGGCAGCCTTCTTCTTCTGCGGCGTCTTCTTGGGAGTGGTGAGAGCGGCACCGTCACCGGTAGCCGAGTTCAGCTTGTTGCGATTCTTGGCCCAGGCGTTGCCGGCTGAGCGAGGGTTGGTCATGCCAGCATAGTTGGCCAGCTTCTCGTAGTCGACCTAGATTCCGCATCAATAAGATCTAGCCATTGTGTGATACATCCTGCGGAATGCCGGATGTACACAGAGAAATAACATACGTCAGGAGGACCGGACTTGAGAGACTGCATGGCCCAGGCCAGCATCTGCATCTCGCGCTCGGTGAACACGGGACCGGCACCAGAAGAGGCGGAAACGCCAGCGTCATTGCCAGAGTCAGACATCGTGGAAGGACTTGAGGACTTGGAGACGACTTGGTTCAGGATGTATGTAGAGAAGGAACTGGAGAGCAGCTCAAGGATATTGCGGAGTGAGAAGAAAAGATGCGAAAGACGTGGGAGATGGGCCTTTTATGTGCAGTGAGGAAGCTATGGCACGATGTTGCCCAGGTGAAGGCGAGTGCGGGCGGATGCTTTGCGATGGCGTACTATGCGACAAGCAATTAAACTTCACCTGCAGAACCCGGCCCATAACCACGTGGGCGAGGCGGTGAACGAGTACTGCTCTTTCGAATGCGGCAAGCGCCTGCTTGCAAAGATACTCATTGTAGTTCATTTCAAGAGCCTGTTACTCTAAGCGATGCCCCAAGGTTTCCGGGAGGCATGAAATCTGATATAAGTATCTCGAGTCTGTAGGACTCGTGTTCACCTAGCATAGTAACGAGTCACATGGGTCATAAAATGAAACAGAACAAGGTAACGAACATACTAATGCCACTGGCCTTTATTCTTTTAGTGCGGTTAGATATCCAGAATGAGGTCTACCGTAATTACTTGAGTCCTATCAGCTCGAGTACCCATAGAAGTTAAAGTAGTATGTAGCTGCCTCTTGAAATCGTTAACAACTTCAAGAGGAATAACCTTAGTTCTCACTGATACTGATTTCGGAGAGCAACACGTAGCTCTGCACACCGCAGCGAAAGCAACAGGTGAATCACGATGGCAGGCCATGCTGGTGGAAGGTGCTGCCCATGGCCAGCACGCATGCGCAGCCAAAAAGGCAAGCACGGTAGAGATAGACCTAGACCCTCATTATTTCCACTCGAATCACCCAGTGCCAGCTGTATCATACAAACGATCACATTTGCAAATACCTATTTCCCATTTGCAGTTTGACTGTATATTGAACGCGCTAACCCAAAATGGGCGAGCTGCAACAACCTGACTCGTGCAGCGGAACGTTAGAGGGGTACGGCAAGGTACGCCGCTCCTCCGCTGAGCTGCATCTTCCCCAGCACTACATTGGCCACGGAATCAGCATGGCAGAACCCATAGACAGCGCTCTGTAACCTGCTCCCACTCTCTACGTCCTGTCGCCCTTGCTAATCCTTCCCAGCGACCTCCTGCGGCGCCTGAACCCCAAAGATGTCAAGAAGAACGTTGACAACATCATCGAGCTTAATCCCTCTCTGGAAGAGGAACTTCTCGAATCGGTCGACATACCTCTATCGGTGAAGCGATGTTCGTCAACGAAACGCGACTTCCTATGCTGCGACTACAACCGTGATGGGGACAGCTGGCGGAGTCCATGGAGCAACAACTTCGAGCCGCCGATCGAGGAGGGCATAACGCCCAGCGAACGCATACGGAAGATGGAGATCAAAGCCAACGAAGCTTTTGATGTATATCGGGAGTTGTGAGTAATGTCTCGGCTGCTGGGGTTTTGTGGTAAACCGACCCGAAACACGGCTGATGGGAACAGATACTTTGAGGGCGGTATATCGAGCGTCTACCTTTGGGATATGGACGATGGCTTCGCAGGCTGTGTGCTGCTCAAGAAATGTATCTTTACCCTTTCAGAACCGTTGAGAGCATGCTGACATGGACAGCCGTCAAGGGTGGCAGCTGGGACTCCATCCATGTCTTCGATGCCCAAGATCGCGCCCGCACCGCCCATTACAAACTTACCTCGACCGTGATTCTCTCTCTGGGAACAGAATCCGAAGCCCTCGGCGGTCTCGACCTGTCTGGTAACATGGTGCGCCAAGTTGAGCAGGACATGGCGGTCGAAGACGACGGCTCGCACGTCGCGAACATCGGCAAGATGGTCGAAGACATGGAGCTGAAGATGCGCAATTTGCTTCAGGAAGTATACTTTGGCAAGGCCAAGGATGTCGTCGGTGATCTCAGAAGTAAGTAGCCGAACATGGGTCGTAGCAGGGCTTGTTCGCTGACCGAAGCGATAGGTATCCCGCCTCTGAGCCAGACGAACCGCGACAGGCAGACACAGAGGGAGATGATTAGTAGTATGAGCAGGTAGGATGGGCTCTTCTACGACGACATACAAACGGTCCCGAGCTCAAGGACACCTACAACGACACGATCAACATCTTCTAAGATACCGTGCACTGGTCAAAGAAACTAATTGCGTTACGGATTCTTACCTCGGTGTAACTAAAGGCACCATTATAGCTCGTCGCTTACGAGGAATGGACCTGGAAACGATATGATACATGGGAGTTTCCCAGCCGATGGTTCCTGGATCATCACTCGTCACCAATATACATATCTTTTCGTCAAAACATTTTCCGATTGTTCTACTGTCAATGCAAATCAACTGCAGTGTTCTCCAACGGACAAGGTTTGAATGCTGTGTAGCATTGCTCTGGCTGACAAGCTCGACCAGGGTAGAACCTCTGGGCGCTTGGCTACTTTGCCTGCTTCTGTGCTTTTCCTCTTCCATGCATCGCACAACGCAGTTGTCTCGATTTCCTTCCATTGACAAGGACTACCACGTTATTGACACCGAAATTCACTGATGAAGCGCGGAAAGGGACGGCAATGTGTCGGTTGCAGCGCAGCGAATTTCAGGTCACGCTGCACTCTCCTGGGACATTGCCTGCATTGCCGACTGCAAGGCTTCTAAAAGCCGGTAGCCTCAAATCCAATATATCGCAAATTATCGTATACGAGAAAGATCTAGAGCGTTTCGGTTGCTGATCAACGCTGAGCCTAATGCGCGGGCTTGCTCACCTCGACTTTCCACTCAACAGACAAAGTCCGGTGATCAGAAGCTTCAGAACTGTAGCTTCAACTCTTGCTACTAAAGACTCTGTTGTAGGCTCGTTCGAGTCGGATAATGACAGCCGATGAAGCTTAATCTGCTCCACGGTTTCATCTATATAGCTACTCAATTTCAGTCCTTCTTACCCCACGTATGGAATTCATCCAACCGGATATGGCAGAATGCTTGCGCAGATCACCGGCTGACTTGTATACAACTCCTATATTAAGGTAACCATACATTGTCGACTCGCAAGATTAACGAGAGGATCGTCCCTCGAAAGCCGATGACACTGCCTTGGAACGAGCACTAAAGTACCTCAAATCTGTAACATGCTCAACTAAATCTCTCAGGATATCAATCCAGAACAAAGCGGATCTGACACCGAGAACTGTCCCTATGCTCCGAATACGAACGCGTGCCGCCGTGCTACCTCTCAAATATGACGCCTTAGTACAGTGTTGATGACATCTCCACATTTGTCCGCGAGCTGTCCCGGTTACGCCCATCACTGTGTAGGACGGACGGCATGGTCCGCCTATGGGCTCACGGATGCGGCATATTTCCCCTCTCGAACTGAGACTACAGCAGTGCCCCCCGCCGATGAGTCTAGTATGCCTCAGAATGTCCAAGCGATTGTGACGACAAACACTTTTTGGTCGGATATCTCCCGGATTCTATTCAGATCGGCATCCATTGTATTAGTTTTCAAGTCTACTTTCCGTGTAGTCGCCTTTGCGTTCGTGAGCGGAGATCGTTTGGGGCCATACCATATCCTACACGCATAATACGAGCAACTGTCCCCATTGCAATTTTCCGTACTACGGCTGCTGGACTATTACTACTGCCTCATCACGCGAAGCGAGCTTTTTGCTTCTGAAAATGAAGGGCCTCTTCGCAACACTCCTAGTTGGACTCATCAGCTCATGCATCTCTAGTCCTATCAACGATGTTGTGCCCGGAAGAACTTCGATCATCCCAAGCGCTGCTCCTAGCGCTACTCCTACGGCCCCACCAGAAGATGGCTGGCGCGTTGACAAGAACAAGCAGTTGAAGAATGTCCATAACTTCTTCAAAGCGTATGGCTGGCTAAAGAAGAATGACGCTATACCAGATAAGAAGCTACCAGCTGCAATACGTAAGATCCAAAAGGTTCTGAAGGTGCCACAGACGGGTATATATGACGAGCACATGGAGATAGTCATGAGCAAGCCGCGGTGTGGGACAATTCCCCAATATGATCCGTCCGAGTCGCTAGGTAACGACACTTTACACAGTCGCTTTGTCTTGTGGGGGCCCAAGTGGGATCACACATCGCTCACCTATCGTTTCGTCAACTACACAGCTGACCTGCCTGCTGCGCAGCAACGCTCGCTTGTCAGGTCAGTACCTTCGTTTTCTTGCCTATCACGTCACTGCTGCCTGCGATGCATATGGTCCTATTGCTAATTGATGTCAGTGCCGCATTCGCCCGATGGACGCAGGTAGCTCCGATAACTATCACGGAAGCTGCATCAAACGCACCAAGAGCTGACATTCATATTCGCTTTATGTCGATGGGTCCTACGGAAGACGTTTATGCATTTACAAACATGATCGCGGATGGGCTGGCTCTGTCATCCGGTCTAATTAATATAACGTTCAACGATGACTTTCAGTGGAACGATGACCGCTTGTTCAATTATACAGCCGTACATGAGATTGGGCACGCTCTCGGCCTGAGCCATAGTAAAGTAGAAGAAGCAATCATGTTCCCCTTTTTCGAAGGCGACATTCGGCCGATACATCCCGACGACCAAGCCGGCATACACAGCATTTACGGCTGGAAGAACCCAACATGGAGCAAGATCGACAGCAACATGGCCAGTAAAGGCGTCATCCAGATCTCTTCCGCCTCAGGCATTTCCGGCATGATCGACGGTCTCTACCAGCTCCGCTCTACCGGCCAAATCCTCTGGTACAATCCCAGCGGAGCCTGGACGTCAGTCGACAGCAACCGCGACACAGTCCAAATCGCCGGTTCAAACAACTTCCTATACCAACGCCATACAGACGGAACAATCTGGAAGCTCACCGCCGGCAGTTCCACATGGCAGCAGATTAGCCCGGCGTCCACAACCGTCATCGAGATCTACGCCGCGGCCGACCAACTCTATATGCGCCGCAAAGATGGCTGGGTTGCACGGTACTCCGGATCGGCCCAGACGTGGACTACGATTCAGCAGCCTTCCACGCCGTCGTCAGTGCAACTTGCGGCGAGCGACTCCCGCACTCTGTGGAACCTCCTCTCGAACGGCGACCTTGTGCGCTCAGAGTACCCCTATACCGCCGGTGGGTGGCAAATCGTTGATCAGAACCCATCCAATGTCGCTATTGCTGTTGGCGGAGAGGAGTTCTACAAGCTGCAGAGCGATGGAAGCATCGTTTGGCTTGACTCAAAGGAATATTATTGGAAAACCATTGAGGATAAGGGTAGTAAGAGCGTGTACGCGGTAGGGACTTTTGTGTATAGTAGGCATGGGGATGGGAGTGTGTGGCGGTACACGGGGACGGAGGGGGTGTGGGAGATGCTGGATAGCAGAGCTGATTCGTTGATGATTGTGGGAGATCGGAAGGGGGGTGTTTGGGAGATGGTTAGTAGTGGGGATATCTATAAGCTTGTGTCGTAGTAGGCTCAAGGGTTTGTATAGGCATTCGAATGATTCCAGATCGCGCGCTACGACTGTGGGGGTCCAAGGGTATTTGTAACAATTCTGGCTACTAGCTTTCCATTGAAAAGAAGATGGGAACTCCTAGGGTTCGCTGTTCCTTAAGCCTCTAGAACTCGTCAGCAGAAGCTTGTCTTCGGCCGACACGTTCCTTCCAGACTCAACGGGATACATCCATTTTCGGCCAATCGTACCCCATGCCGCTCTCTCCGCGGTTTTGGTTTAGCCTCGCCGCTCGTGCATAAGCGAGCCCGCCTCATCTGCCCATCTCTCTGCCTACAACACCTATCAACCATACGAGCATGCCTTTTGTAAGCCTGTAAGCGGCCGCTTGGGCGGGGACGAGCGGGATCGGGATTAAGATGGTATTCACGATTAGATTCACGGAATTAAGCCTTGAAAGTGAGGGTTGAAGGTATATATAAGGCGAACAGTGAGCGCTTGCAGAAGGACATCAGTCTATCGGATCCATTCAGTCCATTGAGTCTCCTCAAGTTGTGATCGAAATCGACTTTTCATCCACTTTTACTTACAAGATCCGCCTCAAAACTAGACACCTTCAACATGGCCCACCCCAACCGCCTCCAAAACGCACGCGTCCTCGTCTTCGGCGGCACCTCAGGCATCGGCTACGGCGTCGCCAGTATGGCCCTCTCCAACGGCGCCATTGTCACTATTTCCGGTTCCGCACAGCCAAAAGTCGACGCCAAAGTGAAGGAACTTCAGTCTCTGTACCCGTCGGCAGGCGTGCATGGCATCCCACTTGATCTCTCCGACACCGCAAACCTTGAGGCAAATCTGAACGGGCTGTTTGAGAAGGTGACGAATGGTGGAGAGCAGAAACTAGACCACATTGTGCACTGCGCAGGCGACGCGCTGTTCCTCCCCAAAATTCACGAGGTCACAGTCGACAACGCGCTCCCGGGATTCCACGTGCGGTGGTTGGCCGCCGCGCTGATTGGCAAGGCCCTCGCGACAGGGAAATACATGCATGAAGCTCCCTCCTCTTCTTTCACGCTCACAGGAGGTACCAACACGGCGAAGCCAATGCCGGGATGGACCATGGGGGCATCCTGGGGCGGCGCGTCGGAGGGATTGACGCGTGGGCTTGCTGTGGATTTGAAGCCTATTCGCGTCAATTTGATGGCTCCTGGCACGATCGATACGCCATTGTTCCAGAAATTTGTAGAGAATGTGGGCAGGGATAAGGAGGCGGAGGTTAAGGCGAAGCTTTCGCTGTTGCAGACGTGGGGTGATGTGAAAGATATTGCGGAGGGATATGGGTGGTTTATGCGGGATTACTATGTAACGGGAACGATTGCGAGCTCGGATGGTGGGAGATTGCTGGTATAGAGGGTGGGTCTAGAGTTGTTAGCGCAAGGTACCAAAGGAATAGGTTTATGTAGTAAAACATGGACATTCCAAAAGGTTTGCTTGAACGTAGTTTCATCTCTGCTTTAATATTGGTAACATTGAAGTTGCACCTACTTTTAGATTCACATGTGGGTTTGCTAGATACGAGTCTTAAGGGGATTTTTTCTTTTTTTACTGTTATGTCATGGTTATGCCCAACTTAGTGACTTCTTCTTTGACAAAACCCCACTTTGAGCAGTCGGCAAGTAGGCCTCTGTAGCCTCGTTCCCTCAAGCTGATGAGCTCTTCGGGGTTTCTCTCCTTATCGCGTTTTAAGGCTATGATGAACTTCAGCCCTATTACACTGAAAACGTCGTTCATTCTTTCGAAGACTAGTTCTAAGAAATCGATATCGTTTTTCAAGCTGACATCGTCATCTAAGCGATGATGAATGACTAGGATGCAGCATGCTATGCAGACCACAGGTCAGCTTTATTTTTATTTTTTTTTCCTTAAAGAATTACGAAAGCTTACCAACATAGAGAGATGACGCGATGTGCACGTTGAGCAGTAGATCAATTGAACTCCGAGATGCATCTTTGATCATTTTTGACGTGTTCTTTGCGGCCATCACTGACTTCTTGAAAAGGTCCTTTACGGTTTGTGGATCTGAAAAAGGTACGGCTCGATAATGTAATAAAAGCAGAATGGTGTTCACGGTAGCATTCAGCCAGACGACTTGACCTCGATCTTCAAGTGGCGCTTCCAATACCGATGAGGCAGCGCGAGGCATACTAAGTCGCAGTTTAACAACATAATTGTCTAGCTCCTCACAATGTTCCGCATACTCTGGGCTGCTGGGGTTATCATGAATAGAGTGGATGAGGTCGGCGGTCCGGCCGAGAAGGATATACGCGATGATCAAGTAGTGGAACAAGTTCAACGGATCTTTGGCGCTAGACGCAGAGGCCAGCAAGGTGTTGATGTTCCTGGTGAACGAAACATTGTGACTTTGGTTCGGATCCATCCCTACGGTCATGGCTTGGAATACAGCGTCCGCAACCGGAATATCGAGCTTGAACTGCCTTTCGTCGATTGCATCCGGCCAACCTGTAGGCCAGGACTGATCTCTATCCATGAAGAATAGAATCCAGAGGACTCGCCGACATTCTTCCTTCTCAATAGCCTTGAGCAGAATGTTAGATTTTCTCTGAGGTTGGGTATATACGTACAGTATTGCCTTCCCACTCTATTCGATCATAGTATCCACGACGCTCGTTGCCCACACCGTCTTTCAGTCCAACTGGCATGGCTACTGCATGTTGGGAATCCATTCGATTCATACCAAGCGCTGCGGTCTGCCTCCAGGCCTTCCCAATATACAGCCAACAAGCTGAGAAATCACCACAAGTATAAGCGTGATGCACAAGAAACACAACCCCTTGTATTGTCCGCAGAGCAGGATGCGGATCGCGTCCGGTGAGGTCGTATAAGAACCTGGCCTGTTCGTACCAGTCGTTACGGCGAGCTTTGATAGAAGGATCAGGGTGAAAGCCCGCAGCTACAGCCAACATAGCGTATAGTAGAAGGGGGCACTGCTCTTGGAGATGACCATTCTGGAGCTCTTCCATGAATGTGGCTTTATGGAAACATGGTATGACATGGTAGAGCTGGCTGAAAAAGATCTCAGTCAATTCGGCAATCACCGCATCCGACGGCAGGAAAGAATCTGGGAATATTGAGGGTTCGCTGTCGTCTCCACTGCTCACTGCGAAGGCGTCGAAGTTCGACCTAGGCGCAGTATACCCAATTCGAGATATGGTACTAGGCTGTGTGGTCGAAAGTACATCAATGCCGAAATCGGGGAGTTGCAATGGCAAGGCCGGGTCCCAGGTCGCAAATGAAGCAAGAGGCTGCCTTAAGTTGCCGCTAATAGTAGCCATATATTCAGGTAAATGGGCGTTCTCGTCTGCGTGAATTGACGCCGGAACAGTGTATCCACAACGAATATTCCATTTTCGGCATAAGCCGCAAGCAGGTCGCTCACCCTTACGCAAAATCAGTGAGGGTTCACTACAGCGATATATAGCTCACGTCGCATCTTTTTTTACGCTGACGGCAACTCTGGCACGCTTGCTTCCTCTTTGAGACAGATCCAGGCACAGTGAGAGACTGCATGTCGGCCGCTTGTGCAAAGTAAAGCGAATTACTTGGTACAAATCATGTCGCACAAAAGCGTCGAGCACCAAAATATGCACCACGATCCAGGTCTTCGTAGTTGAGATGGTCCGATGTGTCATGGGAGGTCTCGTAAGCCGGCAGCCGGCTGTGGGAATGAGGTATCTTGCTGACTAATAATCCGGCAAACTAGAGAGGTTTTGGCGCTGTACTACGGTCTACGGTTGGCGCTTTCCTACAGCACAAAACGAAGAAGTCGAACAACTACTTGAAAACCGGAGACAGGAAAAAAAAAGCACAATGCTCTCATTACCATCTCAAAATATCCACTCGTATTTGGGGGACTTGCAGAGTTGATAACCGTAATGTGATCTCTGTGCATCCATAATAGCTCGCATCACCCCAAGAGTGATTATCGAAGCGGTCGACTTAATAGACGGCCATCAATCATGTGCTGCGAGGCACTGTATAAGTCTTAACATCTTCCGGACTATCACCAGCTCACCTTCATACAGCCATCACGGAATGTCATTTCGCGTTCACTGAGGGTCAGAAACAGGTATTTGTCTGACATTGGGGCCAAGCGATGTCCAGTGGCTATGGAGTCTTCCTTTGAGTCTTTTATGACGGACCTCATCATATCTCAGACGATGTAGACAGTGTTTCGGTTGACCGCCAGACCATCTTGGGCGTTTCCATCGTTCCATCCTTTCTGAGCGTCTCCTTTCCTAGCGGATCTTTTCATTAGATCAGCTACCAGCTCCTCAGTCTCACTATCAGATCCATCATCATCGGAAAGCCATTCAATGTGACCTATACCATCATCTGCCATATGCGTATCTTGATTCTCTTTTGCCTTAGTATCCGGTAGTTTTTGGGATGCTATGCAACAGAGCCAGCATATGTCTTCCGGTACGATGCGGGTTTCGTGGCCACGTTGGATCGCCAGCGCCGCTGCCGCCAGTCGGCCCTGCCAGTTGCCCCTCGCGCGTACAACTCCAACTTCAGTCGGGCTGTCAAGCAATTCCTCCCAACTATCAATGGACACGAATTCAGAGATGCTCTCTATGGGTATGGCCTGACCAGCTCGATGTTCCCTGCATTCTGGAACGATGCGACATAACTGGGGATTGAAAACATCCAGAACATTCAGGTCTGCCACCCATTTGCTCCTGTCGTAGAGGCCAACGGCAGCCTCTACATAACTTGCCTGCACATCGCGGTTGCCTCTCGAGCCAACGTCGATAGGCAATTGCCATTCCGTGAACGATAGGTGCAAGCTAGTTTCACCAAAGCAATCCTCTTCTTTTCCGTCAAATGGATAGTGGTTTACGAGGCGTATGTCTTCAGAGACTGACCTTACCTGAGGAACCGCCGGACACACCAACAAGCACATGCCTGTCTTCCCTAGATTCCCTACAACGCGCTCAACATTTCTGTTGGAAGATTGTGCGCACGGGTCTTGCAATAGACAGCTTGCAACGTAGATCGAGTTGCCACTGGATATAGCAAGAACACCGTTCATTGCTGAACCATGAAAATTGAAAGCACCAGACTCAAATTTCGCAATGCATGCAAACATATGTTCTCGGTCAAGCGAAAACAGCGTGAATGCGCTGAATAAGTCCGTTCGAGGTGGTGCTGATTCCCCTGGTGGAACCCATTGATGATCGAACAATGATTGCTCCGCAGCCCGTAGCTCGACGGTCGCGTTATGGAGGTAAGTGTACAGAAACGCAGCCGTTGCCAAAGCTTTGAGCGCCTTCGTGAGTTTCCAAGAGAATGTCCCGTCGGTGAAATGATCAAGTAATTCTTTCGGGGAGAGCAGCTTATTTTGAAACGCCCACAAGACGTGCCGAACAATTACAATATTAGGAAGAACCCGGTACAAATGCCCTCCAGCAATTTTGGGCTCACAGTTCGGAGAGAATGTCGTCCAATAATGAATGCTTACGCAGTAGAGGGCTGCAATGTCCGGATCTCCAAAGGCTAGAACGCTTCTCATAGTCACACCCCTTGCGTGTTGCCAATCGGAAAATGAGTCTTTGTCAGAGCATTCTCCTTCGAGTAATGGCACGAGTATGGCGAGTGGCGGATTTTGCCATTGATGACCATGGCGATCATGTAGTGGTGGGATCAGCGAGTCCACGAAGTGCACACTAGTCTCGGCACCAGGATTGATTTGGTACTTGCTCTGCGACTGATGCACCCATCGAATATACTTCTGCAGAGGCGATGTTTTGTCGCGGATAGGATCGAAGCTTAGCCCACTCTGACGAGATGGAAGCTTTTCTACTGATGCAAGTTCATATGTACTCCGCATTGTATCGGATCTGTATTGGATGATCATCAAATTACGTTGATCGCCAAAGTCTTTCGCAATCTGACGCAACAGCTGTACTCGCTCTTCTTCGCCGGAAATTAGATGGAGGATGGTCCGAGGTGAAGAGAATCCAAGAATCTGATTTGCCGATGAATCATCCAGAAAGAGAGGGTATCGTCGACTGCCGCATCTGATAAGCTGCAGGATTGCAGCTTTCTCCTCTCCTGTGGCTTCCAAGAATTTTTCTGATGCGGAAGCTAATAGGTCAATCCAACTCCCAGTGCGCATTCCAGTCCCGTCCAATTTGAGGGTGGCGGCCTCCAGCAATCGTCTAAGCTCTACCAATAACTGGGCAGACAAGTCCACGTCGTTCGCCTGTGACACCCATCTGCGGATCAAACTTCCCAGGGCCACATATACTAGCTCCTCAAACGATACTCTCGAAGTGCGAGCTGAGAGCCTTGCCTCAGATTGTACAGGTTGGCCTTATTCGGATGCACAATTAGCGTTCGTCGACTACCAAACCGCTATGCTCTCTGTACTTACCGTAATATCGCAAGTACGCGAGTGGAAGAGACCAATGGATCCCATCACCGCTGCGTCGTAGATCGTGAATGCCTAGGGTAAGTACTCCTCCACGTACGATGTGGGGATCATTTTGGGGGATTTTTGTAGCTTTGGAGTTCTTTCCCGTACCGAAAACTATCATGTCAGGATAAAGATGCCAAGAGGATAGTCCCAGTAGCGGGGCCCCAGTCTGAACACTTTGCGGCTTTCCCGAAACCAGGTTGTCGACGGTAATCAATGCGGATGTCCAAGCATCGATGACGCTGTCACTCACACTTAATTTCGTATTGACGGCAAGGCCTAAATTGTTGAGGATAAACAAGAGCTGATTTTGACGGCGAGCATTGGCTTCATCAGCAGTACGGCGCCAGGCTTGTATACTCGTATGCCAATTTGCAATTTGCTCCCTGCTAAGCACGATCCTCTCAGCCAAATCCATCTCCATTGGATTACCTGAAGCTGCAAGCGAAGTTTTCCGTTCTGCGATCAGTTGCATCCAGATAGATATTGCCTCCGGCGGATCCCACATTCGGGAGAGCATGCAACCAAGGAGGTGGACTGCAATATCGGAGTTTCCAGAGGTCGCGGCCGCCCATACCGCCGTGCCTATATCAGTCAATCAGTGTCGACAACGACGGAAAACTTGATACAGCTCTTTGAGCAACACAGATCGAGTTATAAAGTGGACTTGAGAGACGACCGCTGTACGTACCATCTGCTCCGACTTCATTTGCGAACAATCCGTGTTTTGAACTACCCTGTGGGTTGAACGTGGGTGATTTTGCCACCTCACTACAACGTAATCCATATGCTCTGATGAGGGCCGGTACCTCCGGTATAATGCTGCTGAAAAGAACACCCAGTTGTACGACTGTCAAATGAGACTGGCCTTCGTCGGCATCGTTTTTCCTTCGAGCGGACAGCGATTGGCCAATAGCCTGGTATTCGCTCGGAGGTTGTACTTTTATAAGCGTGAAGTTGATATGAAACGGAACGAGCGAGACATGATTCTCAGCCTGATTAGTTATAATCGAACCCCTGATCTGAGGAACACTCATGATAAGAAGATGAGAGCAAAGCGAACATGCTAAAGAGAAGACGAGTTGTGCAATTTTATACTCCATAAGCTCGCGAGATGATCAGGCTGAGGCAGTGCTTGCAAATTGATTGCGGTCGGCGATGCGGGCGCATGGATACGCACATGCTTGACAGAACGCACACCGGTGCAAAAGAAATGTCTGGCAAAGCATTGTGTTCAGGAACATTCAGAGGATGCAATCTCACCTTTCTCCACGGTCAATATTGACCTTCCGACACAATGAGCTATGGGGAAAGTTGAAGCTGCAAAGCGTGGCTTCCCTACGCTGTGCTTATCCGATCCGTGACGAGGCAGTGTGCGGAGCAACGCAGTGGCGGGTGACTTGATAGGGACGAAGGCTTGGGAGAATTTATGCACCGGGCTTTCGATCCCCGTATGATATTCGTAGCCATCAATATAGCAAGAAATCATTTGCTAGCCAAGCTTGACGCGTGCATACGTTGCTTCGGCGGTGTCAATTACAACTCGTGTCTGCGACTGCTGTATCACGCATGCCAGAGGCCCTTTCAAGTTGATAGTAATACTAGTTTACACGAAGCTGACGAAGTCGTTTCAGCATACTCCATGAAAGAAGACAAAACACGTCTCGAGGATGCTGTTGTCGTCATTGGTGTACTTCTCACGGATTAGCGCTTCACGTGCACACGCGCCTGGGCTTGGCAGGCACTATCGTGAATTACCACTTTGCCCGCCACTGCTCTAATCTTCCTACGCGCGGTGGTCGCGATGATGTGACATACAAGCACTCAATGTTTCGAAATCCGCGCGAGAACCGAACGCTACCCACAACCTCCCATCTGGCACCGTCGACCGGTCGCCGTCCCTCGCCACCCCGCCCCTCCGCCACTCCTCCGACAATGGCGGCCAAAGCAACGCCAAAGAAGATGCCTGCCAGACCGAAAGCTACCTCTTCTCAGAAGAAGAAGGATGATTCGAAACAAACAACTCTTGTACCAACTGATTGGGGGAAGAAAGCGGCTGCGAACAATGCACGTATGAAGCCAAAGGCCACCCCGAATGGCAACATCATGGCCTTCTTCAAGAAGGCAGAAGAAGAGAACAACAGAATTTTCTTTCCGGATCGGAAGCTTGATACCACAATTGCTTTCAATGACAGCGGTGAGGTGGCCGGTGGATGGAGCGACGAAACCCACGATAGTGTCATAGACACGGACAGCAGTGCGGAACGTTACAATGAAAACGGCGGCAGCATCAAGAAGCGGAAGCTGAGCGAAGAAGCTCTAACACCGGTATGCCCACCATCCCCGCCGGACACCAACGGAACAGCAACGAAGGCTCCACCAGCCGATGCTGCTGAGAAAAGCGTACAGATGCGCAAGAAGTCAGGCCCTTTTGCAGACGACTCAGAGTCTGAAGCTGAAGAAGAAATATTGGTCCTCAAAAAAGGTACGATAAAACAAGAGGAAGCAAGTGATTACAAGGAAGATTCTAAACCGCTCGAGGATCCGGTTCCTGCAGATAGGCCCGCGCCACCCGTCTCCCACGTACCGCCGCTGCTCAAAACTGAAGAAACTTCACAATTCGACGGAGAGGATTTCGACGACTTCGATGGTCTGGAAGATGAGGATTTACTGGAAGGCGAAGAGTTCGACGAGCGGCGGTGGATGAAGGAACAACAAAAGCTAGAGATGGCAGAAGCCGGCTACGAGGGTGATCCAGACGATTTTGAACCACCATCTTTATTTCCAGAGGACACTCAAGACAGTAACGTTGAGAATGCCGGCAATGAGATCGATGCGCCATCGTGTCCTTTGTGCAGCGCCCAATTGGCTGGTTTGTCAGAACAAGAGGTTTCTCAGCACGTCAATGCTTGTTTAGATGGCAACCCCATACCGCTGCCTAAACCGAAGGAGCTCATGAGAGAAGCAACCCCGACTGTAACCAATGCCAAAGCCTTCAAACGACCCCCGCGCCCGCCTCGCCCCGGTCAGGAAAATCCATTCCAGCTTGGGGAGACGAACGGCGCTCCAAAATCAGCATTCTCCAGATTGATGTCTGGACATGCTGAAGACGCTGCATGGGCTACCGCAGCTGATGCAGAGAAGGCAGCGAGGGGCAAACCATCTTATCAACGGACGTGCCCTTTCTATAAAATCCTTCCGGGTTTCTACATTTGCGTAGATGCTTTCCGCTATGGAGCCGTCAAGGGGCAGAACGCGTACTTTCTTAGTCATTTCCATAGCGACCACTATATCGGATTGACTGCATCGTGGAGCCACGGACCAATATACTGCAGTAAAGTAACAGGTAACCTCGTCCGGCAGCAGTTACGCGTAGACCCTAAATGGGTGGTGGATCTTGACTTCGAAAAGAAGGCGGAAGTTCCAGGCACCGAAGGCGTCCATGTCACGATGATATCAGCAAACCATTGCCCCGGTAGCTCGCTGTTTCTATTTGAGAAGGCGATTGGCAAAGGAAAGAGCTCAAGGTTGCAGCGCGTGCTACATTGTGGCGACTTTAGAGCTTGCCAAGCCCACCTTGAGCATCCACTGCTGAAACCCGACGTGCTCGATGCTGTGAGTGGGAAGAATAGGCAGCAGAAACTTGATGCCTGCTATCTTGACACTACGTACCTCAATCCGAAGTACGCTTTCCCACCGCAGCAACAGGTCATCCAAGCATGCGCAGATATGTGTGTGAGTTTGAGCAAAGAGAAAATTGACGAAAGCGACGGGTGGGAAAAGATGAAGAAAGAGCGCGCAGGTGAAGGTATGGTCAAGTTCATGCAAAAGGGTGCTGAGGCTGCTGAGGCCACAGTTGAAGTTGACGGCAATGAACCAACCTCAACGAGTCCCACAAAGATCGGTGTGAATAAGCCACGAGGCAAACTTCTCGTCGTAGTCGGAACTTACAGTATCGGCAAAGAGCGCATATGCATCGGTATCGCCAAAGCGCTCGGCAGCAAGATCTACGCCCCGGCCAGTAAGCAACGAATCTGCCGCGCTCTCGAAGACCCTGAGCTGGACGCCCTCCTCACTTCCGATCCCCGCCAAGCACAAGTCCACATGACTCCGCTCTTTGAGATCCGCGCCGAAACCCTAGACGATTACCTCCGTGACTACAGTGACATTTTTTGCCGCGCGGTCGGTTTCCGCCCCTCAGGCTGGAATTACCGCCCACCCAAGAGCCGCTTCACGGAGTCTCCCTCCGTGCAAACCGTACTATATTCGCAGAACTGGAAAAGCCAGTTTTCAATGCGTGATTTGACGCAGCAACGCGGTAGCACAAATCGCGCGAAGTGTTTCGGTGTACCGTACAGTGAGCACAGCAGTTTCAGGGAGTTAACCATGTTCTGCTGCGCGCTGAGGATCGACAAAATCATTCCGACGGTGAACGTGGGGAGTGCGAAGAGTAGGGAAAAGATGAAGGGGTGGTGCGAGAAGTGGGCGATGGAGAAGAAGAAAAACGGGCTTTTTAAGCTAGGGGAAGGGGGCAGTGGGTGGTAAAGGTCCATGATGCAACAGTAAAACAATGAAATATCTTTCCAACACCTTTTGGCAACCGTGCCGCATGGGATCACATTGCAACCAAAACATCAATCTGTGTCCGGATGCCCGCTCTCCCGCTACCGCAGCCGCTTCATTGTGTTATGACCTGTCAGACCCAGCATAGAATCCAGCCGTTTTAATTCCAGTCCAAACAAGAGGTCTCAATCTCGAGCAGCTGATGTTCGGTCTGATTATTTGGCCGCCATGGGTGGGGGTAGCATCTATCAATCGGCTTCACAGCAAACCTTAGCGATAGGGTCCAAACCCCCAATCTTTCCGTTTCCACTCACTGTGGACCGCCTGTAGGAAGTCATATCCTGGGCTTGACGAGACATCTTAGATACGAAAGACGTGACGTATTTTTACAATCGTGCGACGACGGAGGTAGATTTTACGGCCCGTGGAAAGTAACGAAGGGCTTCATTTAGTAAAGTACCTTTCGTTTAGAGGTCAGCTTGTGAAGTCCATATATATCATTTGGGGAGACACCAACACATACATTGAAGTTTGCGTAACGGAGAGCTTATTTCTGCATTCACCATTGCCGTGTATACGATCATTCACACGTCCCGCTACGATGATGGAACGAGCATTCTGAGGTGTACCTGCGGAGGCAACTCCGTTGGCCAGACAGAGAGTCTGAAGGCCCGCATGAGAAGGTATGAGGGAGTAACAGAACCTCTCTCGAACTATTCACGCTGCTCCCGTCGCCCACGTGCTCGCCTTCCATACTTGTTCGCTTACTCACTTGCAGTTAGCGCGCGGTCCGCGAAACCGCCAAGTGCGCTCCAGACACTCTGTTACTCCTCACCTTCTTGGTATATATCCTGCACGGCGCCTGTACTCGCCCGTGACGGTGCTCCACGCTCCGCGATATACGGCGGTCCAAGATGTCGCGACTTCTCGCCGGCCTCCTCGTGCAGACTTCATCTTTCAAAAGTAGCCAGCAAGCATTACTGTATATGTAACTTAAGCCAGGACAAATTCATGTTCTTTCAGCCAAGGTACCATCGCACTATTACGTGTTCGCATCCCTCCCAAGCGTTTCCGAAGACATGCTAAGCCTTTCTAACAGCTGACAACCGCTGTCCAAGTCGTCCTTCGCGCTGCCCCAAGAGAAAAGCAGCCTGGGGACAAAACAGCTGGGCGTGCTGTGGGTTACGTGTGGTAACGTGTTGACGACTGCATCTATGATTATGCTTTGCGTGATTGGCGACAACGGCTATCCGGCAGTACGCTCAGGTGTAGGCCGTTACAGGGTGAGCTCGGCGTAACTCTCGGCGCAGGACGTATACGTTCACCCCGTTTGGGATGCGACTTGGGCAGGAAGGATTCGAGAACAGAGCGAAGGGAGATATGTGGGTATATAAAAGGATAGGCCTTAGGCGGAGCAGAACATCAGCCCAGCGCGCAAATCAACAGTTTCAAAACTTCGTTTTCTCTTCACTTTCGTTCGTTTCTCGATTCTTGCGACCGGTTCGCTGTTTTATCCACGCACTTTTTCCACTCCCACTTCATCGCAGCTATGAAGGTATCTCACATTGGCGTAGCCATGTGGCTCATGACCGGGTCGCAGTATGCCAGCGCTGTACCCACTTCCGAGCTCCTCGATGTCTTGCAGAGCAGAGGACATCAGGATCTCAGTGCTAGAGACCTGTCTGCGCTTCTTCAAAGCCTTACCACTGGATTGGCTAGCGTTCAAGCGGCACAGGGAGCAACCGCGGGCCAGGGTCAAACTCAAGAGGCTGATGCGGCTTCAGCAGACGGCGCAAGCAGCGCAGACAGCGCAGACAGCGCAGACAGCGAGGCAGGTAATGTCGCCGAGGGAGGTCAAGCTGCGGAGGGAGGTCAAGCAGCTGAGGGTGGGCAAGCAGCAGAGGGTGGGCAAGCAGCAGAGGGTGGGCAAGCAGCAGAGGGTGGGCAAGCAGCAGAGGGTGGGCAAGCAGCAGAGGGTGGGCAAGCAGCAGAGGGTGGGCAAGCAGCAGAGGGTGGACAGGCCGCCGAAGGCGGAGAGGCAGCAGGGGGCGAGGCAGGAGAAGGCAGTAAGTCGACCCCATACCTCCTTGCACCATCTCAAACTCATAAACCGCAGATGAAGTCAATCTTCCTGGCACATTCGGCACAGCAGTCGCGCTCGAGGGCGGCGACATCAAGCAAGATGTGCTATTCACCAAGAGCGTGAGCATTCCTCCCTCTTCTCATCCGAATTCCAATTCTGACATCCATCCAGACGGTCGGCTCCTTCGAGTTCGAATTCCAAAACGCCGCCGCAGACACCGTCACCGTGACGGAGAACAAAACTCCCGGAGCGGCACCAGCAGGGTTCGAACTCCTCGAGACAAGTTCGTACCAAGTGGCACTCGCCACGAGCAAGGGTGCAGGCTTGACGCTGTCCAAGATAGACTTCATCTTCGACAGTGCTAGTAAGTAACATGTTCACGTGTATAGTAGAATGGTTGGTGTCTAACATGGCCACCAGGTGCCGGTCTCCAGGGCAAAGACGTCACGAAAGCACAGGTCGGAAAGCTCTGCGCTGATAGCGGGGCGTTCGTAATATCCGAGACCTTGGGAGAGCTGGAGTTTGAAGCTGAAGAGAATGAGGTTACGTTGAATCTGAATAAGAACGTCACGGCTGAGGGAGAGTGGGGTAAGTGTTGTTTGGGCAATACTTTGAAGGCAATGCTAATGTTTATAGGTATCTTCATCCCAGTTGCTACTGAAGGAGCTGCTGCTGGTAACGGAACCATTGCTGGCGAGGAGGCCGCTGCAGGCAACGGAACTGCTGCTGGTGAAGCTGCTGCTGGGGGAGAGACCGCTAAAGAAGGCCAATCTGCCAAAGAGGGTGCTGCTGCTGGCGAAGTCACCGAAGGCAAACAAGCGGCCGCCGGAGCAGGGGCAGTGACAGGAGAGACTTCTAAGGAAGGGAAGTCTGCCAAAGAGGGCGCAACCGCTCCTGAAGGTGAAACCGCTGCCAGCGAAGAAGAGGCAGCCGGCAGCGGCCAAAAGCAGACGAAGGCTGCCGCCGCCGCCGAACACGAGTAAAGACAACGACGCCTCCTGTTACCTCCCACAGGGAATTTCGGAAAGGAAAATGTTGTGGAAGTCGGGAAGATATTGCATGCATGCGTTGTGCACGGATGGAGTATGCACCTTGTGCGACTGTGCATGCGGGCCGCTGGGGCGCTGACGCTCACAGAAACGTCGTGGTACATTGTGGGCTGAGCTCACGCTATGCCGTCTCACCACACCTTTTTGCCCCGTGCTTCCCTCTTCTCGTTTGTTGACCCTATTGCCCGAGCCGCGCTCACAGACCTCTGCAATCTCGGGGACATTTGGTTTGCCGAGCGACTTTGGGGTCTCTAGCATAACACGATCAGTTGAGCAGAGGTGAAGTGGAAAGTCACAATGGCAGAGCCGGGGAAGATATTTTACTTTGAAATCATGTATTATTATCAGTCGAGTGATCAGCTCAACAACTCGTACCGTGCTTTGCCTCGCGGCCGCCGGTCAGAGAAAAGATCTAGTAGTGAGTGACAATGGCTCTTGCCAATTTGCAGTCAGGTATCCCGCTGTAGTCGTAAACAATTGCCCGAGTTTTCGGTGCAAGTCCCATCTATCCCAATGCTCGTAATTCCGATTTTAAATCCATCAAACAAGGCCCATGAAAACGCCGTAGCAATGCTACAAGAAACTCCTTCGCTGAAAGATGACATCCCCGGTGGTATCGACATTTACAAGAAGAGCATGGCGATGGCGGCGAAGGAGAGAGCGCCGAAGCTCATGCCGACGGTGCTGGCAGAGCCGGGCTGGTCGGCGGGGTTGGTGGAGGAGGCAGAAGGCTGGCTGGGAGAGGTGGGGTTGGTGGTGCTGTTGCCAGAAGGAGTGGCACCGCCAGTGGGGGCAGCGAGAGATGCGGAGGTAGAGACAACGGCGAAGGTAGTTGGCTGGGCGCTGGGAACGGCGCCCTCGCTGACGCAAAGGATGGATCCCTCCTGGACGGGGTTGGTGGCGATGAGAGCGGGCTTGTCGGCCGTGAACTCCTTGGATCCCTTGTTCTTGCCCTCGGCGTCAATGTAGGCCTGGCACGTGACTTTGCTCTTGTCAACGCCATCGGCGGAGACAATCTTCAGGCCGCAGACTGAGGGAAGACTGATGGCGACGAGCTTGTCAACCTCGACATCGAACTGGCTAAGTGATGTGGCATTTTGCTGGGCGCAGGCCGTCTGCTCGAGCTTGACGGTGGCAGCGAAAGTGGTGGCGGCGAGAGCGGCAACAGTGGCGAAAGTGAAACCCTTCATTTTGATGTGTTGTGTGGGGTATTGGAGATTTGGTGTTGTGGTAGTGTTCCGAAAAAGGAAGTGTATGTGAGATGCGGACCGTAAGGAAGGAGCTGAGGATGTAGATGCAGAAGACTGAGCTAGAAGCAGACAGCGAATGTTCTGAACTGAAGCGTGTGAAGCTGGAGTGAATGTGCTGATTGTTGTTGTGTGATGATGATGGTTAGCAGAGAAACTCTCAAGCCTTATATCCTCTTCCAACCACTGCACTCGCCGCAGAGCATGCCCCGAAATAGCAGCAGCAGGATTAGCGGCAGGTCTCCACAGCTCCACGGCTACGCCTTTCCCTTTCAGCGAGCCCGAATCGGGGCGCGAGCGTCGATGAAACAAAAGAGGTTGGCTTGCTAGGGGGCGCAAGCATCTTGGCGACCCAATCACGCGCCGGCCGTCAGCATACGGGCGCCGCAACCCCAGCCACGAAGAATGCTATTCCATGCTGTGCCCGAAGACTCATGCATGATCGGGAAGCAAACAGCAGTCGCCCTCGCGCGAAAGTGGCCAGAGAGTAAGCTTGTGCCTCCTATCCCCCTACCGTTGGAGCCGCAGTGAGGATCGCGCTTTATTGGGATGAGCGGCGCGGGCATACCTGGGCGTGTCAGATTGATCTGGTAGGATCCCATCCATTCATCCTTCGCAGCCTTACTGCAAACGTTCGTAGAGAGAGCAACCAGATGCCAACTGTGCCTCACGTGGCCCCACTGCTCAGTCGATATGTAGAGGATTACCCTAACCATCTCATTCAACCCAAACGTTAAAAATGAGCTGAACGTGGCACCAATCTCGCGGGTCATCCTGCCATGCAGAGACCCGGCCGGGGACACTTGCGGCTCTGGAGTACCCTGGTGCAGTTCACGGCTGCCTCTTTCGCAAAAGAGTGCGCTCCTACACTTCGTCATACAGACCGTGATTCACAGTCGATCGTTCCAATGCACGACCTGTTGAAACGTATACAGCGTCACACAACTCGAACTCCGTGCACATCGCGAGCACTCAATGACATCGTGGCCCCGCGACAACACACCTTCTGCCGCAACGAGCATCCTTCGACTACTACCTAACAGCATGCATATGAGCCTCATCACAAAAAGACCCACCTCGGGCATCCTGACTGTGCACTCAAACAAGCATCGCCTACGCTGCCTTCTACGCCGCATGCACAGCCCTGCCGAGAGCGAGAAGCTTAGGGCCCCCAACCAGGCACGTCACAACTTAGGCGTCCCACTGTTAATGCTTGTCGCTTTTCGCAGCCATGGCCTTGTTAGACGGTCGTATACGCACGAAAGGCGGTGCAGATCTCGAAGGGCTACACGTTGCAGTTGCATCTACTTGTTACTGAAAACCTCTCCTTTGGCGGGGCTGTCTCATTGTGGAATGTCACTGTTGACCTGTCTGTTGAGGCAAGGCAACAGTGCTACCTGATGACACCGTTTGCTGACCATTGAACTTCTGTGCGAGACAATTCTAAAGCGGGAGGCCTTCTGCCCTGCTGACAGCGGCTATAAAGTGCACGAATATCGGATATTCTGCGGCGTCTGATTGGTCGGCAGCATTGATCGATCTCATTCATGATATCTGATTGGCTGATTACGTTCCCCCAACTTTGGGTACGTTTTCACGTCAATTTCGTAGAGTGTTGTGCTGCGGTCTACTGCGCCGTAAACAACAATATTGAAGTAAAATTGACTTCTACGCGTCTCTGAGCAGTTTCACAGCAATCCATCTCAACGAATGAACAGTCGCCAAGCACCTGTCACTGCTTTCGACAGTTACCCGTTGTGGTAGAAAACCCATGTCGAAGCTTTCCCTAGGGTCTTGGGAAACTTGGAGCAGACCCTTTTTGTTGCTAATTTTGCTGCCGTGGCTTGGACCCTGGGTGGTGCGTGTTTGCGGCGTCATTGTCGGCAAAAACCCCTCACAGACACCCAAGGAGTCGCTTCTTTGTTGACATTATAGACCTGTCTTTACATTGTACTGCAGGCACGGAAAAGCGCTGCGAAATGATGGGAAAGAGTGCCATGTTCATCGATCGGTTGCACAATGATGACAACAACAGGTGCAACCGAGTGGACAACTTCGCTTTCTGCTCATAACATCACATCAGAAGCAGAATTAGAGAATCTGGAAACTACGAAACACTCACCGGATTTATACGTACAACTTAGTCATGGTGTAAATTAATTTTGCTACGCTGTTGTTGTGTGTCGCAATAAAGGTGATGTTTGCTTAATTTTTTTTCACGGCTTTTCACTCCCTCGACAGTCAAGCATTCCACCAAGTGCACTTGCGAACAGCCACTTGCGACTGCCCTTCAAAGTCGTTGTGAAAGAGAGAAGGTACCGGTACGCGGAATCCGCATTCATCCACTTTTGTGATCCGCTCAGTCCCTCAAACCTCCGGCGAGTCCGCCCATGGTGCTGTGCGCCTGTTCTACTACTTCGATCTGCACCTTATGTCTGAAATGAAACCCTCCTCCCGCTATCATCTTCATATCCAAACTCCTTCTCATCTAGCCACAGCTGCATGTCTATAGCATGAGCCCTGTGCCACTCAAATCCATCCTTCCCAGTCCACGTCAAGAAGCGGAACTCCAACTTGTACCACTCCAACGCACGATCCAACGTCAAAGGACCCTGGTCAAGGAACACAAAGGCCCCTTGAAATTCATCTTGCAAAGCCATGACGATGCCGGCGTTCTCGACTGCGCCAAAGTCGATGTCTGGACGAGGCGGGGAGGAAGTCAGGGAGCGGATGTAGAGAGCGTGACGGAAGGCGCCTTCCTTGTAGACATCTGCTAATTTCCACCTCCTTGCGTTGGCATCGTCGAAAGAAAAGGTATAGCGTAGACGCCGGACGAGGATTAAGGCGGATTTTTTGATCAGTTCGACATCTTGGAGGGTGGGAGTGGGTGCAAGCAGCGAAGTTATTGGTTCATTAGTCAAATCGATGGCTTCATCGCGCGGAATTGGAGGAGCTATGTCACTGGAATCATAGATCAAATATTGAGGGTATGTAGGACTGGTATGATGGCTCCAAAGTAGAGGTGATGTGGCAGTAGGATTCTGAGTTTCTGCGTTCTCGAGATATTGACTCCGTACGTTATCGAGGGGTCTGTATGGACTTGATCCGATTTCGAAGTGTACAGCAGGGCCTTGTTCCGTGTGGAGGTTCGTAGATGGACTAGATTCCATTTCGAGGTGCGGCATGCTCTCGTGAGAGGTGTCTGACATAGTTTCCAAGTCGAGGATTGCACGTGCGAGGTTGTTGAGATCCAAGCAAAGTATTGGCCCGAGTAAGTAAGACGTAAGGATTGCGCAGGAAACCTCCGGTGGCGCGTATTTATCTTGTTGCTGGAGCAGATAATTGTAGGCAGAAGAATATCATTTTCGTGTGGGCTCAACCCATACTACAGCACGACACCAACCTTGGTACAGTGAACGTACCTATGGTTCAGATCCACAACAAGCCCTACAACGTCTGAAACCCATTCTCCTGGTAACCTGGACTACCGCAAGGTTAATAATGAAAATCTGATTGCACTAAGGTCTATCGCTCTTTAGACGCTGTAGTCATGCCACCTTGAATATCTACCGTCGCAACCTTTCAGAACTCCAGGGACCTCCTTCAGAATTTTGGTACCCTGTGAAGTGACAGGCTGATCATTACGATACTCAACCCTTTGACGCGAATTGTACTATACAACCACGGACTTTTCCACTCTCTTACCACTCCTCAAGCACCTACATACCACCCCCTCTGCACCACCATCCAGCCCAACCCCACGACGGTCACCCCGAAAGGCAGCAGTACATCCCGCATCTGCACGGTCTTCCACACCGCCATCTCGCTCACCAACAGCCAGATCACACCAACATATGTCCCTAGCGCAAGATCATACCTAAAGGCGGGACATCTGTCAGTATGTGGGTCACAAATAACGCGGAGAAGAGCTTCATAGCAGTCATAGCTGGCTGTCTCTGTCTGAAGAAATTCAAACTTATGACGTAGCATAGCCCGCTGTTCTAGACCCGGTCCTTACGTACAGTGCTTTGTTACTAATGTCATATGCCGCCTGTGCCCGTATCGCGCCCATGAGGATGTTCACTACGCCGTAGATGTGTGCTAGAAGGGGCGTGTGGGGTGGGTGTCGGGGCCCGGAGAAGGGTTTCAGAGAGGTAGGAGGGGAGACGTAGCAGATCACGCCGTGCATGGTTGCCATGATCGCGGTGAAGATGAGGAAGTAGGATAGAAAGCCATCTTGCTGTTTCATAATCTTGGGCTTGCGAAGGCTGAATGGAGAACGATGAAGGTTATCGAACTATGACGGCGGCAGAAATGGATGTCTGAGTACAATTGGGAGGGATGATCCCAAAAAGAGAAGTTCAGTAATATACGATGTTGATACTGAATTGTGGTTTACAAAATGGCGTCGGAATCTTTTTCAAACTTCGTTTTTCGAATATGCCGTAGAGGTCGTTCCGGTTGGAGAGCCGCTGTCCGCCTCCTTCATGCAAGCAATCCATTTCAGTAGTCGTACACGTCCGGTGCTTACATTACGGAAGAACTTGGATTTTACTGGACTTGAGTGCTATGGCATGCCATGCGAGAGACTGCGGGAGGTTTTGGTACGTGATGTTCTCCAAGGTACGAGGCTTTTTGTGGACCCTTCACATTCGGACTGTCTCATCGATTTTGCGGGGTAACTTCCCCCGCAAGGTGCCCTTGCGAGTGCCTTCGCCGCGAACTGTCACATAAAGCTGCACGCAACGATCTTCTAGTATGGGCTCCACATTGATATATAGCAAGTTGCACGCCTTGAATTCATGTTGACTTTATAACAATATCCGATACCATCAATTTCAACCTGCAAAAATCATGGCCTTTCCCCTCCCCACCTCTAAGCTCGCCCTTAGCTCTTGCTGCCTCGGTCTCCACCCATCCCATCGACTAGACGATAAGATTGAAGCAGCAGCGAAGTATGGCTTCGCCGGCATCGAAATAGTGTATGGCGATTTAGAGCGCTATGGCAGCGCCAGAAACCTCAGTATTACCTCCGCAGCACATCACATCCGCGAACTATGCGACAAACTCAATCTACATGTTCTCGCTCTCTGTCCATTTGAGAATTTTGAAGGTCATCCATCACCACTGGAGGACCGCCTCAGCACTGCGAGAGACTGGATAGATTTAGCGAGGACATTGAGAGCGGAATATCTGCAAGTCCCGGCTCAGTACGGATCCGATGCCTCAATAGATATTGCAGTCATCATATCCGAACTTCAACAACTGGCTGATATCGGTGCCGCCGCAGAACCTAACATCGGTATAGCGTATGAGGCTATGGGCTGGTCTATCGTGCATAAGAGTTGGGAATCTACGCTAAAGCTTGCGAAGCTTGTGAACAGGCCGAATTTTGGCATTTGCGTTGACAACTTTCACGTTGCGTCGCTGCTGTGGGGGGACCCAGCCCACACTAGTGGAAAGTATCCCAATGCGGACGGCAAGCTGGCCGCATCGTTGGCGAGACTAGTGAGCGAGCTTCCGCTCGAGAAGCTATTCTATGTACAGTTGTCCGGTGGAGAGAGGTTCTCGCCCGTATATTCCTCGAAGCATCCATGGTATCTGGAGGGCGAAGCGAAGGAGTTTACGTGGTCTAAACACGCAAGGCCGTTTCCCCTAGAAACCGAAAAAGGAGACTATATGCCCGTTGTTCAGATTTTGGAAGCCATCCTTCAGACGGGGTATCAAGGCTGGATATCGCTTGAGACGTTTGATCGCCAAATGCGGGATCCCGGATTCGATATTGAGACTGCTGCGGCGAGGGCGGAGGTATCGGTAAAGCGTTTACGGAAGGCGGTAGGCGGCAAAGCTGCGAAGCTTTAAATAAAAGTAATCCAAGCCATTACCTTGATGATTTCAGCCTTTTCGTCGCTTGCATAGGGCGGCGACTACGCTAATATCATCGAGTTTACCTGATTGGCATGAGTTTAGTCAAAACACAAAGATGCAACCCCAGCGAACTCACCTCCTTCGATGGACAGGCCCTCGTCAATCGCCTTCTCCATATAAGGACTCTCGGCAAACGGGTCCTCAGCAATCGTCCGTGCAGCATTCACTAATTCTTGAGCGACATATCGCATCCCGTCTGCGTAACCCTGTTCAGCAGGCTCCTTGTCAGGATGTGCCAAGCTCTTCTGGTCCAGCCACTTGTACATGCTGTCCACGACGTTCTCCACCACTTCATGCTCCCACAAGTTGTCGACCACACCGTCAGTCATAGCAATGACAATATCATCTTCCTCGATCTCAATGCGATCCATTACTGCGTTCTGAGCAGGCGTGTCAGGACTGTTTGTTCCCAGCTGCCGCGGGCAATCGAACCAGTGCCATTGCTCAGTAGTCTTGAAGATGACCTCCTTGTCCCTCGGCCGTATGACTAGAATCTGCGAGTCGCCGAGCTGCGTAATATACAGGACTGGGCGGGTTGGATTGTGATCATCTGCACTGAGAAGCGCGGCACATGCGGTCGTTGTCCCGAACCACTCATTTGGTTCGGACGTTGCCTCTCGTGTCTGCTCAAACGCCCTCTCGAGATACGAAACGGGATCTGGCTCGTGTTGTGGGTCGTACTTTGCGTGCTCGGCTTCCAAGGACCAAAAGTGGAGGATCAGTCTCGACCAGAGCCTGGGGTGAGATTAGCTACTAATGCACATCTAGATAAGGGATTTCATACGCAGCATGTCCTTTCTCTTTAGTTGCCCAAGCACCCACCCCGTCATTTGCCCCAATAAAGTAATCGCTGACCAACACTGCGTCGTCCCCGTTTGTGACTCCTCGGATCATTTCGCCATTGACCTTAGGCCGTCTGTCTCTGCTCTTGTGATGGGTACTCAGAGGCTCGGAGAAGCTCGTCGAGGGCAACGATATGAATGGCGGCGGAAATGGACGCGACGGGCGTTTATGATACAGCGCGTATCCGGCTTCGAAGTAGAAGGGCGGTTTAGACACAGGCGGGGCAGCATCTTCTGGAACTGGTGTAGTCGTTCCTCCCCTTGGGCCCTGCGCGGGACGAGCGTAAGATCGCGCAATCGTAGTGGGTAGCGAAAGGTAGGGTGCTTGCGGATGTAATCGCCGGGCAGCAGAGACGTGCTGGAATAGAACGCCGAGGGACAACGAACCGCGCGGGGTCATTCCAGCGATGCGCGAGCGGACGAGCATAGGCGCGATGGCCGCGTGCGCGTATGCGGTGCAGTTTCAGATACGCATGAGAGCTGGTTGTTTGTTGAGGATGCGGACATGGCTCGGAATGGTTGGCTGCGGGCTGAATAATAAGCCGGTAGTGACGTTGCAGGGTATCGCCGGAGCATCGCGGCGGACTTCCTTCGAGCTTCGACGAAAACTTAGTATGTAATTCACAGGGATACCTGTCGGCCATCTCAAGTGAAAAGAACTAAGTCTACATTTTCCCTTGAAGTAAGGCTACTTCGGGATGATCTACACCGACCCGGATCTGCATCTGCAGGTACACAGTGCTTGTAACCCCCACGTGTTTGCTTTTCACTGTCTGGTATCTTTTATGAAAGTCTGAGCCTCGAACGCAAGGCTCAAATGCGTCAGGATCGAGGAATTAATTTTGCATGAGGCCCTCAATAAATACCTATCAGCCCACGCGAATCCCTCTCGAACGCCGAAGCAATGCATGCCATGATATATCCACCCGCGAACTGAAACGCAACCTGCTTAGCGCTCTCAAGCTCTTCTCTTAACAAAGCTCTCCAAATCCTCCTTCGTGGCTACACCTAGCACAAACTTTCTTGACCCGTCCGTTACAACCGCAAAGTCTTGCTTCCCCAGCCCGTCCACACCACCATTGAAGAACTCCTCCAATTCCTCCAACGGTGTCTCCAGCGTGATGACCTTGTACCGTGTACCGCGTCTCCGAAACTTTTGCATCGCTGCCTCCACCGGATCGCTATCCTTCACCTTCCCTTCCTTGAGAAGCTGTTGAAGCCGAGGAATGCTGATGTAGCCGAGTAGCGCGCGGTTTTCAGACGTCACCGTGAGATGTGTATAGTCGCGTTCGAGCCCGGACATTAGAGCGTGCGAGACAGGGTCGGTCGGTCGACATGATAGAGCAGGCGGAGGCTCAAGATCTTCTACCGTTGCCTATCACAGTTTAGTCGCGAGATGCAAAACCAGCGCGCAGGGCACATACCCCGCGATATTTATTCGCCCATAGTGACTGGTAATCATCATTCGCTGCGGGAGGAGCTTCGATAGACATGGTTGTAGTCGGAGAGGTGGGGTGGTGGGGTAGCTTGGATTGTTAGAAGGAATGAATCGCTCGAGAAGCCTCCCCCGCACTAATTGCGCACGAGCCAACGGTGAAGCTCATCACAGTAAAAGACTTGATTAACATGATGGTATGATTCCAGACTGCATGGATTTTTATCCCAATGTTTTTCCCAAGGTCCCGCGCTATGGAACGCCACTCCAGCCTCCCAAGCATCAATCGACTGCTGTGGTACGCGGGATAACCTGACGCCTGATGAGCGTCTCGACTTTTTCTGCCTCGTAGCGACCCAGCCCCCAAGTTTACCTGTTTTGAAGATGCAGTAATCATAGTATCGACAAATGAATGATACATAATAGAGTGACCTGGTACGAACCTAAGACTCGGCGCACGTATGGGATCTGACGCAATCGCAAGGCGCCTAGCATTATTCGCCTTCCGTGTGACTTTAGTTCGTGACCCAGGCTGTATCGTGGACTTTAGGCGGCCGAGTGGATTCTGGTCCAACTCAATCTTCTTCTGGTGATTCTCTTGGGGTTCGAGAGATCCGACGGGCGGACCTGCTGCGCGATCTTGACCTTGAGGCGTCCTGTTTACGCTTCTTCACATCAGCCCGTGCTTCAGAATCTACAGAAGATGAGGAACGTCTCCGTCTGTTCGCCTTTCGCGCAGGTTGTGGGGTAACAGACCGTGAATCGGGTGATCGTGATTCAACATGACTTCGTCGACGGCGCGGTGGACTTCGAGATCGAGATCGCGACAGCCTGAGTGATGGTGAGCTTGACTTGTCCCTTGGTGTAGAAGATCTGGAGCGAGGCCTGCGCAACCTTCTGCTGTCATTGCTTGGAGAAAATGCCCTGCCATGACTCCTAGCTCTCGGACGACGCGCAGGCGACCTTGAAGGAGAGCGACGGGAGCGACGAATCGGAGATCTGGAGCGATCGGAGGAGGGTGCTCGGCGGGCCCGTCGAGGAGGGCTCCTTGAGCGGCTCGACGATGGCGAACGACGGCGACGACGAACGGGTGACCGGGATCGTCTAGGAGAAGGAGATCGGCGGCGATCGCGAGATCTATCACGACGTCCGCTGCCACGACCGCGGCCGCGACCTTCTGGCACGTAGACATCTCGCTCACGACGCGGTGGTGGAGAGCCCCTTCTTCCCCTAAAGTCGTCAGTATCTTGTCTATTATGAGCAGTATCCGTAACGTACGGTGGAGGAGGCCTTTCATCGCGACGACGTGGACCACGGTCACCTCGGAAGCCTCCACGACCGCGACCTCGTTCAGGGCGGTCACGACCACGGTCGGGTCCACGGTCGGGTCCGCGATCGAATCCACGATCAGAACGCTCGTTGCGGCGGAACGAATCAAGCATTTGCTCTTCTTCGCGGCGGTTCTGTAGCGCGGCTTTGGATGCCTGTGTATACACGTCAGCACTGTGAATGTGATCGAGGTTGAAGGGTTGGCGCGACGCACCTTTTCCTGTTGGAGCTCAAGCTTCTTTGCCTCGAGCATCGCTGTTGGTACACCCAAGGGACTTTCTTGCGCACTTAGCATTAGGTTCCACAGCTCTTTACAGAACTTGGGGCCTTCGGCGTCGAGGAAGCCTTGCAGCTGAACTTGTAGTTCCTTGATCTTAGGCTGCATAACAACGAATTAGCTTGGGAACAGTCCATTTTGTGGGTATACTGACAAATTGGTCGGTTTCAAGGATGTTGTAAACCATGTCCACTACGATGTCGTCCTCCGGAAGGATGTCGTTGATCTTGCTGGCGATCCATGTTTTGATAACGTCGAGGTTGACTTTCTTGGTGTCCACACGCTTGTCGAACTCGGGCGGGAATTTGGTCGCTTTCAGGACCCTCTGGGTCGCAGCATCCAGAGGCATTGTCGCGACGCTGCTCCCAATTGCAGTTGTTGGGTGGAGGCTGGAGAGAGTCGCGGGGGGTATTCGCGTTGTCGGAGAGCGGAGCGCAGCTCGTGTGGAGCTACTGCAGGTTAGTAAGTCGGAGCTGCAGCCAATCAACGCTTCCTCCGCCCGCAGTCCGTCTTACCTGGGCAAGGGTTCGAACGAGCATCAGTTGTGCAACGAGGAGCGGAGCGAGGTGTAGGGCTCTACCATTAGTCACCTTTCTGAGCTTAATGTTGGGCAAAAGGCATCCTCCACAAGACGAATGATTTCAAAGTTGGTTCCCTTGTTCGTGTTCTAAACCGCTCTCTATCAATGATCGCACATCAGGGCACGGTCGATGAACTTAGGGCCCAGTACAATTACAGAAGTATTTTCAACCTACTGCTTCTAAGGACTTGTTGATCGTAATACGACTGCTCACGCTTTCTTTCTTGCAGCCGAAATCCAAACCTTGACTGAACGTGTGTTCCAAACATCCCAACATGAAGTGCGACTGCCTCATTGACATGCTGCCTTCTGTCTTGTTTGATCGTAACTTCTGATCGCGTCCACACGCTAGTTGCGATGCAAAGAGGGCATCTACAGCAGGACCGACAACAATGAGATCTCCCATTTATGCTTCACCGCCCACCCTACTTTACCACCTTCCCCAGCGATTGCTCGTTGTGTCGTCTTATCCCATCCTTATCACGGCACATCACTCACTCCTTTTCTTCCCTTCGCATCGACACAACGAGCTCGGCTAGGCTCCACTTTGTCACCATCCTCACCATCACATCATGTCTGATGCTGAGGCTCCGCTACCACCGCCTGTCATCGAAATAGCGCAGCCAGCTGATGCAACGCCTACTACTGAGGAACCGCCCGAGGCTCCACCACCGACTCCAATTGCGGAAGAGCTGCCGTCGCCATGTACGTCGATATCACTTCTTCCCTGACACAGCTGACGGTTCTCGAGTTTTCCCAGAAGAGACTATGGTCGTCACAACGGAAGATGGCAAGCCCGTCGAGGCTATTGTAACTGATCCGGCTGATGAAGGCGTTGCAACCGTTGAAGCCCTTCTGGAGTCCGAGCCGCAGCCCGAACCCGAGGCGACAACACCCCCACAAGAGGAAGAGCATGATAAGGAACCTGAAAAGGAACCTGAGCCTGAGCCAGAACCGGAGAACGATCCCAAACCAGAGCCTCCTGTCGAAGAGAAGGGCGAGGATGAACCCCAGCCTGCACCCGAGCCTGCGAAAGAAGAGCCACCTTCCGAGCCTCCGGTCGAGTTAGTAGCTGAGTCTGAACCGGAACCTGGCAAGGAGCCTGAGCCCGAGCCTGAGCCCGAGCCCAAGAAGTCACCTCCCGCCGAAGAGAAGGTTGAGGAGGAAGCCCAACCTGAACCGGAGCCCGTTGTGGATGTGGAGCCAACCGTAGAAGGCGCAGCCGAGGAAGCGCCTCAACCCGAGCCGGAACCGGAGCCTCCTGTTGAAGAGGTGAAGCCGGAAGAGCTATTAGCAATAGTCGAAAAGAAAGCCGAAGAGGAGCCTCAACCCGAGCCCGACCCAGAACCGGAGCCTGAGCCTCCAGTCGAGGACGAGCCACTCGCAGAAGAGCCGAAAGAAAAGGAGCACATCATCTTGGAAGAACCGAAGGCTGAAGAGTTGCCGCTAGCAGAAGAACCTTTGGCAGAAGAGAAGAAAGAGGAGCTGGCACCGGTGCTTGAGCCACTCAAGCGCAGAAAGAGAGATGTGGTGCGGGCCAAAGCAGTCCCTAAGTTCCCCATTAAGCTTATTGTCGGTCCCGAGATTGGAGCCGTCGCCGTTTTCCTGATAAAAGAGAAAGCCAAAGGTGTGGATATCAGCCCGCAGCTGAACGCGCTCACGAAGGGCGGTTGAGAAGCCGTTATTGTCTCCTACGTCAACGCTCAAACACCGTTTTTTCCTAAGCTTGCTTTTACTAAGTGGTTTTGCTTTGGCAAAGATCATTGGATTGCAGCAAATTGGTAGTTTCCTTTCGCAATGTCAATTGTCCTTCGTCTTGTCGTTTCCTGCACATTGCTCTTGTACCGCCTTCGCGATTCTAGTGTTCACCAAAACGTAGAGCGCCTTTTGTACAACTGGAGCAATGTAAAAAATCATACGCTGCCCAAGAGTTCGTGTCGCATAGTCACGCAGTCTTTCCCCGTCTTAACCATGCCCTCAATGCGCCGTCTTTAAGGTGGAGGAACGCTTGCTTTCCTCGTGCAAAGGTCCCTTGAGATATCCATTCCTCCCCATGTCATCGTATTTAATATGCTCCTCTATCAACGATCCTCAAGTCCCAACAGCTCTATCCACGCTCGCCCTTGCCTCCTCCAATCCAGACTCAAGCTCACCCCTCCGGTGCGCCTCCTTGACCGCGTAGTGCAGCTCCACGAGCTCTTTTGCGCGCTTGATGTCGCTATCTTGCTCCTCCGTCTTCTCTGCTGCTGCTTTGTCGGTGGTATCTGGGCGCGCGGAGACGAGGGCGAGGGCGGCAGCGGGGTCGCACACCCGGAGGGAGACGAGGTCGGAGAGGAGGTGTGCGAGTTGGAGTTGGGAAGGCGGCGGTGGCTGGGAGCTCATCGTTGCTTCGTCGTGGATGATTGGGGTAGCTGGTTAGTCTGGTGAGTTTGGAGGTTGTTGGTGGGGATAAATGCAGGTCCAGGCGAGGACTGGAGCTCTCCGCGGTGGGACGCTGGGCGCCGACCTCGGTCACGTCCGGCAGGGGTCCCGAGCGTGTCGGGATCGCAACCGTGACCTCCAGTTATCTCTTCGTACATCAATTGGATGCGACAGTGTATCCTCTGACATTCTTTTTTGTATATACCGCTTTGTATATACTTTGGGAACCATGGCGAGCATACAGTCGATAAAGCAGGGCTGCCGGAAGGTACGTGTGTGATTGATGCTTGGATGTACGATGGAGGTCAAGGAGAGAAAGAGCCTGGGATTGGTGTATTGATCGGTTTGAGGTGCCTAAATTTGGTACTGTAGCTCAATGGTGTGGTCAAGCAGAAGCCCGAGCATTGCTCCCCGCATTTGCAATTGAAAGACTTGGGATGTATCAGTCACTGACTTTGTGCCCAGGTCATGTGCATAGGCAGGAACTATGCGTAAGTCACGATTTGTCAAAGGTACAGATTGATATGCTGGATAACACTGATGCATATTTCAGCGACCACATCACCGAGCTCAACAGTGCCCGCCCCAAACAACCCTTCTTCTTCCTCAAGCCTCCGTCCTCGATCTTGCTTCCAGGCGCTGGGCCAGTCCTCCGTCCCCGTGGTGTAACCATGCACTACGAAGTCGAGCTCGGTCTCGTCATGGGCAAGACACTGCGCGATCTGGATCCTGAGGATACCAAGGGAGCCATGGACGCAATTGAAGGTACTTCAGTTCCTACTCCATATCCGATTGTAGCTATCCTGATGTAATGTGCGAAACTAAAAACTGACATCGACTTTTTCACCCAATAGGATATCTCCTGGCAATCGATATGACTGCGCGCAATGTCCAGGATGAAGCCAAGAAGAAGGGTCTTCCTTGGTCCATCGCCAAAGGCTTCGACACCTTCCTGCCCATCTCAAACTTCATCGCCAAGTCCCGAATTCCTAACCCGCAAAATGCTCATCTATGGCTGTCTGTTAACAATGAGATCAAGCAATCCGATAACACCGATCTGATGCTGTTCCGGTACCCCAGGATGCTGAGTGACATCAGCCGCGTGATGACTCTGGAGAAGGGTGATATCGTATTGACGGGAACACCCAAGGGTGTAGGACCGGTCAAGACAGGCGATATCATGAGAGCGGGTCTGAAGGTTGATGGCAAGGATATTGAAGAGGCGAATCTTGAGGTACCGGTCGCTGATCGAGAGGGTCCCTATGAATTTAAGGAAACGTAGTTTGCATCGAGTAGCTGGCAAAATAAATTTCAACCACCTATATCCGGTCCAATTTCAGTGTGTGTGCAGGTCTTACTGCTCGTTCATTCATCTGGAACAGGAGGCAACCGACGTGGCTTTGTCTTCACAGGCTTGGAAGGTTTATTGGGACCGTCGTATACCGGACCCATTGTCTTTTGCGGTTGCTGTGTTTGGTCCCATCCAAGCTCATAAAAGGTGGCATTTACTGATCTTCGGCGACTCCTGCGGGCTGGTTGGGGTGGTCGTGGTTGCTTCGCTCGCGGTTGGGGCGGGACTTTAGGACCTGCATTGACTTCTTGTCGAGGAGCGGATACCACAGGACTTTGTTCACTAGATCTCGGCTTTGAGATTGGGGATCCTGGCCTCTTCTTGCTTATCTTGACAGGGAGCTTAATCATCTTGCTCGGTGCTGGCCCCGGTGCTGGGCGGGTAACGAGATGTTGTAACTTGTGTTCCGGTTTGGCGTTGGCTGTTGCTGGAGCTATTCTCTGGGCTTTTTGCTGATTCTTTGTCTGTATCTTTGATTTTGCCATTGACTGTACCTTTGGCTGCGCCGTTGGTTGCTTGGATCGTGCTTTGGCTATGAGCTTTGGTGGGGACTCCATGTGATATAGCTTGGGTTTCTTCCTCGGACTTGCGTGCAGCGGTGGCACATTCTGATTCGACGGCGAGATGTACGGAATGAGGGTCGTGTCCAAGTCAAGATCGTCAATCTCTTGGTTTTGCGTACTGTCCTGTGTTGTACCCTGCGTTTCAGCCTCCTGAGGTACATGCTGCGGCTTAGGTGAACGACTGCGTGGTATCTGATGTACGGCGACTGCCTTGGCACTCCTCGTGGTTGCAGCACTATCAGCAGGCTTATTCGCAGGTGCAGCCAGCTTCGTTGTTCTCAAGCTCATATCAGGGCTCCTCGGTATCTGCACATACGACGGCTGTACCTCCGCGGTCCTCCTGGCCTCCATCATCTGCACCACCTCTGTCCACAATTTCTGAACCTCATCATTCCACCTCTGCATGAAGCTGTCCTGGAACGTCCGGATTTGTGCTGCCTCTCTTGACCGTTGAAGCTCAAGCGCTTCTAGTCTAGCGACTACATCCTCCATCTCGTGAACATGCTTCCGACCCACACTGTTCTTCAACCCCAAAATCTCTTTCTCAGCACTGTCAACACGCGGACCAAGCGAAGACAAATCCACGATGCTGTCATCCAGTCCTCGATAAGATGACATCAGCCTCCGCACTGTCTCTTGTGTATTCCTAGACTCTCCCAGATCCTTGTCAATATCGAGGAGCCTCTTTTGCACACCACCCATGAACTCTTGTTGTTTTCCCGCGAGCTGATCGACCTCGTTCTTGACGAGGTTAAGCTCCCTAGTCATGTCGGTACATGTTGTTGCTGCTTCTTCTGCTCTGTGGACACGCCTCTCTTGGTCTGTGAATTTCGCTTCAAGGGCATTCATTCGGCGCAGCAGCGCGGCATTGTGCTCCTTGAGCTCGTGGCGCCAGAGTAGATCGGCCGGTGCGATTGCCCCTGCAGGCCGAGGAGGTAAGGGCATTTTCTTGACTGCCGTGCGAGCGCTGATATGACCGCGTCTGCTCTAGAACAAGTTCTACGTATGCGATCTCGGAGTCGGTTGCGACTTGGCTGTTATAGGGAGGAGAACTCAGGGAGAGGATGGGTGGATTCCGCAAAGCACGGAGTCGCATAAGACGCAGACGCCGATGCGATAGTGTAGGTGAGCAGAAGTCATCCTAGGCAGAGATGTGAGGTGACTTAGGATTGTCGAAGAAGGTGCGGTTGTTGCGCTTGCCGTCGACGCAGCTCGCGCTTTCCCCGTCGCCAGATGCATAGCCCAACAAGTCATCCATGTGCCCACCAACGAAGTAACACATCTGGATGCTTTGGAAATGCAAAACTTTTGACAGCATACAACAGAAGCACATAGATGAGGAAAAGCGATTGGAGAGTTCACGTGATTCTTATTGTGCTTTACCTACTACAGCTTCGGTCATATCGCCGCTCGTTTTGGCCCCTTTGGCGCTTCGAGCAGCTCATCTCTCTTCATTATTCTCACCTTGGTGTCCTTCTTGGCGCCCTCAACCTCGGCCGCAGTTCCGTTCTCAGTCTCCTTAGCCCGTTCTGCAACGCTCTTGTCGAAGCTGCTCGGGTCGATGCCCAAGATCCCGCCAACGTTGTTGCGGTCCCCGGGCACGGAGAACTCGCGAAAAGCATACCGCCACTCATTCAAGTGACCGCGTATCGCTTTGCCGACCTTATCTTTGCCGTTTTTGGAGTGATGACCTGTTCCGGTGATTGCATAGACGGGACGGGAGGATTGTTTGTGTTTATTTAGAATGCCTTCCAGATAGGAGACCGCTTCGTCTGGGTGGAGGCCTGTCACTGTTAGCATTGTAAGCTACACTAGAATCCATAGATACGCACCATGAAGATCAACGTAAAGCTCACGCGCCTCTGCTCTGTCATCCTGGTTACGCTCTTCGTACAGAATCTGGGCGGCCTTGCGATGAGCTTCTCGCATAAGGTTGTTCTCACTCTGGCCGCGGAGAGAGAGAGCCTTTGCAGCACGGGAGTCGCTGCGGTTCCAAGCCTGTGCTGCGCTCTGCAAAAACTTGTTTCTCAGACTTCCATGCTTGAAAGCCTCCTGCCGAGCTTGAAGATAGGCAGTATTAGCTTTCTCGCCAGTCTCTAGCCAAGGTATATGTTGCGGAGAAGGGATCGCTTGAGCGGCGGCGCTGTTCTCTCGCGAGCCAGTAAAACTCTTGGTGGGACGCAGAGCTTTCCTAAGCTGCGCCGGGGCTGGCGAGGGCGACATGCGTACGACATCAGCGAGATTGTTTGGCACGCTAGCCTCTTTGTTGTTGTGCCCATGCCCACCACGTTTGCCATGATGTCGCTTTCCAGCTTTGGCTGCGGCGGCAGACCCTAAGCTTGGAAATGCTTCATTGTCATCTACAGCAGGGACCGAAGGAGTTGGAGCTCGGGATTGTTGACGACTAGTACTCCTGGACTGCGGGCGGCTCAGGCTACCTGGTGTGAATGTGGGGAAGGGGCTTAAGCCTGGTGGTGGGTGCTTCGGGACGCCGGTGAGCCCGTACAACTGCTCTAACGAAGCTGTGTCCATTTGCGCAAATTGAGGAGTCCAACCTGCTGAACTACCGTTCTGAAGGCTGGGAAACTCATAATCCTGCATCTGAAAGTTGGGGTTGGCCGATTGCAGTGGGGGCGTTGAAGCATCCGAAATAGCCAAACGGGCCATTACCTGCGTAGGGTCGTGCGAAAACATACACGTGCTGCCGGCGAGACAATTGCCGTTGAGAAAATATCTAGAAGACGGTCAATATCACTTAAGGGGGATACAGAAAAAGCGGTACTCACTTGCATAGCGTCTTGGTCGTGTCATGGCTGAATCTACAATCGGCCCTTGCACAAGATCCCGAGGACAAGAAGTATTTGCATATGATGTTGCTTTTCGCCTGACCAGCAGGTGTGGCGGGGCGGAATGCAGGGCTCATCGACTTTCCGACTTGGAAGGTTGTCTGCTCGGGAACGGTAATAGGCATTTGCTGGCCATCGAGGGTCTGACCGCCCATGAGAGTAAGAAGGGCAGCACTTAGGTCATATGCATTGGCCTCGAGAGCCTTTTCGATGTCCTCGTCAGGTCGGTCATCGCGGAGAATGGATCGCAGCATGTCATACGGGCCCATATCTACTGTCTGAGGCTGAACCCATTCCGCAGCCGCACCGTTGAGCGTGCCGTCACCGAGTAAGGAAGAGGATTCGGTGCTCCCAGAGTCATCGTTCACAAGCCAGTCTACGGAATCGCTACCAAGGTCACCATAAAGCTCAGTGTTCGGACTCGTGCCTTCGCTGAACTGATACGCGCTCAAGCTGGGACTGTGAGGGATGTGGGGACTGGAGAACGCAAGACGCGGCGACGGACGCGGAGAGGTGAAGGGAGAGGCATTGGAGGATTTGGCACGAGTAAAGGCTGGGGGCGCGATGCCAAAGCCTGGAGGAGGATGTATCGTCCGCGGTGAGTGATTGACGGGAGTGGGCGCACGGTTCGCCTGCCACGGCGCGGGCGAGGCGCGACGGATGACGGTATGACGACTCGGCGGCGGGGAGCTCGAGGAACTGCCAGCATCGCGGAAGCGCCAAAGACAGTCGAGCACGGCGTTCTCTAGCGGCTTCCCCGCAAGGCCAGTCTCCTTGCGCAGCAGCTCTTCCAGCTTGTCTGTCTTGTCCTCTTCGTCCAGCGCATCGTTCTGCAGAACCGGCAGCGCGGCGTCGTAGACATCGTCGGAAACCATTGTCAATACCAATTCATTAAAGAAATGGTGGAGGTGGTGTAGTTGTGGTCGTAGGCGCGGCGGTAAGGGTGGTTGTTGAGCAGCGGCGCGCGACGGGGGTGGGTTTCGGGACCCAAGGAGGCGACGGGCGTATTAAAGGTGATTCTGTCTGGGCGCGGTGAAGGCAGCGAGGCGCGCCGGGGCAGACAAAAGCAGGAACAAGAGCGTCTGGCACCGCGGAGGGGCAGCTCTGCCTGGCGTGAGAGAGGGACGCGGGAATGATGCTCTGGACAAGCTTGGCTCGCTGCGGGCGCGGTGTCGTCGTAGCTCGAGCGTTAGCCTTACGTTGGCGGGCAGTTGTTGTGGGGAACAAGGATCCTGCGTCGTCCGTGGAGCGATGCGCGCGTATGCCTTCGCCAGGACTGTTGCAGCGCAAACGCAAGGTAGGCAGAGGCTGAGATGACTGATGATGAGGGCAGGCGTGGGCAAGCTGACGGACTTGATGACACTTTATTGCTTCACTCGCGCCTGCAAGCCTCGCTGCAGCCCTCTGGAGAGGCTGAATCACGTGCGAAGATCGATCTCCAGCTCCCGCAGGCTACCGTCCAGATGGGATCATGGCAAGACTTCGTGTAGCAAAGAAAGACAGACCTGCAGGTTCCCTTCAGGTGTGCTGCTGCACTGCGGCGAAGTCAGGAGGCACAGGTACAGGCTGCGAACATGTTCTTCACCATGTAGAAACTTCCCCAAGGGACTGCTGTGTTAAGTCCGGGCGATACTAGCGCATGGTAAGCTGCACCGCCGCTGCGATGCTGGTTTCATCATCGCCCTCTGTTAGTCGCGAACCCACATGTCCCCGAACAGCCCGTCGTGTCTTACCCTCCTATACTTACCACACTCGGAATGTCCGTTTCCAGCGCGCCGTGAGCAACTGAGTCACCTCTACATACCGTCCGCTTCCTATTCCCGCATCGTTGACGGCGTTTCCGCTGCGTTTCCGCTTACTCCCGCCGCCCTCCGCCCCAGCTCACGATGCCCGTAGAGGAGGACTACGATGCGCGCGCCCTGGCGTTGCCCTTGGACGACGACGAGTCCCCCGAGCGAACACCTAGCCCCGTCTGGACCCGTCGTTCACATTCGAATTCGTTCCGCCAGAACAGACCGCGCTCCCCTGGCCATGCGCGGCCTCGAGGGAGAATACGCCAGCTGGTGGACAACTACAACAAGCTCAACCGGCAGTTTATGAGCAGATATGAGAAGCTCTCAACATTAAAGAAAGTTTTGTTCTCCGTAGGAGGGCTAGTTGTATTTGTGCTGTCGATATTATTCTTGGTATACAACGAAAAGATATTCCATGCATTCTTGCCGGCCGCGAAAAAGTGGAGGGATATCACTGCTGGCTGGCTGATTCTCTGGGCCTTGATATTTTGTGTATCATTTCCGCCGTTGATCGGATATTCAAGTCTTCTGACAATCGCTGGATTCGTTTATGGCTTTCCTAATGGGTATGACTCTCACGAACCTCCTTGAATTCACTTTTTACGATCTTCATGCGTTTCTGGGACTGATATTTGCACAGCTGGTTCATCGCCGCAACCGCCACGGTCGCCGGCTCAACAGCCTCCTTTATCGCCTCGCGTTCACTCTTGAAGAATATGGTCCACCGCCTTGTCGCGCACGACAAGCGCTTCGCCGCCCTCGCCCTCACCCTGAAATATGACGGCCTTAAACTTCTCATCATGATCCGGTTATGCCCATTGCCCTACTCCATTTGCAACGGCGCCATCGCCACGTTCCCAACCGTCTCCGCCCTATCCTATTGCCTCGCCACTGCAATCGTCTCCCCCAAACTCATGCTGCACATCTTCATCGGCGCACAGCTCGCTGTCATCGCTGAGAACGGCGGCAAGATGGACGCCAAGTCGAAAGCGTTGTCGTATGTAAGCATAGCGATTGGTGGTGTTGCGGGAGTGGCGACGGGGTGGTTCATGTACAAGAAGACGAAGGAGAGGGCTGCGCAATTGGAGGCTGAAGAGCGGGCGGGCATCCGGCGGATGTCGATTGAAGATTTGGAGAACGAGTATGCGGATGATCCGGCGGCGCTGGAGGCTGCGGAGACGCTGAGGGAAGATGATGACGATATCAGTCTGAGGACAGGCTGGGGCGATGAGTATCATGACGATATTACGGATGCGGAAGACGATGCGTTGGAGATCCCGGATGATCCCTTCGGCGCTGGAGACGCTGAGAGGGACGAGGATGGGACAAAGAAGTAGGAGTTTGTATATCTATGTATAATATGGTCAGATATGGTCGGGGTTCCCGACTATGGGGTTGGACACTCGTCCATGATTTCCGGTCGCATATAGAATCATTGCGGCTGTTAAATCCGCTCTAGATATGCAACATAGATGTACAATGCTACGACGTCAACTCAAAACCTTGAATTGGCTGTGAGCAGTCGTGGGAAGTAGTTAGGGAGAAACGTATAAAACCAGTCCCGCGGTCAGGAGCAACACAAGTGCATCATGGATGAAATGTTCCATACATTCTCTTCAAACTCGGACCTTCTCTGGACATAGGTCCTACGCACTTGGAGCTCCCACATCTTGTTCCCCCTCATTCTCAAGTCCGCAAATTCCTCGCTCAGCAAGCAACGCTCAAAGGCAGACTCTAAACAAACCCAGGTACCAACTCAATGGCAAGCCGCGGTCTTCGTAGGTGGCCCATTGGCGAACAGCAAATAGCCGACGAACGCGCCCACCGCAACTGCCAGCATGACCCAGCCATTGTAGGTCATAAAAAGCAACCTAATTCCGTATCAGCATGTTCTTCTTACAAGGAATTGAAGGGAGGGTGGCCTGCACCACACAAACAGACAAGACCTCGGGTTATACTCACATGATAAAGAAAGAGTAGAACACCTGCACCGCGTACAGCAGCGCCTTCACAATCTTGGTTTGCTGCTCGTTGCCCCGCCCCGAAAGTCTCCCTGACGAAAGCAATGAGCTCGATTCATTCGCGGTGTGTGGCTCGTCTGCGCGTGCGGCGGAGAACTCAGCGCTCGTTCACTGTACAACAGAACGGGTACTACGAGACCTTATGCCCTCAATCCCACCTCTTTCCCATGTACACTAGAATGGAGATAGAGGAAAACTTACTCGACAAATCGTCTCCACCCCTCCTGCCCTCTTCTATCCTCTTTGCATGCGCATCGTATCGTCTGCTCGCCTCGCGGACCGCCTCATATCCCGCAGTCATAAGCACGATGGCTAGCAAGCTGAGAATAAGAGTGCCCGTGCCGGAGATGTGCCAGCCCTTGAAGACGATGCAGAGGTCGGTCGTGTCCCATGTGAAGAGCATCTGTCCAGCTTCATGTCAGCGAGGGTCCGAGGAGTGGAAGGAAGGTAGGAGTGAGTTGGTAGGTGAGCGTACGTTCATGTTGCATTGCGGTCCATGGTCCATGCCAGGCATATCGTGGCCAGAGTGTCCGCCGTGGTCCATGTGGGAGTGGTCCATTGTTGTTGGGTTATGCAAAAGTAGAGGTGAGTATGGGATGAGGAAGTAAGGCAGAGAACAGCTGGCTAGCTGGCACACGAGGAGGTGTTGGAGGTATGCGCGTCTCAGATCGTATGGTCCGAGCGTAAACGTGCTCAGCGCGCCCGCCGCGGGGTTTCAAGGTCGCGTGGGTGGCGGGGCGGAACTCCCCTTCTGTGCCAGGGTTCGGTCACTTGCGGCCGCGCTTCGGTGGTGCCAGCCAGCTTACAGCTACACTTTTTTACAAATCCATTCTTGGTCCTACAAAAGATCTGCGTGTCCCTTCTTGAGATGTAATACCAAGATTCAGAGAGCCATGCAAGCACTCCGACCCACCCTCCAGCTCGTCCGAGCACCAATCGCGCAACGGGCCACGCCGCGGACTCCCGCATTTACCGCACAACGGTTCTTCTCACATACGCGACCAGCGCGATTACTAGGTCCTCCAGTAAACATTCCAAAATGGTATAGGAAGGTTTCATATATCCTCGCATCGCATCTCTGACATTCTGTGACGCAGGGTATCCGAAAACTCCCACATGCTCCAGCCGCCAGTAAACAACTACTGCGTCTACAACGATTCCGCCACCGTGATGATCGTCGGTGGTCCCAACGCGCGCGCCGACTACCATATCAACGAGACGCCTGAATGGTTCTACCAACACAAGGGCGGGATGCTGCTCAAGATCATTGATGACGGCCAATTTCGCGACGTGCACATCAACGAGGGAGACATGTTTCTTCTACCGCCAAATACGCCGCATAATCCTGTTAGGTTCGCGGATACGGTGGGAATCGTGTTGGAGCAGAAAAGGCCGAGTGAGAGTATCGATCGGTTGAGATGGTATTGTCAGGACTGCGGAGAGCAGGTGCATGAGGCTAGTTTCCATTGTACGGATCTTGGAACGCAGATTAAGGCCGCGGTGGAGGCTTTTAAGGCGAACACGGAGGCGAGGACGTGTAAGAGTTGCGGGGCATTGTGTGATACCGCGCATAAGCCGGAGGCATGATCGGCGGAGCGATAATCATCGTGTGATAGTGTTTGTATAGTAGGCTAAGTGAGAGAAAGTTTATAGACCTTTCCACATCATCTTCGCAACATGGTCGGTCTTCTTTCTGCTTGGCTTAACATGCCCGAGGAACTTGAGCTCGGCTAGAGCGCGTTGGAAAAGAGCCCTGGTACAATCAGTTTCACGTATCATGGAAGTAATTGGATGTGTCACGTACATGGTCTGCGACTGGTCTTCTTCGTCCTCTTTCCCAACGATTGCGTTGAAAGCTGACCACAGATCGCTGGCATTGATTAGGGCGCCGGATTCCAGATACAGCTGATACAGTATAGCAGTCTCGGGTTGTGTTGACGCAAGAGTACTTTCACTGTCTTGCACAGCACTACAGCATTCGCAGCCGAGATAGTCATGAGGTGTTGTAAGAGCGCGCTCAATGGCCAAGCGAGGCTTAGGCTGGAAGACCTCCGTATGAGGAGACTTCAAATCGTAAACGAGGATTTCGTATAAAAAGAGCGTCCGTGGATCGAGAAGTGCGAAACGGAAATATGACTCTAGTTGCTGGTAGAGGTTCGCTACAATTTCTGAATAGGCTTTGTCTTGTTCGGACAGAGCAGCTCTGTGTTTGCTCAAAAGGACCTTTTGGGCCACTACCGTCGTTCTCACGCTCTCGTTGCGCACATCGTCTTGGCTTCTCAGGGGCCCTGAGCTCACGTTATCTTCAATAAGGGTCTTTAGATCGTTGCGGAGTCTTTCCAGGTCAACTGGAAGGTCGATGTCTTCACCGTCCACACCGGCATCCCGCTTGGTAAGATCGATCAATGAATCAATTATGCGCATCAACCGATCGGATGGTGTCTTCTTGATGGAGAGCATCGTCTCGCGAAGAAGTGGAGATTCTAACAACTCGCCAGATGCAGCTCGAGCCCACACGGTAGACAGTCGGACCTTGGGCGTGATCCCCAGCGACTCGCGTATCCGTGTCAGGACTATAGCGGCAATGCTCAATGAAGACAAGGAGTTCTTGCCGATCACTAGGAGCTCTTTAATAAGCTCAAACAGAAACTTGTCAGAGTCCAGTAACTTCCGTACGTCCTGCGTCTCGCCGACCTCAAGCTTGTGCTCTATGTATCTTGGAACAGTTAATTTGAGCATAATTAGACAACAAATCTCACTTACCTCTTAAGTGATGGTAAGTTACGTACCGCTTCGAATGCTTCGGAAGAAAAGTCTTTGAGGGTAGATTCCGGTTTCAAGAAGATAGTTGCAGGGTTCGCGTAAAAATGTGACATGTACGCATACTTTAGGCCGTGCACAAAGTCTTGCACGTTCTGAACATGATCCTTCTGCCTTTCGTGAATGCGTCGACAGAGAGCAGGGCCAATTTGGAGTTCGGTGTCAGGTTGCGCAACAGTCGCACGGAACAAGTTCTCGATGATTTCATCTGACTGGGTAACATCAAACTGCTGACCATCCAAGTAGCGCAATGACTTTCCCGAAAGCCGGTCTTCGAAGCTTTCCGCAGATGTAGCAATGCCGAATAGGAGTACAAACGGTAGGCGATCAAGCCAGGAACTACAACTATTAGATTGCTGCCGGCCAAGTTACAGACACACTTACAACAAAAGATCAACCATCTCGATGAGAAGCCCCGTATCGAAGGCCTCGCTATCTTGGATCGCTATAACAATGCATTGAACACGATTTCTCGAAGACCACTCTAAAACATGTTCAAGATCGAAATCGAGGACCCTTGGTCCCCGCCTTGATGATTTAGTGACACGGCCAATATCCTCATCATCATCGTCGTCTGCTTCGGTTCGCGACGTGATCTTCTTGATGAGGTTCTTCAGGAAAGTTTTCAGATTGGGGCTTTCTCCGGAGGTCAGAACAACATAAGAACTATTGGTGCTATCTCTGATCCTTCGACCCAATCGTTCGAAATAGGGGCCATGAGACGCAATGCTGGGTCCAGCGACAATGAGTCCGGTTGGAATAGATAGCCGCGGCCCATCTTTCGAAGGTGCATTAGCTGCAACAAACTTGACGATCTTCTCTTGTGTTGCGCTATCAGCATCTTCTAGCGTAGTCTATGAAGGTCAATGAAAGGCTTGTCCCGTATTGCAGTAGCGGTTACCTGTATGTTCCTTTCTTGTATGGCCCAAGTCTTTTTGTATAACTTTAGTCGTTCCGAGAGGTGTGCTTTGTAGTCCGACTCAGACGTCCGCTGACGTTTAGCAGGACGCACCTCCTGCTGTGGAGGTGTGTATATGTAACATCTTTCGTGTTCCATAATGCCAGTTGGTTGACGGTGATCGCACAATTGGCGTGATTAAAGGTGCAGAGCTTAGGGGTCCAACGCGGAAAGCGCACGTTGGGCTGCTAGCGTCATCGCGCCAGCACGGGACTTCGCGTGGCCTCGAAAGCTTGGCTTGTGATCGGGTTGATGAAGTGCATTGCATTCCACGTTGCACCTCAAGGAGAGTGGTGAACGTACTTTAGAAGCAAAATGTACTTGTTTTTCGCATTCTAAGTTTGTATCAATCTAAAATCTGCACATAGCTTCACCTATTTGACATAAATGATGTTGACTCGTACCGCACTACTTTAGTCTATTTCCGTAGAGCAGGGCAACGTGTAAAGGAGTCTATAAAACATAACACTCTATCGTTTCTAGTCTTTGCTCGATCTACATGTCAGGGCCCCAGGTCTGCACATTGCAATTTCTCACATTGAATAATGAGGCCAGGAAGCATGCATTCGTTGAGCCCTAACAGAGCGAGTAATAAATTTCGTGGCTGTCATTGTGTGGGGTCAGCATGATCAAACGAAAGCTCCATTGACAGAGATCTGCATGAACAACTTTTCGCGCGATGCGCAATTGACATACCGTCTACAGGCTTGGGGAGCGTGATTTGTCAGTAAGGCATTATCTGTCCTGGCAAACCGCTTGAGGCTCTCAGTCATGGTCCTCTTCGGTGACACCCGGACAGCCTTCCATAGCTGCATCAGGATATTGGTATCCACAGTACAGACAATACTTGTACTGCTCCCGTAGGAAGACAAGGACTTTCTGTAGACGTTCGGCCACTGGTAAGGCTTCGAACTCTGCCAGTTCGGGATCTTCGTCTTCGAGATCGTTTTCAAGTGATGTGTAGAAGGGTGCCACATCACGACCAGCAGCCACCTTGGAGTCGGTGTCCTCTTCCTCGTCTTGCGCCAAAGTCGGGAGACGAGAAGCGAGGCTGTTCTCCAACTCTCTCCGTTGCCGCCGATCATGTTCCCTCTCTACTCGGCGTCGTGCGCGGATGCGCCATAGCACGTTGATGTCTTTCAATGGCTTCTCTTCGGGGGCCGGTCCAGCTGTCTCCTCCGCCTCCTTCTCAGATAGACGCTCAGCAGTTCTCTGGGCACTGTCTAGGTCTCTCTCCATCTTTTTCTCCTTCTGCTGCTGCTTTCGATCTTCAAGATAGTCGCCCTCTTCTTCCTTAGACCGTTTAGCTGCCCTCGCTGCTTCATCCCAGGCCTCTCTCAGTTTGCGCTTCTTCTCGGACTCAAGACCAATTCCGCTTCTATCCTCCTTTATGTTGACTTGTATGGGTTCCTTTCGCGCATTCTCGGCTTTGCCTAGTGTGTCGCCCTGCTTGAAGCCAAACTTGGCCATCATCTTGAAGCCCTTATTGGTCTCTGGAAGTGCGGTAGCCAGCGATGCCTCTCGTGCTGCTTCTGCTTCTGCCTCGCGTTCGGCTTTCGTCTTCTGGCGCGCTCTGGCCTCACCCTGTTGTGTTGTTAGCTCACACGCTCGTAGTATGCTCGGTCATAGTGGGGTCCCACTTCTTTGCGCTTTCGCGCCGCGCGCTGCAGTGAGGTTTCGTGCGCGGGCTGCTTCGGCGCATCGTCAAATACCATGTTCATGTAGTCTTCTTCTTCATCTGAGTCCGACATGGTGGGCTGCTAAATTTTGCAGTTCAACGTTCGTAGTGTGGTTCTCGCGTCAGATGCTGTCAGGTACCACGCTCTAGCGCCCCATGGGGTTCTTGGCAGCGAGGGACTGCACTCCTAACACTCTGAAGCTGGCGCTGCTCTTCTCTCAATCCGTCCCGAGACTCAATTCTGCAGCGTTTCGATCTCGGCTCGCGCGTTGCTAGTACCCCCTCAACAGCGATAATCGGTGTCTTACATCACAGTCTACATGTGAGATTGCGGCACAGTGCAGATATTCATCATTGTCGAACCGCTTTGTATGGGCATGACTTCTGCCCGCTTACGCAATTGTCAATCCTTCCAACGAATCCTAAATCGCCGAGCAACATGGGAATCGATGGCGTCAATGACGGTCTTAGCTTTCGTACGGAATTGTGAGATGGGTACAGTCACGCGACTCTTCGGCTCTCTCCGTACACCGTACAAGTCCCTGCCCTTCTCCTATGCGTGGTTTACAGCAGTGTTTCGCAATGAACTTCCGCACCTCAACAGATGACTCTAATCGGCCCATGAACCCATGAAGCGAGTCCCAAGATCTCTTCGTGTGCGTCAAAGGATCGAGGCGGCTCATCTCAATCTCTTCAACATGTGAAGGTACCTAGGGCGTCCAGCAGCACGTTTGTGTCCATCGATTAGACGCGGCGCATGAGAGCATCAGAAACAGAAGGTGACAATTCTCAAAGAAGGTCCATGCCCCGCGCGGGCCAACATGACCGGCCTCCAGATTGGTTGGCTTCCCCCACAATATCAGACGGCTAACCCGCAAGGGTCGTGTGCGCCGTGCGTCTGGGGATTTTGATGCTAGCTCGCTGTCGCCGTCTCCGCTGAACATTCGCGCACTCATCAGCATCCTTGTAAATCACTAGTTTCCAACTCCGCAGGTTCCCACCCGCATGCTGCGCAGTCGCAAGTATGGGCACTCCACCCACCACACGGAAACCTCGGGTCCTCGCAGGCCGCTCCTAGCTTGAGGCTGATGGTTTCGAGCTTGCAGTACGGGAACAAGCAATAGGATTGCAAGGTTGCTTCAAGGATCAGCCAACCTACGAGGATAGACACAAAGCACATGTCTTCGTGTGGTTGTGGAGCGTCCTGCCTCGGTCGTCTACGCTCCCACCGGTGGCTACAATTTCGGAGGCTCACCAAATCAAGTTACTTTGTTCGCATGCCATTCGCCAGGGGGCCTGTCAACGGATGCTCGCCACCGCGCCTCCTTTCGACAACGCGAATGATCTGCCTATCCCTCGGTTTACGCACGATCCTTGTCCAGGGCCTTGCCTGCTTCGATGAGGATTCTCGTTTTTCAACATTCATGTGCTTCTTCTCCGCTTTCATACACTTGTTATAAGCTTGTTTCCCCGCAAACTCTCCACATGTTCCGACCCCGAACCTGAACTGGGGCCCCGTTCTTTGTGGGCGACCGATCTTGCTTTCCTCTAGATTTCGACCGTGCTCAGCGTACTGTATTTGAACATGGCGTTCGAGGACAAGGAATTGGAACCTACCCGCTCGGAGGTCGCACGCGAAAGTGACGAGCATGTTACCAATGGCACAGCACCTCAGAGGAAGGGAGGTGTCTTCAATACTTTGTATCCTCCTGGCCCAAGGCCTGGTGCCGGGCCACGATTCAAAAACCATTGCAGGAAGTTTTGGTGGTGTGGTATGTATTTGACAGAACTCTAATCGCCACCAAGTCAGAGCGAACCTTCACTAACGATCATAGACCTTCTTGTCATCGCCGTTATCGCCCTAGTGGTTGCGCTTCCCGTTGTGTATGTTGCCATTCCGAAAAAGGCCCAGCACGACATCAATGCTTCAACATTGGAAGTCACCTCGCAGGAAGTTAGCAACCCGGAGCCAGAGAAGGTCCATTTGAAGATCAAGAGCATCGCAAGGAGCAGCAGCTCATTCCACCCTACCCTCGAGGCCTTCCAAGCCGGCCTATCGTTGCCAGGACAGGAGGCGTTCCTGACGCTCAACGTTCCAGAAACAAAGGCAGAGGCCGAGACCGAGATCGACATTGAACAAGATGCCCCTATCATCAACATGGACTCATTCAAGGCGTACACCAAGACCACGATCGCCAACGAGACTTTCACCCTCGTTATGAATGGCAAGACCAAGGTACATCAAAAGGGTCTATCAGCCATTTCGGTTGACTACAATAAGAACATCGAGATGAAGGGTGAGCGCCGTTTCGTTTTCCTGAAGCACAGTTATGATAACTAACCACCATTCAGGCCTCAACAAGCTCTCGGGTCTCCAGATCACCAATATCAAGATCCTCTTCGGCACCAAGAACAAGAATCCCGACGGCTCAAATATGGTCGGCAACGTGATCATCCCCAACCCCTCAGTCATGACCCTCGACCTCGGCAACGTTACTATGAACCTTGCAATTGACGGCCAATCTATCGGCACTTCGCTTCTGCCCAACCTCGTGCTCAAGCCCGGCGAGAACAACAGCACAATGTCCAGCACCCTCGACCAGGAGGGACTTCCCGTTATCTCACTCGTCCAGTCCAAGTACAAAGATGGCGTCATCCCGCTCGAGATCGTGGGCAACAGCAGCATCCGCAATGGCGAGCACTTGGAGTACTTCGAGGAGGCCATCAAGAGCAACACCATCAAACTCAACCTAGATATCGGTCCCGCTCTCAAAGACATCGGGATCAACATTACCGACTCTTCTTAAGCTTTGGTCAAATAGAGCGGACTGGATTGGTCTGTTGTGGTTCGTGGCGTTATTGCTTCGGTGGCTTTTCGACACCAAGCTTGGGCTAGGTTCAAAGGGATCTCTGGACGCCCCTGTGGGGCCACTGTCCGAGACAAATGCGTGCTTGTGCATTCGGGATTGGGGCTATTGGATCAACGGTCAATATATGATACCTTCTACTATCTAATCACTCTTCAATGATGCGTCTGGGCTATTTGAACTGGGCTTTCGATTCTTCCATCATTTTGCTTGTGTGACCCTTTTGCTGATATAACATTGTGCTCAGGGCGACAACCCCTTCGGGATTCACTCAGTCGATGGCATCCTTTCCATGCGGAGTGACCAGGTTATCAAGCAACGCTGACAGCTGTCTTTCTCGCATGCCCATACAATCACCTTGAAACTTTGCACTTTCATGCCCACTCGCGTCCCGCCCCACGCAACCTAAATTTCAAACTCATCTGCGAAGAAGTCCACTATCCCTCTCACTCCATCCACCCCCACTGCCATCGCTAACTCTCTTGCAAACCGCTCGTCTGTCCTAGCCCGCAGCGCAAGCAGCATCACCTCTTCCAGGCTCCCTGCTATATCGCTGAGCCCAATGGCTTGTTGCTCATTGAGAGGCGTCTCCGCGGTACAGTAGGGCAGGAGGTCGTGGTATGCGGACTTTGAAGTTTGGTGGCGTGGGTTGGCTGGTGGTTCACGGCTTGGGTTTGTTGAGACGGGCAGTGTGAGTGGTGTCATTCGTGGGCGATAGTCTTGCGGGCCGTCAAGTTGACAGAGCGATGGTTGTGAGCTTGCACTCAGGGAACTTGCAGCGAGGTCATATGCGTGATGGCAAGACGTCGGAGTAGAGTTGACTGTGCCGTAACGGCCAGCGGGAGATCGAAAGTTACCGCTCATTTCTTCCGGCGCATGGACCTACATGGAATGAATATCATTTCCTTTTTTTGACTCAGATGGTGAACTTGAGAAGACGTTCACTCACTTGTTCTTGTGTGTGCTGGTGTTGTACTTGTGCCCGAGGAGAGGTGGGAGCAGCTAGTACGAGGAAGGCACCTTTGCTTTCAAAGACTAGATGCGTCATAGCTGCATACTTGTGGTAGCAGAAAGTGAGCAAGAACCTCGAACTGATTCAATCAACTGTGGTTCTCACAATGCTAGATCTAATGTGTGGGGAGATCCACGTTAGTGGTTCTGATATTGAGAACCACTACGTAACGCGCATAGTATGGGAAGGAGCGAACGGAGGCGTGCCTTCCCATATTGGGTCAACTACAAAGGAAATAGCATTGACTAGCGATCTTTCTATTGATACATACAACTTGCTATACAACTCGCTGTACATGGTATATCTTACAAGCTTTCAGAGGGGATGGTGGTGGAGAGCGATAGGACAGCTCTATGACTCTACATCTAATAGGTCGGGGTATCATGAGAGGAGTATTGGTGTGAACGCCCACCATAGATCTCTAGTACGCAATGAAGACGTGGCGGGGTTACCTCACGTCGTTTTTATATAGGAAACAAAGTCCTGACGCTTTCGACACAATAGCGGTACATGCCTCCTGCGTAGCGTAGTGGCGGACTGGATGTAGGGTGAATGAAAAGTTAAGAGACAAGCCGTTCAAATCTTCCCTTCCGGTGAAGGTGTGTCAGAGGGCGCAGCTGGTGGAGCAGTGATGTTATGCGGGGCGGTTGTTTTACTTTGTGAGTCAATCTCCTTCCCTTTCCACAGGAATACCCGCGACAAGACGGAAGTCGACTGATGGCGCTCTTTGATGCTTTCCAATTCTTGGTCTACTGCCTTAAGCTCTCGGCGTAGCCCTCTTAAACTGCGTCTTAGCTCGTCTTCGTCGGTCTTAGTCAAAGCTTTTTCAGACACCTTTGTGTTGTCACTCTGCCCTGTCAAAAATTTAGGCAGCAAACTGGTCGAGGCCGGTTCCGGATGATATGATTTCAACTCGGCCAATTCTTCCCTCACACTCTTGAACTCCTCTTTCAGCTCTTCTACGTCTTCGCGAATGTCATCGCGCTGATTTCTTGCTTTCCTTCTTTGCCTCCACTGCTCGAACACTATGACGCTGATGCCCACGGCGAATATGAAAGCCTCAGCCACGAAATTTGCGCCCATCTCAATGGCCTTTGCCTCTGAAAGGGGGCGTCGTCTGGTCGCAGCCTCAATGTTCCTTTTAGCCTCTGCCTCGATCTTCTTCCTTGCAGCTTCTTTCTCTTCCTTTGTCATTGCCTCTTCTGCGGCAGTCTGTGCCTCTGTTTTCACTGTGGGTGTCTGATCCAACCTCTTCCGCGCGGCCTCAGCAGCTTTGACTTCTTTCTCCACCTGGCGGTCTATCACGGCGGGGTCTTGGAGCAGGCCGAGTCGCATGCGCATGTCGAATCTGTGAAGGCCCTGCGCAAATCTAACGCAGTAACCGCGGAATCGTTCGTGCTCGTGGGCATTGCGTTTGATTTGGTTCTTGAAGCTTGTGTCAGCTTGAGTATAGTAGGCCCTTCGGAGCTCTTACAGCTATTGGTTTGGCAAGCGTCCTAACGGCGAGGGAGGCGATCTTCAGGGTGAGCGACATAATGGTGTGTAGGAAGGAACGCGAGATGCCTCCGGGAACGTTGTAACGGAAGGTGAACGTTTGCGGATGTCGATAGATATGTGCATGCGTTTTTAAGCGTCGAGTCTGCTACCTTAAGAGCCTCGAAGGTCTATGGTGTATACTCCAAGGTTAACGGCGCATCATTAGTCTTGAGTACGAGTGGGGAGGTCGACCAAGGAAAAAGCGGCTGCCTTCCAGCTAGAGACCGCAGGTGCCGAAAGCTTCCTTCGATGTGGACTGAGTCGAATCAAACCAGCAATTGGTAAAGGTGCAGACACGAGATCAATAAGAACTCGTAATAATCTCGACTATGCGTTGCGATGTATTATCGGCTCGCAATGACGATGCGCGCGCATCCAGTTGCACAAGTAGCGCAGGGATCATGGGTGCAGCTCCACTTGTGCACGGTTCCTGTCCGAAAGCTCGCCTAGCAACGACCCAAACAAACACAGCTTTGGCGTCCGCTTCTCCAACACAGCGTCCATCTCGACTCCCACCACCAAATGTCTGCCCCTTCTGTCCACGCCGACGCGCCGCCCGAGCTGGTGTGCGATCCAGAAGGTCTGCAGTATGGAACTGGCCCTCAACTGGGAAAAGGCGGCTTCGCTATATGCCACCGCGCGAAGCTGCTCAATCATGAGCACCTCGGCAACACCACAGTCGCTTTGAAGATTGTCAAGTCTAGAATGGAGCCTCCTAAGCTCGCGCAAAAGGTCCAGACACATGTTTGCTAGTTAGATCGTCGCTAACGTCGTGCAGTTTGTAACAGAGCTCCAAATACACTCCAAACTAGCACATCCGAACATCGTCGAGTTCTATCGCGCATTCTCTTTCCAAAAGAGCACATACGTCGTGCTAGAACTCTGCGAAAATGGATCGCTTGCCGACGCAATCAAGAAACGAAAGTACTTCACCATGCCCGAGATCAGACGGTTTATGATCCAGACGTGCGGCGCCATAAAATACTTACATCAACGGAATATTGTTCACCGAGACCTCAAGACGGGCAACCTTTTCCTGGATGGCGATATGAACGTTAAGGTGGGCGACTTCGGCCTTGCCGCACTCCTTGTATCACAGAGCGATTACGGCGCCATTCGTCGAACGACCATGTGCGGGACACCTAACTACCTCGCACCTGAGGTACTAGAGAAGACTGGAAAGGGCCACGATGAGAAGGTAGACCTATGGGCGATAGGTATCATGATGTGAGGGACAAGAGCCTGTCTTCTTGGAAACCCGCGCTGACTGTTCTAGGTACACATTGGCCGTCGGTAGAGCACCTTTTCACTCCACGAAGCGAGAAGATATCTATCGCAAGTTGAAAGCGAGGGAGTATTCATGGCCCGATCTAGCAAAATGCCCGAACGAAATCACAGACGACCTGCGCGACATAGTGTCCCTCCTGCTTGTACACGAAGACGAACGACCCACCCCTGACGAGATCGTCGCCCACCCATTCTTTACTTTAGGACATGTACCATTAACCCTGGACAGCGCATGCACATCGCGCGTCCCGAAGTGGTCCAAAGTACGGCCACCAACCGCGGCCACAATCAAGCGCGGTTACACAGACGAATGGTGGAGTTTATGCAAAGCTTCCGCTGTGGGCAAGTACGGTCCTGACCCTGGCCAAACATTTGGTGCCTATGGAAGTAGGCGGAACAAGACGGTCGCGCGAGACTGCCAAAAGGAGATCGAGTCCGGAAAACAGCCTAGTATACCATTTGCACAGGAGACTGTATATTTGCCATTCCCTGCCCGCGTGCAATGGCCTTTCCAGAACGCAGGTGGGCTGAGCGACATTACAGAGGAGAAGGATTCGTCTTCGGAAGGTCAAGCTCTAGTAGAGACAACAGCCAACGACCGGATGAAGGGACGGCCAGTGCGCGCAAGAAGGGCAGAGGTCATGCCAACATTGAAAGAAAACAACGACCCAATACAAGAGCCGGAGCCTGTGCAAAGAGTGGTGGAGAAGCAGCCCACGCGCATGAGGACTGTTCGTAAGATATCTAACCCAAGGGTAACAGCGGCTACTGCCCCTGCAGTAGTACCTTTGAAGGTGCCGAAGGAGACTCGCGCGTCCCAGCGAGTGAAAACAGCCAGAGTAGCGGCGAAGGAGAAGGAAGAACCACAGCAAGAAATACCACCGCTGCGAGTTTCGAAGATCAGTTCAAGGACGGCGCAAAAGCAGGAACCATCGGCGCCCAAACCCGTGGCTTCCCAGTCAACAACGACACGAACAGCACCACGGCTTCGTGCGTTAAGCACTGAAGTGCCCGCAACCGATCCTACATCAGTATTGGCGCAATTATACACTTTCCGAGACAACCTAGCGCGAGCCCTGGAGAAGAAGCCCACCTATTCCAAGCGAGACAAGCAGCAGAAACTACCATTTGTGTCCAAATGGGTAGATTACTCGCGAAAATATGGTGTTGGCTATGTCCTCGATGGTGGCAGTGTTGGCGTCTTGACGGCAGCGACTAAAGATTATCCCGTGACTGTAGGCTTTACGACCAACGGATTACATCATCTCAGACAGCTTTCCAAGGACCCAGAGTACTTGAAGACAATCCCAATCCAATTCTGGGCTGCTCCAAAGAGAGACCAAGGCATCTGCCGCGTGAAGATATCGGAACAACGTCGCGCTGACGATATCAGACTGTACTGGCAGAAATTTTGTAAATACATGTGCTCGGAGCTAGGCGACGAGAACTGGCCTGAAAATGACGGCGAGCGGCCCAACTTCGTCAAATTTTACCAGCGTCTCGGCAACTTCGGAATCTGGGGCTTCGATGATGGGTCTTTCCAGGTATGTAGCATTCTTCACCTTCACGCTCCAGGTGCATGGCCTAATGTTTGCGTTAGTTCAACTTCCCAGACCACACTAAACTGGTCCTGTCCGCAGATGCGACATACGGCAAGCTCGTATGCCTCTCAATGGAGGGAGCAGCAGTTCTGCAAGATACGAAAAAGGTCCCATGGGACTATGTTAAGAGCCGTGAGACGCTTCATGGTTCTCTTCAACAACTGTTGTACGGTTCCGTTCGCCAGGAAGACAGTTACAAAGAGCTCACCGAAGCCAACGGTCTGCGAGGAAAATTGGAATTTGTCCAGACCATAGTGCAGGACTGGATTTCTGGCGGAGGTCTCGGATGCCTAGGAGATCTCAAAGACTACGAATGGCGAGGGGTACAGCCGGCCACAGACCGCAAGAGGCACGATTGGGCCAGTGTTGGAAGGTACGGAGGGGATGTTTTCTCTTGAAGCGTTCACTGTGGCTTGTTTCAATGACAAAGCGGCGGCGTTTTGGGTGAGCGACATTGTTATTCTGGCATCTGCATAGGCGCGGCGTCTTTTTTGGTTATTTCTTACTGGGAACGGTTTTGAACGCTCGTTATGATGAACTCGCATGCCTGCTCCGGAAGGATGGCGTATATATTTGGTCGTTGAACGAGGTTGAATACTACGGCACCTGCCTACATTGAACGTACCAAGACAAAGCAGATGCCACGTAATGAGTCGTTGTGAGAGGCAAAAATATTTGGATTCTAACTGGGCGGTGCAATCGGGGTTTTACAGATTCTGAGAGATGTTACGCGTTAGTGGCTGAGCCAATCGCGCATTGCCGCCTTATGTCACCGCGAAGCGGCGGAACCCTGGAGAGCTACATACCCACAACCGCTCCCACGGCACCTTGGTCCAACAATCGCTGTCGTGCCGAAACACCCACCCCTTTCTCTATCGCCTTCTCCTCGCTCGCTCCTCTCAGTTTCTTGCGCATTCCGCGTGTACGACTGCGACATTACTTGATATTCGACCACGAGACTGAGCGTGCTATTGGGCAGCAACCATGGTGGTGGGAGGACCATGACCCTTATCGCGAAGAGTCTGTAGTCGCTGACTGGAGTTGAACAGGCTGTAAGCAAGCGCGCCGGGCGCAAGAAGGACGCCGCCGCCGCCGGTGGGGGGCAGAAGGCCGGATTCACGAAGAAAGCTGTCTTCGAGAGCACCAAGAAAAAGGAGGTTGGCGTATCAGATCTCACGTTGCTTAGCAAGATCTCGAACGAAGCCATCAACGAGAATTTGAAGAAGCGCTTCGAGAACAGAGAAATTTACGTACGTGCGGACCCCCGCAGCAGGCACCCGCTCTATGGATTCGTCGATTCAACCCAGAACAACCGCTGATTTGGTCGCAGACATACATTGGGCATGTGTTGGTTTCTGTCAATCCGTTTCGGGACCGTACGTTTCGCAAATATATAAGTGAGGGGACGGCGCTGATATTTGGCAGTGGGGATATACACAGACCAGGTCCTGGATAGCTACAAGGGCAAGAACAGATTGGAGGTAGGTTTCAAGTCATTAAGAGTCATTGCGATCGGATGGCTAATCTCTACAGGTTCCTCCGCACGTCTTCGCAATCGCCGAATCATCCTACTACAACATGAAAGCGTACAAGGAGAACCAGTGCATCATCATCTCCGGCGAATCTGGTGCAGGCAAGACTGAAGCCGCAAAGCGGATAATGCAATACATTGCCAATGTGTCAGGAGGCAGCAATAGCGGGATTCAGGAAATCAAGGAGACTGTGCTGGCCACGAACCCCCTCCTTGAGTCCTTCGGTAATGCGAAAACGCTGAGGAATAACAACTCTTCGAGGTTCGGAAAATACCTCGAGATACAGTTTAATGCGCAGGGCGAGCCAGTCGGCGCGAACATCAACAATTACTTGTTAGAGAAGTCAAGAGTGGTGGGGCAAATCACAAACGAGCGGAATTTCCATATCTTCTATCAGTTCGCAAAGGCAGCATCGTCAAATCACAGAGGTAATGTCGCTTAGAGTAAGTTTGATCTTTCAACTGACCACGGGTAGAAATATTCGGTATCCAGCAACCGCAGCAGTACGTCTACACAAGCCGATCGAAATGCTACGACGTCCAAGGCATCGACGATCACGCCGAATTCAAAGATACCTTAAACGCCATGAAGACTATTGGGTTGTCGCAGGACGAGCAGGATAACATTTTCAGGATGCTTTCGGCGATACTATGGCTAGGAAACGTCACTTTCCGGGAAGACGATAAGGGTGACACAGTAGTCGCGGATCAGTCCGTCGTTGACTTCGTCGCGTACCTGTTGGAGGTAGACTCTGCACATGTGAACAAAGCACTCACCACCCGTGTGATGGAGACCAGTCGAGGTGGACGCCGGGGTTCAGTGTACGACGTCCCGCTGAATCCTGCACAAGCGGGCGCTGTGCGAGATGCACTAGCGAAGGCCATATACTTCAACCTATTCGATTGGATCGTCGCACGTATCAACATTTCGCTGCAAGCCCGAGACACGGTGGCCTACTCGATTGGTATCTTGGACATTTACGGGTTCGAGATCTTCGAGCGAAACAGTTTTGAGCAGCTCTGCATCAATTACGTGAACGAAAAGCTCCAGCAAATATTCATTCAATTGACTCTCAAGGCAGAGCAAGAAGAATACGAGCGAGAGCAGATTAAATGGACCCCGATCAAGTATTTCGACAATAAGGTCGTATGCCAGTTGATCGAAGAAAAGCGGCCACCTGGTGTCTTCGCGAATCTAAACGACGCCTGCGCAACAGCAAGCGCAGATCCTGCCGCTGCTGATCAGACTTTTGCCACAAGATTAAACTCGCTCTCTAACCCCAACTTCCAGCCACGGCAGGGCCAGTTTATAATCAAGCACTACGCTGGCGACGTATCGTACGCCATCGATGGCATGACCGACAAGAACAAAGATCAACTACTCAAGGACTTGCTCATTCTCCTCGGCAACAGTTCCAATAACTTCGTCCACACGCTCTTCCCAGATCAAGTCGACACCGACAACAAGAGACGTCCTCCGACAGCTGGTGATAAGATCAAGGTGTCTGCGAACGCTCTTGTGGACACTCTCATGAAGGCGCAGCCCTCGTATATTCGTACTATCAAGCCGAACGAAAACAAATCACCCACAGAGTTCAACGAGCCGAATGTGTTGCATCAGATCAAGTACCTAGGTCTGCAAGAGAACGTTCGCATTCGACGAGCTGGTTTCGCGTCCCGTCAGACTTTCGAGAAGTTTGTCGAACGCTTCTTCCTTCTGTCACCGAAGACAGGATATGCAGGAGAGTATACGTGGAGCGGGTCGTACGAAAGTGGTGCTAAGCAAATTCTGAAGGATACCAACATTCCTGCCGAGGAGTTCCAAATGGGCGTTACCAAGGTATTCATCAAGACCCCCGAAACACTGTTCGCACTTGAAACGATGCGAGACCGTTACTGGCATAACATGGCTATCAGAATCCAGCGCGCTTGGAGGAACTACCTACGTTACCGCACAGAATGCGCTATTCGGATCCAAAGGTTCTGGAGGCGCATCAACGGTGGATTCGAATTCATCGAGCTCCGTGATCAAGGCCACAAGGTCTTGCAAGGCCGGAAAGAACGAAGGAGATACAGTTTGGTCGGGTACCGAAGGTTCATGGGCGACTACCTCGGTATCGGAAACAAGGGTGGACCAGGAGAAGTGGTTGCGAGTGCAATTGGCATCTCCAACCAAGAAGTACTCTTCTCGTGCCGCGCCGAGGTCCTCGTATCGAAACTTGGCCGCTCTAGTAAGCCTGAGGCGCGAACATTAGTTCTGACCAAGTCGAATGTCTACCTTGTCAAGCAGGTCTTGGTCAATCGACAAGTACAGATTCAAGCGGAAAGGACGATACCGGTAGGAGCTATCAAGTTCGTCAGCTGCACCACTCTGAAGGATGACTGGTTCTCCATTGGTGTTGGTTCACCCCAGGAGCCTGACCCTCTGGTAAACTGTATATTCAAGACGGAATTCTTCACCCACCTGACCAATGTACTGCGCGGATCACTAACCCTCAAGATTGGAGATTCGATTGAGTTCAATAAAAAGCCTGGAAAATTAGCCCAAGTAAAAGCAGTCAAGGATCCTGCTGTGTCAAGGGACGATACGTACAAGAGTGGTACTATTCACACAGCGGCGGGAGAGCCACCCAACTCACAGTCGAAACCCACGCCTAAAGGCAAACAAGTTGCAGCCAAACCTATCACGAAGGGCAAGTTGCTACGGCCTGGTGGACCCGGCGGTGGTCCATCGAAGCTCGCCGCCCGGCCCAAGCCTACCCCCGCCGCGGCGCCAGTTGCAACACCTGCACCTGTCCAATCCAGACCCGTTCCACAGCCTGTGGCAGCATTGTCGAACGGCACAAGTCATGCCCGTAATGCTTCGGCTTCGTCGAACAGGGCACCACCGCCTCCGCCACCACCACCAGCTGCGCCTCCTGCACCTAAAGAACCTACATACAAAGCGCTCTATGACTTCCAAGGACAATCAGCTGGAGAGCTAAGCCTCAAGAAGGACGAAGTCATCCTGATTACCCAGAAAGAGGGTAACGGTACGTATTCTACCAAGTCTCTAATTCGATGTCATGCTTATACCTACGCAGGATGGTGGCTCGCAAGCAGGTTAGACAAATCAGCATCAGGATGGGCACCCTCTGCATACTTGGAGGAATACGTAAATAAACCTGCACCTCCGCCAGCTCCACCGGCACCGCCAGCTCGTCCTGCCAACGGTGTCCGTGGTAAGGGAGCTCCACCGGCTCCACCGGCGAAACGCCCGGCCGCGAAAAGGCCTGTAGCTGGTGGTGAACCCCGGGACAGCGGGTACTCGGGAAGCAATTCTGATGTAGGTGCGAGAGACAGTGGGGGAAGCATAGCTGGTGGACTGGCGGAGGCGTTAAGACAACGGCAGGCGGCGATGCAGGGAAGGAAGGCAGCGGATGAGGATGATTGGTAAATGAGCGTTGTTAGTGGTGATATTTATGTATAGCTGGATGGTGTGTTCAGGAAGGGGGGATACTAAGAATACTTTTGAAATGATAGACGTTGGGATCAAAAGAGCAGGATTTGGTGTTTACAGTTGCGACTTCCAGCTTATGAGGTTGTCTTACGTAGATTTGACTGGTGCATGTGAGATTATTGCGATGTTCCATTCCATATATATGATTACAAAGATACTCACTGGTAGGGGGCCCATTGCTTGTTAGCGTCTGGAGACACGCACATGGTGTGCTAGAGGGTTTGATGTAGATCTTATTGAAAACTGACCTGAGTCGGTTGGGAAGTTTTGGCCTTACTAAAGGCTGTTAGCGATGTAGATGATCTATAGTGATCAGTTTTGAGCGGAACATTTGAGTCGGCAAACATCACAACAGCAATATCATTTACATTCGTCGTGAGCAATGTCACTGATTGACTTGGTTTGAGCGACCGCTATGCCTTCCAAGTTTGCGCTGATGTCTTTGTTCCTCGCCTATTTTCTATCTGTATCATCTTGACCCCACCTTTTGCTTTAGTTCCTGCTCTTGTTCGAAATCTCCATCCTGGCCCTGCGGTAGCGCGAACCTGCGTCTTGATTCCAGCATCCCTGATCATCCTATCAAAGGCCCCAAGGCCCCTTCTTCGCTCCTGGTTTGCAACAAAATCGTCCACGACCTCAAAGACACAACTAGGCTCCGTCAAAGCCAAACCAAAATCCACAAGCAGTCCCCCCCGGTAATTCTCAGCTCTAATGTCGATAGGGTATAATCCGTTCTCATGCATGATTTTGAGGTCGCGTAGCATGAGCTTAACAGACCGTCTCTTCGTATCGATAGGTACATGTGGAATATATTGTTTCACTAGGGCTCGCAGATCGTTACCAAGATCTTTTTCATAGCGCTCAAAGTCCAGAGATCCAAACTGAGCAACGATTTGGCGCTCATGGGCTTTATTTATCCTCATATAGCCATAACATGGTACGGCAATAGGACCAACTTCGACTTTCTTGGCACGGTAGTTGGCGTGAATCTGTTCAATGCGGCCGTATGCGCGACACTCAGCATTGAAGGGATCAAGATTCCCGATCAGAATGTCGTCGGAGATCTGCAGATTCTGATATTCTGAGAAGCGGTAACGGCCTACCTCAATGTCGTAAAACTTGAACTGGAGAATCTAATCAAAAACACCTCCCATCGGTACGGGGGACAATCTAGACTCACTACCTTCACAGCATAATTCTGCCCGTTCAGGCTTGCTTTGAATACATATCCTTCTCCGCCTCCACTGCTTGAAGGCTCATCCAGCAGCGTATCGAAGTGTAGGTCCGCAGACGTACTGAATCCAGCAGGCCTGAAGGGACCGAGCTTCGGCCCATCGATCTTGGGCAGGAGTTGTCTTCCTTGGAAAGTTCGTTTCTGTGCCTCTACTAGTCTTGTAGATCCCAGGTGGTGAGCTTTGCGTCGCGAACTGCGTGGAGGCATGAGCACGTTGGGGGCATTTGAAGAGGACTAGGGTTAGGGTTGAGGTTCGTGGGTACCTAAGGCACCGAGGAGAACTTAAGGCAGGAAGTGAGGGTGGGGTTGTGCATATGCATGTTGAGTATTGCCTTTGACAGGCTCATACTGTAGAAGCTACTTGAGTGGTGCCACTGGGTGTACGCGAGGTTATCGCACCCTTGTCAACGACCCCGCTCGCTGTTCGTATTCAAAGGTGTATCGACATTGCATATGGTTGGTTCATCCAGTAGAATATATGCATTTATTCCATGATAGAGACGGATGTCTGCATATTGGAGGCACAGTCCGCATATGTTAATATGAATTACAGCCTGCGTTGACAGTTCGCACTCCAGCGATCGCAGAGATGATGACCCAGTTCGTATCTGCAGCAGCAGACGGGTTTCTACTGAGTTCCATTTGACTTATAGTCCCCGCAGACGTACGTCGCTGCCGGAGCAAACGAGCTCACACGCCATGGATGAAAGCTTGCTGGACTATCTCCGACGGAAAAATCCCACCATAGAACACGTTCAAGATGGAGAAAGCAAGCCTGGGAAGTCCTGTACCAGAAATATGACATACACAAGACCGAAGTGGGTAGCAAGATGGGAAGGATTTGACAAGACAATCTTGAACAAGATGTACCCCAACATCCTTCGTCGAGTTCAGACGCGAGTGGTTCCTAATGTACCGGCAAGGAGCTTGCAAGTGAGCAATGGGACTGACTTCCATAACGTTGTTTCCAAGTGGACTGAGGAGGTAGTCTGCAACGCCCTGGAGGAAACAGGCAAATACATGGGGCGGAATGACCTTATTTATATGGCGCCCGGTGCTTCGGCAAGGAATCCGCCTGGGGCAACGAAAAGATACCGTCCGGACTGGGCAGCAATCCAAGACGATCCTGAGGAGTCGCAACAACAGAGAGCCAAAAGAAAGCGGGACAGCTTCCTTCCTGGTGATACGAAGTACAGCAAGGATTGGAAATCTGAACAGGTAGAAGAGGGGGACTGTCGATATATTGATGACCCTGATGACGTCCCATCTTGGTTCTGGCCTCTAGTTCAGGTCTTCACCTATTGTCTCCGGCTAAAAACGCGGTACGCTTACATCATAACCGATGAAGAGCTCGTCTTGTTTAGGGTTAAGCCAAGAAAGGATGCATATGAGTCAAGTCCGATAAGTGAGCAGTACCAACTGATGCAAGAGCTGGACAAAGATGGGATGATTGAGTTTGTCTCTGTTCCATGGATCAATGGTCGGAACCAAGATGGAGAAGAGCTCGGAGAACCGAATGGTTTGTCCATCAATGCCGCACTTTGGTGGATCCATTTGCAAGCACGCAGTAACAACTCGATTCGATGGGTCTATCCCCGTTTGGAAGAAGATGTGCTTCCTTATACTTCCCCGGAAGACGAAACATCTTGGCCACGGAATGACTCTTGCCGCTCCAGTGAAGTTGATAACCGGACCGAACGAGAGCCGAGTATCGAAAACGGAGGGCATGACAAGGACCAGGCTCTTTCAAGCTTCCAAGTTAGACAAAAAGAGTCATTCAACATGCCTGAAAGCTCTGACTCAAGGATTGATATAGGCCCGAAGAGAAGAAAGATGAATCGAACGCAGACCGCAGCTTCATCCAGTAATGCACTAAATACCTCTTTCTCCTCGCGTTCCTCTGCGACATCAGATCAAGGCAGGTTAGCAAAAAGAAAGACAGGCAGGAGCCTTCCTGCGGCTACACCAAATGCTCGCAACAAACGCGGAGGCAGTGGGAGAAGCTAGGTGACTATAAGCCGTAGCGAATCAAATCTGTTGTGAAAGTCATCACGGTAGTCGAGGCGATAGCGCTTTAACCTTATAGATCAACATCTCCCTTGTAAATTTGCTATCTGAATTTCTGATCCCAGCCTATTCAGGCTGACAGCTTGCGTTTTGCGTTGCAGGTATAATGATGTCTTGCGCTGAATTTGGGTGCAACTACACTAAACCTCATTGAGCCGGGCAGGCAGCATCCGAGGCTGGACGAAGACGCATCATCTTCCTCTCGCCCATTTGCCCATATGTGGAACGCGGTACTCCCAGTCCAAACACTACTGGTCCCCCTGACATGGCCTCGTCTGAAGTACTGTGTTCGAGATGCCGCGAAGTCGATATCGCGTCGCTCTTCACTACGGAGCTTGAGCACGCCAACGCTATCGCGCTAGGACCGCTGGAACTCATCATTGATAGAAGCGAGGCGTGCAACTTTTGCAAAGCAATCGTGGACTCATTTTCATCACAGCAACCATGGCGAAAGTTTGATGCTCATAAACTTCTTCGCCTGCTGCGGGCAAAACAAAAAGGAACCGACATTTGGCTATACAGCTACCCCTTCATCAAGGACGGCAGTGATACGACGTCGACATTACGTATTGGAGTCTCTTCCAGCAAAGGAAAACAAACTAGCAGCCTCAACTGGCGCGAGCATGCCGGCGACCTTCAACTTATGCGAAAATCAGCTGAACAGCTTGATATCTCATGCCTTGGGCGTGGTAGAGAGATGCAGCCATTCGCGGATATTTGCCTCGCTCGAATATGGCTAGACGAGTGTTTGTACGGTCATGGTTTGCTTTGCAGTCACCCAGGTGCCACACCCAATCCTCAGTCTTCGATCAGCGAGCCAAGTTTGTTGAGAGTAATCGATGTTATAGAACGGCGCCTGGTAGAGTTGTCGGCCGGAACTCAATATGTTGCTTTGAGCTATTGTTGGCCTAAGAAACCTGGCCTTACAAACACACGCGCTAACAATATCGATTTCGGTGAGGGTGGATCGATCAGTAAGTCTAACGGTTTATCCGAGACTATTGACGACGCATGTAGTTTTGTGCTGAACCTGAACCAACGATATCTTTGGGTCGACGCTTTGTGCATTATTCAAGACGACGGGGGCGACAAGGCTCATCAGATCAATCAGATGGACCTAGTGTACGGCAATGCCTTGCTCACCGTTGTAGTTGCTCCAGACAAAACCGAAGCCGAAGGGCTTGGGCTGCCCGGTTACCGCAATACACCTAGGTCACGCCACCATATAATCTACGAAACTCATGGACTTGAGCTCTCTGTACCAAAACCATGCCTCCAAGATGTCAACTCGTACACACGATGGGAGACAAGAGGATGGACTTTCCAGGAGGCCCATCTAAGTCGCCGCTTATTGTTCTTCACAAGCCAACAATTGTATTATCAGTGCTCTTGCGGTGTGCGATGCGAAGATACAGCCGGAGAAGGTCACACTCCCACAGCATTCATTAGACACAGCACGAACCTATGGAATCCGAAAAGCGCACACGATAATGACTCCGAAGAAGATTGGGGCGATTTGTTTCTTAGTCGATCAGCGCATACAGATCCTAGCAGATTGCTCAGAACGCACGATTTGCTCCTTACAGACTTCAGTCTCCGGGAGCTTTCATTCCCTTCGGATATCCTGAACGCGGTCCAAGGGATACTCAGTGTTTTCTCAAAATCGATGGGAACCGACTTCTATGCTGGTCTACCCATTAAGTGGTTTGATCATGCGCTACTGTGGCAGCTCTACGGCTGTGGGAAAAGACGAACCGGGTTTCCATCTTTCTCTTGGGCTGGATGGGAAGGCACAGTGGACGCACCTGTTTGGCTGGGGGGACGGGCTACGCGTAAGCTCATAACGTGGTATCGCGCTGTCGCAGATCAATACGTGCGCTGTGAAACCGATGTGTCAATGCAGGAAGAAAGTACATCCCTTACCATTCCACCAGATCGTGCTATCAGGCACATCAAGCCCGAGAACACCTCCAGCCATAACTTCGTGCTCGTTACGACCACGCAAATAGCATCTTTCGATCTCTCGACTCAAAGGATGGACTATGTACACCACTCCACGGGAGAATATGGGGAGCATGTGTGGATTCTTGACGCAAAGTCACGCCGCGCCGGAATTATATTACTCGACAACAATTGGAAGGCCATGCATGTGGTTGAGGAGGACAAACACGATTTCATCATGCTCTCTATGGCTGGGAACAGTCGCGTGGATGACATGGTCAACTTCGATAACGCTCATTATGAGGATAGGGAGTGGTGTTTACTGAACGTCATGTTGGTTACTTGGAAAAGAGACGGTTCTGCGGAAAGAGTTGCTGTTGGCTATGTTCACTCCGATGCATGGCGGGAGGCTTGCCCCTCTACTCAGGTCGTACATCTAATCTAGCTCTGGACTCATGACAAAGATGTCAGGCTTGTTAGATGCCATTCATCAGTTGCTATATAATAGCTATTAGCGGCATAAGTTTTCACATACGACCATAGGACACTGAAAACTAGGCTTCCCGTCCGCTCAGCCATATATAAGCAGTGTACCGGCGGATTAGTAGTTGCGTGGGTGACCAGCAGCGAATACCCGCTGTTGTATGTTTTTGATTCTAGATTTTTTGGAGCATATGTTGTGTTCGTGCGTGGTGTGGGTCCATGGCGTCCGCTAGAGATCAAACGATCAAACGAGAGACACCAGCGTCAGCTACAGTTTTTTTTAACAAAGCAATTGAGACACATTTGCGCTAGTTCAGCAACATTTATCAATCTTACTCTCAATTTCTACTCTCAACTCATCAAGTGGTTACAACACTCTGACAGCTCCAGAGTCCAGTGTCTGAGGGAATCATGAGAGAAGACTAAGCCAAATCGGGTAATTGACCTTAGCGGACCTACAGTATCAGTTTTGTTGTTGATATCAGCGCTGCTTGAAACGAATCATAGCCTACGCGCGTCGTCAGTTGTGCGGAGCTACCGGGCGTGCGTTGAGTTCCCTCACTATGCGTGCCGCTTGATTTCGGAGAAAAGGAGCCCCACCTACTAGGAGAGAGGGACGTTGTCTCCCGCCCCATCAGAAGCTATGCCGCGCGTGAGCATCTCATAGAAGCTTCCCAAATGCGCGAGAACTTGTGTACACGTGAAGTCGGTGGCTGTTGAGAAGTCACGCTGCGCGCTACCTCCCGTAGGGCAACCGGCCCGCAGGTGCCGACGCGAGCCTAGACCCGTGCCTCCAACAATGCATCCCTCAAAAGATTATCCGACCATTTGAGGCTTGCAAAATCGCCAGATCTGATGCCGGCATGTGTCGCATGCGTCGTGGGCCATTGAGGTCCGCCAGCTCACGATATACATCCGCTGGTACTACCGGGATGTTCCTCTCAGCCGACATCAATCATATCGACGCCGACACGCCAGTGTCGCAACACAGCCATACTCGCTCCCTCACTGTGCATAGATGCGGGCCATCTCACGGCATTGTACTTGTCCATTGCGCCAGTCAGCTTTCAGGAACGGGCAGGTCATTGTTCGGAGGACCCGAATTATCCCGCGCTGTGCCTTCATGAATGATTATCAAGTGACCACAGCACATGCTGATAGAGCGGTCAGAACAGGCACGTCTCGAGCGGTCGAAAGGCGGTTGAATTCTTACACTACCGGCTCATTGCCAATGCTCCGACTTTCGACGCTCTAGGCGATCTGCGGCATCCTTACCGCACCCTTTGGGCACAATGTCTTGTTGAAGGGTGTCGGATGTTCGAGCCTCCCCCACACTAGATCCCCACTTCTACCATCTTTAGGCGGATTACACCAGGTCGATGTTTTTCCACCGATGGTCCAACAAGGGACGCTTAAGAGAGACATCCACTACTACCGTTTCACAGACAATAACCTTCATTCATACCATTCACTCATACCATTCACTCGTTCCTCGTCTGCCTGATTATCCCCCCTGGGCCTCTCACTTCTTGACCCTCGAAAGAACTGCCTAATTTACACACGACCCCGCAAGACACCGACTGATTGCTTTCGGCCCATTCACTATGAGTGCTGTCGAGCTGGAGCATCCTCTTCCAGTAGAGGAAGAGCAACCTCAGTACATCGATGTCAAAGAAGGCCACATTCTCGTCCAATCTGTTCCTGACGATACAACACCTGCGGCTACGCCAGGTCGAAAATCTGAGAAAGGAGCCAATATGACTAGTAACATTGATTTGCTATACGACAGGTCTGACGAGAAGGCAAAAAGACTGGCAGCGATGTTGAGCCTCGAAGAACAAGTGCGTATTGCCTCTTTCGTCAGGTCCGTGGAGCTTTGACCCCACCGCATCCGCCTCCGAACACGTGTTAGGTGATCATTTAGATTGCTGTATGCAAGTTTATTTTTACGGCACACGGCCGGGGGTTCGTCGTCCTGAGAATCGATATAGGACTTTTGAGAGTTCGCCATGCTGGAAAACCACATTGGCCGATTTGCATGTACAATGCTTGACAGAATCGTTTATAGTCGCAACATGTTATCGTTCAAACTCTAACACGCCAACGTAGATATCGCTACTGGCTGGGGCCGACTTTTGGCGGTCAATGCCAATCCCCAGCAAAGATATACCTTCGATCAAAACGACTGATGGTCCAAATGGCGCGAGGGGGGAGTTCTTCACGAATGGCACGCCTGTGAGCAATTCCTTTCTTAACATCTGTTTCAAGTTGCTAACGGTTTCAGGCAGCTTTATTTCCTTGCGGAATCTCCATGGCTTCAACGTGGAATCTGGATTTAATCGAAGAAATAGGTCGGCATTTGGGAGACGAAACCAAGGCACGGGGCGCTAATGTTCTGCTCGCGCCCACAGTGTGCATGCATCGATCACCGTTGGGTGGACGCAACTTTGTATGTGCAGATCTAGTTCAACATCAACGCGGCATGCGTTCTATCCCTTTTCCTCACATACCTTGAAGCCGCTCGCTGGAGTCTGTGTTTACTGACAATCTATGAACTTTAGGAATCTTTCTCGGAGGATCCTTTCCTCACCGGAAAAATGGCTGCCTCCTACATTCGTGGGCTACAGAGCAAGAGAATTGCTGCAACAATCAAGCACTTCGTAGGCAATGAGCAAGAGACGGAGCGCAAGGCATACGATGCTGTGATTGCAGAACGGCCTCTAAGAGAGATCTACCTCAAGCCGTTCGAGATTGCGGTAAGGGAGGCTTCGCCGTGGGCACTAATGACTTCATACAATGTGGTCAATGGAGTGCATGCCGATGAGAACGCCCACACACTCAAGGATATATTGCGCGGGGAGTGGGGATGGAACGGTGCTGTGATCTCCGACTGGACTGGAACTTATGCTACTGCACCATCGATACGAGCTGGAGTAGACATTGAAATGCCTGGCCCTACCAAATGGAGGAAATTGGAGCAGGTGGAGAAGGCGTTGGCGAAGGGCGAGGTTACAAGAGAAGAAATTGAGAGGGCGGCTGGAAACGTGCTCTACCTTGTAGACCGGACAAAGGGGTTGGACGATCATTCGCCAGAGTCCGGGGAAAAGTCGACTGATAACGTGCAAACGCGGAGACTGATTCTTCAGGCGGGTATCGAAGGATTGACTCTGCTCAAGAACGAAGGCGACGTGCTTCCTATCAAAGATTCAAAGAAAATCGCATTGATCGGACCAAACGTCAAAAGAGCTATCGCTAATGGAGGTGGCAGTGCAGGCTTGAACCCCTACTATAAGGTCAGCCCGTGGGACGGTCTCCGGGACCGGTTTGATGGAGAGGTCGTTTATGCGCAAGGATGCGATAGCTCGAAGTGGTTACCGCTGGCCGCGCCCTACTGCACGTCATCAGACGGGCAGCAAGGCGTGCAACTGGAGTATTACCACGGCGACAAGTTTGAGGCTGCGCCGGCGGTTGTTCAGCACAAGGTGAACACCGATCTCTGGCTCTGGGATTCGGCACCAAAAACGGTTCTACCTGCGTACTCTTTCAAGGTCAAAGCTACCGTCACGCCCAAGTCGACCGGGAACCATACCTTCAGCTTCGCGTCCGTGGGACCCGGCAGGCTCTTTTTGGATGGTGAAATCCTTATCGACAACTGGGATTGGAAAGAGGACGGTGAGGCCATGTTCTCTGCTTCAGAGGACAAGTTGCGATCAATACAACTCGAGGAGGGTAGGCCATACGAACTGCTCGTCGAGAGCACCAACGAAGTTCGACCCGCATCAAAAGCGTCAATCATCGGCCGCCAACACGATTACGGGGGTTGCCGTATCGGCTACCAGGAAGAGGACAAGGTAGACCGCTTACAAGAAGCCACCGAAATTGCTCGCGATGCAGACGTAGCCGTGGTAGTTGTGGGACTCGATGCCGAATGGGAGTCAGAGGGTTACGACAGGGACAGTATGGGCCTGCCAAAGGAGGGATCACAAGACCGACTGATCGAAGCCGTCCTCAACGCCAATCCGCGCACTATAGTGGTTAATCAATCTGGCACACCAGTCACAATGCCATGGGCGAACCGCGCCCCCGCAATCTTACAAGCATGGTACCAAGGGCAAGAAGCAGGCCATGCCCTAGCAGATGTGCTTCTCGGGAACGCAAGTCCAAGTGGAAAACTACCGACAACTTTCCCCTTACGCCTTGAAGATAACCCATCATACCACAACTGGCCTGGCGAGAACTTGAAGACGGTGTATGGAGAGGGCATATACATCGGCTACAGACATTACGAGCGTACTAAGATCGCGCCTCTCTTCCCTTTCGGCCATGGGCTCACTTACACGACCTTCGCGTACGGTACACTAGCTCTCAGCTCGTCGATCCTGACCACCTCTTCGTCCATTACGATCGTTCTGCCGGTGACAAACACCGGCTCCGTCGCCGCCTCGGAAATCGTTCAAGCCTATGTTAAAGACGTGAAGTCCCGGTTGCCGCGGCCGGAGAAGGAGCTCCAGGCGTTCGCCAAGGTATTTCTTCAGCCGGGCGAGACGAAAGAAATCAGCCTGAAGATAGATAAGTATTCAGTGGGGTACTTTGATACCAGTCTGGGAGAGAAGGGGTCGTGGATTGCGGAAGAAGGAACATTTGAGGTGCTAATTGGAGCGAGCAGTGTGGATATTAGGTACGTGTCTCGTGAAATGTGGAATGACGGTGCATTGGCTAACGATTCTTCCAGAGCAAAGGGAGTGTTTGAGGTTGAAGAGAGCTTCACATGGCTGTTCTAGATGTTAGGTAAATTGTGATCGCATGGTGACAGTCATCCCAATAAAAGGGTCAATTGGCAAGTTCTGCGACAGACCTAATGAGCCATGATTGATATTACTCAATCCAGTTGTTGATATCTTTGACACACATATGGCATGGTAGCATTGTGCTGTAGTTCATGTGCGTAGACGATCCGGCTATGCATTCTCAAATCCAAGTAGGGCGAAGTGCGAGATCGCGGCTGATGTGATTGGCGAGGCTGGGGAACGTTGTGACAAGTGTCGCCCCACCTGCACATACAGGCGCTAAGCCACTTCGGAGCCGGATTATCTCTCACCCCGAGGATAGCTGGGGCGGCGCTTTTGCTAACGCTCCTACAACCTTGACCTCATTGCCATCACCGCCTCTTCAAGATACCCCAGGGCGCACGGCTTCAGCTTGGTCGCGCGTCTTTGCTTCTCCCTTTTTCGGCTCTTTTGGCGCACTCCGCGCCTGAAGGCGGGCATAGTGGCTACCAGCTGCTTCGGTCGCTCCTAATCACCAGTTGACCCTGGGCCCACCAGAGCTACCCTTTTCCGACAATCGGAATCTCACCTCACAGTCGGCAACACCACACGTCCTTCTCGAAGCCTTACATGAGCTGTTTCCATTGGCGATACCAACCTTCGATCCACCAACGCGTCTTCCCACCTCTTGACGCCGCTACCCTTAAAGCCGGCAACCAACTATAACGCCGAGATGAATCCGGCGCATCGCGACGGGTGGCCGCCGACGCAGGCATCGGCGTCAGGACCCGGGCAACAACAAACAGAGCAAGGCCAGGCCCAGCCGCAGCGGCCATTGGGCTCATTTGGGTGCGTACTCCTCATAATCCACATGCTGGCTCGCTGTCGCAGCTCATGATGGACGGTGCCACGTTCAGCCCGTTTGCAATTCACAATCTATCGGAGGTTTACTGACTACGTGTGATATTAAAGTCCCGCAAATGCGACCCAACAGCCTCAATCCCACACATCGCCGGCCCAAGGCCCCGCGCCCGTGCTCCCTCCTCCTTCAGGTACGTAGCTAATGGCAACGGATGCTGTCTTTTTACAACTAATAGTATTTCAGGAGGGCCCTTCTACCCGTCCAACAGCGCTCAGCAACACAACCAGAGCCTTCCCGGCTTGGCTGGTCTCACTGGACAGCCGCCACAAGTGTCTCCGCACATGACCACACAGCGTCCGCCGTCCTCGGAGTCAGCGCCGACTGTAACGAATACTCAAGCAGGCCCTCAGGGACCACCCTATTCGTTACCAGGTCTCTCGCAGACTTTGCAACAGCCGCATGGGCCAGCACCCAACCAGGTGAACGCGGATCGTGAGCGAGAACTCCGCGAGCGCGAGACGAGGGAGCGGGAAATGATGGAGTCCCATGCCGCTCATCAACACGCAGCGCAGCAAGAGGAACTGGTCAAGCGAGAAGCTGACCAGCGGGATCGCGAAGTTCGCGAGCGGCAACAACAAGAGCAGGCGACACACGAAAACCACTCTGCGCCCATCCAAATACATCAGCCTGTGGCAGTGGCGCCTTCGACTCGGACAGTTCACGGTCCAAATGGACTCTTGGGTCAATCAAGCCCTCTGGGTGGGCCAGCGATGCCCGCTCAGAACGCTCCAAACAACATCTTTGGAGGCGCTGTCCAAGCTGTCCAGCAAGGCGATACCACTCCGAGGATGCAGCACGCCGTCCAGCAGCCTCCGCCGCAGCCCTCAATGCTCATGCCATTCGCTGGCCCGCCAAGTGCTGCAGCAGCAATGGCGATGGGTCAAGGACAGCAGCCTATCCTGAACGATGCCCTCAGTTACCTTGACCAAGTGAAGGTCCAATTTGCGGATCACCCCGATGTGTACAATAGGTTCTTGGACATCATGAAGGACTTCAAGAGCGGTGCGATTGACACTCCAGGTGTAATCGAGCGTGTATCGACGCTCTTTGCCGGCAACCCGAACCTTATCCAGGGGTTCAACACATTTTTGCCTCCTGGTTACAAGATTGAATGCGGTACGAATGGCGATCCCAATGCTATTCGTGTTACTACACCAATGGGTACGATGGTTTCGACCATGCCCGCTCCGCGCCCGCTCTCTCCGCCTCGAAATGCAGCTGTTAACGGTAATGCACCACCTGCCGACACTACTTTCTACGAAGGTCAAGGACGTTGGGCGCAGAACATTAGAGACTTACGTCCTCCCCAAGCTACAGAGGCACAAGATCCTGCTTTCTCTCCCAACACACGTAATTTGGGACAGGCGCTATTTGGCCCACAACAAGGCCAAGCTGGACCGGCGCCCCATTCTCCGGAGGCTACAGCTCGTCCTCACCCAGATGCCGCTGCTACGGCTGCCACCCTCGTGCATCAGCAGGAGCAACGTGGTGTGTCCCAGTTGCAAAACGCTGTCTCCGCGGCTGCTGGACGTTCAATCCTGTCCCCCAGCGGCGACATCTCGACGCCATTGGCGGGGCAAACACTGAATGGTGTCGCCCAAGTCGCCCAAGGAGGTGCTGGTGCTGAGAAGCGTGGTCCGGTCGAATTCAATCACGCTATTAGCTACGTGAACAAAATCAAGGTGAGCTTTATGACCTTTACATCGTGTGTGTTTACTGACAAACTTTCAGAATCGATTTGCGTCTCAGCCGGACATTTACAAACAGTTCCTCGAGATCCTCCAAACTTATCAGCGCGAGTCGAAGCCAATCCAGGATGTCTATGCGCAGGTTACTAATCTTTTTGGTGCCGCGCCGGATCTACTAGAAGATTTCAAGCAATTTCTGCCTGAATCAGCTGCTCAACATCGAGCCCAGCAAGCCGCACGCCACAATGAGGAAGCTGCCCTACTGAATAATTCGCGGGGAGATGCAGCGTACGGTCAAGGGTCAAATCATCAGCAAACTCCTCGCGCGGATACTTCGCGTTTGCCACCCATGGGTAATTTTGCACCCACTCCCACAGCAAACCGCGACAACAAGAGGAAGCGTGGTGAACGCCAAGGTGCTGGTGCCGCCACTGCAGCTGCGCCCACGCCCATGACACAAGACGTTCAGCAATCCGGCATGCGTAGCACGTACGGGCAAGGAAATGCTAATAAGGTATGTTGTTTGTCCGTCCATTTTTATCTATTCAAAATCTCCTTTTAAAAGCGTCATGCCCCATACGATTGCACGGGCGTTCAAAATCCCCTCACCCGTTTTTTTTTTCAACCCAGCGAACCTGCTGTTTCAAATATCAGCGGCCCTCCACACTTAGTCATCTCTTTGCTCTCTTTCCGCCCTGATGTCTACCCGTCAAACCCAATTATCGAAGCGGGACCAAACTTCTACTAGCGACTCGACTGACTCCAAAAAGCGTGCGAAAACAGGACATGCAAAGCAGCCTGTTGTCGTGGATGCTACTCCACTGTCCCCTACACTGATTCCAGCACCACCAGCGCCAATGCCTCCGACTACGACCTCGAATCCCTCTCAGGAGGACCTGGCCTTCTTTGATCGAGTCAAGAAATTCATTGGCAACAAAAACACTATGAACGAGTTCCTGAAGCTCTGCAACCTGTTCTCTCAGGATTTGATCGACAAGAATTTACTCCTATATCGCGCCCAGTCATTCATTGGTGGCAATCAAGAGCTTTATGCATGGTTCAAGAAATTCCTCGGCGAGGAGGACGAACAATCATCGACGCACCCGAGAACTGTGAATTCTCGCGTGTCGCTGTCTAACTGCCGCAGCTTCGGGCCAAGTTACCGATTGCTACCTAAGCGGGAGCGCGAGCGGCTTTGCAGTGGCCGCGACGAGCTTTGTCGGTCTGTGTTGAACGATGAGTGGGCGTCGCACCCCACCTGGGCGTCTGAAGACTCTGGCTTTGTCGCCCATCGCAAGAACCAATTCGAAGAAGGACTTCATAGGATCGAAGAAGAACGTCACGACTACGACACAAACATCGAGGCGTGCAGCCGAACAATTCAACAACTTGAACCGATTGCAGGCCAGCTTCTTACGATGAAGCCCGAAGACCGAGCCAATTTCGTCCTTCCTTCTGGTCTTGGCGGTCAGAGCGAGACTATCTACAAGAAAGTCATTATGAAGATCTACGGCCGCGAACGAGGCGCCGAAGTCATTCGTGAGCTCTTCCAAATGCCCTGGAGCGTTGTCCCAGTTCTCCTTCATAGGCTGAAAGCAAAACTTGAGGACTGGAAGGCAGCTCAGCGGGAGTGGGAAAAGGTTTGGCGAGATCAGACACAGAAGATCTTTTGGAAGTCACTCGATCACCAGAGCCTGACAGTCAAAGCAAACGACAAGCGTCAATTCCAGCCGAAGACGTTGCAGAACGAGATTCAGGTCCGATACGAGGAACAAAAGCGCCTTCAAGAGATTCAAGAAATTCCTCAACCTGATTATCAGTTCAAGTTCTCCTTCCCGGACGAGGACGTGCTGTACGACGTCGCACACCTCATTTTGACATTCGCGGAAAATCTGCCGGGTGACTACTCAAAGGTCACTCCTTTCGTCAAAGAATTTGTGCCACTGTTCTTCGGCATCGACAGCGCGAAGTTTGAGCAACATGTTCAGGTTTTCGCACGCGAGTCTTCCACCAACGGGTCGGGTGAGGACACGCCAAGCGCCGACGAAGATGTCTCCCAGCGCGCACAGAAACATAAGAAGGGCGACTTGCGCCGCGATGTACTTGACCCTCGTGGCAAGTCACGCAAAGACAAAGAGGACAGCACCGCGTCTGTTAGTCGCGACAGCTCCCCTGGCGTGACATCTGCGGGAGAGGAGGATGCGGCCGTGCAGAGTTCAAACTCGGCGAGTCGAGACGAGCGGCCCTCCATAACGTGGGTTTCTCATACTACTGAGCAACTCGGCAACCGAGACCCTGATCCTGAGGAACCCTACCGCCGTAGCGATTACAATATGTACGCGAATTCGTCGATATACAACTTCTTCCGCATGTTTGTTTTCCTCTATGAACGGCTCTTGAAGCTCAAGGAGAGGGAAGACGAAGTACGCCGGATCGTCGCTCGCGCCCAGATACCCAAGCCAGCGCATGAACTCAAAATGATTGACAAGATGCCGTCGGACTTCTTCAAGGACACTTCCGAAGGCGCCAACTACTATCAGCAAGTGCTCGAAATGCTCCAAGATCAGATCGGCGGCGAGATCGACATGGGCCAGATTGAAGAGACGCTCCGCCGATACTACCTGCAGGTCGGATGGCAGTTGTATTCCTTTGATAGATTGCTTGGTTCACTCGTTAGAGCATGCGGCAATGTGGTCAACAACGACAGCAAAGACAAGAGCCTCGATATCTACAATCTGTTCAGGAAAGATCGGGTCAACGACACGACCACTCATAGCGCGGAGATCACCTACAGGAAGCAGGTCGAGAAGTATACCAAGGACGCCGACACCTATCGCATCGCCTTTGTGAGTTAATCTTTCCTGTAATTGTATCATTATTGACATGTGTTAGGACCCAAGTAAGATGGAGGCATACGTGCGACTCTTCAAGAAGGACGATCCCACGTTCGAGTTCAACCAGCTTGACAAGGTCCGGCGCTGGCGAGCTTATGTTGCATCTTACATGGCTGTCGAGCCAACCGAGACTCTCGAATTCAACAAGCTTCGGCATCCATACCTGAGCAAGCGCCTAGCGAAGATTGAGGACGTGAACGAGGACGATCGCTTCGATACCCTTAAATCAGAAGACAAGATCACCGTCTCGATTATTCCAGAGACGTACACGATGAAGTTCATCGCAAGCGAGCCGCTCGGAACTGGAGGCGTCCAGTATTTCGTCCAATCTGAAGAGATCCGTTCCGGTGTTGGTACAAAGGAGGACTACGAGGCGCTCGTTGAATCTCACAAGGAGCGTGCTCAGGAGTTCTTTGTGCGGAACAATGAGTGGATGAAGAACCTCGACCGCGATGAGGTCGACAAGAACAAGGCCAAGTTCAGGAAGGATCTAGATGAGCCTCAGAAGACGGAGGACGTGGAGATGGCCGATTCTTAGATGCGTGTACAATGTTCGGTGTACGAATTGGATCAGACCGATCAGCTTGGAGGGTCTTATTTGCAATAATTGATTTGGAGTTCATGTCACTGAAAGTTAGGTCTCTATACTGTATGCACAGCACCTGCGCATGGACTGGGTACGGCGCGCAGAGCATACACATGGGAATGGCTTGCGGGTTTCGGTCAAGGCTTGGTAGTGCTGCGCTCTTTTGATACACCCGACTTTTCTATATCCACTTACGCTGTTATATCTTTCCTTCGAAAATGAATGATCATGGGCAACGATCCTCCCAGCAAGCACATACTTTATTTTGGTAGCACTGTCTAATAACATCGTTCTGGGGTCTTTATCTAAGCACTATCTCGTAATAGAGCCTGTTCAATGAGCGATCTACGACCTACGACTTGGCTCAATAAGGCAGCTTCCGGTGTAGATGAAAAGACTATTCAGTCATGAATCTATATAACTAGACTTTATAAGAGGCACTTATAGGTGTGTATGTTTATCATAGAGAGGATCCGGCGGAGCCGAAGTGTACCTTAGAACTGTCCCCGTACGATTCCAAAGTCAAAAAGTCATCCGACCGAGCCGACTCTGTAGATCATTTACCTATAGCCGTACATTTTGACTGAAAAGGCTCATAGTGTAGTACGCTGTAGATAGGCCTGCTTTGGACCCTACCTCGTCTGTAAATCCATGTTGTTCCGGGTCTCGCACGCTTTGATGTTTGGAGAGTTCACAAACACGTGAACGTGTAGACCCCGCTGCCGTCATAAACGCCTGTTCCCCACTCGCGAAGCTACCCCTCCAATATTTGGAAGCTCCGGCCCCAGTCTCACCATTGACGCTCTTAATTGCGCAATTGGACTGCTATGACATTCTCTCGCCTCTGTATCCCCTCGCCTACCACACGTTCCTGTAATACCACACTATGGCGCTGGCACCACGTTTTGCAGGCCAGAAGCTGGCTTCCAGCTCGATCCAACCTAAAGCTGTGCACACGCTAGAGCTGTGTGAGTCCTCCCTCAAGCCCGCATTTGTGTCTCACTAACATGTATAAATAGACCTCGACTACGTCTGTCCCTTCAGCGCAAAGCTCTTTAAAACCGTCTACTCCTCTTCGCTTCGCGACACACTGCTCAAGAAATACGGTGACCGCGTTGTCACCGTCTTCCGCCAACAAATCCAGCCCTGGCATCCATCTTCCACGCTCACACATGAAGCCGGGTACGCCGTGCTCAAACTCTCGCCCGACAAATTCTACGAGTTCTCGGAGAAATTGTTTGAGCGACAGAAGGAGTTCTTTGATGTCAGTGTCGTGAACGAGACAAGGAATAACACGTATAAGAGATTGGCGAAGATTGCGGGAGAGGTCGGTGTGGATGAGGCGAAAGTGTTTGATTTGTTGAAGATTAGCGATGAGCCGGGGGAGGACGGGAGCTTGAATAGCGGGAACGGGGTTACAGACGCGGTGAAGTTGCAGGTTAAGGCGAATAGATTGGTAGGAGTGCATGTCACACCAGTAAGTCAATCGTCTCTCAATCTGGCCCTAGCAGCTTCGTGCTACTCAACAGGTGTTGTGTGCAAATGCTTGAGATGCTAACACTCCGTTAGACGGTCGTGTTCGATGGTGTCGTGAACAACGACATCTCGAGTAGTTGGACGAAAGAGCAGTGGGAGGAGTGGCTGGAGAAGAATGTGGTGTGACTGCCTTCGAACTCAGAGACGAAGCTCAAGGGGAGAATGTAGCTGGAAACAACTGGTTTGACCATGGGCTAGGAGTTTAGGTGTGGGGCGAAGGATCGATCAGAAGGCTATCTCTTGCGCAGAAATAATAATTAGACATACAAGTTAAGACTTATACAACTCATAACAATACGTACCACTCTAGACAAATAACGTACATATTATAGTATCGAGCAAGCTCAAAGTCAGCCTCAAATCTTCAATTCGAACACGAGAGGCTGTCTTGAAATAGACTAGTGCTCATGCAGCGCTTAGACCAGGCAGTGCAACACACAAGGCTGCGACTGCATTCCTCAACGCTTCAACCATAACTCCGGCAAACATGTTAAGACCCCTCACCTTCTACGATCTGCCTCTGAAGGCACGAAGACTTGTCTATGATTATTTGGGCTGGACAGGCTGCACCGTTGACCTCAACTACAACCAGCTAACTTTGTTTTCGCAAGGAAGATATCCCGATCGAGAGCACGTGAGAAACGTGTTTTGCTTTCACAACGGGACATATGAGATCAATCATTGCGAAGAATACCATACCTTGGCGGAATACTGGACGTGTGAACGGAATGAATTCCTAGTGGGGTACTATTACCCACGCGATTGTGGCAGATACAGTTGCCGCGGTATAGTTGATATCACAGATTGGCTCAATGGCTCGTATGGTTCTAGAGAAGAAGCCCCTGAACCATGGAAGATACTACTGAGGTCGAATCATTTTCGAATTTGCCGGAGTAGCCCATATGGATTTGCGCCATTCTTTAACATGTCAAGCGACATGTTGCGCGATCTAGGCACGTTAACAGTACGCCTTGACGGAGAGCCCATTGAATCTGTTAAGATCGGTGGCTGCTGGGAGAGGCTTGAGGAACTCCTGCCATTGAACCTCTCCAGTCGATATGGAAAGTACGGACTGAGAGAGTGGGAGAGGTTGGTCCAACGGTTAGCAGAGTGCATACGACCAGATCACCTTACTCTATATCTCATAGTCAACGTTAAGGACATTGCGACCGCACAGACCGTTCTGATGCCGCTCTACCAGCTACCCAGGCTCAAGGAATGCGGCCTTTGGCTCAACAAAGAACATATTCCCGAACTCAGCATGCTTGCGCAGGACACTGTCAGACGTTTGAAAAAACCCGTCCATACCGATCAACCATTCAAATACCTTGATCTACCAATCGAGACTAGATGGAGAATACTGGAGTACTCCGATCTGGTATACGACAAGGCTCTTGAGTGGAAACCACGCCTTTCCAGTCTTGGAAGAATGCCCCGTCCAAATTGTAGCTGTATAGAGTATGTGCACGGGTACATGGTCGACGAGGGCCTGCATTTGCCGGATTGCACAACCTCAGACATGGACGCAACCGAACTACAAGACATGGATGACTGGAAGACTGAGTACAGCGCAGAGCACTGTTGCTATGGCTATAAAAACCGTTCGCGCTTCCACTGCAAGGTGACACACACTGGATCTTGCGAGTGCATATTCAACTGTAAACACTCTGCATACTCATCCGGCTTTATGCTCGGACCGAGAGACGGTGCTCATCCCCTGTTCCTGGTCAGCAAACAAGTTCATCAGGATGCAGTACCCATCTTCTTCCAGCGCAACCAGTTTCTTGTACTGCCGCCCGGCAAAGCTTACGCATACCGGCCCCTCCCAGTCGACTGGCCTCCGGCTTGGTGGCGTCGCGTTATCATTCCCATGCATCGACTAGAGATATCGCTCTTTCTTTCTTCGGTTGCACGGAACGCTCTCCAACACATCCGCTACCTAGAGTGGCTCCTGCCACAATTTAAGAACTACACGACCGCACCGAAATCTGCATACCTCGACTATCTCGACACCATCGAACTGATGGCACAAGCAATGAACCTTCCACTGCTCACCCTGGTCGTAGACCTCCGAATGGAGTATCCATACCGGGACTGGGAGTCGGACTGGGAGCCATATCTGGGCCGGCATCCCGCAGACGGTGCAGTGTACGACAGGATTCTCCAACCCTTACGCAGACTCGAAGGGTTGAAGGACTTCTTTGTGTATCTGCGGCGCTTGAAGAGTGTCCCAGTCGGGGCCCCTCAATACCATCTGCGGCGGGCGTACGACAACGATGAGAGAAAGTATGAGAAGGCGGTCATGGGAGCGAACTACGATAGTCGACGGAGGGCAAAACCGTGGATGAACAGGTTTGAGACGAGGTTGTGGCGGTATCGGGACCGGGGAGATGAGTATGAAAGATGGAGATCGCGGGAATATAGCAATTATGATCCTGGTATGGATGAATGGTGAAGAGTATGCGTGCGCACACTTTTGGTGTCCGAAAGTGCATGAACGTGGAGGCTTTGAAGGGCGAGGAAACCCACTTATAGCTATGGTGCAATTGACGGAACGATGATACATATGTAAATGGTTGGAAGACGGGAAAGTGCGAGTGAAGAAGGTACGAGCGCATACGAAAAACGGCGGGAAGACCGGCACAGCTCTTTGAAATAGGATTCCGACATGGTAAGAATAGGTTTCATCTGAATATATATGCTGTTAAATGTATACTGTAGTTGTACGTTATAGAGAAGCGATGATATCCGACCGGGCCTTGATCTGCTGACTAAAGCCAATGACATCAGAGACGAGTCTCGGAATGCATGGTAGAAGGTGCTACCCACCCGCTTGGGATTCTTTACGCACGTCATTCCCATCCTCGCTCGATTCCGATTCTCCCAGTCGCGTAAACTCGTCGAACATGTCCATATCCTCGAATCTTGCTATGAGAGCACTGACATCCGACGCGTCTCGATCTCGCACAGCAAGATCAAGGTCGAACTTGTATGAACCTTTATACTTCTCCTCCGGTCTGCCACGTCGACTTCGCGCACGCCTGCCGGCATCGTCTTTATAGAAACCTTCTTGCATGACCCTCGTTGCGTCTTTCCTCGAAATTGCGCCATACTTGACGGCAATGGCCAGGAGCGACTGTACGACACCCTCCACGACTGGGTAGCAGATGAACAGCTGCGAGTAACAGTGAATACACAACCAGAAGTAGAAGCGCCAATATGGATCCGATCGGTCCTTCACGATGGTGTTGAACACATATAGGAGAGCCGTTGCCCAGTACATGTGGTGCGCTGCTGAAGGGTGTTGGGACGTATATTCAACGACGATGCCTTTAAGTTCTGGATGGCTTAGTGGGGGCTCTGCGGTCTTAAGATACGACTTACGATGTATCGAGGAAGCAAAGATGGCTTCAGGTGAGTTGTGCTTTTGGTAAAACTCGCGGAAGCCATCATCCCTTTCGCGAGTGATGAAGGGCCGAAAAAGGTCCGTGATGAGGCTGTGAAGTGCGATGCTTACAATCCGTCAACAGGTGCACACACGTTTCGGCGAACAATACTCACTGGAAATTAAGTACTGGAGCATAGTCTGCGCCTGCTTTCCTTTGCATCTCAGGAGGCAAGCTGTCAACTAATTCGAGTAGCTGGCGATACTGCTGCATGGCAAAGGCTAGCGGGGGCGGCGTTTTCGAGCCCGTTGTGTCTCGCACTACCAGAAGGATCCCTGAAGCGAGGACTGATAGTCTACACAAATAGTGAAACACTTGGCCTGCGTCTTGGCTGTGAAGCAACTTGAGCTGCGGGATGTCCCCCTCGGACTCGCTGTTACCCGATTCTCGCGGAATAGGCACTTTTGGCTCGTATTCCGTCGACAACGTGAGGTAATACTGCGCTTGTAAGCTATGTTACATGAGTCAGGCGCTGGACGAATGGGATGGGTTCGCTGACAGCTCACATATGCAGATTGAACACACCCCAAGCTGTGTGGGACAACGCCCGTTGGGCTGCGGGAGAAAGCGATGAGATTTGCTCCTCATCGAGTACGGTCTTCACGCCATACAACTTGATGCGCTTAGCCATATCGGAGGCTTCGTGCAGGAGCTCCATTTCCCTACCGGAGCCGTGACCGCCATGAGACAAGAACAAGAGCGACAGCCCGGCAGTTGTCAACACGGAATCCTCCTTTTCTGCCCGTCGAAGTACATCCGCCTCTTTTTCAAACTCGAAGCTCTTTGCCGCTGCATCAGGGTCTTTCGAGGTGTACGCTTGCTAGCACGAGTTAGCGACTTCAGGTGCAGAATCCACGGCTGATTCCACTCACGCAGGCAAATGCGAGTAGAGCAGTGACGAGAAATGAAGAACAGCATTCATGCCGACGCTGCACCAGATCCTTCACAAATAACTGAGCATCGAACAACCCTAGCGTAGGATGGTCATTTTCTAAGTATTGGGATATGGCACTCGCGGCGAATTCGTCGGTCACGTCAACTGTAGTCCAATACTGGATCCTCAAATCTTCCAAGGTCGGCTCGATATCACCCGGGAATAAGCCATCAGTCAAAACGTTTGGCTCAGCTTGCGCGCTAAGAATGTCCTGTGGATCGTCACTCAACGTGCGTGAGCTCGAAGCTGATGCAGTGGGGATGCCGGGCGCCGATTCAGGAGGTCGAGCGTGTGCCAGCCCTCTTATTGAGTCTAGCAGTGTGCTTTTTGCTAGCATAGCGTCGTGCGTTAGATCCAGGGGCGGGTATGCTGCCGGGTGGTCTACCATGAGATTGAACTCCGTTTCCGAGTACACAGGTGGCAACGCAGCAAGCGCGGTCTCTCTTTGTGAAGGCTGCACTGTCAAAAGCTTCCCATCTTTGATATCTTTCAGAATTGACTCTGGATTTGCCGAGTTCCTAAGGCCCTGCAGTATCGATTGCGCTGCGTCAACCGGCATAATACGGAGATGATGGATTAATTCGTTCAGGGTATTGTTCTCGCGCCTAAGAGCCTGCAGCTTCGTTTCGGATTCATCTTTGGTAAGGTAGTAGCATTCTGTTTGCCGGGCTTCGCAAGCAGCACACACGGGTCGGACGCTATTGCACTGAAGAGACGTACATCAGGCAAGGGAACATGGGTAAAAATTAGCGACAACGTCTACATACCGCCGACTTGCGTTCACGGCATGGCTTGCAAGCTATAGCCGCGCGCTTCCTCTTCTTATTCTCATCTGGCGGAGGCTCGAGCAGTGGGGGCGGGCCGAGAGGGCGTGGAGCTAAGGACCTGCCCTGCCCGTAGTTCATCTGCGATCGTGTCGATCGGTTGAGGAACGTCGATGGCGCGTGCAATACAGTGCGAAATCAGGAAAAAGTTCTTGCATGGAAAATTATCGGGAGCGAGGGGCACGGATTTGTGAGTAGATGTGCCTTGCGCGATGGCGAAGAAGCTAAAGCCAGGAATTACAGATCGGGACTGATGATGGTGGGAATTAATACCGAGCGAATGAGAGCTCAAAACGCACTGACCCAGGCTCAGTGCAATTCCTCTTGGTCTTAACGAACGTGTCTACATTCTCAGTGTTCAGTATGGAACCTTCGAGAACCAGTTTCTCCGCGGAGGTGGACGCAGTGGCGTTGGCTTTTGTGGTGGCGTGGAGCCGCCTGGAGAGGTCCAGCACGTGTAAAGAAAGCGCGGGCGGGCGCTAGAGTATTGTAATGACAAAAGGACGTCTGCGTCTGGGTGTCTGTACTCTGTTTCGTTTGTTGGCGTTCACACCGGAGGTGAGCGAGATGTGGGAGGCAATGTACGTAATGCTGACGAAATTCAGGAATCGTCATGGATACCGTTGCGAGGAATTGCACTACCAGGACCCGTAAGAGATTGACATTACTACGAAAATGCCCAACAAGGTGGACGGGTATTCAGCACTAAAGAAATCATGCTCCGTTCCAATCCACGGTTACCCAAATTATTCGCCTTTCGAAGAACCGGCAGAGGAAGAGAACGTATCTAATTCCGAGCCTTCATATCTGCATTTGCCATGCACATCAAATTAGTGGTCTTTGACCAATCCAACTCCGCCGTCATCTAAGAAGTGAGGAAGGCGCCGCCGACGGCCACTACGGCGAGGGCGAGACCGTTGATGGCGATCTTGCCCTGGCCACTGGTGAATTGTGGCGGAAGAGGAGCCGTCGAAGTACCCGGGGTGACACCTGTGCCAGACGAGTGCGGCGCCGTGACGGAGCCAGTCGCTGGCGTGGTAGCATTGACAGTCGGGTACGGGGCAGGCCTGTGATACGGGTGAGCTCATTGCGTTCACAGACTGAAAGAGGATGGTACGAACTCAGAGGTCACAACCGTGAAGGTGATGGTGGTCGGTGGCGGGGTTGGCAAATGCGTGACCGTCACGTTAACCAACGGAGTGGAGGTAGGCCTAAGAGGCTCCGGGATCAACGAGAGCCGGGAGGTGGGCCTAAGGGGCTCTGGGATCAACGAGAGCCGGGACGACTTTGACTCCATGGACGAGGACGAAGGGAGCGGGGGATCCGGGACCGGAGAAGACTGTATGTTCATGTCAGTTGGAGCTTCGCGATCGTGACCTTGCGAGACGGAAAAACTTACCTGGCCCGGGTGCCCCGTCACCGTCACCGTCGTGGTGGTGAAGATGGTGGTCGTAAAGCAGGCGGTGGTCTCTGCGACGCTGCTTCAACATTATCAGCAAGACTCTAGTATATTGACTGCTTTTGACCCTGATAAGGAGCGCATTTTGCCAGACCGACGTCGCAGCGTCGAGGAAGGGGGACGAGATCACCCGCAGCCAGGGCTGTTGCGACGGGTCGAACAATGAGGTACGCAAGAATGTGATTAGACTAACCTGGAGGAGTTGACGCTCGCCATGGCGAAGGCCAGCTGGCCGACAACGACGAAGAGAGTGGCGGGCTTCATTGCTGCAATTGAAGACGCTGAGGGAGTGACGATTGAACGGTGGTATAAGAGTTTGCGGTGTGCAATTGAAGGTAGAGACAGAGAAGAGAAGGGAGGTGTGAGCGACTGTGGTCAACGAAAGACTGGATTGAATCGAAAACGAGAGTCGAGGTGGGTGGGTTATGAAAGAGGTCGCGGGGGCGTGTTGATAAAGAGACAACGGGACAACGGCGACTGGCGCCGTACAAAGCGGCCCGTGAAGCGAGCGCAAACGCCCACAAAGGCCGCCATTCACCTGAGAAATTAAACGTGGGCATTGTTGATTGTAGTCTGGCTCCTGCCTGGTTTCGAAGCCGCTTGTTGGTTGCCTGTGCGACGCAGTGCAACGAGTGCTCGTGGCATAGCTGTGGCCTGCCGATGCGATAGGCTCCGTGGGATGAGGCAATCAAACGCGGCATTGGTCACAGCATGTCACGATCTTGTTGCTTGGTGGTGTGTGCCTGACGAATGCCGGTACGACGGTATTCGACTGCAAGGACGGTCTTCTACGTGGCAGCGAACGAAATGAGACATACCCGTCAATAGACTGTTCGCATAACCACATCGAAATGATGGAAATGGCATGTCTTAATTAAGAATTGAACCTCCAGACGTTAGCACAGTCGCTTGGTAGACATATGCTCGCGATCGTCAACTCCATGTCGTACAAGCCTGCCCTGCATATCCAACACGTTCGCCGTTGTGATGATTCAGCTCGTGGTACGCCCCTGCGTGGCATTATCAACGGTCCCTATATGGTGGCACGGAGCTAACACAGGGGATTGGGCGCATTTCATGGTCCGAGTGACACTGTGTCCTGAGCTATGTCTGAGACTGTGCTCGTGGTAAATGAATGAAACCCGTCCTCGACACGAACGATATGAGCAGTTGCCCATAAGACGATCAGTCTAAACATCCAAGATTTCGAGCATCTGTTTTCTCGTTTATCGAAAGCATAATAGAGCAGACCTAGTCTCGGTCCAATGATATGTTCGAGGTGGCATAGCTTCAAAGGCAAAAGCGACTTCTGTACCGTTCTATCATCATTCCGCGTAATTACAGGCTCACGAATCCAGCTCCCCCGCCCACTCATAGCACAACCTAACCCTAACGACCTCATCCTTGTCCTTCCTCCTAATCGCGAACCTCCTCACAAGCCATCTCTCCCCATTGACCGTGGCAAAGCCCCAGATTTGCCTACAATGACTGTTAGTCTCTGCTATACGCAAGGCCCACGTAAGGGAAGAATCGGTCACTTACCACCCGGTCCACTGCTTCCCATCATTATCCACAAAACTCTCAATCGTCTCCCCCTTCTCCGTCTCCTCCAAGAACCCCTCCGTCACATACTCCGCATCCTTCTGCGTCGTACCCCCAATCTCCTTCGCCTCCTTGCGCACAGCCTCCAACGTCGTCAGCCTCGAGCGGCCCTGCAGGTCGCCGAACAGCCAGTCCGAGTGCGGGCGGTACTTCCAGTCGAGGGCACGGTGCTCGGATGTACCTTTGACGCCACCAGTGGCGAACTGGTCAATGTCGATGTGGATGACTTCGCCGGCGGAGGGGTTGTCGTCGGGGGTTTTAAGGTACTGTTTAGTGTGGAGGGTGACGGTTGCGAGACCCAGGGCTTTGCGGGTCATCCAACCGATGCCTTGGAGGGCGAGGACGGGTTCGGTGGAGTCGCTATGTGTCTTGTTCTGCGTGACGTTAGCGTGTGGATAGGGACATTATCTCGTTCACATGAACCTGATGTTACTTCTGATCGCTGGAAGCAATTGGTGGGTCGGAGCGTAGCACGTACAATGATCCATTTACCATTGAGATCTTTGATGTTCTTATTCGCTGGGGCTGCCATGTTGTATAGCTCTTTCAGAAAATATGTACGTCTGTGGGGGAAGTAGTTCGCAGGTCAATTCAAGCAATGCGGGGTAGCCCTTTTCACGAACGCTCACGCACGAACAGCACGATGGAGTACGCTTTTTAGTATGCAATGCGGTCGGATAAACGATAGAGGATCCGATGCGATGTAGTGTTAGCGGGTTTATATTCCACGGTACGCTTCACATGTGTGCCTAGGCATTACCGTTCTGGGACAGCTCCGTCGCGGCTTTCGCGGGGTACCCCTGCATCGCTTGATCTGCGCCTTCGCGTAGACATTGGCTCAAAAGTCCATGGCTTGGGCCGAGGATGTGAAATGATAATCTGCAGGATCATTGGCTGTAGATGAGACGTTATTCTGCCTTTGGCAGGACGTTGGGTGAACACATGCTACCAAGCTGCGCGCGGCAACCAAAGATGCAGATGCAAGGTACGAAGCCATGATCAGAGCTCATGCTGAACTCGACATAGCTGGTAGATATTCGATACTGTTTCAGTTCCTTCGAACGCCATTGCGCCTTCATAATGCCTCGTTCATGTACGTCAAACCCCCTAACCCTGGCATAGCACACCACTAATCCGCAGTCCCAGATCTAACACAGCCAGATGCTCATCTCCTCCATCTCCTAGTCTCTTATCCACCTCACTAAACAGACCCGTAATTCTCATCTTCTGCAAATCCCCCACGCGCTCATCATACAGCACTCTCTCGTACAGCTGCCCAACTGTCTGTGACGCACTCCAACCCTCCGCAATCATATCCTCAACCACCTTCGCGATCTTGGTATATTGTATTTGCGATCGTGATCCAGGGAAGATGGCGGATGTGAGCGATTCGAGGGTCGTTTCGGGGATAACACCGGCGATCTCCGCGATGTGAGTTTTGGTGATGCTGGCTGCGGAGGGAACCGCTGGGTCAACATCCATTTCGTCTTCATCAACAACGGCACGCGCCTTCCGCTTTACTGTTGAAGCACCCTCTTTCTGCGCTGCGCCAACGAGCCGTGCCGCAGATTGCAGAAATGTGATAGCTTTCCTCAAATCACCCTCTGCAACCCTCACGAGCTCCTCGCTCACACCTTGGTCAAGGTGAACACCCTCAAGCTTCGCAATGTCCTCTACACGCTTGACCGCATTGCCCTGATCCAAGCTCTTGAACCGAAACTTGCTGCATCTCGATGCCAACGGGTCAATGATCCTCGTTACATAATTACACACCAAGCAGAACCTCGTCATCTTACTATATGTCTCCATCGTTCTCCTCAGCGCGCTCTGCGCATCCTGCGTCATGCTATCCGCCTCATCCAGCACGATAATCTTGAACGGAGGACATGGATATCTTTCCCTATACCTCACCTGCTTGACGCCGCCTTCCACATTCTCATCCTCCACCATGATGTTATGTGTCGGCGCAGCGGAAAGCTGTTGCCTCGCGAAGTCCTTCACTTTCGCCCGAACGATGGAGATACCACGTTCGTCGGAGGCATTAAGCTCGAGCACGCGCGATTTTATGAGCTCGGGGCCGTAGAGCTGTTTTGCGAGGGCGAGGATGGTGGAGGTCTTTCCCGTGCCGGGTGGACCGTAGAAGAGCATGTGGGGGAGGTTGGCGGATTGGAGGGTGCGGGAAAGGATTTGGATCGTATTGTCTTGTGCTGTAACTTCGGAGAGGGTCTTTGGACGACTATATAATACGTCAGCATTGCGCTTTGCATCTTGCGTAGCTTGAGGCAGGTCCTACTATTTCTCCACCCATGGCTGTAATCGGCTTGTCTCCGGTTTGGTGGTGGGAGCCTTGGATGAATTGGCCTGCGCAGCTGCAGCTTGTCGCGCTTTGAGATTGAAGAAGTCCGCCATAATAGGTACGCCTTGGGAGTGGGATGTGCTCTTGAATGAGAGGGTGCGGAGTACGATGCTAAAGTGGAACGCGCGACGCGTACGAAATCGCAGCCGCGTTCGCGCGTTCACGTTGGCGGTCTGTGCGCTCACTTGATTGCCTCCAACATCGACCAGTATTTGCGACCTGCACATGGGATTTTTGACAGCTTCTTGATGGTCCTTCGAAACAGCACATGATATTCGGCTTCCTCTTAATATATGCATCACCAAAGGGAGCGGTCATGATTTATATCAAATATATTGTAGGTGAGGTATCAACTCTACTCCCACCATAGGTATGCATTCCCTCGCTTTCCATTCAGGAAGCCATGTCCCATACACCCCAGCACTATGTACGCATCACGCCCACGTGTGAGCACCGCACCTTCTTCACAAGACTAGCTTTTCTTCCTTCGTAGGAGCAGGGCAAATACATGATCGATCGAACGCAAGCGAGGACGGCGAACCTAAGGAGCTACTTCAGGAAGATACTATCCTCCTTTCAAGCTAACCCCCTTGACCCTCTTAGCTAAATTACTTGATTCGGAGTCGGAGCCATTCGATGACCTCCGCCCGAGGAGGCGTTTCGGGGGGCGCTCACCAGCTTCCTTGAGGATTGTCAATAATGTCGCCCAGCCACCTGAGTGCTGCAGCTGTAGCCCGTCTGATAGATCGTGCTCTGAGGCGACCTTGGCCAAAAGAGCTTCTTCATCCTATTGGTTTCTTTGTTAGCGACGAGCGGGTGATAGGAGGGGGTTGGGTTATACTTTTGCGAGGATGCCTAGGCCATGTATGTAGGAGAGAAGGTGGAAATTCGAGACGGCTTTCAGCCCGCCGGTGGTGTTCAGTGCTAGCCCGTTTGATTTCGCGTTGAGCGCTTTCGATAATGACCCAAACTCTTGTGCCTCGCCCATAGCCTCTCGATTCTCGATAGGGAAGTTGGGTCCTGTGAAAAGAGGGTTGGGTTGGTTGGGAAAACCGTGTGTCAAAGTGACGAGGAGGTAGTCAACAGGGAAAGCAGGTTTCGCGTTTTCTTGTACGTTTGCTCCATACTCATTCTTCTTTCGGTAAAATACCTCCGGAATGTATCGTGCGCGGTTGAGCGCCTCGTTGTCATCTTCTGATTGCACGAGCATGACTGAAGGCTCTGCAGACGGCTCGATGATGTCTGCCTTGACCATCTCGACTGCTGAATTTGAAGCCTGATAGGCTGCGATACCAATCTGTCCCTCCGCATCACCGCTTACCACGCAAGTCACGAAGTTCGATCCAAACTTGCCCGTTTCGCTCCATTTGGTGGGTCGGGGATATTTCGCCTGGTAACGTGCCGCGAAGACAATTTCGAGAGATGATAGAAAGTAAGAGTCAATGTGGCGCTTGCAGATGACGCTACCATCGCCTTCTCCAGCATCAATCAGATCAGTGTATATGACACCCACCCTCTGCAGCCCACATTGCCGTGCCAACTCATCAACATCCTTCTCGTTATCCCATTCGCCTAATGAGATGCCGTCGGCTTCGTCGATCTGAGGTGGCTCATAGATAGTCTCCACTACAGCCTTTGTCCCCAGTGGCACCTCGGGATACTCCTCGTACCGTCCGTATAGGTAACCTAATCGCTGGCAACCGGTGGTCCTCCAGTAGTTGAGCAGGTCATTCACTAAATCAAACGATGCAAACTCGACGTGATCTACCATACGGAACTCCTGAGGCTGCAACGAGATAGCACTGGGCTGGCACTTTGTGCAGATACCTTCGGGAAACGGCTTGTGGCCTGACGGGCAATCTGGCCGCACGCGATAATACGGCTCGGTCAACGGCGGCATGTACGAAGTTCCGCTCTCTGGCTTGTTCTTCCCTGCGTTGATTTTTCGGAGGTATGAGTGGAATGAGAGGTGCTTGATCTTCTTGTCCGCCAGGTACTCTACCGCGTACGGCTCCAGTGGCATACAGTAATCGCACATGCCCTTGGGTCCATGCCGGCACATCTTCTGATCTATTTTACGCGGTATCTTGCCATCGAGCTTGTCTAATCTGTCATCAAGCGGCGACTGCTTGACCACCTCCCAAGGATTCTTGATCAATTGAGTAGGTGAGCCGAGAGGAACGGAAGGTACTTCTGAGGAATCGACGGGTTTGCCATTCAGGCGGGCGCCACCGGTCGGAGCTGCGGAGTGACCGTTGGAGATGTTGGACTGCTCCTGAAAGTTAAGGAAGAGCTGGTCGCCATGTCTGGGAAAGTTGTCAGCTTCTCGTGCAAGGGGATGCAAGCTACTTCATACTTCAGACCGACTTGTTTGAAGGTGACGCCCCGCAGTGTGCTTAGCTTGCGTGCATCACCACCATGCGGTTTGTTGCTGACGGTAATGCTGGACAGGTCGACGTTGGCAGGCAGCTTCTCTGCAATCTGGGGTATGATATCGGGAAACGCGGTCGCGGCATCGACAGTGAGCCGAAACTGGCCCTCTTTACTCACGAACCGGAGGATCATGGCTGCATTCACTGCGCTGGGGTTTGGAAAGAGCTGACGGGAGGGCGGCGACGCGTCGGAATATGGGCCAAAGGCAACGGCGCGCAGGTAAATGAGAGAGGCGGCAGGCAGCTAGGCAGCTATGGAGGCGTGTTGGTGAATGCTTCTATGCTATGTAAAGGTAGAGGCGCCCGTAGAAGGCCGCCGAACCTATGACGACGCGCTCGGGTTGCAGGGGTGCGTGCTAGAGAGTTTTGGCGGGGACACGGCCATTAAGGACAGATATTCACCACAAAGCCGACGGCTTGACTTGTCGGGCGCGCAACAGCGTACAACAAACTCCGTTTCCACTTTCCCTACGCGCTTCCTTCCCATGCCATTGCCGCTCATTCAAACCTTTACCACGCCGTGACTACGCTTGTGTCACCCCAGGATACACTGAAAACAACACCTGCCTGCGCCCAACGCACACCGAAACCTAACCGGTTCAACTGCGCACCACCGCAACATGTGGCCGTTCGATGCCGTCGACTGGGTGATGCTCAGCATCCCCATCGCCTACCTCTTCATCCTCGTCGGTTCGCTCTACACTTTCAGTAGCATCTACCGCAAGCGCAAAGCCTACCGCGCAGCCTCGCTCGAGCCCTGGTTCCCGCAGCACCTCCAACGCGATATCTACCTCTCCCTCCTCCACCAAGAAGATCCCAAGGTTCCCGACTCTATCCTCAAAGCAGCGCTATTGCGCCGTGCGACCGAAGACATTTCCAGGATCATCCAGGTGCGGAGCCAGAAGCAGGCACTACAAGTGTTGCTGCAGAGAGGCAGTGTGGGTGATGATCTGTGGCAGCGATTCCAGCGCGCAGAGAAGGAGATCGAGGATGAGCTTCGAGATGTTGTGCAAGAAGTACGTGGACCGCAACTCCATACTCCCCAACCCCGCTCTAAACCAACTAACAATGCACAGGCGAACGCGTTCGCGCCCAACTGGGGTCAGACCATTTTCCAATCCGCATCCGAGCTCTCCCAGAACAGCGTACTCCGCCAGCGCCTCGAGGAAATCCTGTCCACCGCTGACTCCGAGCGGCGATGGTGGGACACGCGACGATCACAGATCCAATCCGAGTTGTTGGGCGAGCTGGATCAGGACAAGACGAAAAGCCCGAAGGAAGGTAGCGTGGCTGGCAGCGTAGCGGGTAGTGTCAGGGGTACGAAGACAGCCAGCGATGATGATGCAGTGTTGGTCGAGAGTGGCGGTCCTGCGGAGAAGACAGGCAAAGGCAGGAAGAAGAAGGGGAAGAATTGAGTGGTTTGATGTCCAAGGGCGCAAGTTAAGAGGAGTGGCTCTTGAAGCCTCGAAAGCACAAGGGTGGATTCGATGCTTAAAGATCGGTGGATATGAGGGCTTCGATTGTTCGATTATTGCATTGCCGGCGTTGAGGTGTTGCGACATCGGACACGGCGTGGTCCAGGAGACGCTTTAGATACTCACTCGGTCTTTGAATGAATACCTTCAATCCCTACTCGCATCACCCTGTGCCCCGGTTGTCACGGTACAGCTCTCAATCTGATGTGCTTTGGATCATTTACTTGCTTGAATTGCAATGCTATAACGCCACGAACCCACCTGGACCCAAACAGCCAGTATGATACACGCTGTCACGTTGACAATAGGAAATCTTGTCGTACACCGGATATACAATCCTCCACAATCCCAATACCTTCCTTGGTATCTTTGCCTTTGAACATGTTTTTACTTCCGCACCGGCCCACTGACACCGGCACCGATGACGCTAGGTAGCTCTTCGCTACCAACCGAGTACAACAGTCCGATTCCACCGGAAATGAGGAAAGCAAAGAGGACACCGCTAGTAACAAACAGCCAGAATGGAACCGAAACATCCTTCTTTTGACATGCCGGACCACCCCAGTAGGTAGTCTTCTTGTGTTGCTCCATGCCGGTGTCGCCCCTGTCTACAACGGTAGGCTTACAGACACAGCCGTAGCAATCACCGCGTTCTCCCTTTTTGCCCTTGTGGAGCATCCCGCAGGAACCGTGGCCTGAGCATCCGTTCGTAGCCTTTGTGCAGGCGGATTCCGACTCAAAGCAGCGTGGGAGGATGCCGAGAGGTGGGGTAGTGTCGTTGCCGTCGGCCTGCGCAATGACAGGGAAGTCCTCTAGGTCACTTGGAAGCGCAGTATTAGGAGACATAGCAGGCTCGGAAGTAGACAGAGACATGGGCGCCTCGGTGAGTTCGCGACGAGCCTCTAAGCTAGGTCTATCGTAGTTGCCGTAGGGGTTTGCAGCACGCTTGGAGTTCGAGGATGATGATGGCATCACCACAAGTGTTATTGCAAAACGATTTTCCTCGGGAGCGACTACCTGAAGGGAAGAAATAATGTCACTAAGCTTCTCGAGGCTGGGTTTGGCCATCTTGTCCTTCGCTTTGAGGTCGATGTGGAGAATGGTAAGGTAGTCGTTGAAGAGTTGGGGCTGACGGAGCTCAGACAATTGGTGGTCGATGTACTGATTTGATTGGTATGTTGCGCCCTTGGGATCTGACTTCTTGGGAAGAGATTCGGCTTGCAGAATCATGTCTTCGATCAGGTGCTTGTTATCGGACGCGGCAGGGGGATTCGTTATCGTAAACTTAGATGACCAGATTCCGGAGTTTTTAACGACGGCTGTATAACATGTCAGCTTCTGCACAATGTGAGAGTCCCGCGACATGCATACCCTCGGCGTCTTCCACGCCTTCTATCCACACCAGTGCGTGTGCCCGCGTCCGATCTGCGTCCTCTCCACCAAACAACTTCTGTTGCCTGCCACCAAATGCATTGATTTGCTTCAGACTCTCTTCGCTGCGCGTCTTCTCTATCGAATGAAATCGCGACAAACCCAACCGCTGGGCAAGAATCAATCGAGCTGTGGTTGCGTCGACGGTCGTGGCTGCCTGTGGCGACGTCCTAGGTACCGGGTCGAATACGTAGACATGGGCATCATGCGCAGCCGATGCGGCGCAGTACAGCGAGGATACAACGAAGCTCCAGGACAGCTTCATGGTGGCGGGCGTGATGGAAAGGTGGGCGTTCTGGAACTCGCGTAGTGAGGGCCAGCCAGACGTCAGTAGTCGAGGAGCTACGGCCCTCGCCCGCGGGACTTGGCGGATTTCATGTACGACTTACCATTTGCGCCTATATCGACAAATCACCGCCGCTTCACGCTATCACTACTACACACCAACTGCACTTCTGGTACCACCCTGTCGCGACCATCCCACCTCATGTTCGGACGCAACCTCACTCTCAGTAACTTGCGGTAGCCACACTGTCCCCGCGTCGCCTCCGCTCATGTTCAAGCCGCAAGTCTTCCGGAGAAGCTTCTCACTTTTCAGGCGCGCACCGACATCTGCAATAGTCAAGTCGGTCGCTCATAATGGAGATGATGCGATAAGGATACAGAGAGTGCGCATACAAAAGCGCTTCTTCACCACATCGTGAGTTTGATACTGGCTTGCGCCTGCGCTATTCTAATTTCTACGCAGACGTCTCGTGGGGTCCGCAGTGGTCACTGTAGGAATCTGGAAGCTTCTTGACTGGCTCAATGAGGAAATAGAAGATGAGGAAGAGCTACAGCAACATCCGCGCGTCCGACGACCACCTATACCAAAAGAGGGCGCGAACGAGAACGACAACGGCGGACGCGAGATAACGGGCGAGGAAGAGGATGAATGGGAGGACGACGATGAAGAGGACGAAGAAGAAGACGATGCTCTACTATTTTTCCCGACCGGATTCTCACGACCTAGACCAAGGACGTTCTACAGAGGCTCCGACCCAGAATGGCAGACATTCGTTCGATTAGCACCAGATCAAAAGCGAGTGGATAAGATCAGGGGCGAACTGGTCGCACTGGTGCGAGACAACATTGCCAAGCAGCCCCGTGCTGCCTTGTTTCTCGGTAAGATCGACCCTACGAAGGGTGTTTTCTTCGTAGAGGTCAAATTCCCGGACGGGCCGCCTTTAGAGTACGAGCGACCTGGAATTAAACTCACGGAAGAACTCACCTTTAAACGAGCCACGCAACTGGTCGATCCGCTGCATCATAAGAAGCTAGCGAATGTACTCATGCCGACAACCGTTGCGAACTCAGTATACTCCGATATGAAGAGACGGATGTATCGCTCGTGGCTAGATCTAAAGAAGTACGCAGGATTTGAAGTAAAGGAATCGCCAGTGCAGAACATGTTTAGAGGATTACCTCCTTCTCCCATCAAGCCTATATCATCGGAGCAAGCCCCCACTGCACCTTCTACGCTAGCAGCATCTGCCCCAGCAGACGCCGAGAAGCAGGTCCAACCTCCAACGGCATCGACACCTACAAACCCAGCTCTAGACAAGCTGGGACTGACGCTTCCAGACCCAAAACAAGTTCCGACCCTGAACCTCACATACTTTCGCCTGATGCTAATGAGGTACCGCCGACCCTTACCTCTGGAACCGCCACGAGGAACGTTCATCGTAAGTGGCCTAGTAGAGGTCGTCGGCGAGAAGGCAAAGGCGACCCTAGATGTGACTGGAGCATACGACCCAAATGCTGCGAAATACGTCGTGCTGCACACTAAGGTGCGGAGTCTGACGAGGTATAAGCAGTATCCCCGGGGCGGTCCTTGAGCACAGGCGGACTCGATGTACGATTGTGGATGGATGGTTTGGTAGATTGTATTAGCGGCATTGGCGTTGCGTTGAGCATTGCACCTGAACGTCGGCACCATGAGTGTAGCGTGTACGAATCATGTATTATCCGGGCATGGAATTGGAGTAACGGAAATATACCTAGGCTTTGGACTTGCTAGAAACGGAGTCTACACACAATGACGGTCCGATTAACCTCGTCCCTACCATTCTACTGTATAATGGTCACTTTTTCGAACGTGTGCCTCTTAATCGGTGGTTTCAGATCTAAAGGTAACAAAAAGCCTCAGTGCAATTCGTTTATGGCTTACCATCTCTGTTGTCAGGGAACATTGTGACGACCTAACCTATGTCGGCACCAGCGCCTAGAACAGAACATTCACTGATACAACATGTCTGCCTCGCACCCTCTTCTAGTTCCATCCCTTCTCCATCCGCTCACATTTAAGTCTACCCTGCTTCACTCGCCTGTATGAACGACGTTATCGCCGGCAGCGCCGTTACCTTAGGCATGGTTGATAAAGACTTCAGTTTCGACCTTCATCATGACGGTTCTAAAGATCCCATGGCGGATACCGTTCGCCTTCTACGCCTCTCAAACCCTCACATCGTCCGGAGCCGGAGAGCGGGGACTATCTGCACTTGCGTTTCTCTCGTCCATGCGACTATTGTCCAAATCACTTCTACTCGATACGGATATAGCATCAATCAGCACTGTGAGGATTCCGGTAGGTCTGATTCTAATTCTATCATCATAGGAAAGAAAGCAGGGCCCTCTTTCCCACATTGTAACCTCGAGTCATGGGCCATGCTCTTGTGAAGAGCACTGCTAATTCGGAGCAAGTTTCGCGTCAGATTCAAGCTATCCGTTTAGAGAGGCAGCTACCGAGACGACTGCCGCTGCCAAAGCAGAAGCGAGAAAGAACAAGTTTCGTAGGCACTCCGGACGCTCCCTTCATGGCACCGTAACTTTTGATAGTCTTCCTTGTAGCGACGGCGATTTGATACACACCATGAAGAAAGCCGAGGCGAGCAGGGAAGTCGCGTAGGGTTCAGTACTTGCCCACACGGCCGTGCCCTGAAGGTAGACGCATAACCTCCCATGAATGATAAAGAGTATGCCTCGATCTAGTGCCATTTGTTCATCTTTGGGCTCCTTTGTAAAATCATTGGGCAATGCCGACTCGACAGATCCGGGTGCATGCGCGGTCATCCCGGCTGGACATACGTTTGCAGGACTGTGGATGGCTTCGGTGTATAGGATAACATATGCACAGAATTAACGCAGGTGATTGACCAGCCAATTATACTGCCATGAAGACGACAACTCAGCATCTTGCTTCACCGTTACTAGAGAGACCTTCACACTCGCCCGGTCATCCCACGAGCTCTCGCATTCACACATCCACGTTCACACAACATTACACAATCTCGCAACGCGAAAGGTCTTCATTCCTACCCCATCTTCGCTTAAGTTCATTCTAGAACTTTTGCTTCCTTCCACCAAGAAACATTCGCAGAAGAGGACCAGCCAAACCGTCCAATTTGGTAAAAGAGTGGTGATGTCGCAGACGATGCCAACGAGAAAAACAGGGAGCGAGGAGCGAGTGACAATCTGATGCAACCCGACGAGCGTTTCGTTTCAACCGCCCAATTCCACCGGGTATACAGCAAGCAAGCAAGAAACACAAGAGCGAATGACAAATTTGACCTACGATCCGATCCTTGCCGACAAAGGGAATCCCGCACGTACATAAGAAAAGTAAGTTCGAAACAAAGTATCAGAAGCCGCCAGGCTTCGAATGTAAGAGGCGCAAGTACGAAAAGCACAGCGCACAATTCGAGATCCAAATCGACATCTGCAGACGCACATCATGCATGTGCCGAACGAACAATTCGCTTCAGTGTAATGCAAAAGCGCCGAGCCCAGACGCCAAACGGAGCAGACGGAATTGAACAAAAGCAAAAGTCAGAACATGTTTCCTAGGTGCACTACCTTTGGGAACACCCCCCAACACCGCGCTCAGAACAAGAAGGTAACTAATTAGGAAACAAATTGGGTAAAGAAGATACACAACAGATGCAGCAATTTATCGGAGACAGACGATCGGAGGTGGAGAGCGACTATGCGCTAGGCGACGTGTTGGCCCGCGGAGTAGGATCGGGATCTCGCTCCTCGGCTGCCTTCTGGTTCGCTTTCGGTGTCTCCATGTCGATCTCTATCTCTTCGACTTTATGTCCAGGCGCGCGAGGGAAGATCTCGGGCGGTGTAAGCGTGGCTGTCGGAACTTGGTATGCGTCCTCACGCTCTTCGGCAGTGCGGTCTTCTGAAATAGCAGGGGGCGGGGAAGAGGGCAGTATAGAGTCGTCTACTGGGATGTTTTCCACGGAGATGACGCTGCCCCTGCTGTTCGTTCGCATCATCTCGATGCCAAGCTTCGACGACGATTTTGGCCTTGACTTGGGGCTTTTCGCGCGGACATTGACGTTGCCTAGCTCGTCGTCTTCATCATCGCCAGACTCAGCGGACTCGTGCTTCCGTGTGCCCATGACGCGCCGTTTGGCTCCTACCAACTCAGCAGAAGGTTGACGTCGGATCGTCGGATCGTCCATGGCAGGTGGTGCAGATGCTGGGTCATGCGGTACGGCCAGTTTCTGCCCCGCCAGGGGATCGACATTAGCTGCATCTTCGGAAATGCCTAAGCCACTCATCTCTCGAGCTAAGTCTCGCTCACGCCAATCGTCGGTATTGGGGCGCGCAATTACGACAGGTACATCGTCTCCGGTTCGACTGTCGTTGTCACCGAAGAAACTTGAGCTGATGGAGTCTTCTCGGCTAGACCCACGGTAGCTGCCCGAAGGAACTGTTGGAAAGCTCGAGGAATTGGAGGTAGGACTGCCATCTTGCTGAGATAGTTCTTGCCGAGACGATTCTTGACGCAGGCTGGATGGCATCATCGATGGGTACATGCTGGATGCCGAAGTCCAGTTCGGTGGGGGAGGTTTCCACTGACACAATTTACCCAGAGTGTCTGACAGCTTCGCAATCGTAGGAGGCTTCTGAATGAGCGCATCGAAATGGTGTGGAGCTGATAATTCTTTGAGGTAACCGGTCACTGCGACGATAGGAGTATTGGAATTAGCGTTTTTCGTATCCCTGATCATACGTGCCACGTCTGCACCATTGACTTGAGGCAGCTTGAATTCCATCATGATGATATCGAACTTGACCTCGCCCATAGCATAGCGGACAGCTTCCGACCCATTCGTGACAGTGAGAGTGCGACAGCGCAACTTTTCCAGAAGCTTCTCCATGACCAAGCGTGAGACAGGATGGTCTTCACATACTAGTACATCCAAAGGCCGGAACATGGGCCCATCTGCAAGTGAGATCTGGGACAGACGCCGAGAGCTTTGTCTTCGCCGTTGCACGCGAAGGAGTGCTTTGGCGCGAGTATCTTCTGTATCGGATGAGGAAGGGGAGATATCGAGGACTTGACTTCTGCGCTTGTGGTGGCTAGGAAGTAGGTCCCTGACAACATCTCCATCTTGGGAGCCAATTGTCTGTGATCGTGTACGAGATGGTGCACTTGTCTGCCCGAACGAGCTTTGACGCTGACTAGGATTTCCTTTCTCAGAGAATGAGGCTGACATGGCAGAAGGCGTTTTGACTAGCTTGATAGGTGATATAGCATCGGGAGAGGGACGCAAGCCGGATGACAAACGTGGTCCGTCGAAAAAGCTGCCAGGTTGGAGGGAACCGGGACTGCTAATTGCATGTGACAAGGTCGATGAACTGCTGGCTGATGTTTTACGTCGTTCATGATTCTGACCAGTGCTGAATTGGACTAGAAGCGGTGACGAAGGCTGAGAGCCCCGGCTAGGTGATGAATTAGGCCCGCTGATGGATGGGGACGAAGGGCGGCCTGTGGGCTTGGTGGTTGAAAGTGTACGTTTCAGTTGGCCGGGGATCATGGGACTCGACTCTAGAGATGGAGATGGGGAAGCCACGCTTGGGGACTGCAACGCAGAGCTTGGCTTGCTTTGTGATTGCATTGCTTCTGCGCGTAGCTTCTGAATGACGTCCTTGTTCGCCTTCTCAAGCACTGGAAGGTTCTTATAGCTGAAGTTACCAAAGTCATCAGTGACCATTGGCTCACTAAGCCTTCTCGTTCTACCTTCGCGGACATGGGCAGGTATATGTAACGGTATAAGGCCTCGTTTCATGGTGGTGACACTGACCTGCGAACGAACGCGGGATAGAGCATCATGTGGTCGGTCAGGATAATCCTGGCTGGGCGTGACGGCTGTTGAAGTGCTGGTGTCTTCGAACTCCGGTGCAAGGTTGTCCATAGCAGCCCCTCTGGTGTCGAAGTATTCAGTGTCTTCGGGGTTCTCAGGTGCTGGGATAAAGGATGCTTCATCATCGCGGAGAGTTTCCCAGTTGACATCGGCAAACCAAGGGTGACTGCGAATCTCCTCTCCACCACTGGCAAACTTGTCTTCCATGTTGGCGCCAAGTCGTTTAGCAGGGTCAATACACAAAAGACGGTTTATGAGATCTTTGGCTTCGTCAGATAAGCCATAGTCTTCATCGTTCTCCGGCCAGTCGATCCTTCGCGCTAAGATGTTCTGGAAGACTTCATCGGGAGTATCGGCATGGAATGGAGGGTAGCCATAAAGGCATTCGAATAGAATGCAACCCAGAGACCACCAATCACTAACTTCATCTTGGCCACTACCTGCAATTGTCTCGGGCGCCAGATAGTCAGGAGTACCAACGAATCGACGGTTGTTGTCCTCAGGGTCGAAGAGCGCCATGGGTGGAGGTGGCATAGCTGAAGAAAGCGGTGGCGTACTGTTTTGAGCAACAGTCGATTGGCTGATCGTGTGAGCGAGGGGGAACAGATCTGGAGAACCTTCGTCGCTGTATGCTTCTTCTTCGATGGGCGACCGGCGCGCCTGGCCGTGGTCCTCCATAATGGAAAAGCGGCGGAACATTGCCTGTAATGCGTCGCTATCTCCGCTATCGCTCCGGTTCCCTGATGTCCTTCGGGATGGATCGCGGGTTGCAGTTTCGCGGTTCAAGCTGAAATATGATGGCTGACCGAGATCTCCTGTCAGCGCTGGTGTCATGCTTGGTGTCTGGGATGGAGATGGGTTCAGATCGAACGATGCAGACCGCGAAGACCCAAGAGACACAGCACGATGAAAAGGTCCGGACTTCAATAGATCTGGAACCGGTTCAGCGGACTTGTTGTTGAGAGCTCTCTTCTGACGACCTATCAGACCCATGCGCGAGAGTCCAAAATCTGTAAGCTTCAGGTGGCCTTTTTGGTCAATGAGAAGATTATCTGGCTTCAAGTCGCGATGAACAATGCTACGACTGTGCAGGTGCTCAACGCCAAGCACGACTTCAGCCAAGTACTTCTTTGCCCAGTCCTCGGGAAGAGATCCGAGCACCTTGATCAATGACGCACAATCGCCGCCATTAAGATACTCCATGACAAGGTACAAATAATCCTTGCTTGAGAATGTCCAGTAGAGTTTGGCAACGAAATCGCTCTCACCCTGCCACATCATAATGGCCCTTTCCGCCTTGACGTTAGTGACCTGATTCTTAGCAACCATATCTGCCTTCTTCAGCACCTTAATTGCATAATACTCCCCAGTGGATTTCTTCTTGGCGAGGTAGACACTACCGAAGGCTCCTTTGCTGATAGGTTTAATGATCTCGAAATCCTTGATTGAAGGCGGCACTGCGCGCGGTTGTGGCTGACTAACGGGCGCTAGTCGGGGTGAAACTGGCCTGGTACCGTCTGACCCAGCGGTGGATGACTGCCGACGGTGATGATGGATTGGTGCTATAGCAGGCGACGAGAATTCCGTTGTAGTTAACACAGGCGACGTTATCGGGGACTGCAAAGCTTCGACTCCACTAGGTATGCGCGGTTTGTTCATGCGGAGCGGTGATGAAGGAGTCACAAGAGGCCGCGCTGGGGAGTGCTGCCGGCTGTTTGACATGACCGAGGGTAGAATAAGGCTTTTGCGCTTTCGTTCTCTCGAGCTTGCGATCCTGCTGAGACCGAGTTCAGATGACGGGGATTCTGCGCGTCTAGGGCCTGACAACACCGATGATCTCATACTGCTGTCGCTTTCTCCACCTGCATCGCTTTCGAAATGCATGGATTGCCTCTTGTTCTGGTTGGGGATACTGATCGCTCCAGCATGCGAGCGTGGAGTTTGGGCACCTGTGTGAGGGCTACTTGACCGAGTTGAACCTGCCACCGACGACTCTCTCCGACTGACACGAGCGGACAAGGAAGCATCGGACGCATTGCGAAGAGCTTGGGCCATTGCTGAGGGACCATCGAACGACCCGGGAAATATTCCTTCCTCGCCCGTGGGGAAATCTGGTGTTTCGAGAGAAGGGTCGTCGTCCTGCCGTTGTTCGTCTTCCGAAGAACTATCCTCACCTGCGGCTATACGAGCTGCCTTGTCCATAGCAGCTTCAATGCACTCTTGAACGAGCAGATCGAACTCAACCCGGAGACGTTCGGAGTACTCCAAGATGCGGCGATGACGAAAGATGGCATCAATCTTCGCTCTTGCTAGCCTGGCCGTATCTTCACAGAGCATCTTCAGACCCTCGCAGTGATCCGTCGACCCAGCTGTAGGTGATTGCCATTGGAGCACCTGTGATATGCGGTTCTCGGATTGGGGTGATTGAGTACGAATTTCAGCCACAGACTGTGACCGGGCGCTGTCTTTGATAGCAGGAGTGTTGATCTCGACGGCAGTGTCGCAAAGGTCGAGCACGAGCTCCACAATACGAGCCAATGGACGACGTACAGCGAACGACCGTGCACGATGGTGACCGAACCCACTTGACCGGTCTCGTGACCTGGAGGGTGGAGAGGCCGGAGAATTTCGTCCTGACGGTGTCCCTGAAGAAGGCGCCGAAGTCGGCTGGATGATGGCGCCCTTGTACTCCGGAGGCTGCGGTGGCTGGACTAGTTCAGTAGAAGTCGCCCTTGCAGGCCGCGACTGCGCTTCCAAAGCATCCAGCACCTTGACAATAGCATTCCGATGTTCGACGAGAGCCTCCTGCGACATCTGCACGTCCATCTCTGCGCGATGTTCTTGCAGGCACAAGTCGGTGTGCTTCTCGAACCACCATGGGGTGATCTGACGCTCACAGATACGGCAAAGTGCAGGCAGAGGCGGTGGATGATTACCGGGATCGTTGGCAGCCGTTTCAGCCAGACCAGTCAGATAATGAGCGAGCATCTCGGCGCCGACACCGAGTGATTCCACGAGCACCTCTGGCAAGTCGATGGTCACCTCGCGGATAACCGCAGGACGTATCATCCACATCGTCTAGACAGGTCAGCCATAGTGCGATTAGAATGATTCAATGTGACTTACATGGCTCTCCTCGCCAGTCGTCCGGTCATAGACCATGATGCCCTGAGCCTCGAGGTTAATGATTTGCTCGTCCTCCTCCTCACTTGGTGGTGTCTCAAGGGCACACTCTTGCTGCTGATTCGACTCGGATTGCTTCGATCGCTTTCGTCTCAACACTGAGAGCGGCCCCAGGCGCATGGAGAAGCGGGTGATGTGGCTGCGGGAGTCGTCCTGCTTGATTGACTCCACCGTCTCGGCAAACTGATTGGGATTGCCGAGCAGCAGTTCGGACACGGGCTTTCCTACCACTTCTTGTGGAGTCGTGCCAACTACATCCTTCCATGAGGCGCTGACATAGCGTATCTTGCCGTCCAAGCCAAGGTCCATGATTACGTTCATGCTTTGCTCGGCAGCCTCCTTGAGGTCCTCGCGCTCGTTCCGCATGTCCTCGCTGACGGTCCGCTCCATCTGGACGCGTTGCTTGAGATTGGCCGCGGCTTCCTTCTTCAGCGCCGTCACAGCTGGCGGGGCCAGTGTGGCAGGCTTTGCTTCGTCGGCCATTGCAGCCTTCTCTAGACGTAGGCTCCGGTGGTGGTTGGCGTGACGTGACGAGACGTGACGTCTGCCCGCAGGCTCGTGGTGAATGGGCTAAACGCGTACGGCGGCCAGGACCATGGTGGATGGATGCGTCGAGGGCTGCGTGTTTTCTCTCGCGAAGCGTGGGTCGACAAGCAGGCAGACTGGGATCCTCGCTGCAGTGCACGGCGTGTCCGCGGCAGACAGACAGCTAGAGGAGCCGCATCGCGTGCTGGGCAGCGATTGAGGGGTTGTGCAGTGAGCGGTGCGAGCGGCCGTACCGCGTCAGGAAATTTTGGGCGTGGTAGAAAAGAAGAGAGCCGGGAGACGACGAGAGGGGTTGCTCGAACATCAAGCGTAGGCGACGCAGTGACGGCGCTGATTGGCCTTTGGCCCTGCTGCGAGGAGGATCCACCCACAGGCGCGTCACACGGAAGACACAGCGCGGCGCGGCCTCCACGCTGCCCACTGCTCGCCTATATTCCTCGCGACCACATTCCCGTGTTTCACGCTGCTGCTGGCCACCGCATCTGTTCCCGTTCCTTTGCCCAGGTGTGCATTCGACGTGGGGAGCGCCCGGCCGCGGTGGCTTTCAGGCGTCTCACCGTCCCCCAGCGCAGCATCAGCATTCTTCGATCCCCCGCATGACCCAGAGGCGGCCTGCACGAAGCGTCTGGGATTGTCCCAAAACCAACACCATCTCGATTAGGGGACAATCCGCCGCGGCGGGCTCAGCCCAGGACTGCATCAACATCCGGCCCAACAGGACGACGGCTGCTGCCGTTCCCTTTCCGCCTGAAGGTTCAACCTATACAGTACCACCACTTGATGTCCGACTCTGGGTAACTTGAGACCTACTGGCCATTTGACACCTCGTCTCAAGTCTGCAGCCATCGGTGCTTCGATCGTGGGCACTCTCGCTATTCTTGCTATACGTTGCACGACATGACTACTACTGTAAACGTAGTATGCAGACACCCTGTACAACAGTTTCCTCGACACTCCGGCCTGCAGCAGTCATGTCTAGCTTGGCCGTCGGCTGTAGTTGTAATCCACAAGATCCGCTAATGCACCAAGCCGACCACCCTGTGGTCATCCTGCCATGACGCGGTGGGGCCCTAATACTCCTCCGCGGCCATCCAGTCCCATTCGGCCGCCATGGTCTGGGAAGTTGGCCTGGCGGGAAGCTGACGAGACCACTCGATCATCGTGGACGCCCCCCCTACCTAGTTCTCCTGGCCGTCGGCCCTTCCAACGGCCACCCTTATTCCCACTACGCTCTAAACACCGTCAGACGACCTGCTCGTGCCTGTCGATAATCGCCACGCTGCACGAGAGCGCACACTACACGCAGAAAATTTGGTAAGCTTCATTGAACCGATTGTCCTATGACACTTGCATACAGAAAAGGACGCCGCGGCACGCTGGCGCACGTTAGAAGACACCGGATGCCGGATGCACTGTGCCGGCTCCCGCATGTACTGAGTTTCTACGAAAATGTGCAGCTACATTTGAACCCTCTCAACGCGTAGCGGCGCCGTCGGATATGACCTCAGATTCTACAACTAGTCGAAGTCGACAGCTTCCGGCTTGTGGACGGCTATCTTGCCAGACGAATTGCTCTTGAGCACGATGCGTGGATCCTCTTTGCTGCCCTTGACCAACTCCCCATCGACCGTCTTCTCCTCATACACGACTTCGACCACTTCTCCGTCGACGAAACCTGAAATGGCTTTCCATTGCACTTTCTGGCCTACCTGCGGCACACGGGTTTTGTCCCCGCTCTTCTTCTGCTTCTTATTGGATCCTGTTGCGTTCGCCCCGCTTCCGCGTTTCTTGGGAGTCGGATGCTCCTTATCATCACCATGCGCGGATCCCGAATGGGACTGGTCTTCCTCCGATGCAGCCTCGTCGTGTCCGTTCTGTTTCTTGAAGTCTTGGTATGCCTTCTGACCATTTTTCATGTGCTGTTCGTCTTCCCAATGGTGAGTGCAATCTTTGGCATCTTTCCTCTCGTTATGGCCGTTTGGCTCCGCTTCTCCGTCTTCACCGTCTTTGCTTGCGTTTTTTCTGGCACTCTTCGCCTTTGAAGTGTTAGCAACATACTGTTTGCCCTCCTTGCTTTCCTCTTGCTTCTTCTGGTCCGTTTCCTCTTTCTCCTTCTCGCTCATCTGCTCCCATGCCTTCTTCGGCAGATATCGCTTCTCAGTCCCATCTTCCTGTTTGGCGTTGCCGCTCCCCTCTTTGGTCTGCCACTCCTCCTTCGTCCAACTGTCGAGGTGTTTTGCCTTGTCATCTTTCTCGTCGGTTGTATAGCCGCCTCCGCGCTGCTTGTATTCAGAAGCCATCATCTGGGCCTAGAGACAGTCAGCTCAATGCTCCATAGGAATGCGCATACGTCGGCCACAGACCTTCCGCGCTGACCATTGACCTGGTGCACCACCCTTGTCACCGGCCTGGATCTCTTCTTTGACCTCGTTCCTCAGCTCAGGATCCGTGTATTTATCATCCTTAGACGGCATCTTGACAGCTAGTGCACACGACAAAGCTCTTCGCGTAGCGATAGCAGTGGCAGGCAAGTATAGATGGCGTAACGGCAAAGCGCAGTTTGCAAGTCTCGCTATATGGTACATGAGTTTGAACTAGATCCGACAACCACGGACATGCACATATGTACCCCAGATGCCACAGACCTCCACTGACGTACCCGTACCTCCGCAAGTCCCCCGCAAGCCGCCATGATAATCTCATCATCATCACCTTCCCCAACCCCTTACATCCTGCTTGCGTCGTACCAACAGTGTTTGGGACTTTGTTGCAAGTGCGTCGTCGTGACATCAACGAGCCTGATCTGGCATCGGGGCACGTGCGCACCGCCCGCCTCTTCGAAGGTCGTTGGTCTCGTTTCGTCAAGTCGGGGCTGCGGAGTGATCATTGCACGCTACCCGATCAACGGGCCGAGCAATGTTCGGAGGTACCGATGGCTGGGAGAGTTTGAGTGCTTGTTTGCGGGACGGCCAATCAGGGGCGGGCGAAAAGCGGGGCATGCTCGAGCATGTAAAACCGGCATGGTGCATGCGGTGCGACGCTGGGCAATGAACATCTCAATGAACGTGAGAACGCCGCACTTTGGGACTTGTTTGGGTATTACGTATGGCTTATTGGGGTTATACGGCAGATGGGGAGTGTGGAGTTAGACTCGGTCCTTTTCATGTAGAGCGTCTGAATCTGGTTGTGTGAGGGTGGATTCGATTGTGAGTTCGTTCAGGGGTAAGTTCAAGCTGAATTCATACAGGCGTAAATCTGCCCAGATATGTTCTCCATTGTAGGGATACGAAATGACAAACTTTCAAACTTAAACCTGCACCCACGTTGAGTGTATTCTAGGGCAACTTGATACGCGATACAACGCCAAAATTCGGGCAGGACATCACGACTTACAGCTGAGGACGTGGAGGTCAACAGGCACTTCAAAGCAACTAGAGTTCTCTCGAGTATACCAACAGTACCTTCCATAGACTACATTGTGGGCAAGACCGGCTACACTATATTCGAACAGCTGCACCCTAGATTTGTTAAGACCGCTCACCTGTCCAGCGACTCTCTCACTCCTACCATCGGTTTATCTTTGACCACTTGGGTTTAAGCGAAGGTTTCAATCATTACTGCAAAATAGAAGCGTCTTCCGATCACTAATGGAATGCTGAAAACATAGGTAAATTAGATTACAGCTGAGAACAGCAGGCAGCCTCTAAGATAAATCATCAACAAGACTGCGCGCAATTCGAAGTCGAAGCTAACAGTACATTCACTTCCGTTTTCCATCAGTTTCGTCTATCTGCACTGTCCCAAGCGCTCACTGTTTCGGACAGACCTGACACGACTTATCACAAGCCTATCCCTGTACCGGCGCCCTTCACGTGTATTTTTACTAACCTCCATATCTTCATGAGTCTCAGGCTTATCTATATCACGGCTTGTTTCGGTCCAACGGCCTAGACATGCGTGGCCTTGCATATCCGGATCTTCCGCTCAATGGTGCTTACACCTACCACAGCAAGCTTGCTTTTGACTGCTGATTCGACCATAAGGCCCATAACTCAGTCCACTACCATTGGCGTCAGAAACCTCATTCATATCGCGCAAAAGCCCGAAAGAACAGGTCACTACCTGTTCTCTAGCGAGGGGAGTAGAGTATTAGTCTGGTAAGGAGTCCTCTTCGTCGTCTTCCTGCATATGACAGTCGTCTGCGACAGCGACCTAAAATTTCTTGAAAGGCAGGTTATGAAATACCCCAGCGGCTTCTTGCTCGTGTAAGTATATGTGGACTATTGCTGGGACCGCTCATGGTATACAGACCTGCAAGCTTTCGAGTCCATGAGGTCACATTGATACTCGCGGACTTCTGACTTGTTTTATAGAGACCACACTCCCTGGACCAGCTTAAGCTCGTACTCTACGTATACCTAGGTATGTATCGTACAAACATATGCCAGTGTTCCAAAGTGTCCGCTCTACTAACTTGCGACATGTTTCGTCTCAAAAAACAGGGAATCATCAACAAGCAATTGCACATTCACGGACCTTAGGGCGACTCGACTACACTACGAATCCATTCTTTCCACTAATAGGGTACGCTTCAGCTATCTTCCAGAGCTTGGTGATGCGACTAATCGGATTAAATAGCGAGCTTGGGTACTACAAGATCGGGTATACCCAGCCACTTGCTGCATCTGTACGTAGGGCTTTGCTGGGAACTGTAACTCTTGTTGTTCTACATAGATGTCCTCACGGTGACAGGGCGAATCTAGAGGAAGTAGGAATCAGGGGACTGATTGAGTGTTTGCCGCAGTCCATCTCACAAAGAAGTGCCTCGGTTACGAACCCAAGATCCAGCCGTGCGGGTTCTAGATCATTGAGACCGAATTCCACTGGACATAAAACGAAAAGGGAACATCGAAGGAAGACAAAGCCTGTCACTCCTGTCTGGTCTAGAAGGCGAGACGGATCCCGGTTACCGGCTACACCGCCATTGGCTTCTTCACCTCGGCTAAAGCCGATGTAGTCTAGTCAGGTCCCATTTCAAGGTCGCATGAACTAACTTCACATCTAGCGCGACGACATCAAGGCACCACTAGATCCTACTCTAAGCGCTCAAAAGCGCACGATGTCCCCTCTAATCTCGCTGTCGCTGTTCTCTGCACCGTCGTACATTCAGTCGCTCCTTTGCGTACCTACAGTCGTTGTTACCATACATTCGCTTTAATATACCAAAGTCTTTCTTTAATAATACTACACCGCGCAAAGATGTACTCCAAAGCCTCTATCGCCGCCCTCTTCGGTGCTTTCCTCGCTGCCTCCGCGCAAACCACCGCTCCCAGCTCCGCCGCGGCGAAGGCCACTGGCCCCATCGTTTCCGTTATCCTCCCCGGCGCCGACAATCAGACCCTTGTAGGCTCCGTTATTGCTGTAAAGTCCGCCCTGACGACGCTCAATGTTGCATGTGCACCCGGCACCGATAGCGACGAATGCGGCATGCCGATGGGAGGCATGAAGGTCACCCAGGGCCCTTCAACGGCTGTGATGTCCACTGTCATCGCCGAAGAATCGGACCCCGTCGTTGTAACATACGGATGGGAGTGTAGTCTCGGCGGCACCACCACGGCCAAGTGCACTTACTCGAACGCCGCCAGCGTCACCGGTTCGATCGATCCGTCGTTATTGAGCTCAATTAATGCCGATATGACGGACTCTTCAATGACTACCGAGTTGAACGAGCAGGATCTTAAGACTGCGCTCTTTGCAGTTTCGATCACGGCGGGTGCAGATAAGCTGTCGCAGACTGGCAGCGCAGATGCGACGGGCAGCGGATCCGGCTCACCTACGGGAAGTGCTGCGTCGCCATCGAACACTGGCGCTGCGTCGAACGTCAAGATGGGAGGGTTCATGATTGGTGGCGCGCTTGCGGCAGTGTTCATGCTATGAGCGCTGTTTGTTACGGGAGATACCCACTTTTCGATCCAGAGTCGCCAAATGAAGAACCGTAAATAATTGATAATGTTCGATATGCAAGCGATATCATGTCATTGTAAACGTCAGCCAGAAGAAGCTTCCCCACACACTGGAGATCCCACGGCCGGCTACCTGGCAGTAGCTCCTTCAATGGCTGGTGCTGTGCTGAGTCGCCAAAGTCGATACTCACACATTGATGTGAGAGTCGGGAACTACAAAACACTTATATTCATTTTTGACATCCTATGAACATGTTATAAGTGGGAAAGAGTGCTTCGGCGCCTCCCATATCAACCAAGCGCACACCCACGAATAGCCAGCCAGTCTTTCGAACGCGTTCAAAGCCCAAGCATCACCGGGGCCCCCTATCCTCCTCCTAAGCCTCCCCCAGAAAAATTGCACCACACCCTCAAGTACAAACGCAACAGGCTGCAGCGCCCAATACCACATGTTTCTTCCCCACGCACAAGGATGTCCAAGCCTCGCCTCCACCATCGAATGCATAAATCCACTGATCCCGAAGACCAGGAATGCGTTCAGAACCCTCGTAAATATCGTGCGCTTCTTGATCCCAAGTATGTGGGTCGATATGAGCGCAGCATGACTGTTCGACGACTTGTAAAACGTCCTGTGCCAGTACATTGTCCAGAACCTGCGCATGGTGTATGCTTCCCGGATTCTGCCATAGACTGGAGGCCACTCCCACGATTCGTCCAAACCAAGGGCCATCCAGACCACAGCGCACGTATCGTGGTAGAGGGAAATGAGAAGGAAGTCGCCTACGACTTTGTCAAACGCCTCCAGGGCGCGAAGCTGGAACTCGCGAGTTGTCACGGGCGTTGCGGGGCCGCTGCTCGTTAGGTAAGTTTGCAATAGACGGCGAATGACGCCTTCCTTGTCGCGGGTGTAGTCCGACATCGATGGCGGAACACTGAGCAACTTCTGAGGATCCATAAACTCGTAGTATGCCGCTAAGAGGAGGAAGTTAAGCAGCAGGTATGCGCATCGAATGGCGATGCCCGACCATCTGCCCCGAGCTGTGAGGTTATGTCGAGTGGTGAGGTATTTGGCATCAGGGTCTTTGGCTTTCGTCGAAGGCTTCTGGGCCTGCCAGGTATGCTTGATGCCTGGCCAGAGGTATGGGTTCTCCCAGTTCGTTCCGATGCCGCGAACATTGAAGACGGTCTTCCAGCCTCTGTACCAAGGATTCCACGATGCTTTTACGTATCGCGGTTCGAGCTGTGCAAAATGTTAGCCCAGTGTTCTCTGTCATATTACCTACAGACAGGGTCTTTGAGCATCGAGTCTTCTGGGGCGACACTGTGGTCGGGTCCTCGATATTCCCACTAGCCTGGAATGAATAGTCACTTACAGCATTCGGAACCTCGTCTGTCAAGGGATTCTTATATGCCATTGCAAGAGCATGTGAACCACCGATCAAGATGTATCGTACATACATCTCATTTAGTGTGCCGTCAGGAGAAAGGTCAGTAGCCGTTCTCCATGAGGCAAGTCCGGCAGCCAGTACCATCGAGACGCCCATCCATCGATTGATGTAGTTGGGGAATGAGACTACAACAAGACATGTGAAAGGCCACATGATGGATAGAAAGATAGGGAGGGCCCCCTTCGAGAGGGTCCACTCGCCCGCATGGCTAGCCATGGGGAAAAAGAGTGACTGAGAATCGAACAGAAAGGGTCAGAAGAGCGTATAAAAATCAAACAAACAGGGAAACCAGAAAGAGTGAGTGAAGTCAGATAAGTCAAAGAGCGGATGAGAGTAGAGGGTAAAGAGAGTGGATGGAAAAAAGTCTCAAAGGGCAAAAGGAACGGATGAGCATACAGCCCTACAGGCGCAAAAGACCCTGAACGCAGATTGAAGTCACAAAGCAAATGAAGAGAAAACCAAATGAGTATGAGACAACCATATTACCAAGGTTCCATATCTACCTCGAAATTCTACGATGCAAGGCGTTACCCTTAGGCGTTACCCTTGACAGCTCCGTCGGAGTGTTTCGAAGTGCCGCGCAGCTATCAACACAATGTCCGCTGCTCAACGCGGATAATGCGAGGGAAACACAGGCGCGCTTTGTCGTCTCTGCGCGGTAAAGTCCGTCAGTGACATCGAGGCTTGCCCAGGTGAGCATAGGCTACGGATTACAAAGTGCGGTCATGCGACTCGACCCCTCAGCTATTTGCATGTTCTTAGCATTACGTGCCTACGCGAGAGTCGTCTTGCTCGCGCTTCTTGGTACGATGGGATCAAATCACCGTAGAATCTAGACGAGCGAGACGGTCAAAGTTTGGCACCAGTTGTTTATGGTGAAAAGTGGGCATGGGTAAAGCACCTGGGCAACGTCTCACGTGTTGATACCAATCAGGTAGGACTGTTTTCCAGTTATGGTAGACTACCTCCCTCTCTTCATTGGTTCAGTCTGTGCGTCGCTCGGAGTTCATCAAGAAGCTCGGGGTGCATACAAAGTAACGGGCATGGCCGCTGACAGCTCCACGTCGCAAGGCCCCCGTCTCCGGGCATGCCACGCAATTGCCGAGCCCTTGGAAGGATAGTACTTGCGGAATGGGGGCGAAGCAAAATCATGCCTTTACTGTTTCAGGAGAAAGGCTTGAGTGAGATGGAAATTCTCCGGCTAGGCACAGCCTTGGTGGGGCCGCAGGGAGAGGGTTGTGATTGGCGGCTGGTTCTAGGGAGCCAACACGACTCGACTCAGGAACCAACTCGTCCGCCAGGAATAGCGCTTGGCCAGGCTCCGCACTGGCCGATCCATAAACGCGAACTGTTTTCATGCCTCGAAAGCTACGTGACGGTTCTTTGCATACCTAGGATAACAGGTCGTTTCTTGAGTGAGTAATAAGTCATTGCAAGCATGGTCAAGGGCTTGTAGAGCGGAACGTCCGGAATCAAGACCGGTGTCCCCCTAGCTTGTTGTCCCTAGAAAGGAAGATGCGATGCCTAAAGACGCGTCGGTGTAGAAGCTAACGCATTCGAGCGTGGCTAGGATATGCACCGCCGTTGTCCACGAGCCAAACCCCACAATTGATCCACCGTGAACGGAAATGTAACGGACGACTACAGTCTCAAGGTACTCGGGCATCTATTCTAGGAAAACCTCTACTCCTACACAGGATTGGGGCTCCACCCCGCTTACTTCACCAAGCACTGCGTACACCGAGCATAGTATCCACACCATAACACGCACCACCACGCTTCAGTATAAAGCGCACCTTGTTGCCGGCCAGTTTTGAATCCCCATCCACATTCACTTTCAACACCTTCCTTCTACAGCTTCAAACACTCTTTCTACACTTCACTTCACTCCCAGCGAGTTTACCATCACTTCATCCACCTTCTCAGACCAACACTTTCTTCCCAACAACCCAACCAACCAACCTACCAGCCAAAATGCAGTTCTCCGCCGTCCTCGTTGCCATCTTCGCCGCTGCCGCTACGGCTAAGACTTGCGGTATTAACGGTGCTTTGTGCCAGTACGCAATCCCATCCTCACCATGCAGACGACCAAGAGCAATGTGGCTAACAATTACAGGCGCGATGTCAGCTCTGTTGGCTTCACCGCCAAGGCACGCGAGTGGCTCCGCACCCGCTCGGCTGCTGTCGAGGCTCCCGTTGAGGCTCGCGAGGCCCAGCCTGAGGCTGTTGAGATCACGATCTAAACGCAGACAAGAGCCTGAAATGGTATGTACCCATTCTCGCCAACCACTGTCTCTCAAAGGCTGACCTGTAGCGATAGGTGACGCTCTGCGGGTCTGAAGGATAAAGCACGCATGTACAGGTTACAGGCGAGGATTGTAGGATTTGAAATTGTGGCATTTGGTGATGGTTCTTTTGTACATTGTTTGCGGTGTGGATCGGCCGCTTAGACATAGAGGTGACGGGCAATGAATTCATTTCTCGAGAAGATGAGCTCCTTTTGCGATGGTGTGAACAGTACCATAGGAGTCTTGACATGTTCTTATTTCGACCTTCCTAGCTCAAGTTTGGGTTCACAACCTTGAGTGAGTTTATCTAGGTATTCTGCGCGATGCATCGCATCCGCATATATCGTCACACAGTCAAGGTTCTTCGTGTAGTCAGCATATATAGTCCTTGGAACATGCCGCGAGACTTTTGTGTTCGTTGACGGCTCTTTCTTGGCCCTTCAATCCCCATGTCCTCCCCTTGATCTTCCAAGTCCGTCCCAAAACGTCGCTTTCAAATTCGGTATCGACAAGCGAACCAAATGGCAGCTAGGCCCCTAGCAGAAACTTGCAGACATTACCCGCATATTCCTTGACCTCCTTCTCATCGCCGAATCTCACCTTCTCTTCATCAGTTTCCCACGTAAGCCCCACAATACGGCCTATGATTTGACCTTGAGTTGTATCCTCTTTTTCGCTAGTCTCAGACTCCTCGGCATCCGTGTTGGATTGCTCAGCGCCTGTCTCCAATCCATCCTGAACCTCCATTGCAGGTGGGTTTTCGAGCCGGGACAAGGTACCCACTACATCCTCAACCACCAGATCGATTTTGAAACACAGAGTTCCGGTCCAGCTCCGATACATGTATACGGACGCATGTGGATCGTCGTTCCCGTCTGGGTTCTGCTTGCGAACAGGGCCATCGGAATAGATCAGCCATTTGTCGTCCATATCCATTGGTTGGAAGCCCATCAGCAAGCGACGTAGCTGTTCCGCATTGAGATTTTTCTCCCATGCTGCGTTCTTCGGTTTGCTGAAGGGATCCATGTCGGACCAGGGTGTGACGCGAACCTGGGCCGCCGGACCTGGTGGCGCGCCATAGTGGACGTGGTGGAAGAGGCTTGCTCGATCTTCTGGCGAGAGCTCTGTTGACATTTTGGGAAGCACGCGGTATCTTGATGTTGCGGCTCGATGGATTCCAGTGCTATCGAAATGAACAGACAGGTCACATTATTCCTCATATACTTCCAGGCGCTGCTGCCTAGACGGCGCTAGGCGCGCTGGGGCAAATAATCAATGAGTCAGTGAGTATCAACTACGCCTTCAGCTCGTCAGCTCTAGGATAGTCATAGTTCGACCTACACGCCCCACAAACAGGGTGTTTACAAGATCAGGCAACAAAAAAAAACCCCCGACAGACTCCTAGAGCTGTGCAATCACGATTTGCCCTTGGCCGTCTCCTTGATTTCATCGAGCGAATAAACCATAGACTACCTAGGTAGTTGTGTGCAATCTGTGGGGTTGAGGTGCTACTCCTTGCAATGATTTGCAACTTCATCGAAGTCGAGGCCGAAAAATCGATGCTGTAAAGGTCATTGAATCCTGACATTGTGCAAGTGAGTCGAACTTATTTTACATTCCTTGTGCTGATCTGAGCTACAGTATGCTTGACGACTGTATACCTCGTGCGTGTTAGCCGTGACTCTTAACCATCGCCAATATCGCCTTATTCACCTCCTTCGCGTTCGTTGCATTCAAATAGTGCACACCTCCTTCCACAATGCTCAACTTCTTGTCCGTGCTCCCGGTGAACAGCTCAAGCTGCTCTTTCTGCACTTGACACCCATACGGTGTATCCTCCGTACCCTGAAGCCAATGCACCGGACAAGTAACATCAGCGAGCCTGAGGTTCAACGAATCCCTCGTCAAAAGACACAGCACCGCCATCCTCGCCTTCCGCCTCCCCTCATCGCCAGCATACGTCTCCTTCAGCACCTGCGTCCAGAACGCAGTCGACTCTTCCGTTGCATGCGCGCCAAAACCGAAGCTCGCCACCATACCGCACCACGTGTCGTCGATCTCAAATTCCGGCGTTGGCGCCGCACTCGCCCACTTCTCAGCGAATGGCTGCAACAGCGGAACAGGGTCCCAGCATCCTTTTTCTCTCGTCTCGGCTGTTTCCGCATCCATGCTCGTCCCCAGGGGAAGCACGCCGAGAATGCGTTCGGGCGCGAGCAAGGCCATGCGAACGACCATCCACCCGCCCTGACTGGTGCCTAGCACGAACGCTTTGTCGACGCCGAGCGCGGTCATGACTTCTAGAGCTACGGCTGCAGAGTCCCAGTACGTGAAGTGGCTAGCCTTGGTGGGGAAGGACGTGGAACCATGACCAAGGGGCTCGATGGCGAGGATGTTGAGTGCGGAGGTGACTTCTGGTGATTCAAACTGGGGAGAGAATAGTGCGGTAGTCATGCACATCGCATTTATGCAGACCAACGTTGGCTTCGATGGGTCGACTGCATTGTTAGAAAGGCGGTAACCAACGTTTAGGGGGCCGAGGTGGCTAATGGTGATAGAGATTGTCGATGATGGCATGTTTGGTGGTGGGAGAAATCCCAAGTGTTCGATATTACCAAAGCTAAGGAAATATGGATAAGTAGACGGAAGATGGACGGAAAAAGGAAATGGTGTTTATGTGAATTTCTTCCATCTTAAGCTATGACCTAGGCGGTCTGAATGGTGGAGGCCTCAAAGCCATTGTGGAGCGGGGTCTCTTTAGCGGGCCGACTAGAAAGATACCTAGGTATTACGAGTACACCCAGGCCTGCAGTACATCTTGTCAGTCTTTCAACTGTTCGCTAGGACGTGCAATCTCCCTATGTGAACCCTGCATGTCGCACGCCTAGTTTTGCGCCTTTGAAGGAGTGGTTTAGTTGCTTCCTGCTTAATTCTGCGGCCCTAAGGACAGCCTCCGCGGAGTCGTGCGCATCTGCAGCAATGTTAGCCTTAGTTTAGGGAAGACGTCTTTTTGCAACGCCTCTATATCTGACAGAAGTCGAGGATTTCATTGAGTGGATGTCATCGGACGGAAAAAGAGGATGACGAGAAGCATTTGAGTAGCGGCAGCCGACACACAGTGCCTTTTCTTGGCCACCCAGGAATGTCAATCGCACCGCGTCCCTCGCTTTAATTTGCAGGTAAACGATACAGTATACGGACACAAATTTGATGACCGTGTATAGCCTGTCATACCACCAAAAAATAGTCTTAGAAGGAATGAACACACAGAAAGCTTCTGACGTTCCGACACTGAGTGCAGGTGCATCTGCTGAGCCACTTTATATAGAACAGTGACCTTTCTTCCTTCACAGCTACAACATCTGCCCTATGCTCACAGCATCGACCTCCCCTTATCCAGCACACCCTTCTCATGCACCACCTCATCCCCAATCTCCAGCATCTTATCCTCCAGCATCTTCGTCATCCTCACCCTCACCTCCCTATACCTCTGTTCCCCATAAACATTGAACAGCTCCAAAGGATCCTCCTCGCAGTCGAACAGCTCCCACTCTTTATGATTCGCATCCCCCGGCCTCGCCCCCTCAAGCCCGAAATCCTCATTATACCAGTAAATCAATTTGTACCTCTGATCTCTAACTCCGTAATGCGCGTACGCGTTGTGGATGATGTCGTTGTGCATCCAGTACCGATGGTACGCAACTTGCTGCCAATCCGCGGGTGTCTTGCCCTGCAGCAGAGGGCGGAACGATACGCCTTGCATGTAACTTGGAGTTCTGACACCCGCGAAATCAAGGAAGGTTGGCGCAAAGTCTACATTGCATATGATATCGTCGCATATAGAGCCCGGCGCGATGGCAGCAGGGTACCGGATGAGGAACGGCATCTGGAAGGACTCCTCGTACATGAAGCGCTTGTCAAACCAGCCGTGCTCGCCGAGGAAGAAGCCCTGGTCGGAAGTATATATGACGATGGTGTTTTCAGCAAGGCCTTCGGCGTCGAGGAAGTCTAGGAGGCGGCCGGTGTTGTCGTCGATGGATTGGATGGTGCGCAGGTAGCGTTGCATGTAGCGTTGGAATTTGAATTCTGCGAGTTCGGATGGCGTGCGGAAGGTGAAGACTGTGCCGTCGTCTTTGTCGATTAGGCGCATTTTTGTTACGTCTTGGGGAGCGGGGATTTTACGGTCATCTGTGAGATTTCAATATGTGACGGGTAGAGGGAAATGTGCGTGGGAAGCTCACTCCAGGTCGCGTTGTCAATCATCTTCTCGCCTACTTCTCTACCTCCGTCTGGCTGAACGAGACCTAGGTCGTGATACGTTAAATCATCCGCAACTCTCATCTTCGCGACCTTTGCCGCCCTCGCACGGTTCTTGTAATCATCCGTAAATGTATCTGGCAACCGCACAGGGTCCTTATACAGGTGCTTGTGCTTAGGATCGCATTCCCAACTGCGATGCGGCGCTTTGTGGTGGCACATGGCAAAGAATGGTCTTGAAGTATCCCGGTTCTTGATGAAGTTCATAGTCTTGTCGGTGATGACATCCGTGGCGTATCCGGCCTCGCGGTGGGTACCAGTAGAATCGATAAATAAGGGGTCATAGTATTCGCCTTGCCCGGGCACAACACTCCAATAATCGAAGCCGCTGGGCTCATGAGCTTTTCCTTCGCCGAGGTGCCACTTTCCTACCATAGCAGTCTGGTAGCCGCCTGCGCGGAGCTGCTTTGCCACGTTTGGCTGCCGTATATTGATCGTGGAGTCTAGGGTCAACACACCGTTGACGTGGTCTATATGATTCGTCAGTAAATGCTTGTTCGTAAAAGCACGAGGCAATTTGACACCTTGGGCAGTCGCTTGTTTTCAATCACATAAAAGATATTCACACTACCCCACGAAAATACTTACTGTGCTGGCCTGTCAGGATAGCAGCCCGGGAAGGCGTACAAATGCTGTTCGTGACATAGCAATGATTAAATCGCATGCCCTCTTTGGCTAGGCGATCAAGATTAGGCGTGTGGTTTATGCCGGCGCCGTAGCAAGATATGGACTTCGCGGCGTGGTCGTCGGCCATGATGAAGACGATGTTTGGCCAGGAGGGCGCCATCCTGGAGCTGTGTCTCAATTAAGACAAATATTCAATAGTCAGAGGCGTATGCACTTTTAGATCGGATGTAGTAGATCTGGACTAGATCTGGAGGAAGCAGGAGAAGACTTGAGACATTTCGAGCGGATACAACGTTGATGATATATAGGACCTCGATTCCCCAATCGGAGGAGCGAAGGGCCGAAGTAATCCATTTCTCCACACATACCGGATACAAGCCGAAAGCTAGGAAAACCTCAGAGGGACGGAATACTCGAGGTGGGGTGGGAAGACGGGCTAATGCCCGAACATGGCGCCGAACGCCTGTCGGTGTCAAGCGACCGATAGCCGAAGCACCATCCATAATCTTACCAAAGGAAAAGAAAGGACCCTAACGGCTTTCGATATTGTATGTCTTCTTGTAGCCACAGCGGTGACTGATGTCTCTTTGTCTTTCCATGTGTGCATAATATATAATATGCAAAGTTGACACACTTTGAAACTGAACACTCACCCGAATCCAGTATTCGTATAGATTTTACATCTACCGAATGCCTTAAACCATGCTGGTCGGTTTCATATCTCTATCAACTGTACATTCACCTCTCCACAGAGCCACGATCGATCCCCAGATCACAAACTTGCACATAGCCAATGTAAAATGAACACCTAAGCAGCCCAAAGGCAATCATACGCCAAACGCCATACACGATCGCCTTGCAATGCATACGAATTAAAGAAGATGTTACAGAACAGGGTGGGTATTGTATCTGGTGCACTAGTTGGAGTGCATCTTCTTGATCCTGTTCGCACCCTCGTAGAGCATGCGGTCAACAGCCGCAGCAACCGTAAGAGTGCCACCGATAACGGCGCAAAGACCGACAAGGAAGCCGGAGAATGACTTGGCGCGCTCTTCGCGGTTGATGACCTTCATTGGGGAGATGTCCTATCGTACTTATCAGAATGATTCTTATGAGTGGAACCGTAAACTTACATATGAGAAGAAGACGCCTGGAATACCACCTCTAGCGTGGATTCGCTCCTTGTGACCATCTTCCTCATCCGGTCCGCCTGCCAAGTTCCTCTTGTGGCTCGTGACAGAGTACTGGTGTGTCTCGATGCTGCCCTTGTAGTTGGTATCAATAGTGGCTCCAAGGACTTCGTCGTGCTTGCCACGTCCGGAGATGTTCTCCCATCCGAGCGGAAGGTACGCAGTCGAAACGACTTTGACGAAGTACATGAAGTTGAAAGCCTTCTCGGTGGTGTGCTGCTCCGTGTTATCGAGCGGATTAATGTGGTGGTTCGTCCAGCCTCCGGGTCCGGTGTTTGCGTGCTTCTGTTGCATATCTGCGATGACGGCGTCGCTCAGCTGCGGACCGAAGCGCAAGTGGTGAATCTTGTGTGTGAAAGTGTGCGTCTCGTCTTTGAAGTAGTTCTCTAAGTCGTGAACGTGCATGTTGCCATTGGAGAAGGACTTTCCGGGCGCGATGTGGAAGTTACCGATAACCTTGTTCACTTTGATGCTACCCTCAAGACGGCACCCTTCCTTGCGCTGCGCATCTAGATGCTCAGCGTAGTGCTCGCGCTCGCACTGTTCGACGCCCTCACCGCGACCGAATGACCAGGAGATGGAAGCATAGGCGTTTCGTACGTCGTCGCAGGTGTTGCAGCAGCCGGGTTTCTGCGCGTCAGATGGGGAAGGAGCACCATAGCATTCACCGCAGTAGTTGGGGTCGAGATGGGAAGCTTCGTCTTTGTGCCTAGAAGATCATGAGCCGTTGCACCGCGGAGGTTGCGGGGAGTAAAGGCTTACAGGTCAAGGGCGTTGATCTCAATCGAATGGCTTCCTTCACTCTCAGGCGATAACCGCACCTTATTGACACCGTGTGACACGCCCATCTGCAACTCGCCAGAGACGTCCATAACATCGAGTGTGAGCAGCTCGCACGGCATCCGGGGGAAAGTTATGTTCATAGAGATCTCCATCTTCTCTCCTGCCTTGGTGTCAGCATGACTTATTCTCGCTTTCTTCAGCTTTCACAAGCCGTTGTAGTTCGCATACCTCGTCCCTTGTCCACCACCAATTCCGGACGCACGGTGACTCTCCGATAGTCTGCCCACTCTCCCCAAGCTAGCCACAAAATGACCAGCAAACTCCCAATCGTCACAATGCCCCCGCTCGTCGTGCGCACGCGCGCATCCTCCACCGTTTTAGTGAACGCATCGAGGCGTCCAAATCGGGATTTTGCTGGCATTGTGGTTTATTGTGCCCGTTGCAGAGACCCGTTCGGGGAGCGACTGTTTGCGGAGAGAAGGTGGTCGATGGCCGAGGGTGGATGCTCGTGCGGAGAGGTGTACGTGGTACGAGAAGTCTTGGATGCTTAAGACAATTGCCTGTGCGGCGTTTCACCGGCGCAAGACGAATTGAAGATCGAAAGGAAAGGAATGAATAGGCACTACAAGTGCTAGGGCCACTGTATCATGTTACAGACCAGAAGAGAAGGACAGCTCTGGGTGGAAGCTGCACAAGTATTGGGCAAGGCTCGGCTGAATAAAGGACAGCTATGCGATGGTGTTTTAGCTCCGAGTCGATGTACGCGCAAGGCTGTCCGTGCTTACGACTAGACCTAATGGGGCACGACTGTAGGGGTCTATTCACGTTCACACGTTCACAACATGACATGGACCCTTGGATTTAAGTCCTGACAGAGATATCAACGCGCTGAGCATCGTCGCGTGTAGTATTATATAACCGCTATCTTCAAATATATACACGAAAGCGGCTGCAACTTCTGTACCGCCACCAATACGTTAAACCGGGGGTATCTTAATGACTTTTCCTGTTCGCATTTGCGACTGCACTGTTCAAGGCGGCCGTGATATCGACATGGAACAACGGCCTGTTCAGACCCTGCACCACAGCAACCTTGGACGGCTTCGAGTTTGATTGACCATACGCCTTGGTATTGCTGAGCTGCTTGCCCAGTGAATCATCATCAGACGAAGAACCTGGGCGCTCCGCAATGTCATCGTCGGTTTGTCCTTGTAATTTTGCGGCTTCTTTCAGTGCCCTCCTGCGTTCCTGCGCTTCCAAATCTGCTGCGACGCTGTGACTGCCGCCAAGTTCGGCGACGCTGAAAATTGGCTTCCACCGGCTGACAACCGAGCCTTCTGGCTCTGGTGTGTAGTATCCGAATCCAGCAGCTGCGAGCGCTCGCTTAGTCCAGCGGTTGTTAACGTTGCAGAAATGCCAGTCGACAGTATCAGGTGCGGCATATCGGTCAAGCTGGTTGCGCACATCGATCAAGTTCTGCATCGACGTGAGATCGACATTGTTGACGGACGAGAAGTCAAGGATGATAGCTTTGAGAGTAGGCCGATGGTCGGTCGGGTCTTCTTCCTTGCCGCGACGTGGACCAGGGTCATTCCAAGGACGGTCCTGCTAATGTCAGCTAGAGCTCTCCTTATATCTTGCATACTTCATAAAGTGCACTTACACCAGGTCTGCCGAAGCTGTGGGGGTTGGTACGGCGTGTGTACTTGAAGATATGGTCCGTAAGTTCGTCCAAGTAATGGTTGGCGTTAGGATAATTGTAACCTTCCGAGAATCTGTAAATGAAAATGCCTGGGTACGGGTCTTCAAGCGAAATCTCAGGGTTGCTACCATCCTTGTGGTCGATCGGGAGATAAATATCGCGGACGGAGTCTTCATTCTCAGCTGGGACCCGGCGCTCAGGCTTGGTTCCGAACTCTTTGCTTTGTTCTTCAGTGGGATCAAGGAGATGGTCGCCGATAACGGAGTGAACCCTAGCTTTACCAAGGAATCGACCATGGGCCTTGAAAGCTCTGAAGGCCCAGATAGCTGCCGAAATGGAGATCGTGGTGTAGATACCGTTCTCGATGCTGCTGAAAACAGTGACAAAGACACCTGCAAAGAAGATGATGACTTCCAAAGGCGAAATTCTCCAGAATTGGTACACCGTGTTCGGAGGAGTGATGAGGTCGCCTACTGCATGGATGATGACAGCTGCAAGAGCGGCATTTGGAATGTAAAAAAACATGGCCGGAAGTGCATAAATAGCCAGCAACACAACCAGAGCGGTTATTACACCAGCAAATGGAGTGCGGACACCAGCCTTTGCCTTGATGGCGGTACGTGAGAAGGAACCAGTAGCGGGGTAAGCTCCAAGGAAAGGACCAAGCACGTTAGTGACACCGATGGCGACAAGCTCCTGGGAGGGATCGATCTTGTAATTGTTTACACGGCCGAACGACTTCGAGATGGATATATGTTCGATTAGAAGCACAATGACGGTCGATGGAAGCTCAGAAGCAAATGCCGAGATAATGTCCGTCGTGACGTGTGGCACTCGAGCGTGCTTGAAGCCTCGCGGAACGGTCCCCAGTACAGAAATTCTCGGCTTCTTTCGGTGGTTGCGGTTGATACCATAGCTGATGGCAATGTAGAGGAGCAGGACGAAAGCCGTTCGTAGCGTGTTGATGAAAAAGATAGTCTTCGCTCTACTCGGGTACCGCTTCGCAAGCTGACCACAAACGAAACGTATCAAATATAGCATCGTCAAGGCAGTCAATCCAATGGCAGCGTTCAAGTTGGATCGGCCCAAGTGTTTCAGGATATTGATGACGACTTTGTAGGTAGCCTCGCGCGTTGAGAAGCCGGTGATTCCCATCATCGTAGGTACCTGTCCAACAGCGATGTTGATGGCAGAGCCCGTCATGAAGGCTGAAATAGCCGGGAGTGTGATAAACTCCACCAACCAACCAAGGCGAGCGAGTCCTAGGAACAGTACGATCGATCCTGCAATGATGGCGAGCGATGAGGCTATGATATCAGCGGGAACGTCGGGGATCTTCCCCTGAGCTTTGGTGACGACATTTCCGGTAACAGTTGAGAGAACGGCCACAGGACCAATCGTGATATCCTTGGACGTTGCGAAGAACCAGTAGAGGAGCACACCCATGAACGACGAGTAAAGACCAAATTCCGGAGCAAGTTGTGCAAGCTTTGCGTACGCCATACTTTGGGGTACAACGACGGCGCCGACGGTGATACCTTGCAAAACATTAGAAAACGAGATCAAGATCTTGAATGAGGGATAACACACCTGCTACCAAATCGCCCAAAAGCCATTGCGCGTTATAGCGAGTAATCCACTTCAAGAAGGGGAACAGATTGATGAAGTATTGCTTGATGTCCTTGCCGCCTGGTGTTACATCGCGGATCCATTCCCAGGCGGTTGGTTCATGTTCAACGTATGTATCGGCGGAATCAATGGTGAAAACGCTCTCGCCGCGTGTCACGCGTTCGGAACCTGTCTCATGGCGGTAATGCAGGTCGATGCCCAGGACCTTGGCTAGCCCGTGGCCAACCTTGGTGGTCGTGGAAGCCATGGCGGGAGTAACAAGGAACGACGACCAGAGCTTGGTATCTTGGGAGAAACCAGGTTAAGAAAACGAGGGAGCAGGGCGACCTGCTATTGCTCTGTTATAGCACGACAAGCGTGGCAAGCTTTGACAAGATTCCACAGACGCGGACTCGGCGGCTGGGATATATAGCGGCCGACGCACCCAAGGCCTGGCGTTGCTTTTCTACAAACTGACGAGCTCTGGATCCTGTGGAAAGCCAGCCTTGAAAAGCCACAAATCGAAAGAGGGTTGGCCCCAGCTCTGGGATGGGCGGTTCGGGATTGACTGATACGAAGGTGGGATTGCGTGACGGGCGTGATTTGCCAATGAAGCCGGCGGCGTGAGAAAAAAGGCACAGTCGCACGCGGAGCTTCCCAAAGACTGTAGATCTAGCCAACAGCCTCGCTATCGGACCTGGTAGCTTGGAGGGAGCGTGTGAAGGGGAGGGTGGTAAAGAGGGAAGTCCCTTCCCTCTCGACACGCCCAGTAGCGGCAGTCCTCTGTGACGAAATTGGCCGAGAAGGCTGCGTAGTTCGGTAAGACAGGCATGGCTTGTGGGTTTGGTGGGTTGCGCCGCGCACACGGATCGATGAAGCTACCAGGATGTGCGCGCGGGACGACAGGGATGCCGCTGCCGAGCGCGGGACTGGGCAACACGGCCGGGCGGCCAGCCAATCACCGCCGCGCACAGTGGCGATTGCGTGCTTGGTCCCATCGATGTCGTTTTCTCCAGAGCGGACTCGCCATGGCGCCGTTCAAGCCGCAATGGTCGACGACGCGCTTTGCGAGGCCAGAGTGACGTCGCCTGCCGCGGAAATGCACACATTTGAAAGAAATGCACCTCAACAGCGCGCCGCCTCACAGCGCTACTGGCGTAAAAACACTGTGCACAACGTGTTGCTAAAGTGTGGGCTTGTTCGCCATCTCAAATATTCGGTATTGGTCCTAGGGACGCATTGAGCAACGTGCAGCGCGGACGGCGAGCAGCAGTGCGTCGTGCGTGCGCGCACGTGGGATCCAAGGCGACGAAGATGTGTCTGTCGACTAGGGGAGGGCTCCAGGTTGTGCCGGTGCAGTGTGTGTCTTGCGTGCTTGCGAAACCCAACCAGCGAATCTGTGCTCAAGTGAGCCTGCAGCTGCATGTCTCTTTTTCCGTTTTTGGTTCCTGTGCCCTACGAGTCCAGCTCATGGTGGGCGTGTGTCGCATCCGTACGCCCAGGAAGGCACATATCCCTAGCTCTTCCAAACGGTAGCATTTCTGATTTTGACAGGAGTGAGGTCGTTTTAGAAACAGCTGCAGTTTGCGGGGGATCGTTGTATGTATGCGGAGGCTGCGAGCGACGAGCCGTGCCAAGCCTGCCCGCTTGCTCCGACGTCCCGAAGACCTCTAAACTCCAAACAAACAACAGACGATACCTGAACTCGGCATTGAGCGCCATGCCGAATCTTGATATGCTCTTGCTGAAGGGGCCTTCCCCCGGCGTCGAGGAGGGTCTCAATGAGCTGCGCTTCGCCATATTGGCCGACGGCATACCCGCAAACAGCGAGGGCATGGTTCGTCTCCACTCCCATTGCATGCCCCTCAGCCCGGATGAGGGGTCGCTATCGTCCAGACGGTTACACTTTGTATATGTTCCTTGTTAACTATATATCTAACAGTCTGAATTGCGCATGTACATTTGGCTCATACTACTGAACACGCCGCCTTTGAAAACCGACGTCTACCTCGACCTCGTCCGACAAGGCGCGTCGCCTGCGCATACCAAGATTCAGAATGACACTTTCCGTACCTTCCAGGGCGATCCACTCTTCCGACGGCGCGTCACCCAGAATAGCATTACGCGCGTGCTCAATGCCGTCGCGTGGAGGCTCAACGATGCGCATGAAGCACGCGTAAATGGATGGCAGTCGCCGCCGACATTGTCTGAATTCGGAGGCAGTCCTGATACAGCCATGATGTCCCGTCACTCGCTTGCCGCCAGCGTACGGACGGACGCCTCGACTACCAACGACGCCGAGCAGATTGGCTACGTGCAAGGCATGAATGTGCTGTGCGGTCCATTTCTATATGCCGCACGAAGTGAGGTTGAGGCCTTCACCGGTTTCGAAAGACTCATCACTCAGGAGTGCCCAGGCTACGTGCGAGGATCCATGGAAGGCGTGCACAAGGGAGTGGCTCTGGTGGACCGAGTTCTCCAAGTCGTCGACGAGAAGTTGTACGCGCATTTGATGAGCTACCACATGGAAGCAAAGATATACGCGTTCGCTTCCGTCTTGACCATGTGTGCATGCACTTCCCCTCTACCGGAAGTCCTTAAGTTATGGGACTTCTTGTTCGCATACGGCCCACATATAAACATCCTATGTATTGTCGCTCAGCTCGTTCTGATGCGTAACGATCTTCTGAACAGCTCAAGGTTCGTCACAGCTTGAGTTGAATATATTGAAGTGTCACTGATATACCTTATAGCCCAAATCAGAAGCTGCGAAGTTTCCCTGCGTTGAACGCCGGCGCGATCATTCCACTGGCTACTGGCTTCACTAGCAAGATACCCGAAGACATGTACGAAGAGATCGTAAACCACGCCAAATGATCCACGAAAAGTCAGAGGCAAGAATGAGTTATTAAGCTCATGCCTATTGAATATGAAGTAACGAAGCCACGAATCGTCCCCAAAGGACATCCCAACATACGCTGTTGTATGACTAGGCCCACGCCCACTTAAGCATTATGGCATCATGTATATCAGTTTTATTGCAATCCATCAGACTCCGGCTGGACCGTGAGTGTATCCTTCCAATAATTCCATCTTTAGCCGCTTTCAATCTCTTCAACTATTGGGGCTTGTTTGCCATTCCTAAGCAGCACTAGAAGCCTCATTTCCGATGAGCATATTGCTAAGTCTAAGCGCCTTATGCTGTTCGATTGGATGCCCGTTGCGGCATCGGCGACCTTCACCTGAAAAAGCATACTGTACTCGCTCGGGTCTACACGAGCCTCTCAAACTTCCCGAGGAGCTTCAAGCACCGCTCCAGATGCTACTTACGTAGACCTTCTCCGGGCCAGACCGTCGCGTGCACTCATTCTACGCCACTCCCGACAAACTGTCCACCCCCACAAGTTCAAGCATAAAGTCATTACGAGATCTGCTTCGCAGCACAGGCCAACCTTGCCTTTCTCTGGCCAGGGTCAAGCGAAGCCTCGGAAAATTTCACGTTCTGGCCGAACGAGCACGTCAAGCTGGATGTAGAGCACGCAAGCACAGGGCTTGGCGGTGGCGCTTCCGCGAGTATTGGAGCTGCCTAGATGGCTGGCACATGGAAATGACAGCTTCGAGATTGGACGCGCACCTGCAACATTGAGAGCATGTCACATTGAATGTTTAAAGATGCATATCCGCGCATATATGTGCCGGAGGGACTACCGAGGACGGCGACATGCCGCTGTACATCATGCAGCAGGTCCTACCATGTACCGGGTACTCATAGACGAGATCGATCCCGCGGAGGCGTTCTGCAGTATGATCAACCATCGCTGCATAGCACCACCATGAGTCTTGCTTCCTTTCATCCAATCACTTCACTCACGTCCAGCTTGCAGTGCGTCTGATCTTCAACAGGTGGCAGAAACACCATCTCGTTTTCGATCAATTGACCTCATCTTCGGCTTGAGTTATGCTGATCCCTACAATGTCTTGAACGCCGTCCTTCAGCGAGCATGCCGCTACTGCTCTCCACGCAGCTAGAACCAACACTGAGCTCGTGACCTCAGCCATTGCATGCACCAGGACGATCTTTCTACGGCAGACAATGACCCGACTCAAGCTGCTGCTCAAATGCATCATGGATACATGATAGCACTCGATCAACCCGAACGATCATCCCGGAGTGGCATCTCGATTCAGAGGGGCTACAGCAGAATGCTATGCCCGTGGATCGGAGATGAGGTCGCACGCACACATGCAAACACGGACTCAATACTCCTTGTCAAGATCATGCCATAGCGCTCGCTCATGACGAGCGGGTAATCGCCGACCGGCTAGCTGACGGCCTGGTGGTTACGATGTAGACGAGGCGGTAGAGCACGGGTTGGATAGCGCTTGCGCGCAGGTTTCGCTGCTATCGAGCCCGCTAGATATGGTACACGGGGAGTATTGGTGCGGTGGCAGACGTGATCATGAAAAGATTTGATTGAGACTATGCAAAGAGATTGCAACTGTGCTCATACGGACCATATGCCAGGCCTGCAACATACCACTAGAAGCGGTTGCGCGCTTCGTATCGATGTCGCCACATATCCATGCTCTTTCCCAACGTTGTACAAACGGTCGGAAAGTCCCCAATTGCCTTGACCAAGATTACCTTTCTCTTCATTCCTGTTCCTTCTTCCTATAATCTTGCCGATCCCTTGTACATCTGTTTGGCTCCTCCGCATGATGATTGCGTAACTCCACGTTGACCAGGCCATGCTTCAAGCTCGCAGACCTCCCACATCCAAAACCAAACACGCCGAAGGGAAATGTAGGGAAGAGAAACATTGGAACTTACCCACTGCGGTACACGGCCTTCTCGGCAATCCAATGCGAACGAGACCTCGTGATGACAACCTCGATGCCTGCCTCCTCGCGCCCGCCAAGGGAGTACTCTTTGAACGGCACGTCGTTGGAAAGGAACAGGTGCAATTGACGTAGCTTCCGTCCGGTCCGCTTGTTGCTGGCAATAATTGCCTCGATGTTCTGGATGCACCACAGCTCCTCCAGCTCCGTCGTCTTATCGTACCGCATGCTCAAGGCTTCGAGTCCAACGGGCAGACGCTCGACGAGATATTTCGGTGCAACATCGTGGAAGCGGCGAGCGGGGATGAGGGTGTCAACAGGGACATGGACGTGCGCCAGTTTGTCGAAGTCGGCGAGAGAGCCCAGGCTGCCGATTTGCCAGGCGTAGACAGGATGGTGCTGGGCGGCCCTCGCCAAGCGCAAAGGGTCTACCACATAGGCGATCTCAAGTACACGAAGGGAGTCTTTCTGAGTCTGAAGTGCGCGCCCGATGCCGGCCCAAGAGTTGGGAGCCCAGTTCTTATTGGGATGGAAGCCGGGAGGGTTGAAGCCAGGTTGGGCTGACGTGAGGGCGACGTATGTGTAGTGGAAGTGTTCGAGAGCCTTGCACGATTCCACAAGACGGGAAACAATCTGCCAGTGAAGGAACGCACCTTGGAGAACGAGGACTTTGACGTTGGAAGATTTAGGCTCGTAGTCCCAGCTCTCGGGGGGCTGCGTCTCGACGAAGCCTTGGAGATGGAGCTCTTCGATGCAGGGGAGCGTGATTACGGGGATGAAGTTCTTCAGACGTACCCATCCTGCTACCTCTGAGGAAAAGCGGACCTTGAGGACCTTTAGATGGTTGAAGGGCTGGGTCCAGTGGGGGTAGGCCGTAGAGCCCGTGTATACCAGGTGAACCCAGTACAAGGTATCTGTGCAATGCTCGTCCACAGCTCGGGCAGATTGGTCCTCGATGACAACTTCTTCCACCCACATGGCGGCAGTGAAAGCCGTTGTCAGAATATCGAGGTCTCGTTCGGTCGCGCTATCGTAGATATCTGCAAGTCCTTCGTTCAACACCAAAGTACCTGGGCGCTCGCCATTGGGACCGACACCTCTCTGGTACTTCGTAGGATTAGCGTAAGCGTATCTGAAATGGATCTTCTTCACCAGCTTGGCTAGTGTGGGATCAAAGTCGATACGAGAGGCGAATGCTGCGCGCGAGTCCTGAGACAGGCTTGGATCGATGCCTTCAGCGTAGACAAAAGGCATTGCGAGGTTCGAGAAATTCCGATTCACCATGCCGAGGTTGAAAAGATCTTCCCGCTTGAGGTTCTTCGCAATCTCCACGAGAAGCTCAGTCGGTAGTGTAAGGAGGCATGCTTGCGGATTCATGGACGGTTGGTCCGTCGTATGGCTGACTTCCTCTTGGTGTACACTGCATAGTACTGCGGTCGCGTGAACTGAGGTTAGTCTTCCTGTAGAAGTCGGAGTGATGGGTCTGGTCGAACAGTCCACACTGCGTTGTTAGTTGTGTCATGAAAAGGTATGATCGCTCAAATCAGTCGCTCAAATCAGTCGCTCAAATCAGTCGCTCAAATCAGTCGCTCAAATCAGTCGCTCAAATCAGTCGCTGAAACCAAACGTTCAAGGCAGAGGCTCAAGACAAACGCTCAAAGCAACATCTCAACCTACCTCTTCGTGGACATTGACACCGTTCCCATACCGGCACTGCAGACTCCAGACTCCTTCATGTTGTTTGATGAGATTCGGAGCATAGTACGTCAGCCTGTGTGCGCCGCAGATTTGTCGAGACCAACAGTGTTCGACGCAGGAACAGAGGTGAATGGTGCGATTTTTGGGTTGAGCACTGAAGACTGGCTTACCTCACCGTTGGCTCGTGCATAATTAACCAGGCAACGTGCGTGATGCCTAGCGGTGAATCGTGGTAGCCTCAAGGCTGTAGGGCTTTGTGCGCGGTGGGTGCCCAATCTGCCACATATAGAAGGACCAAAAAGCTCGAGCCCGAGTCGGCGAGCCCAACAGCGGACCCGAGGCGATTGAGGCGTGTTGTTGAATCCAGTCGATAGAGAACATATGAAGACACACTGAGCATTCATATAGGTGAAGAGCAGATGTTTGGCTACGGTTACTGATGTCTGGTGATAAGAAAATTTTAATGCATGCCTGATTATGTCTAACTCACTGTCGTAGGGTGAATGTATCGTGGTGTAGATGGGAGCATGGTCGATTGTACAAATATCTGCATGCGGAATGAGTAAAGACTGTGTGTAACATTTAGAAAGCACCCGGGCTCGTGCCCTATTGGATCTAGTCGACAGAGAACATATAATCCTCGTTTGCTGATGTCTAGTGATCAAGCAATCCGACACGTAATCGACAATGCTAGCAAACGTGCGCGTACATATGCAGGCTGCTACAAGACGACAGCAAGAAATGAATTAGGTCGTACAATACAAACGCGGCAGGTGCCATCAATAAGCTGAATTGCAGAGGGAACAAGGCATGCATTAAGGCTTGCATTGAGCGGGATGGATGAGATGATGTGAAGACAAAGTAATGGCCTTGAAAGTGGGATTCATGATGTGGTAACACTCATCGAGTACATGGCTGCGCCAGTCAGCACGTCTATGTCCACTGTTGGGTGATACAGGCCGACGACGCTCTCTTGTTTGGATCAAGAGCCGTTATGTAGCGACAGGTTGGCAAGCGACATATAGGGTAACTTATTCTACAAGATTTATCCAAAGCTGAGACGTGAAACTATAGCGTGGGCTTTAACAGATAGGAGGGGTTACCACCATAAATTTCGGACATACACATCAGGTCACTGTGGAAGCTCGCCTGGTATACATGATGAAGTGTCAGAAGCAATAGACAAAGCACAGTAGACAATGTTCCGGTTTAACACATCAATTTAAGCTTCTCTGGTTACAGAACGCCTAGCGCCGACATATGCAGGTATCGCATCCCAAACCGAAATTCAAATACCAGCCTAGTGCTACAAGGTATACAACTCACTGACAGCTTTTCACACCCCTCAACGTCCATGTAGTACGCATACCACACTCACTTCGTAAGGTGGGGTTCTTAACTCCTCTCTCCGTTCCCATCCGTGGTTCCATAGCTCCTCTTCGCCCTTCCGGTGATGTCCTGCCAAGTAGCATTGAATCTTCGTCCTGTGCTCGCGAGCAAGCCTTCCTCCTCCTCTTCCTCCAAATCACGGTCGATCTGCTCCTGGTTCAATTTGGGGGTCCTGAACAACGTGGTAAGAAATACAATAAGATAAACACCCAAGAAGGCGAACTGCGCCCAGAATAGTACGGCACCGAAGAACGGGAAGTTGATGGTCACACGGTTGATGAAGGTGCTCAGCACGCTGGGCGTGCACACATCTTTGGCGTAGTGATTGGTAGCTGTCTCTGTGCATGGCTTGATATCGGCCTTGTGATCCTTGCAGCTCGGTTGCTCGCCCGGATGACGCGGTTCGAGGTCGCAGAAGGTTTGAGGGCCGAAGGTGGCGTATTGAGGGGCTACGACCATGGCGACGGAGTAGTTGATGGCGAGAACGATGAGGTTAAGCAGGACGGTTGCCAGAAGAAGCGCCTGTGGAGAGGTGTGGCCCTTGCGGATCTTGAAGAGGGTGAGCCAGAGGAAGCGGATACCGACAGTTGCGATGCCAACAACGGAAGAGCAGAAGAAGAATAGTACGAGTAACAAGAACAGTATGTAGTCAATGGGGAAAACCTTGGAAGACTTGACCAGGATCCAGTTCAGCGGCTGGAAGATGTTGATGTGACCCAGAATGTATCCACAATGAGCCTTGCAGATGGAGTTCTTGGCCTTGTCAATGCCAGTAATAAGCATACTAGTGAATATGAGGAGTGCCAGAATAATCAGGAGAAAGCCTCCAATAACCTTCAAAGGACGGAAGACGGCTTCAATCTTGATCCAGGCCTTGATGAGCCAATGACGGTCCTCCCCACTGGATTCGGCAGCGAGGCGTTCGCGACGGATGAGTGTGCGTTCCTCGCGGACCAAGGCTTCTAGTTCGCGTCGATCACGTGGATCCAAACCACCATGGCGGCCTTCACTACGACCCTCGAGCTGCCTCTGGCGTTCACGGTTGGATTCGAGTTGGGAAGCAGTATTCGCGGCTAGCGCTGGAGCGGAAACGGAAGGAGCTGACTTAATCATGGCGACTGGGAGGAGCGCAAGGCCAGCGCCCGTGTACAGAACGTAAAGAACGGTTCCAATCAGCATCAGGAGACCCAGTGCAAATGACAATGCGCGTTCGCCATCTGATATCGGTCAGCCAGACACACATATACATGTAACGCTAACTTACGGTTCTCAGCTAGGAGATGTTTGAAGTAGTCGAGATCCAGACGATCATCGTCCTTTGCTTGCTTTGCGAACGGAACGAAGAATCCAATGAGGAAGATTATGACCACAAAGACGATAAAGGCAATCGTATATTTGAAGGCACCCCAGAACCTCTGTCCAGCAGTTTGCTCGCCATGTTCGGCAGCATCCTCATCATATTCCTCGTACCAAAAGTAAGTAAAGGGTACCACGAGCAGGCATAGCACTGCATCCAGCGAATACAATGTATAGTAGACGATCTTAAGCGTGTAAAGGATACTATCAACGCGCTCTGGCGTGGCCCAGTCCTTTTTGCGACCTTGACTGGAGAGCGACGTGGACGAGACAAGCGCGATGTCAACAGGAACGAGCAGCACCGTGGCTAAGAGAGCGCTGGTCGTGAAGATGCATATCGTGGTGACGGATGCCGCACGGTCGCGGGGCGTCTGGTATAGGAATACGAAGATGGCAGCGATTGCGAGTAGAATGGCGACTGCGACGGCGTATGCGACCCAGATTAAGCTGGTCTGTATGAGCGCCATGATGGCGGAGCTCCAGTTGCAGTATGTTGGAGCGCTGTGCTGGGAAGTCAGTTTTCACCATTCAGATCAAAGTTTCTGCAACGCTCTGGAAGCTCACCTTTCTGGTATAACGGCAGATCCGTGAGTCGAGACTGGAGTGGGGATGGATGCGAAGCAAGGCAAGCATGCGTCGCGGATGACGTTGTTGATCGACAGTGCCACGAACATGGTCAAAGCTCCTTTGCATGCACGCTACGCGGCTTGGCGTGGAGCTTTCATTGAACGCGACGATAATTGATGGACAGCAGAACGTGAATTGCTGCCAACAACAGAATACCTCGTCCATATCCCCACGATATGACGAGCAGCGGGACTGCGACACCACCTCACCATGCAGTGTTACACTGAAATTGCGCCACCGACCGCCGTTAGCCATGCTGTCAACCTTCCTTTCATCGCATCGAGGGCGAACAATCTGGTCGTCGCAAGGAACTCGTTACTGCAGATCTTTGAGCTCAAATCCACCGTGACTGGCGCAGCCTCGAGCGACGACGCGACGGAGAATGCAGGCCCGCTGCTAGACACCGAGGCGGTGGATCTGCCCCTGCAGCGGACAGAGAACACGGCGAAGTTGGTGCTGGTGGGCGAATATCCTTTAGCCGGCACCGTAATATCGCTGGCGAAAGTGAAGGTGCTCAATACGAAGTCAAAGGCGGAGGCGTTGCTGGTGGCATTTCGAGACGCAAAGCTCAGCTTAGTGGAATGGGACCCGGAGACGTACAACCTCCATACCATATCAATACACTACTATGAGAATCCAGACTTGCCTGGAATATCGCCTTGGTCCACTGAGCTCAAAGACACGTATAACTTCTTGACGGCAGACCCCAGCAACAGGTGCGCGGCTCTCAAGTTCGGCGTGCACAATCTTGCTATCTTGCCATTTAGGCAGCGGGATGTGTTCGAGGAGGAAGATGACTTTGACATGGACGCTCAAAAAGATGCCAAGATGCGAGATGCGAATGGTACCGAGTCCGAGCAAAAGACTCCCTACTCTGCCTCTTTTGTGCTACCTCTCACCTCTCTCGACCCTACCTTGACCCATCCTGTGCACCTCGCCTTCTTGCACGAGTCCCGCGAACCCACCTTTGGTATAATCGCCTCGTCCAAAGCCACAGCGCCGTCTCTGCTCGCCGAACGGAAAGACCACCTCACGTACACTGTCTTTTCTCTCGACCTCGGAGACAAGTCGTCCACAATACTCCACACCGTACAAGGATTACCTTATGACCTTACAAGGGTTGTACCTCTACCATCGCCAATTGGTGGAGCGTTACTCCTCGGAAGCAATGAGATCATACATGTGGACGTGGCAGGGAAGACAACGGGAGTGGCCGTGAACGAGTTCGCCAAGTCAAGCACTGCGTTCTCTCTAAAAGACCAAACGGACCTTGCTCTGCATCTCGAAGGTTGCAACATCGAGCTCTTGTCACCAGATACAGGCGATGTGCTCATCATCTTGAATGATGGTAGAATACTCACTTTGACCTTCACGCTTGACGGTCGTACTGTATCGGCGATGACTGTACAGCGCGTTGCTGCAGATCATGGCGGTGAAGTTTTGAGCTCGGCAGCATCGTGCATGTCAAACTTGGGACGCGGGAGAATTTTCGTGGGCAGCGAAGACGGTGACTCTGTTCTGCTAGGCTGGCAAGCTGCAGGTAAAACCGGGTCGCTGGCTAGGAAGGCATCGGAAGTTGGAATGGATGACGATATGGATGTTGAAGAGGATGAAGAGGTTGACGACCTTGACGATGACCTCTATAACGACACAGCACCAGCAGTGAAAAAGATCACGGCTGCTGCTGCCGAACCTACCGCTCCGGGCAGCTACACGTTCAGAATCCACGACACCCTGCCTAGTATCGCTCCGATAAAGGACACCATACTACACAATGATGCAGCGGCGCAATACCCCACCACTGGCGAAATAATGGTCGCCTGCGGACGAGGTGCTGCTGGAAACATCACTGCACTCAATCGCGAAATTCACACCACCAATCTTGCTCAAATCGACCTACCATCTGCGAAGGGTCTATGGGCTGTGCACGCCAGGCAACAAGCCCCTGGTGGGATTACAGCTGATTTTGGCGAGGATGCGGAGGCAAACATGTCTGCCGACGCTGACTATGACCAGTATTTGGTCGTCAGCAAGATAGACGACCATGGCAGTGAGAGTACAGTCGTTTACGAAGTCACCGGTAAAGAACTGGAAGAGACCAGTAAAGGCGATTTCGAACGAGAAGAAGGCTCAACCCTGAGTGTTGGAACGCTTGCGAAGGGAACTAAGATCGTTCAGATCATGCAGAGCGAGGCCAGAACTTATGACTCTGGTAGGTCGAACGCTCCCAGTGTTGCTCCGTATTGCATCTAACATATAAGCAGAGTTGAACATGGAGCAAATCATTACCATGGAGGACGAGGAGGGTAACGACGGGCTCCACATACTGAATGCCGTGTTCTCCGATCCGTACATGCTCATCTTGAGAAAGGATTCTAGCGCCAAGTTGTACCAAGCCAGCGGTGATGGCGAAGTGGAAGAAGTCGAAGCCAGCGGCCTCAGTTCGACCCAGTGGCTGTCTGCGTCCCTCTACAAATCCTCGGCATCTAGTGAGATCTATGCATTCCTCTTGACACATCAAGGCGGCCTCCATGTACGTGTCAATATAGGATGCCAAAGACGAACGCTTACACAAACAGGTTTTTGCAACGTCCGACATGAGCAAGCCGGTATATGTCGCTGAAGGCTTAGCTTTTTTGCCTCCGTTCCTTACCGCAGACTATTACCCGAAACGGAGTACGTCCAAAGCGACCATTACCGAGATCATTGCGGCCGACATTGGTGACTCAACGTCGCGTTCGCCACACCTCATTGTAAGACGGTTGTGACCTACAAACCACACACGCACTGATCGGGACAACAGGTTCGCAACTCTACCGACGATCTTATCATATACAAAGCTTTCCACTACCCTACAAGATCAGCATCTGAACCCTGGACGACTAATCTGAGGTGGATAAAGCTATCGCAACAGCATCTACCCAAATATACCGACGAACTAGACTCAACAGACGCTGAAACTGGATTGAGAAGCACTCTGGTAGCGCTGGACGATGTTTGTGGGTACAGCACGGTTTTCCAAAAGGGCACATCTCCTGCATTCATCCTCAGGGAAGCATCCAGTGCACCGCGCGTCATTGGCTTGCATGGTAAAGCCGTCAAAGGGTTGACGCGATTCAACACCTCTGCGTGCCAGAAAGGTTTCGCGTATCTCGACGCGGATGTAAGACATCGAACATCCCGCGGTCCTGCACTGCTAACGAGCGCCAGGATACTTTGAGGATCTCGCAGCTCCCTGCCCAGACCCACTACGGGCATCTCGGATGGGCAGCACGCAAGATGCCCTTGGGCTCTGAAATCCATGCTTTCTCGTACCATCCTAGAGGCTTGTACGTCGTTGGTACCGGCCAGCGAGAAGAGTACATGCTACAAGACGATACATACCATTACGAGTGGAAGCCAGAGGGTATGCATGCATACATTCTGATGGAAGACGAGCTAACGAACGTACAGACATAACTTTCAAACCGCACGTAGAGACGGGCGTCCTCAAAGTTATCGACGAACAGACTTGGTCCGTTATCGACACCCATGTTCTTGATCCCCAGGAAGTCGTCCTCTGCATCGAGACGCTTAATCTCGAGGTCTCCGAGACCACGCACGAACGCAAACAATTGATTGCAGTCGGTACATCAACCGTGCATGGTGAAGACCTGGCTACCAAAGGTTGCATCCGCATCTTTGAAGTCATCACCGTTGTTCCCGAGCCAGATCGACCAGAGACGAACAGGCGCCTACGCCTCATCGTAAAAGACGAAGTCAAAGGCGCCGTGTCCGCCGTGTCCGAGCTCGGAACACAAGGCTTCCTCATCATGGCCCAGGGCCAGAAGTGCATGGTCCGCGGCCTCAAGGAAGACGGCACGTTACTGCCGGTAGCCTTCATGGACATGCAGTGCTACGTCACCTTTCTGAAGACGCTTCCCGGGACAGGGATGCTCATGATGGGCGACGCCTTCAAGGGCCTCTGGTTCACCGGGTACACCGTAAGCTCGTCCTACCCCTTTCCCTCCCCCACCGTCACCGACACTAACACCCACCCCAGGAAGAACCCTACAAAATGCTCCTCTTCGGCCGCTCCAAAAACCACCTCGAAGCCCTCACCGGCGCCTTCCTCCCGCACCCCCCCTCAAAATCCCTCTCCCTCGTCGTCGCAGACGCAGACATGAACCTCCAAATCCTCGCCTTCGACCCGGACAACCCAAAATCGCTATCCGGCATCCGCCTCATGCACAGAGGCACCTTTCACACGGGCCACTTCCCCTCGACAACGCACCTGCTCACCTCGAGCCTGGCGATCCCCGCCGCCCCCAGCGCGACGTTCGACGCGGCGCCAGAGCACCAACAGAGCGCGGCGCCGACGCAGCAGATTCTGCACACGACGCAGTCGGGCACGCTGGCGGTGCTCACGCCGCTGAGCGAGGCTACGTATCGCCGGCTCGCGAGCTTGACTACCTACCTCGCCAACACGCTCGACTCGGCGTGCGGGCTGAATCCCAAAGCGTGGCGCGTGGGCGCTGGGGATGCGGGCGAGGGGGGCAAGGGAGGGGTGTTGGACGGGAATCTGATTATGCGGTGGGGAGAGCTGGGGTATAGTCGCCAGCGGGAGGGATTAGGGAAAGTAGGTGGGGAGGGCGAAGAGTGGGTGTTCTGGGGCGAACGGGAGGTGCTGGCTGGATGGGGTGTTTTTGGTCGTCGAGGGGATTTGTGATAAGTGGCGGTAGCAACGACGGTGTGGTGTGATAGAGGAGTGCGGGCAGAGTGTTTCATAAAGCTAGGCGAGTTTAATCTTTTTGTCATTATGTCCCTCTCAAATTCGTGGCTGACAAGTGACCTTGCATCACATTTTATGTGGCTCATAGCTGATGGGACTGAAGGACGCAATCAGGAAGAGCATGCAAGTGCACTACATACTGATCTTATTCACTAAGTACAGTGGACACTCAGTCTCACCTTCACTAGATATAGCTAACCTAAATGTACACTCTTCCCTTCCATCTTCCGCTTCACCTTCACCACCACTCCTCTCTAGGCACGCATCTACAAACGCGGCGTTCACCCCGCATCCCCACGCCCATTACTTCCCTCATTCACTTAGATGTACACATTAGCTGTACAGCCGCGAAGTGCTACACTTCCGGCACGTCAAACAAAAAAGGAAAAGAGGCAGTAGTGTAGAGAAAAGAAAAAACTTAACCGCTATGTACAGCGGTAGTGGTATCAAGTAACAAAAAATCCGAGAAGAAGAACAAAGGACTTCAGCTTTACGCCCGCTGCACTACCACATCTGCCGCCAGGAATTCCTCCGCCTTGAGCGAGCCAGATCCAGGTGTTGGAAAGGGGAGGGGTATTCGCAAGCAATGCTTTGCTGGGAAAGGCTCGATCGAGCGGTTGCATATCGGATGAACTATCAACGCCGGCTATGCAAAGTAAAGAGGTGCCATGTTAAAAGTGATGTATTGGAAGGTCGTTGTCATATCAACATACCAATCCAGAAGGAAGGATCGACAAGAAGCGAAGGATGATCACAGGATAATGTGGTGATCTTGAGACAGTCGTTTGGCCGCTGAAATTGCTGCAGATGATAGTCTTGACGTCCGATGCTGGTAGACTTGTACGATATGCTTTGTCATCGTTGCGTATCTCATAGGGATTACTCATATCGTGGGTGCCTGAGGTCCCCGGAGAGTGCCGAAAAGCTCTTGAGGCGGTATCCGACTTTGATTGCCGACGCGGTCCGTGAAAGATGTGGGAGCTGGGGAATAGCCCGCTGCCCTCTTGCGGTACCATTCGATGAGGATACCGGCGACCACCAGTAAGAAGGTAAGAGCGAGCGCTATAGCGAGCGCAATGAGAACGATGAAGCCAAGAGCCAGTTTTTTGCCTGTATTACGTCAGTTGCCATGCGGAAAATATAGATGATCGTCTTACCTCCTCCACTGAAGAAATCTTCGTGTTCCGCCACTACCTTCGACAGACTACCAGATGAGCCTCCCTGTGCGGAAGACAAAAGGAAGGGTGTCAAGGTAGTACCGTTGAACAGAGCTGCCGATGCGACACCGAAGCCGGTGATGTTGACTTGTCCTAGAATGAGCAAAGCTTGGTTTTGATCCAGCAGGTCCGACTTCTGGTGGTCCTGGTTCAGAGGCAGAGATTGTAGACCCTGGATGACGGTGCCAGGACCTAGCAATTTATCATCCATCGCATTCCATTTGCCGCCATCGAAACGCTGCAGGAAGGTACTACCATCGCTGCTTTTACCGGCAGCCCACATTTGAGAGCCGTCTAGGTTGGCGGGGGAAAGCGTGTCCACAGTCCCGGGGAGACCGCCAGATCCTGCAACTTCCTGGAACTGACTATTTGTAGAATCATACGTGAAGACTTTAGTCTGGTTGTTACCAACGGTAAGGTTTCCCGCGACCAATGCCTTGGTATCCGAGACCCATAGCAGGTTGGTGACAACACCGGAAATGTCTGCGCCAGGAGTGTTCCACTGCTTGCGTTCGTTGTCCCAAACGCAGAGAGCTGGACAGCTCAGTGCTCCGGCGGAGTCGAACTGACCTCCCACGAAGACGTCTTGAGAATTACGCCTAGGGGCGATGACGTTGACCGTGACGTTGGTGCCCTGGAGCGCAGGGGGTTGGCTGTCTTGAAACTTATTGTTGGCGAGATCGTACGCAACCACCCCAGCCACAATGCTGTCTCCGACCTTGCCTGTAACAAGGCCACCAGCGAAAAGAACATCACCGAGCAGACCAAGAGCCCCGAAGGTCGAGTTCGAATCTATTTCATCGCCAAAACCAGTGATCGCATTGTTGCTGTCAATGATGGCGACATTGGTGATGTTCTGGCCGTCTTTGCCTGTGGCAGCGAAGTGGCCTGCAAGAACCGTCTTATCGATATTGTCGCCATTCTTGTGGAAGACAGCAGTGGAGATTCCAGAATTTGTGGCATTTTGTCCTGCAGTCAATGCTCGCTTGCGTAGCGACGCTTGCTGCTGTTGCTGGAGGTTAACATTGATCCCAAGGCCGCTCAAGGTGCTGTTGCTGTTCAGCACAGCAGCTCCGCTTGCGCCTAAACCCTGCGAGCTGATTCTGCCGGCATAAAGGCGGTCGGTAACGTTCGTTTGGGCGAACGTCGTGATACCGCCTGAGATTGCAATGGTTGTAAGATCCAGATTCTTCAACCAGTTGTTTTGAGATGGTACCCATATAGCGAATCCGTCCGCGGAGAAGGAAGGGTTGTTGCCGAAAGCACGCACATTCTCGAAATTACCCGTGATGGCTAGAACATCATCAGTCGCGTTACCGGTCAAATTCGAAATAGGGACAATAGAAGTGACCAGGCCATCGACACCAGCACCGAGGGCTTGCCACTTATCGTCAGAATAAGCAGCAACACGACCCAAATCGCCATTGTCATTGTTCTTGGTGTTAGTGAAGTTGCCACCCACGTAGAGGGTCGATCCGCTTTGGTATATGGTGACCACTTGGTCGTTGAGACCATTGCCGCTGAGCTTGGTAGGTCCGCTGTCAGCTATAGCAAATATGTAGTTAAGCCCGTCATCATTCGTGAAGTTTCCACCGACGTACAGTCGACTGTCTGATGTTACTAGGGCATTGACAATGGCCGAGCTTTGCGGCTTGAGGCTTGCGCCAGCTTTATCGATGGTCGAAGCAGTAAAGTTCGTACTGGTGATCTGTTGGTCGGGATCATATTCGAACAAGCCGTTAATTTCAGTCCCATTGTCCTGTGCCGTGCGGATCTCGAAGCGCACTCTCTGGGCGACCACTGTTAACACATTGGTGCCAGGGTTTTGGCCAGCAACAGGAGCCAACGTGACTTCGGGACGGAAACCATTTGTAACATCGACATGGCCGTTGTAAACTTCGTCGTACTTGTCGAAATCGTTTGTTTGGGCTAATATAACGCTGGTCGGGCCAGAGCCCGATTCCATGAAGCCAGTCACGTTGACTCTGCCACGAGTACCACAAGTCCCATCACCCTGGCAGCCAGGAGTGTACATCTTGATCGTGTAATTGCCGGACTGCGGAACATCCGGTCGAAAGACGACATAGGTGGAATTCGGTGAGTAGTCAGCAGTATCGAGAGTCGCAGTAAGGTATTTTGAATTGCTGTCATGGGAAGGGGTGGACTGCCAGTTGCCCACGGCAGTCGCTTGACCACCGCTAGTAGCGCCTCCGCATTTTGGCGCGTTGAATTCTTGAATAGCATAGGCGTAAACGTCTATCATGGTTAGAGGAAAAGATTCATGCGGGGGGCGGTTCAACACTTACCAGTCTGGAATAGTTCGATCCCATTAAGACCTCCACCATCGCCATACCACTGGGAGATATCAATGCGGAATGAATTCATGCCCACAACGTTCACGAAGTCAAATACTTGAGCACTCGTGTTTCCTTCCGGTAGCGGGCAAGTGGCGTCACAGAACTTGCGCTCGCCGGTACTCGGATCGCTGTAGGTCAGATTCATGATGCCACCATCCGGAAGAGCAGTGAAACGAAATTCCTTGGTACCGCGACCCTCGAAATTGGTATTGTGCAGTTGGAGTTGAGTGGGCTGAAATCCGAAACCGAAATCCGCTCTCCAGAACCCGGGACTGTTGTCTGCCAGGAGCCATGTGGAGCCGGAACCTTGGATCTTGGTGTCGTCCTTGCAAACGATCGACGCAGGATCGGTGAAGCCTGTCAGTCCTGAGCTTGTCTGAGCCGTTATAGTGGCAGATCCAATGGGCAAAGACTGGGTGTTGTTTTCTGCGGTGCCGTTTCCGGTCAAATTGATGCCGTTCAAGTTTTGGAATTGTCCTCCAAAGACAATGGTCTTGTTTGGACCCTGAACGATCGAATGCACCGTCCCATCGAAACCCTTGAAGGGCAGATTCGCCCAACTGTTGTCTGCCTTCCATATTATGGCATTGGTGGAGTTGCCGCCATCGATGACGCCTCCGACATAGACTTGTTGGCGTGCAGCGTCGCAGTAGAGGGCGTTGACCTGGCCAGATAATCCAGTTGTAGCTGTCACATCTCCGGTCTTCGCGTCGATGAGCGCAATGCCGCCTGGGGTAGATGAGCCGTCGACGCTGGTGAAGTTGCCTCCTACTACGTATGCGTCCAAGTTGTCATTGGTATACCTGCACATGGCCCTGACCTCACCATCAGTCTTTTGTATTTTTGCAAACAAGCCATTTGGAAATCGAGAGTAGAGTCCATTGGTCGGGACGTCCTGGTTCTGGCCTTCGTATTCGTAGAGCGATATCGAGTCGAAGTCGCCGGCGAGGGCGACGCGGCCCAGTCTTTGGATGTCGATATTAGGGGAGGGTATGGGGTTGAAAGTGAATGCGGTAGTTCGAGATATTAGGTCTGGCGAGGCCAGGAGTAGCGAGAGGGCGAGCTTGCCGGCGCGCGACGCCAGCAGTGAGGAGAACGGGTCCCTCATGGCCAGCGGGCGGCGACAGCTCGGATTCGAGCGTGTCGAAAGAATAAACGGGTGGTGTGTTGAGAAGAGCGCGGTCAGCAGGCGCAGATGGCGACGACCATGGCCGAGGGGAGGATCGTCGGGATTGGTGTGCTGAGGCAGGTCCTGGCCTGGACGAATACGGTGGGCTCCTCCCGATTGGCGTGCGAGTGCCTGCTTGGGCGGGCCAAAGCGAGCCGGCGACGTCAAGCGGAGCGCGGCGCTGCCTGAAGATTATGGGCGATTGCACGCCCGTGGCGGTGTCTGAAACGAGTGACTGTAGTGAGAAGTGATGCTGGAGGAACTTGGAGGGAGCGCGACTGGCGTTCACAGGCAGGAGCAGGGCCGCCGACGCAGGAGCTGCTTGCCGGCGCTACTGGGGGTGCGCGTCGGGCTGTGGTCTCTGTCTGTAGAAATTGAGCGGAGCCCGCGATTGCCACGGCGACCAATGGAATGCCCACCCAAAGGACGCTAAAAAGCTTGTCTCGCGTGCAACACGCCAACGGAGACGCAGTGCAATTCAATTCACGACGCACGCAGGGCCCGGCGCAGTTCGGTCATGGAGAGGCAGCAGGAACAGGCGCGTCGTGGAGGTCTTCTCATTTCAACGCTGGCGTCGCACACGGTTGGCTGGCGGTGCTGGTCGCAGTCGCTAGTCGACCTCATTCACCCACGCGAGCTCGCAGCCAATTGTCCTCGTTTGCGACAACAAGAACCCTCGCCGTGGCTGGGGTGACACCAAGGCCATGACGACGGGGAACCTCGCTTTCGTCCTCGGATCATCGTTGTTGTTTCCTTGCGTCCAGCACTTCTGGCCTTCTCACCGCCCGGCCTGCCAGCACGCTGCCATCACGTTGACCGCCCAATGTTGTGGCAGTGGGACTAAACAAAGACAACCCGCTGTCTCGCCATGTCCATCGTGGAGTCACACGAGGCTTGCACCATTTGTCTCTGAGGCACGCATTTTGCGCCTCTGGGCCGTCCCGGCTCTCGAGGCGTGCACACGAGACAATCCACGAGCACCTCCCACCTCCTTCCCCAACTCACATTTGCGGCACCTCGTCGTTTCCGGAGGCCTCGGCATCGTGGCACTTCGCAATGACAGATACCTCCTGCTGTCAATCTCAGATTTGTCGCCTTTGATATGCTCAACTACATCATCACCTCCATATGATCTTCATTATAATCATCGGTGGTCTGGCCATCGCGATCTGCCCGTCGCCTCCAGCAACACCTCTGTATGCGTCACCCGCCCACAGGGGTTCCCGCGAACCCCCTGCACAACACCTCCGACGGCGGTTTCACAAGCCCCTGCCCGTTCTGACAAGCACGACTTGAGACAGTGCTAGGCCCAAACGAACCCGCTTCCCACATTGCGCTCGCATCCCATTCGCCTTCGCGGCTGCAAATCGTGAAGGGTAGCAATCGACTCAATTGACAGCGCATGAGCCCCTCTCTGGCTGCGTCATCGCGTTGCTTCTAAATTCGGAATATCAAATTCGAACATGTGGGTAGCGCGCAGATCGTTGAAGTGATCATGAACGGAGTCGCGCATAGTACACCCGACGAGAATCTCCCGCGCCGGAAATGGCTGGTGTCGTGCAGATAGTCCGGAACCCAAACGTGGTCTAGTCTACGATGCACTGGACCATTGAGCCTCGCAGCGGCTGGTGTGGTACAGACACAGGCGGCTGGCAGTGTTTCACAGAGTTTTGATTGGGAGTAGTGGAGAGTTCGTTGATTACATTATGTCACAGTCGTTGCTGTGGGTGAGGTCGTACTATCTAACTAACAAGACAACAGCTCTACAAGTCTTCATGTATGCAACCAATCTATGCCAACGCCGTGCTAATGCAGAAAAGGAAGAAAAGCAACATTAACTTCGTTCCTATCGCAACTCGCCTCTTCGGGTCAAGTATACGTCTTTCTACGCCTGAGGCTCCTGCTCCAAATCTTTGCTCTTCCTCTTCTCCTTGAACCCTTGCTCTGTCTCCAACGCCGTGTCCAGAGAGTACGCCTTGATCCAGAAGTTTGCGACGAATGCTATAAAAGCGAAGACCGTCATGACGATCCACACGTATCTGAGTCCCTCAGTGTAGGACTCACGGAGTTGCAGCTTCATCGGCGAGTCGGCAGGAAGAGACTTGATGATCTCCACGAGCCCAGCAGCGTCCTTGCTATACTCAGCTGCTTTGTCTGCGAGCAGAGGATACGTGAGCATCTTCCTCTTAGCCTGGTTCTGGAAGATGACGCCACCGATGGCAACGCCAAGTGTCTGGCCGAAAGCGCGCAGGAAAGAGAACATGTTGGCAGCATAGGCCTGATCCTCGTTGGTGGCAGACGCCTGCACAGCAATAGCCATGGATGCGAAAAGCATACCTGCTCCTGCGCCGCCAACCAAGTTTAAGAAGATCCAAGCCACCGTCTTAGTATCAGTCTTGAGGTAGATGAGGAGTCCGTTTCCGAAGGTTGCAAGGAACCATCCGACCCATGTAATAGTACGGTAGTTTCCAGTCTTTGCAATCAAGAATCCAGCAATACCAGCGGCAGGCGCGACTGTGAATGTCCAGGGGAAGATGGCGATACCACTCATGATCGGACTCATACCCTTGACCGCTTGGAAGTAGAGCGGCAGGTAATAGAGAACCGACCAGAGGATGATGCCGTGAATGACGGCGGAAAGGTAAGTGATAGCAGCTGTGCGGTTCTTGAAGACACTAGTGCGGATAAGAGGCTCTGCAGCGAAGTACTCTTGGTGGACGACGAAGCCGGTCATGCCGAAGGCGCAGAGGATCAATGGCACTAGAGTCCTCCAGCTGTCCCAGGGATACTGTACACCCCCCCAGGTGATGGGAATCAAGAAGCCTGTCGTCGAACTGAGGAACAAGAACATGCCCAACCAGTCCACGCGTCGAAGCTTGGCCAAGAAGGAACTCGTCTTGTAGTTGAGCTGAAGGAAGATGGTGATGAGGACAGCTCCCACGCCTGTGGATGTTTGTTAGTTTATTCTCTCATCAAACGTGAGTTCGGATAACCTACCGATGAATGGAAGGTTAATCCAGAAGACCCAACGCCATGAGACATTTTGCGAGAAGCCACCACCAAGCAGAGGACCAGCAACCGTGCCAATAGACCACATGGCACTGAACATTGAGAACCATTTGCCTCGTTCCCGCAGAGGCACCATGTCAGTGACTACAATCTCAGTCAAGCAAATAATGCCTCCACCACCAACACCCTGGATACTCCTCCCAACCAGAACGACGGTGAAGTTATTAGCCACAGCCGCAACGATAGCTCCCGCGGTGAAGAAAACCAAGCTCAAATAGATGAGTGGCTTGCGGCCGAAGATGTGCGAGAAGGAGCCAATGACTGGCTGGAAGACGGTCGAGGTCAGAAGAAACGATGTTCCGCTCCAGAAAGCTTCAATGGCAGAGCCGTGGAGGGCTCGTGCCATAACCTGAGATTGTTAGTGTTGGGGCTGGGCGTAGTATTGGAGAAACGTACTGGAAGGGCGACGGAAAGGGAGGTTGCGTCCAGTGCGGCCATCAGAACGATGACACACAGGCTACCGAAGGCAGCGACGAATCTCCATCCTGGATTGAAGGCCTCTGGCTCTGTGGTTGATGGCGATTTGGGGGATATTGAGTCTTCGCTGGGCGTTGATGGTAGGGCTTCTTTGGGCTCATTGGCTAGGACGCCATTGTCGTTGGGGGCCGACATTCCTGTCGAAGTCGCCAGTAGGCTTAGCGAAGTCGTTCTGTTGGTAACACAATGTAGCTATGTTGATCCGTTGTCAATGAGATTGCCAAGTGCTCAGTACGTTGGTAGTTTGTTTGGATGTTGAGGCTGTGACGATCTGAACTGAGCAAGGCGAGCGCACTACCTAGATATATTCACAAGATGAAGCCCATCAATCTTATCGATGACTATAGCATTAAGCCACATTGTTGACTCGGCGCAACTTTTCGCAATCCTTAACGTTAGGCCCGACCACTTGCGACCAGATAACCGAATTCACCGCAGGGCATGTTTTCGCATTTTGTCCGCTCCTTCGTGTAGGACCCGCTCACAGAGGGCCCATGCCGGACTAATGACGAGTAGGTCAGCCTCAACAGGGGTAGTCTCTATGTCCGTCGAGCAAACAGATGAGAAAATGGCAAGTATCGTGTTAGTCAGGCAAGTCGGGAACGGGGTAACTCTGCGTAGCGGTAGACTAGTCGAGGCCGTAGGGCTGAGCGGAGGGTTGTTGCGCCGACTGAAAATACAACGGCCGTAGACCATTCACCGATGACTATTTTGCTCCGTTCACCGACACAGTAGATTGTAATGACACGCACGTGAGGAAATACATCTCTCTGTTGTTGCAATACGAATTCCGAGAGCAGGCAACAGTCTGAAGACGTAACATTATGTTCGCCGATGAGAACGATCTCGGCATCGTCAGCCTAGCTAAAACACATGTATTTCTGCCGTAGGTTGGCAAAGGCAGTCGAATGGATACCATCTAGAATACTAATCATGTCGGTTGTACCCGTGCGATGAGACAAGATGTCGAAGATTTTGGCTGGTTGACGGGCGTGTCTGGATCGCGCCTCCTCTGGTACTCGAGTTCTGTCGCTGCTTGGCGTCGCTGAAAGCGGACAAACAAGACGGAATGACTGAATGCCCCGCCAACACCATTCATGATTGCAGTCTATGCAGTCTTGTCTCAGCTCTGCTGTGTGCATGTCCCTTTACAATGCAGTGCAGGGAGCAAGCACAACAACTAGAAGCTACACATGAAGGCCACCAATTCTCCGGTATGACGTGTTTCCTCAGGCCTGGACGCGAGCATTTCTGGGCACTGGGCAATCCCCCCTCCTAAAAATGACCCCAGTGCATACTTCCTATTGGCATGTTCCACGTAATCCCAACCACACATGCATCATACAGTCAGCAGAAACCATACGTCTAACGAATAGACGCAAAGGCTGCAGCCTCTCCAGACCCATCATAATACATCATCCATACGCGCGTCAACACCATGTTTCTCCACATCACAAACCAGCACCACAACGCTGCTTGTGAATCTTCCCCCCACGTTCCATCGCGCTCACTGACTGTCTATATGGTGGTGTTTCGTGCTTCATCCATCCGCAGCCAGTCGATGCTTGCGTAGTTCACTCAGCATTCCTTGTAGGGAAGTCCCCCATCCGGTCTTTGTTCAGCCACAGGAATGCTGCAGCCATCGCTGCTTGTGACCATTAGCACGTGCACTTTCCTCTTTCTTTGTGTGCATCGAACTTCTAGAAGTCCTTCGCGATGAAGTATGTCGATTCCGTCCTACACTGCGCCGGAACTCAGAGGCATGAACGGAAGCCAAGAAGGCCATATGCGAGCCCACTTTAGGCAGAGGAATATTTCGTCAGCTTCCCTTGAGGGAATGGAACGTCCTGTTCGTTCCTTTAAATCGTTCGTCCAGACTGCGCCACCAAATCCCACAGATACAGACAAGGCTCTCCCACTCACTCCAGCGCCCTGGGATCGAGCAGATTCGGATCGAGCGAGGACTCCGACCCCACCATCTGTGGATTTCCCACCACTTTCAAAGGAAAGAGTCTCACGCACAGCCTCTTGGAAAGCGCCAGCAGAGTGGTACGACGACAGCCCCAGCGGGAGGTCTACGCATACTCCGTCGCCAGTGCTCACGCCTGTGACTTCTGCGCCGAGGTTTTTCTCTCCACTCCTTCCTGAACCATCCCCACCCTTGTACGGCATGTCAGAATCAACAACCTGGCCAACTTCAAGCTCTCCTCCTCCCGTAAACCGGCTTTTGCCAATATACGAGCGCAGGGGCGACTCTCCAGACTATGGTCCACCCGGGACGCCCCCAAGGACGCCTTTACCTGCCACTCCGCCATCCGACAACCGATACATTGAAAACATACTACCACCGGAACTCGAGAGAGCAAATAGTCCACGAAGTAGGGAAGTGGTAGGAGCCAATGCGCGCGTCCAAGCGATTTTCCGGAGTGAGTCCACCAAGGAAAAAGCATATGCCTCGCTTGGGCTTGAGTTACCATCGAAGTTAAGTCGAGACGGGAAACGTCCCGACCGAGAGTACTTGCGCGGCAAGAAGATCCGTGCTTTGCAAAAAGGCAACCCTTTGGCCGATGACAGCTGGGAAGATGAAGACATGGACGATATGACGAGAGCACTGAGCTTTTCGCAGGACTATCACGACCTTCTCGCCGATCAGTATCAGGAATTGAGCGTGCGCAAAGAGGAGGTACTCAACTCCGGAGGAGCCCAGCAGGTGTACGAAGCGCAGATATACGAGGCTAGATTTGTGGAATCAATGCATAGCATTCCTCCCCAGGACCGTGAAGTCGTCCCTACGCCGTTGACATGGCGCAAAAGCCCCGCTCCATCGACACCTCGCAGCCACTCTTGTGACGGGGTAACAGAGCAGCCATCAAGTCCTGGACAGAAGAGCAAGCATAAGAGGTTGTCCTCTCTCTTCAATCATCACATAGGTACCTACGATTCTAGTAGAGAAGATCTTTCGAAGAAAGAACGTCGGCCCTCAAAATCAAATCGCAATCACGAGACCCAAGGAGACAAAGCTCCGGAAGACGATTTGCGATTCTCGAAGTTCTTCCCTTCTAAAAGGCCTGTCAAACTTGGCAAGAAGCAAAAGAAGACCACCGCTGCGAAAGCCCCTTCCGCCTCATCTTCACCGCCACAACCAAGTCCCATGTTTCGCTTACCGGGAGGTCTTGCTGTGGTACGGAACCATTCGCCCTCTCCCAGTCCGAGATCAGACGTCTTGAGTAACAAGTCGCCTACATCCACGCATACGCGCGGGAGCTCCCAAAACGGCAGCGATTACTCCCACACAACCTCAAACCCTTGCTCTCCCTACCAAAGCAACGAATCGCCGACGACGGCGAACATGCCCATCGCTATGCGCAGCGCGCACCGCACGTCAGGAGGCTCGTCATACTCTCACCACTCTAACACCGGCCACCCGCTCGTCTTGGAAGCATCCCCGCCGCCGCCACCGCCACCGCCGTTAGTCCTTTCCTCCTCGCTACCCCTATCACCACCGCTTTCACCAGAAACGTTGAATCGCAACCGCAGTCAGGAAAAGGATGCAGAACATCATCGGTACAAGCCGAACTTCATCGAGAAGGCGAGGGAGGCTCGCAGACGGCGTCTTACCGAGGCAAGGCAGGACAGGTTGAAGAGGAGCATCAAAGTGTTGGGGCCGACGGACCCGGGAGTCGCGCAGGCAGGGTACGTGAAGTCCGAGGAGAGATTCGCACAGAGTGAGAGTGACTTGGAGGGGAGGTTGCCGGGGTATATGGCTGGAGGGCCTGCTTAAGTTCTGCTATACATAACCTTTGAGTAGATTATACTTTTTAATCGAGTTGGTTTTAGTACCACTTCCGCTTGTGGTCGAGCGCCAGGTTGATACGTTCAGAGTAATGTATGGGATTAGTTGATGTCGGGTATCTGGAACTGAACTACAAACTAAACACTACTGATGGCGTGCAGACCATCCCGCTCTCTTCCAACCGCTAAACGGCGATCATATCAATAGCATCAACAGAGATACCTGGGCTCAAATACCCCGTCGCAGCCTTACCCGAGATAACACTGATCTTCAGCACTTGATACTCCGTCGTCTTCTGAATCCAAGCAGACTGCGGCACAGTGTACTCGTAGATATAATTGTTCCCACGGTACGTGCCCACAGTCAACGACCTCGTGTCTCCCTGACCTTTGTCCGCCTGCCCCGCCGCGGTCCAGCTGTTCACGGCGATGGCGGGCCGTCCACCGGCCATGCCTTCGGTGACGCCGAAGCGGATCTTTGCGCCCTTGGCTAGCTGGGCCGCGGTCAGTTTGAAGTACACGAGGTGGTCGTTGTTGACGTCTTTCCAGATGTACCCGGGGAAGTTTGAGGCTTGCGAGTTGCCGACGATGAAGTTGGAGGCGTCCCATTTGGCGAGGCGGGAGTCGGAGGGGTGCATGTAGGTTGGCTTCATGGGGGTGTCGAGGAAGTTGAGGAAGCCTTTTGGAGTGCCTATATGAGAAAGGAAAACGTTAGCATCACTCGACTGTGTGTGGTGAGAGTCGCTTACCATCCCAGTCACCGATGCGCCAGATAGCGGTCGTGTCCTGCGGGTCGACGCAAGCGATTGTGTTCTTCGTAACCGTGCCGCCAGCCGTGACGGTGATAGAGGAGGTGTGCACTTCGAGCTCGCTCTTGTACACAGTCAAGGTATATGTTCCAGGGAGGACACCGGAGATCTTCCAAGCTCCGGTACCAGCAGTAGTCCAGTACTGGGCGGCATCGTTCTTCAGACCCACAACGTACTGGTAATTGGACTTCACGTTTGAGAGTCCTACACCGGAAACGGCACCCCGCTTGGACTGTGGCACCCAGCCCGAGATCTCGAGGGTGTCGAACCAAGAGTTGTCCGCTTTGCGGGCGAAAAGGGCAGCATTGGGAGCCGCGCCATTGTCGGTGAAGGTAAGGACAGAAGGACCTTGCAATCCGAAACGCATTACATCAGTATGACCTTTACGACGTCAGTATATAATCGAGACGTGGGAAAAGCGGGAACATACCCATGTTGTAGTGGTAGATATCGTAGAGATCCGGACCACCAGGCCCACCACGACGGATCAAGCTCCTGAAGAACGGGCCACCAGATGCCTTCTCGTGGTTTGAGCGAACTAGGTACATGCCAACGTTCTTGTTCGTGTAACCAACATAATCGTAATCCATGGTCCTGCCGTATTTCTTGCCCGAGTAGTGCTTGGACCATGTCTGGCCGGATTTGCCGTCGACATCTCCAGATTCGATGGCAGTAGCGTCAGCAGGGATCCAGTCAGTATCCTCGTTGGGGTCGTTGGTGAAGATGTTGGGCGGGATACGGAGAATGTAGCGCGAGACAGTGACGCTAGTATCGGCTTTGTTCATGAAAATGTAGACATTCGGGTTGCCGTAACGGAAGACGAGTGTATGGAGCAGCGTTCCATACTTAACGGTAACCTTGATGATGTTTGCAGGGGAAGTGTACTGCTTGATGGTAACTGTGGATGCGCCTAGACCTGACTCGACATGCGAGTACTTCCCATTCTGTCCAGAGTACTCGACGCCGCGGTATTTGATAGAGTTCATGTCGCCATTAGTCTTTGAGACACTGACGATCAGGTTCGCGTTCGTGTCAATAACATAGTTTTTGCCGTCATCGGTGTAGCCCCAGGCCGCAAACACAGCTGCAGGAGCTAGCAAGAAGGTAGAAAGAGTTGCGAGGAATCGCATATTGAAAATGAGTGACTACCCACAACGGGGTGGAGAAATGAACGAATGACTAGGCACAGATATCGATCCGTAGGCCTGGGAGAGCAACAAAACGGACATGATCCCATGTATATATACATCGTGAGATATGGTTTTGTCCCTGATCGACGTCTAGCCTTGTTATACAGGCGTCAATCTATATGTTTGCGCTCCGAACTACCCACGCCATAAGGCTATACCTGTTGTGTAGCTCTCCGTGGCGGTAACACATCGCCTAACATCTGTCAGGATTAGCATGTTAAGCCATAGTTGGCACTGGCAATATATAATTACTCACTCTGGCATAGACTGAGTCTTGGCAGCGTGGACCCAATTGGTGGATCGATAGCGCTGTGTTTCACCCGCGGTCCGTGTCTGTGCCTGCGAAATCTCGAACTTTTGTTTCAAGGACAATGTCATGCGCTTGTCATGGGAAGCGGATGTCCTCGAGCTCGTCTGGTCGGACTCTGCTCCGGATGTGGTCATGTACCCATGGTACTTAGTGAAATAATATGAGATAAGGGGTTGACGTGCTTTGATGGTTGAAGACGAAAGATGGATCGGATGTGTACTTCCGTCGTTGTAATCACGTAGCGTAAGTTAACTTGTCCTATAATACGTGTTCAAAGCTGCGATCTACTACTGTATAGCCATCCCTCACATTGGCGCGAAATCTGAGTGTATGCGTTGCATAATGCAGAGTCTCGGTACAGATTACTGCGCGTTGCGTTACTCCAGCAGTAATTCAAAGGACAACCAATCAATCAAACAAACGGACTTCACGGGCAAAGGCTTTGGTATTGAGAGCTTCTATCATTCTTCAACCAGCAGGCTATCCACCGCTTGCTTGAAAGGGAAGGCTACTCAGTATCAATGCTGCCTTCCGAAGATCAATCATTACGCATCATCCACCTCCCTCCACTTCGCCTCCATTAAGCCATTACTCTCCAACGCTCCCTCGTCGACCAATTTCCTTGCAGTCTCAACACCAGTAGTCGGCAGTCTGACTTCATACGTCTTTCCGGATTCCGCCTCCTTCCCTTCGATAGGGTGAGGGAATTTCACCCATTCCGGTACCAAGCCAGCTTGCCTCATTGTTGTCCCCTGATCCCAATGGATATGTTCGTGGCACAAGCGATCTCCCCGCATGCCGATGATGCCTGTAAATGGGATCTCCAGATACTTGCCTGTCGGTGGAATCCCTGGCAGCAACCAGTCGACCTGTCGGTCGTGTGTGAGTTTGAAGACAAACTCATCGACGACGCGGTCTATCCCGACGGTACGACTGACCATCTCTAGCTCCGTATCATCTGGATTGGCATGGACGAAATGGTTGGTGTAGAAGGCCGTTAGCCGCTGCTGCCCGATGCCTCCGGTCAATGTGGGAATGTGGTTGACGTATGGTTGGGCGACCATGGTGGCCTGCCAAACCCGAAGGTACAAAGTCAGTGTATGTCTCACACAAGTGGGGATGGTACATTGCCTCGTGTCTTAGCTAAGCGAAGGAAAGATTCTTTTCTTGTGAAGTCGATAAAGATAGTCTTTCGCTTGGCAGAAAGAACACATCCACTTTGTACCCGGGAGACTTGCCATTGTTTGGGCAACATCGCGCTCACCGAACTCGTACCGGCAGTGTTCATCCCAGATAGCCTCAAGATCGAAGTAGGGACCATTAAGCAAGGGTTTGAGGAATGCGAGACTGCGTGTATGCGCTATTCCGGCTGATGTGCTGTGGTAGTCTTCGTCGGCGGGGAGAACCCACTTCGACTTACACTTTGCATTGACGTAGCGGAAACTCTTGACAGGGCCTTCTGATGGTGTAGTAGCGGATGAGATTTCGACATCTTGCACGATTGAGACTGATTCTCGGCGAGGTGTCTCAGGGCCAGAGATGTGGACAAGCTGGGGTGGCAAGGTAGCGCTGGCATTCGTAGGTGACGAGATTGATGTGAACTTTCGACCGCCGTATGATATGAGTGCTTTGATGTGTGGCGAGAGGTAAGCAGCTTCTTCGACATAGAAGGGAATCTGAGTGACGTAAGCTGTCAAACAGTCAGCTTTGTTAGCTGGTCATTATTGCAGAGAGATGCGAACAGCGTGCTCTTTCTGGGCCGTTGGAATCTTGGACTGCCCTGGGGAAATCCAAATCGTTGTATGCACCAGGTCATGTCCTCATCGTTGCTCAATTGCGTAGCAAAAAGATGGTAGTCCAAATTGCCAACATGACAACCAGAAAGACGAAGACTGAGAGTAAGGTGAAGATGACGCAGCTGATCTGGGATAATGATAGGAAAACCACCATCCCGAGATTGCGGTATGATGTTGGATGAGGGAGCCGAATCCTGGTGAGTGATGCATGGTGGAGGAGGGAGGATGCTCTCCTCGTCGGTAGCCTGTTTATGAAGCATCTTGTTGCAGATGCAGGTGTAGTGGAAGAGGTAATCTTTTTTGCAGGTGTAGTGGAAGAGGTGAGGCATTTATGCAGGCGCAAACAATTGTTGAGTAAGGTACCGTGGTTGACTGGCGGTGCACGTGCAGACGCAAATGCAGGTGGTTTCTGCTACGCCTCTTCGGTGCTCGTGGAGAATGGCATGCTTGAGAAATACCAACTCACAGATAAGACCAACGCCGTCACCCCATATGCATTGTTCGCATGCCTTCAGCGCTTCAATTGCGCGTGCCAACGGAAACTCGCCTCCATCCTCTACCTTCCCGGGGACCTTTATCTGAACGACGGCAAAACCCTCTTCTGCCCACTTCTGCAATGGCGGTGGATCGAGTGACTTTTCACTTACTTCTAGTTGCGCGTAATGGTCCACAACCAGAATAAGGCCCGGGCCGAAGCCGCGTCGGGAGAGTGGCGGCTGTAAGGTTAGGTGTGGGGATAGCTTTTGTGGAGGAGCACTGGGAATGTTAATGGCATCAAGGGCCTCGGGACGGACTGCTTCGCCCATGGTAGTTGTTTTGTATTACTTCGCACTTGTGAATGCCGATAGCGTATATGGGTACAAGCTGGATAAGAGAAGGTGCGGTAATATAGCGAGGAAGACGGTACTTGAGGTAGGTATGGGAGAAAGCGCGTGGGGTGACCAGGACACGACCAAATGCAGGCCGCAGATGAAAGTAGTAGCCGCTCAACGCTATCTCGTACACGTGGTGGCACAGATGATGATGCGGTGCTGTATTAGTCTGGAAGCGGCAAGCTGTGATACAGGGATGGTGTGGAGAAGGAGGGGCACGAAGCGGCCTTGGACGATGACCTGCATTGTCACCGGTCTACAAAGCCAATCGTCTCGCACTGGATTAGTTTACCCCGCAGCATCCGGCTCGAAGCCAAAGCCAGCTGTCAATGCGTGCAATCCAGTGTTCTTGCACGAGGACTGCGGAGGAATTCACTGTTACGCGAGCGCCGAGGTGCCCCTTACCGCGCGTCCATGTGCGCGTGGGTGGTTCAAAACGTGAGCCTTCGTACCATGCAGCTAAGCGTGCCTGTCAAGGAAAAGGATAGGGCCTGCATGGTCACTACTAGATTGGGCCGCGTAGCCACACTAGATCATATCAGCATGGCTCGATTCACATCTTACAGCCACACTTACAAACAGATGCAAGATATCTCACGGCAAAGGCTGGAAGACGTCTATCTAGTACAGGAACAATAACTGCGTATTTACTTTTCGCGAATAGCTGATCTTAGTATACACATACGTACACATGCTGCTTCCGTCCTGTACCATCTCTTACTCTCGTTTCCTGGACGCGGAAGTGAAGTCCCAGTTGTTGAGATAACCCGCACCAACCTAGCAAAGCGTTAGTAGCACTCATGCAACAGCATAAGATCCTCGACTTACGCAAAGATAAGTTGCGAAGCTCAGCCAGCCCAGATACGGGGCGAGCAACCATCCACATGTTTCGTCAACCTGCCCCCATGTGTATGCCAGATAGCTGACAGTACTTCCCAAAGCGAGGATGTCAGCTGTCGCAGCAACGGGGCGATTGAACTTAAAGAACAAGGGCATCCAAATAAGGTTGAGACCTAGCTGGATGGTGTAAAGCGTTGCTTTAAAGTATAGTATCAGTGAAACTGAATTGAATGAGGGTGAACCCAGCGTGATGCACACTCGCCAATATAGGCAGAGATCGTTGCGCCCGCGCAGGTACCATACTAAGTGTTTGGAGATTGCTTACCACCTTGTTTGGCGAGGCTAACGGTAGAGGGATTGACAGATGTTGTTCCAACTGTCCAAGCGCGGTGAGCTACGTAACCCATTGTTGCGTAGAGCGCCGTCCAGACAGGACCAAAAACCCATCCTGGAGGATTGAGCGGAGGCTGCTTAAGGGCTAGGTAGAGTTTCTGAGTTTCGCTCGCTATAGTGTAGTTAGTAAGACACATTCTTTAAATTATTCACATACGCTAGAAAAGCCCAAGCAGCTAATAGTGCGTATGGTATATTGACGCCGATCCATTGCATGAGCAACGTGGACGACGCTATCTTCGCATAGCAATTGTTCATGCGGCGAGTCTACCCACGTGCACAAATACTCGAGAATCGGACCCTCTAATGGAACAGAACCTACGTCTAGTCGAGTAACCAACAGCGGCGCCAGCAACAACAGGCAGGAGAATGGACACAGCAGCATTGTCAAACACGAAGCTGGGAAGGGTCAAAGACGGGATGTAGGTAGTCATGGTGTAATGAATGTGTTTGTCGACTCGGTTCGACGAAATGTGTTCTTATAGTTGAAAAGGCGATGGCGTGTTCAACGACAAGGTAAAGCAGATCGTGACCAATGAAACCTCAGCATCTCACGTGCGGCTGCTCTTTCCTGTTTCGTGGCGGTTCGCGCCTGCCTCCTTTCAGGTTAGGCCGAAACCCCGGGGCTCCTTCTCCTCACGTCGACAGCTCTCGCGCGCTGCGCTCCAGCTCCTCAACCCTCGGTATTCTTTCGCACCGGGATCTCCAGCACATCGTGAGTGCAGCTCTCTTGTTCACATATCCCCTTGTTAGTCTATGATCACGCTTGTACAGTTATTTTAATAGCTCTCCCTGACCTTTGTCGGCGGCGCCTGCGTGTCCGCTCAGCTACACCTCTCTCCTCGCCTCTCTTTGTACAGCGCTGCGCGTCTGCATTCATTGCATCAGGCGCAGCTCCCTTCTTGTTTAACTCTGCTCTGCCTCGCCTTCCTCTTCGCCGCGTTTCTCGTATCTTGTTCACTTGTGGTTCTACTCTAACGCGAGGCCGTCATGGCAAACAGTCCGAGATCCGCGATTGCGCACCGGCTCCTGCCACTTTCATTGCCGGGCGAGCTGTCGCCTCATTGACAGCAAACGCCATTGCTGTCACCACCAATGACCAGCTTACGACGCTCTTTTCACCGTGTCTGACTACCGTAGCTTGCGACAATCCGAGCTCGCATTCATTGTAGACAAATAGCTACACGTAGCGCACTCGACCTGCAAAGATGGACTCTTACACGTGGGTTCATTGCGGTTGCAGTCATACATATCGGCGCTGATCTAGGATTCTAGTTCGCAAGACACGGACACGTACCGACGACGGTCTCCCGGTACGTACCTGCGCACGTTCGATCTCTATAGCATCAGGCTTACTAACCTTTTTGAAAGGCCCAGGGGACCGACGCAATCGGCAGAGTCGAGGACGATCGCGTTCACCCCAGAACATCGATCGTTACCAGCCCGATCGGAACCGCGACTATGACTATCGCCCTCGCGAGGGCGGCCGGCGCCGATCATCCCCACCGCCTGTTCAGGCTGGTATCGACAGATATGTTCCCGGCCAAGACAGCTTCACTCCAACGTTCACAAACAATCCGATGCCCAATCCTATGACGCTTGAATATCAGGTCGGGTTTAATTTCTTTGCAGAATGGTGGCGTGTAGAACAGATCATCAAGGAAGAGAAAGAGCGTGCGAAGAACGGTGGAAGGAAGCCAGGCCTGAAGGGTGAGCGTGAGGCCCGGGAGGAACGTGGCAAAGAGCGTGAGCTGATACAGGCGGCCTACGATGAGTACAAGGAAAAGCTACAAGTGCAGATGGCCAAGACCTTCGTGGACAAGCACAAAGGCGAAGAGTGGTTCAAAGAACGCTACGACTCGGAGTACCGACAAGCGTTCCGTGAGAAATTGCGAGGTTATCGACATGCCATCTACCAGGACTGGACGCGCCAAGTCGACGATGGGTACTTTGACGAGTTCACGCTCGAAGGCATCTATAAGAATGAGTCCAATGGTGCCGGTGGTCTTGTTGAGAAAGAGGAAGGAGAAACCACCGCAGCAAACGAAGTTCTCGGTGTAGGTGACCTCTTGCCTTGCAAAGGCGGAGAGTTGCGTGACGAGGCGGCTCTGCAACCCACGTTGCTGATCAAAACCATCGCGCCGACTGTCAACAGGGATAAAGTGGAGGAATTTTGCAAAGAACACCTCGGTGAAGGTGCTGGTGGTTTTAAGTGGCTGAGCATGAGTGACCCTAATCCGCTTAAGAAGTGCCATCGTATCGGATGGGTCATCCTGCATCCCAGTGACGAGCACCCTATGATCATGGATGATCGTGGTGACGGTCGAGTAGAGGAAGAGGGCGAGGACGGTGCCGTTGATGAAAAACCAAACATGTCCCAGTCACCCCTTGGAACTGCACAAAAGGCTCTTGAAGCTCTCAATGGCAAGACAGTCATTGATGATCAACGCGGAAATTTCACATGCCATGTAGGAGTTCACGAGCCGCCTGCTGCACCTCGTAAAAAGGCGCTTTGGGATCTGTTCTCGGCACCCGAGAGGATCGAGCGTGATCTGGAGCTTGCTGAGCGCTTGGCGAACAAACTCGATGCCGAGATGAGGGAAGGTCATGAAGAGGAGTTCGGTGAAGTCAATGGTGTCGCTAGAATCGAACAACGCGTTGAAGACCTGCGCTCCAAAGGTTGGCTCCAGCCTCCAGCCAATGCTCCGACTGTTGTCAAGAAGGAGCGAGATCCTGAAGATCTCGAAGAAGGCGAGGATGAGACAATGGAGGATGACGAAGAGGGCGCTGTTGATGACGAGGTTGACGATGAGGAGCTTCTAGCCAAGAAGAAGAAGCTCGACCTTCTCATTGAATACCTCCGTCGGGTCTACAACTTTTGCTTCTTCTGTGTCTTCGAGAGTGACTCTGTACACGAGTTGATCCGGAAGTGTGCCGGAGGTCATCTTCGCCGACCCCGCGCAAGCCTGACAACGGCTGCCAAAGCCACGGCGAGGGCAACAGCCAACGGACAGCCTTTCCCTTACAAGAAGCAAGAGTCTGCGGGAGAAGGTGAAAGCGAGGGTAGTCCTGTCGAGGTCAAGCAGACGCCAAAGTTGAGCGGTAAGACGCAGCAGCAATTGCAGCGCGCCTTCAACTGGGTCAAGACATATGAAGAGAAGCTGCTCCAACTCCTCGAGCCCGAGAATATCGACATTCGAAAGCTCGGCGGTAAACCCCTCGAGGAAGCTGTCGAGGACGAGCTAGCTAGGTATGTTAAGCAAGAGGACGAGGCAAAGTGGCGATGCAAGGTTCCAGAGTGCACGAAGTTGTTTAAGGGACAGAACTTCTGGCGTAAGCATATCGAGAAGAGGCACGCGGAGTGGGTTGAGAAGTTGCACACTGATGTAAGCCATCTCTCCTACAGCAACACCCGAACAGTCCAACTAACCATCGCCCAGCTTCAATTGGTCAATACCTATGTTATGGACCCTGCACATATTGCGCCCTCGCGTAGTGATGCGAACAGCAACGGGCACTTTCCAATGGGTAATCATGTTGCCGCCACTGGAACACCTCGTGGATTCAACTTGGCTAATATGAATATCAACCTAGCGAACCCCGGGGCCAACTTTCAAGGACTCTTCAACCCTGCGATGGGCAACTGGGATCCGAACTTTTCCGCCGACGGGCACCAAGCAGGTCCTGCGCGACGTGGTGGACACAGGTTCAACAACCGATCAGGCCCCTATGATAGGCAAAATCGCGACGGCCGCAACCGTGGCAATGGCCGCTTGACGCCCCCTCCCCGTAACGGCCGAGGAGGCCCTCGCTTTGGTGAAGGCGGACCGGGTCCTATGCAGTCGACCCAAGGACGGTCTATCAAGAGCTACGATGACCTTGACGCTGTCGGGTCGGGTGGCACTGGCGAGCTCAACTACTGAGCAGCTGCGTTGACGAGATGGAGCACAGACTGTTTAGTGTAAGTTTATGGATTTTTTCGAGGCAACACATTTGCAGCGGGTGTACAGTAAGCCTGTTCATATTACCGGCGTTACGGAGCATGGGGACACTGCCATGCCATACTATGTTTCTTTACGCCTCTGCCTTTGTGATAGGCCAGGGTCGTGTGGGTACTCGGTGGTCTGCCGGAAGCTGGGTCACGGTCCAAGAAAGACAGCCCTGTTTCTCCCACCGTGTGCAGCGGGCATGTCTGGCTCAGGCAGGACTAGCTGAACCCATGTAGAATAATCTCATGATTCAAGTGAAGATCGCGCTGTGTGAAAAGCTGCAACGTGAAAACACGCAGAAGTAGGTCCCGTCATTTGGATGTCGCGTCCCTGTTCATCGATGGCGGCAATGCTTGTAGCTATTCCGAAAGCATACCCGCAAGCGACACAGAGGGACTTGCCAATCGTGAGTGTGGCTCTCGTTCAGCCACTCTGGTCCAGTGGATCTGGGGCACGGCTAGCGAAGCCAAGGGCGAATCTGCCGTGCGTTCCTTGAAGCGCAGATTGCGGCGCGCTGTCGATGCTGGCAAACAGCGCTTTGTGTGCTGCGCCATGTCCCTGTGACGCAACCAGCAGGCTCGACACGCGCTTCTGTGCATGCGCTGACACGCACCTGCTCAGCGACCACGATGTGAATGCCCAACAGCAAACCTTGCTTCGCGGAGCACTTTCGGGCTATACATGGAGTTTTGACTAAATGCAAGTGTAACCTTGGCTCGCAGCTTCAGCCACAACAGCCCCACTATCGTCATTGGTGTCATACACCACGCGTCGAACTTCGCCCACCAAGTGACCAAGAGCTGCCGGAACCGGCTTTGACTGCACTACCTAGCCACGACGGCTACGACCGCCCGGTCTCGACTCGCCTTGCCTACGTCTCTTTAGCGTTTGCTTGTGTACGATTATATCATGGCATCTGGCGACCTTCCTTCCCTTCAGCTCAACGGCTCCGTTGAACCCACCACCATGGCGACGCCAGTAGCAGACAATACTCCCTCTGTTCCGGCTTTTGGAGAACCTCAGTCACCTACGTCGCGCCCTGGTGCACCAGCGCGCAATGACACGACCTACTCCAAGTTTTCCATGATGTCGGTCCCACCAGAGGGGTCTGTCCTGACGGGCAAGCAAGAGCACTGTAAGCAGCACGCCCATACTTCTACACGCATGGCCAAACTAATGCGCAAATAGACCTCAAACGCGAACTTATATCACAGCAGACCCAATTCGAAATCTCCGAGCTTTCTTCTCCAACAGCCCTCCAGCGCTTCGGCGCACCCTTCCGGTCGGATGCTGGTGAAGTTGCGCCAGAAGATTCCGAACTGCCTATTCTTCGATACATATTTGTACACCATGTTCGCAACTTCCCGTTTTTGGACAAAGCGAAGGAGAAAGAGTTTTGGCAAGACAAATTGCAAGTGGTACGTTCTGTTGTGCCATCGTGGCGAAGACGACAAGCTGATCTTGGGGTGTGCCACAGTTCCTAGAATCGTTTGCGAACAAAAACATATCCTCATCCGAAGATCGATTGGAAGAAACAAAGCGTAGGAAGCTCGCATTAAAGACGGAGAAGCTGGTGGAACTTATGATGGTCTCCGGCATACCCACCGCATCTGGCTATGAAGAGAGAATACGGTTTTCGGAGATGGAAATCGTCGACAGAGGCGCGAACGAGAACGGCCTAAAGTTGAATGCGCCGAGCGGACACTTCATAAATGGTTGGGACATCAACGTTGCTGGAGTGCGGACGACGTCTGTCAAGAAGCATCTTCGGTACCATACTCACGCTGTACGTGCCCCACCACGAGTGAAACAGTCTCCCCAGCGAAGGGCTAACGTTTCTATAGGAGTATATTATCAGAGTCAGACAGTCCGGCTCCCACGACTTTTACATTGGTCGTCGCTTTGCGGATTTTGTACAGTTACACAAAAGAATACGATTAGAGCTACCTGGGAAGGTACTTCCTCCACTTCCTCGAAAGAACAAAAAAGATTCTCTTCTTACATCCGCGGATGATGATGCGAGTTCAATATCTTCCATATCAACCCAAGGCCCAGAACCAGAACAGCCACAGCCCGAGAGCAGTGGGGGAGGCGGCCTGCGAGGCTGGTTATATGGGAGTCACAAACGCAATAGCTCAAATACCTCTTTAGGGACACCCAGAACGCGCTCACCTAGGGCATCTGGTGAACATTTGGCTTTCCAGCAACCGCGCGTGCTCTATCGGGAAGAGCAGCGTGTTTCTCTCCGGGCATTTCTCCGGAATTTTCTGTCGAACGAGGTTATTGCACAGTCTAGCGCAATGGCCGAATTTCTGACCCGTGATCCTATTGAAGTCAACGAAGAAGAGATGGAGGACATCGAGAGGCGAAAGATAATGGACGAGAAGCGTATCGAGGAGCAGCGGCAATTCTACGAGGTGGCACGGCAGCGAGCAGCCGAGCTAGACATCCATATGGAGAAGTTCCGGCGCGAGATCGTGGAGAGCAATGGTCTTTCGCACCTTTTCCAAGAGATCAAGGTCAAGAACAAGATTGCGGATCTCAAGCCGGAATATCAAAAATTCGCCGAGTGGTTGCGGATAGAAGTTGCGGCCACCATTTACCATTTATTCCTCGCCGAAGACAATTCCCCAGAGCTGTTCGCACAAGCGAAGCGCATCCATTCTCTGGTCCCGTACAGCGTACTGAAACAAGTCATCAAATATGCAAATCCTGCGGCTGTCATGGCTGGCGTACTAGATCTCTTCCTTGCACAGCCCTTTGGCGCTCGGTCGTTGCTTCAGCGGATGTTCGGCATGGCCATCAACGATGGTGTCAAGTCAGTGCAGAAGTCAATAGACGCTCTCGGTTCAACGAAAATCAAGGATGAGGTTTTATGTGCGAAACTCAAGGCTTTTGTTGAAGCCGACGAGGACGTTCAGGATATATTACGAGAGGAAGCCGCGAAAGAGAATGTCGATATTGTTGTCACAGTCCTTCGATCGGAACTCCTCGCGCCCGAACTGACGCCCGAACAAGTCGAGAAGATCTTCAATGCGTATGTCGCCTGGATTAGCGCAGTGGAGAGCTCAGGGCGCGGCAAACTCAGCCGGAAGTCAAGCTCATACAGCACGAAGACAGTGGATAAGACTAATGGTTCGATCCAACTTGACAAAGACCTGCGGCAAGGCGCTGAGCTGTTCGCGCACCTGAAGCAGTACCTCAAACTCTGCCTTCGACAACGAGACAAACAAATGATGCTCGAGCTCATCGAAGAACCCACCACCCTCCAACTCTTCCGCGACCTCTTTACCATCTTCTACGAGCCGTTAGTCCGCGTCTACAAATCCGCCAACGTATACAACAGTATCACCGACTTCGCCCTTTTTGTCGATGACACCATCCGCACTATTGAAGCCTGCCAACGTCAGGACATTTCCGCAGACCCCAATCAGACCGTTCAAGCCTTCATCGACCTGTGCGCCCGCCACGAGGACAACTTCTACAAGTTCGTACATGAGGTGCACATCCACGATAACGGGCTCTTCGAGCAGCTCATGGGCTGGCTAGAAGGCATCCTCGACTTCCTCAGGCATGGACCTGGCAGTGGTGGAAAGCTCGATATGAATGCGCTGTTTCAGGGTGGAATGGACTCGGGGACTATCGATAGGGTGAAAGCGATCAAGGAGATCAACAGCTTGATCAAGTGGCAGACGGCGAGGAAGAAGTGGCATCAGGATAAGACGAGGCAGAAGATGGCGAGTGGAGGTGACGAAGGCAGCGACAACATCCTGAGCGGTATGGGTGGGTTCAAAACGTCGGATTTTGGACTCAATGAGGTGAGGAACCCCCTTTGTCTTCTCTGAAGCGTACTGACAGTGAGCAGCTCGATCTCCAGGACTTGGAACTCGATGATGATGCGGACGATGATGACGAGGAGAGTGAGATAGATGACGAAGATATGGCGGATCCTATTGATGCGGAGCGGAAACGGAGAGCTAGGGCTGCGGAGCAACTGAGGAGGAAGGCGGGTGAGCCGACGAAGCCGCCTATTGAGGAGTTGCTGAAGCTGCATCCGACCTTTGTGAGTATGTTGAGGTCTGTGTTGGCTGAATAGGATTGATATTGATGGCGAGCTGGCGTCTTCCGTTGAGGCTAGTCACGATGGACATGATTTGCTTACGGCGGGTTATTGCTCTTGCATTGGGTTTGGATGCGGTAAATAGGGATCTGGCATCTCACTGATGAGCCATCATTAAAATGCATTGTATTCTTCTTTCCTGAGAATCGTGACGACATTCTTGCTTAATGTCTAAGTCTACGGGATCTCCGCATCTTCATCATCGTCCCCGCCAAACCCAAAGCTGAATCCACCACTCTCTCCCTCATCGTCACCTTTGGTCAGCTCCTCCCACTTGCCCCTCCCTCCTTTATTTCTTTTCTCCAGCTCCACCAGACCCTCCTCCAACACCTCGGGGTGCTTATCCTGCAGCCGCTCAACGAATAATTCATATGCCTGATCGCAGACCTCCTCCCTAAAGCCGCTGACCTGGTCCCGTTGGTCTCTCAAGAATCCAAGCACATCAGCCAACTTCTTTTTCGGCACGAAATTCTGCGTCAACGCGAGGCCGTCCTCAAGATTAAGCACGAGATGGAACCAGCCAGAAGGCACGTGTAGAATCTCGCCAGCGTGGCAGATGCCCTCCCGGCAGCCGGGCGTCTCGCGGGCGAGCGCGTGGAACGTGAGGAGGTACTCCGCAATAGACAGCGGGGACGTGATCTCAGAATGATCGTCCGACAGGATGACCCCCGGCGGCGGCGGCAGACTGCTGCTTGACGGGAACATAAGCCAATACTTTGCGCCCGTCAACACCGCGTTCCACGCATTCGTCGCATTGGGATCTTTGTGGAAGGTACTTCCGCTGCGCTTCGGGCCCATAATCATCCAGCGGCAGTCTGGCCGTTGGTCGCCGAGGACCTCGAAGAGATCCTCTCCGAAGCAGTCGGGTGGCCAGTAGGCTGGGTCTGGGGCGTCTCGACCGACGGCTATGCCCGTCTTCTCGACGAAGGCGCGGTCGAAGAGGTACAGGGGGGACTCGTCGGCGTTGGCGGACATGTAGGACATGTACTTCGCCAGGGGCCAGTCGACGGCTTCGGCGCGGAATTTGACGTCTGGGTATTCATGGAGGAGATACTCTGGGGTCCATTTCCCGTAGACAGGCCACTGCTTTACGGGCTCGGTAAGGATGAAGGGTTTGTGGGTCCATTTGGAGGCGTATTCCTCGTAGGTGAGGTTGGGGAGTCGGTCGATCTCATTGTGGAGGGGGATGTTGGAGGTGAAGGGGGCCAGGGAGATGTGTGCGCATTGGAAAGGCCGGTAGAGCACGTCTGAGAAGAGGTTCCGGCATGCGATGGAGGCAACATGCTCTTGGGGGATGCCTAGGTAGGTTGCGCGCCAGGTTCCGCGCCACACGAAGTCCTCGGGCGGTGCACTGTGGGTTTCGTTAGTTTGTAGGAATCAGCGTCATGGGACTGCGATGACTGAAATCTGGGCTGATCTATGAGTCACAGAATGGATGGCACGGCTAGAACAGATGGAAGGCATAGCCAGACACGCACTGTCTGATAAGAGCTTATGATCTGAGTCGACCCATGTTCCACAGCTCAAACACGGACAGCGCATGATTGTGCCTTTCGTTTGATGGCTGTACAAGAAAAAGGTAAGAAGGTCATTTCGGGAGGTCTTGTGAAGCTCGTCCGGAAATGGAAATGCATTAACCTCAAGCTTACGAAGGAGCTCTTGAGTGGTCTGAGAGAATGAGAACAGTCACCTACCTGACAAACAAGGCCCTCCACAGCTCATCGAGCCGGGTGAAGGCGTATAATGCTCGACAGGTGCTTCCCAGGCGTCTCAACGTCTCGGCGTCGAATGACTCAAAGATGTGATTCAAGAGCTCATCTGGGAGTCGTGCGAACGAACCGCAGTTAGCCTTAATGTTTTCGGTGGCTGTGTAGGCATTGCCTGCTGGTCTGATTCCCAGCGGATGGGGAGGGACAGCAGCCGCTGCAGTCTCTGCGTCGAGGATGTCGTCGGCCTGGACATGCGCCACCGATGAGAGCTTGAATTTCTTGCGTGGCGGCAAGTCCGTGGAAACGCGGCTTGCTTCTACAAGTCCGGGAGCCATGTTGGGAGGACGAAAAGGTACAATGCTGGTCAAGCGTTCACAAGGCGCAACTGCCACCCAGTTGCCACAGCGCAAAGCAAACGCACGAGCCTGGAGAAGCGCGGAGTCCACGATTGAAGCACGGGCAGCGCGTGAAGGCGAAACACATGTGGAGAAGTTCTCGCAGTGAATCTCTCCAACCAGAGCTCGCTTGACTAGCGTGGCGCCCGCCGCCCAAAAATTCTCACGGTACTACATAAAACACGACCGAGCCTCCCACTTATCGCTTCATTTTTCACCAAACTTCACAACACAAACACACACACACCACCCTAGATACCCCTTCGATTCTCTGCGCGAGGATCTGGTATCTAGCTTTTCAGCAACTCACGAACACTACAGCGGCGGTATCCTCAGGATCTCCACCGCCCACAACCCCGCTACAAGCGACCCCTCGACTACAGCGCAGCGCCTGTAGTCCCGAGTTCCGTACTCACAATCATGGCTGACAAAGGTCTTGAGGATGTGCCCGAGGGTGAGTTTCTGCCCACGCGCTTCGCAGCCTGTGCCCGCCGTGCGAAGGCGGGGCCAGCGCATGCGAAAAACTTCGTCGCCAGCTTCACTTCTAACACCCCGCGCAGGCCAGATCGAGTCCAACTACGATGAGACGACCGACTCCTTCGACGCAATGAACCTCAAGGCTGAGCTCCTCCGCGGTGTCTACGCCTACGGTTTCGAGCGCCCCTCCGCCATCCAGCAGCGCGCCATCATGCCCGTTATCAAGGGTGAGTGCCAACCGCCGCTTCCGCCAGCGTAGCGTGACACCAACTGACAAACATACAGGCCACGATGTGATCGCGCAGGCTCAGTCCGGTACCGGTAAAACGGCTACCTTCTCCATCTCCGTCCTCCAGAAGCTGGATCCCAACATCAAGGCCTGCCAGGCGCTCATCCTCGCCCCCACCCGTGAGCTTGCCCAGCAGATCCAGAAGGTTGTTGTCGCCATCGGTGACTTCATGAACGTTGAGTGCCACGCCTGCATTGGCGGCACCAGCGTTCGTGACGACATGAAGGCTCTCCAGGACGGCCCCCAGGTCGTTGTTGGCACCCCCGGACGTGTCCAGGACATGATCCAGCGCCGTGTCCTCAAGACCGACCACATGAAGATGTTCGTCCTCGACGAGGCCGACGAGATGTTGTCCCGCGGTTTCACTGAGCAGATCTACGACATCTTCCAGCTTCTGCCCCAGTCCACCCAGGTCGTCCTCCTCTCCGCCACCATGCCCCAGGATGTGCTCGAGGTCACCACCAAGTTCATGCGTGACCCCGTCCGCATTCTCGTCAAGAAGGACGAGCTTACCCTTGAAGGTATCAAGCAGTTCTACATTGCCGTCGAGAAGGAGGACTGGAAGCTCGACACCCTCTCCGACTTGTACGAGACCGTCACCATCACCCAAGCCGTCATCTTCTGCAACACCCGCAGGAAGGTCGACTGGCTCACCGACAAGCTCACTGCTCGTGACTTCACCGTCTCCGCCATGCACGGCGACATGGACCAGGGCCAGCGTGACGTCATCATGAAGGAGTTCCGCTCTGGCTCGTCCCGTGTCCTCATCGCCACTGACCTCCTTGCCCGTGGTATCGATGTCCAGCAGGTCTCTTTGGTCATCAACTACGACCTTCCCGCTAACCGCGAGAACTACATCCACCGCATCGGTCGTGGTGGACGTTTCGGACGTAAGGGTGTGGCCATCAACTTCGTCACCGCTGACGATGTCCGCATGATGCGTGAGATTGAGCAGTTCTACAGCACTCAGATCGAGGAGATGCCCATGAACGTTGCCGACCTCATCTAGACGACTCTCCATTTCGCCTGCATCGCTGAGCCATATCCTGTTCATTCCGGAGATTTTGGTTCAGTTGGTGCTACACTAATTCGGATACTGCCTGCTCGGACAGGCTTCGGTCCGGTGTCATGTTTCTTCAAAAGCGCTTGGGGATGAGAGGTGGTGTCTTCCTATCTACATTCGAGGCATATCGGCGTTTGTCCATTCATGTCCAAAGACGTACTTGGAAGTTTTGCGGGTATAGAAAAGTGTGGAGGAAGTTCAGTGCGTGGATTTTCCAAAATGTTCCTTACTTCGGCTCTTCCGCCACCTGTATCTGCTGCGAGTTTGTTGGCTATCATGGCCCGCGAGTGCGATGGGATACCCTTTCCATGGCTGCGCGAGCCATTGATGACAGTAATGAATGGTCTCCTATGGTAGATACAGTTGCAAATGCAATAGTTTACAAAAGAAAGTCTACATCTTCCTGCTACGTGACGTTGGTGTGCATCTCTTCGGGACGCAAGTCCCACCGTTTGGATTGCCTCGGTCGTGACGACAGCCCCTCCGCAAGTCAGCTCCCGTCAACAACCACCATCTACCGCCTACACGATGGCAGGCGCAACGCCTGTCTTAGACTCTCAGTATGCTTTCGCAAGCTTCAGCCGTAATACTCGACACTAGAACCCTCGAATGGCACAATGATTGACTGTCCAACAGCAAGCGCTTGCGCGCCTTCGTGCATACACACCTCCGCCTACGAACTACTATAAACTCCCACTTACGCGCCGTGCCGCTGTCCTTATCCTCCTCTTCCCGGATCGTCATGGCGACCTCAAAGTCGTACTTACGATGCGCGCCGCGTAAGGCCCGAGACCCGCGATGGAATTGCGCCATACACTATGCTGACACCCAAGCCAGCACTCTGCGCAACTACGCAGGACAGGCCGCACTTCCAGGCGGTAAAGCCGACGCGCTCGACGAAAAGCCCTTCGAAACCGCGCGCAGAGAAGCATTCGAAGAAATAGGCCTTCCCACCACAGATACCAAGCTCCCCCCGGGCTTTCGTGTCGAACATCTCTGCGAATTGCCGCTCAATCTCGCAAAGACAGAGCTAGGCGTGAGACCATGTGTAGCATTCCTATGCCCGTCTACGCCCTCGTCCGCGTCATCAGAAGAGCAAGCCGCCGGCGACGTCGAAGAGAAGATGATCCCGCGGCTCGACCCCAAAGAAGTCGCCGCCGTCTTCACCGCGCCCTTCGCACAGTTCCTCCAAAAGGAGTGGTCAAGGAACGAACCCGGGCCCAGAAACAGCGCGGGAAAACCCCACAGCTGGTACCGCGGCACCTGGACTGACTGGCACGAGTCCCGCTGGCGCATGCACAACTTCTACATCCCCAAACCTCCCTCCTCCCCGACTACGCTCCGGCGCAACCCCTCCACCTACGCCCAACCCACCCAGAAGTCTCAAGGCCAGCCCGAAGGCGATGACCCTAGGCCCGAGCCCACGTCTTTCGAGGATCTCCAGAATTTCAGGGTGTTTGGTATGACGGCGAGGATTCTGGTTGATGCGTCGAGGTTGGCGTATGGGGAGGAACCGGCGTTTGAACACAACAGCCATTTTGGGGATGAGGAGATGATTGAGAGGTTGTTGAAGGTGGGGCGGTTGAGTGAGGTTAGGAGGAAGGGGGACGAGTTAAATAGGGAGGTGTTGAGGCGGGCGGTGAGGGAGACGGAGACGGAGAAGAGTAAGATATAGACAGCTGCATCTATCCTGGGTAGACTCGACCCATCATAACGAATACATGCTGCAAAACCTTAGCTCGTCTTGCGTGCTCCTGGCCACCTCTCCGTAGAGGAAATTGTAATCCACCCTGGGTAGACTCGACACACGATGTTGACTACATGCTGCATGGCCTAAGCTCATCTTGCGTACTCGTGACCATCTCTCCGTAGGGGAAGATGTGATCCACCCTGGGTAGACTCGACACACGATGTCGACTACATCCTGCATGGCCTAAGCTCGTCTTGCGTGCTCGTGGCCACCTCTCCGTTGCGGAGAATGAGCTCCACCCTGTGTAGACTCAGTGCGCGACAGACTTTTAACACCGCTTTCCCTTACGCCCTCCTGCGTATACTCGTAGTCGTCTGGACTCGAGACTTCGCGCACTCCTCCTCAACCACCACACACGCACATTGCCGTAGACATTTAGCACTTTTATCAGTGACACTCCTCATAGGACACGCACATGATCGAATGCTTTGTCCGTTTTTAATCCCTCCTCCCCCCTCCACACCACACATTGCCGTAGACATTTAGCACTTTGATTAGTGACGCTCCTCACAGGACACGCACATGGTCAAGGGCTTTGTCCGTTTTTAATCCCTCCTCCCCCCTCCACACCACACATGACCGCGGACATCCAAAACTTTGGATCCCACCTCCCTCTCCACCGCCATAAGAATAACGGCAAGGCGTTTTTTAGTTCCTCCACCATGAGAGCAATGGTAGAGTAGAGTGTAGTGTAGAGAAGAAGGAAGAAAGGGGTGCGGGAGCAGGTTTATATAGGCGTCGAGGGGGAGGCTCGAGGGCGAGGATACGTTGGTGATGATCACCGACAGTGAAGGAGCATGTATGATGATAGCGGAAAAGGAGCGCGTCGGAGCGGAGGTCGAGTCGGAGTGTATACTGAGGATAGTTAGCGTACATCGCTTAACGTTTGAGTGAGGGGGTTTCGTGGGAGGAGACATTCACGTGTGAAAAGGAGGTGTTTGTGTGGTAGGAGACGTTTACATGAAAGGATACGGTGACGTTAAGAGGCGGGTGGTCGCGTGCAATCAGGGGCTCAAAGAGAACAGTGAGTGGATGGGGCGCGTGGGATGTACGTAAACGATGTGTAGTCGCGGAATAAAGGGTACAATCGAGTTCGAGGTCGCGGAATAAGGGGCACAATCGAGTTCAAGGTAAGAAATAGTAGTACGTAAATAACATGTAGTCGCGGAATAGGAGTACGATTGAGTTCAAGGTCGCGGAACATGGGGCACGATTGAGTTCATGGTCGGGGAATCGTAGTACGTATATGATATGTGGTCGCGGAACAAGGAGTACAGTCGAGATCATGCGTACTACTTTAGTAATAGAGCCCCTAATCACTCTAAGTCATATCACGCTTATAGGTTGATACTGTAAGAATAACTGTGAAATACATCATCATGAAGCTCGCTCTTATCATAATCAGCCTTAGGCCGAGTCAATTACATGGCTTTAGGGATTCCCCTTTCCCTTGCCCTTCACAGCCCCAGGGTATCGCTGTGCCAACGGCACATCCCAGGAGTCAACAGAAATGCTTCTCCATCTCTGGGAGGCCGTATCCTATTGTGCCTCTTGCTCCTGCGCCCTTTTCCTTTCGTCCTCCTCCTTGCGCATGTCCTCCAGAAATCTTTCCCACGTGTCAATCGTGCCCTTGAAGAAATTGATGTTCGCGTCTGCCAAGTCGCCCATCGTATCCTTAAACTCAAAGGCCTTGATGCGTTCAAAGTCTGCGACTTCCTTAACAGTGTGCTCGTCGAAGGCTTCCGTGGCTTTCTTCGCGCTTTCGACTTCGCCCGTTAAACGTTCTATGTCGATCTCGAGCTTTCGGACACGGTTGCGCCGTGCCTGTTCGTGGTCGATGCCGCGGAAGTCTTCGACCTTCTGGCGGAGGAAGCCGGATGCACCCATACCAGCACCATGTGAGCTGGCGAGCTGGTCACGGTCGGAAGCATTCCTTGCGAGGAGATCGGAAAGGGCTTCGAAGTCGAGTTGTTTGGCTTCTCGGGCGCGAAGAAGCTGCTTTAATGCTACGACGTAGGCGTCCATATCGCGGAGGGAGGTGAGGTAGTCTTGGTCCGTGTTGTCTCTCAAGTCCTTGAACCCTTTCGAGGTCGTTTGTACGGACGTAGCAAATGATGTCAACGGTCCTTCAACACCAGGTTCCAAGGTGATGAGCTTCTGGCATTGTGTTGCCAGGTCACTGTAGTCCGAGTCGAGATCGCCCTGCCGCCTTGCGACACGCACAACCACCTTCTCCACATTCGACAAGTCTTCTGTCAACTTTGTAGCTCGCTCGCTAACTTCAATGAATCGCTTGTCTGGCTTATGTACTTTCGTGAAGGTGTTCACAAAGCTCTCCGCAACGGCATCCATGAAGCCGCCTCCACCGGCATCTGAACCACTCGCTGCCCTCGATGAACGGCCCTTCATATGTTGATTCCAATCCTGGCTCTCCAGGAAGCTGATGAGCAGCATTGCACGCCGCAGCACGGGATGCAGCGTTATGCGCTTCAAAAAGCGATGCAGCGAGTGAGCTCTCCGGTGCGTAAAGTCCGGACCAAACCGGTCACCGCGCACGTACTCCATCTTGTGCTTGTCGGGTAGCGGTGGGACGGCGCATTGCGGATACTCTTTGGTCAACTGTTTCCAGAGGAAGACAAAGTCTGTGAAGCGGCGGCGGACGCTGAACTCGGGGCGCTGAAACGATTGGAAGTCGGACTGACATTGCGCGTGAGCATATGTATTTTGAGAGAAATCAGGCTATGGTGTGAGGCACCGACCTTTGTGGTGACGAGGTAGGATACATAAGCATCCTTTGTACCTGGCAGCTCTTTCTGCGGCGTGCCGACGAACGTCTCCAAGCGTCCTTCGCTGAAGTCCTCGGCCATGGGGGCGTTGGTTGTGGTGCCTTCGTGTGGAAATCAGGCTCGGGAGCAGGTTCCTGGATATAGCGAAATTCTGAGGAGCTGGCGGTATTCAGAACAGGGGAGACCAGTGGTAGAGCGAGGTGTTGGGTGTGGGCGTTGAGAAAGGTGGTGCCGTTGAAGTTGGCGATGCCTGCCGAGTCGCTAGATACTGACGTCGCATCGGAGCTGAGGAGAGCTCCCGGTAGTGGGGCGCAGGCGCTTGGACGTTTTTAACCCTGATCGCATCGTACACTTTTTGAATGTCGCCTACAGCTATAGCCACTTCCATCAGAGGTGAATAGGTTTTGCTATTCGGCGACTCGGTTGAAGGGCACAGGCAAAGCGGTTTATTGACGCTGGCAACAAGGGAACAACTCGACTGCGCTGGTCGAGAAATCTTTCTATCTAGGTCTGTCCCAGCTACCAGTTGGGTGCCAAAAGTTGAATTGTACAGGGCGAAGAAGAGAGTTGAGCGCACAAGCCGCAAAGCCAGCCAGACCGGGCTCACTGTCCATAGTGGAGCCTACATAGCGTACACGTACAAAAGGAACATGGATATCGACCTAGTTGCTCACAGCGCCAAACCGTTTACCAAATTCGTTGAAGAGCTGCGGTGAAATCTCATCGCTGCTGTTGCCATTCACGGTCCACAACACGCCGAGTTTGTCGTAGTGCTCCAACAGATTTTCGTTCGTCTCTTTGAAGCGCCTCAACCGCGCCTTCCACACCTCTGGATCATCGTCTGCGCGTCTCGTGAGGGCTTCACCTGTCACGTCATCCTTGCCCTCGACCTTGGGCGGGTTAAATGTGGTGTTGTATACCCTCCCTGATGGCTCGTGGACCCAGCGATTGCATATCCGCTCAATAATGACCTCTGGAGGGGTCTGAATGCTAACGACGAGATTTATGGGCACAATCTCGTCAAGCTGCACAGCTTGAGTTGCTGTCCGCGGGAAGCCGTCAAGAATAAAGGAAGCGGACGGGTGATCTGTGAACTGGTATTTTGCAGCGCGGAACTGAGACGGAATGAGTACTGAATCGACCGTTGAGTCCTCGTCGATGCCCGTTGAGCTCGAATACACGGCGTACGGTCGAAGGGTGTTGTCCTGTATCCATCCTCGCGTGGTGAGCTCGTTGACGATGAGTCGTAGAATCATGGTATCCGGAACAAGTTCGCCAGTCTTCATCTTGGCCTCGGCCTGGATACCTGCATATCGTTAGAGACGTGGGAACATGAGCATGCGCGATACGTACCAAGAGGGGTCCGTTCCCTCACATTCTTCCTCAGCAGGTCACCAGAACTAATTGATGACAATTCTGGGAAGCGCTTCATCAAGCGCTCAGTCTGCGTGCCCTTTCCGACACCCGGTGCGCCGACCAGAATGATCCTGGCTGCGCGCGCGAGCGTCATTGTGATTATCGTACAGTGGAAATGAGAGAGTTAAAAGGATAGTCGCAAATATGTACACAGGTCGAAGCGGTGGAGTGGAGGCCGACCGGCTCCCGCGAAGTGCTCGGAATCCTAGAGGAAGTTCATGTTGGCAGGAGGTAGGTGGAGAGAGTGGTGGATATGGTGCACAGGCGTAACACGGCGGACAGCATGCGACAGACGTAGACCGAGGAAGACAGATAGGATAGCTTTATTCTTGGGAGATGCGGAGGAGCGCTAGAGCAGCACTTGAGGGGTTGCGGCAGGGAACCCGCGGGAAGCTCAACTGGCTGCGCCGGGAGTGGCCACGGCAGCCACGAAGCCACGCCGACCGACTCTTGGTTGCCGGGAGCGTGGCAGACTGTGGGAGGATGGCTTGCATTCACGTGCCCTGCTTAACAAGACAGGCTCAACGTTCCGCGAGCAGCCATGCGCTTCTGGCCATGCGAGAACACGCGTTATGCGCCGCGGATCGGAAGCGGAAAGCCAAGCTTTACTGACGCAGATCGGCGGCGGATGTTCCTGGCGACCATCTTTCTAATTCTTGCATCACTCGACGACTTTCCACACACACATCCCAACAACTCACTCATCAGCAGTTGCGCCCTGCCTGTGCCCTGAATCTTATTTCCTACCCTTAGATCAAATTGTCTCACTCCTCGTCGCTCCTTACCTTCCCCAACCGCATTCGGTGCAATGTACGTCAGCAGAGCTGCCACTCGGGCAGCTCCCGCAGTCTTCAGAGCCGGCATCAGAACCACTGCTCGACCGTCGCGACAGCTTCCCAAGCACATGCCCGCGATTGCCATATTGATCCCACACCGCGCCGTTTCCACCGAGACTTCATCAAACCAGAGCGGCAACTTCCCGCCCCCAGGCTTCAACACCGAGCAAGCAAAGAAGCCCTTGTCGAAAGACGAACAGTCAAAGTCACAAGAAAAGGTTCCCAATGTCTCGATACCGAAAGATGAGCCCACCGCGACGCCAAAGCATGAAGCCCAAGAGGCTCGGACATTGTCGGAATTAGCGACCGAGAAGTCGGAGAAAGCTAAACAAGAGAAGGCTGTAGCGAAGAAGGAAGAAGAGAAGCAGAAGCTCACTCTGTGGCAGAAGATCAAGAAGGAGGCTGCGCACTACCGGGACGGAACGAAATTGTTAGTCACCGAGGTCAAGATCAGCTCAAAGCTGGCGCTGAAGATGGCTGCTGGCTATGAGCTTACTCGACGTGAGCACCGACAGGTAGCCTCTACACATCCCGCAAGACAGAGCCCCACTGACGCATAATAGCTCCAAAGAACTGTTCAGGATCTCGGCCGTCTCGTTCCCTTTTCGGTCTTCCTCATCGTTCCCTTTGCGGAGCTGCTTCTCCCCGTAGCTCTCAAACTCTTCCCCAACCTCCTTCCTAGCACATACGAGGGCCAATCCTCCAAGGACGCAAAGGCCAAGACCCTGCGATCCACTCGGAAAGAAGTCAGCGGCTTCCTTCGCCAGACATTGAAAGAGACCGGCTTGCCGATATCTACGGAGAATGCGCAGCGGGAAGAGTTCGCCGAATTCTTCCGCAAGGTACGTCGCAATAGACGCATAAGTATTTTTAAACATCATAAAGTAACTAATTTTCGCAGGTTCGCACAACTGGAGAAGCGCCCTCAACAGAGGAGATTGTCAAGGTTTGTAAGATCTTCAAGGATGATCTCACCCTTGACAATCTTTCGCGACCCCAGCTCGTGGCCATCTGCCGCTACTTGAACCTAACCTCGTTCGGCACTGACAACTTCCTCCGCTACCAAATCCGCGTCCGTATGCGCCAAATCAAGCGCGACGACCGTGCCATCGCCTATGAAGGCGTAACCTCGCTTTCTGTTCCTGAACTCCAGTCCGCCTGTGCAAGCCGCGGCCTCCGCACCTACGGCGTCTCGCCCGCCCGGTTACGCGATGACCTCAAGACTTGGCTCGACCTCCGTCTCAAGAGCGGCGTGCCTTCGACGCTCCTCGTCCTCTCTAACGCTTTCGTGTACGCCCAAGGCAAGGAGTCAGATGCCACCTCCCAACTCGACGCCCTCCAGGCTGTGCTGTCCAGCATCCCAGAGGAGCTCTACCACGAGATTGAACTCGAGGTGCACACCGCTGAGGGCGCCGCGACTAACAAGCAGCGTCTTGAAGTGCTCAAGGAGCAGCAAGAGCTCATTGATGAAGAGAATCAGCAGAACCAGGGCAGCGAGAAGCAAACCCCTCAGGATAGGGAGAACATTGATGAAGAAGATAAGCCGAAGCAGGCCGCAAAGGCCGAGGAGAGCAACGAGGCGGAGGCTAGCACTGGGGACTCTGCGACTGGCATGGGTAGCGCGGAGCGTGCGGAGCAGGACCAACGGGCGACGGAACAAGACGCTGCTGAGAAGAAGGAGGCTAAGGAAGAGGCCGCTAAGAAGGAGTGAGTGCGAGCGCGACCAATTACACAAACTTCTCTACTTTGTCTAAATAGCAAGGGCTTCTAGGCTCGCATGGCATTTGAACCGTGGAACCATACCCGCGCACCCTCAACATAGGGTTATACCATAGAAAATGTAGAATAGAAAGAATTGATACGTAAAACGCACATGTCGCTGGAGCATTCAGAATGATTTGATATCTACAATCCCCACTGCGTATGTCCAATGCCCTACCTCCCTCCCTTCCTCTTCCTAACTTCCCTCTCATACTCCTTCTTCTCTCTGCCTTCCTCCCCCTGAATCTCCGCAATAAGCCTCCTCTCCCGCTCCGCATGCGCCCGATCCTTCTCCCTCTTATCCTTGAGCTTCTCCCTCGCGATGAAATTCGCATCCTTGCGCAGCTCGCGCATCGCCCCCTTCCTCTCGCGCTTGTACTCCTTGCGCAAGCGTGCTTGCTCCGCGCGCTCCTTGTCGGGATCGTAGTGCTTGGTGGGGTCGAAGTCTTCTTCGAACTTGGGTAAGCTGGATTTGATGGGGAGGGGGCGGTGGTTGTGTAGGAGCTGGGGGCGGCGATGGAGACGCGCATTTTGTAGGGCGATGGTGAGACGCTGGATGGCGGTGCTTTGGGTGGGTTTCGCGGATTTGAGAGGGGCTAGGAGAGGGGTGAAGATCTCGGTGAAGGCGGGGGTTTTGGCCCACGTTTCGGTGGCGGTGAGGATGTTTTGGGTGTGCGCGCTGAGGAGGGTGGGGGTCATGTTGGGGGATTTGAGGCAGAGGTTTGTGTAGCGGATGAATTCGGGAATGTAGCGCTTGCTGAGGCGTTGATAGTGGAGGCAGAGCGCGCCTAGATAGGCACCCGTTGCGATGTCCTTGGTAGAGTTGGGAGTCTGGAGGCCCAGGAAGCGGGCCATCAGTGTGATTGCTGGAGTGACGACTTGGTGGAAGTGGTCTGAAGTGGGGAATATCGAGCTGATTGCCGTGAGGATGACAAGATCACCCTGGGTAGGGTCATTCGATGCGTGCAGCTGCTTGAGGTGTTCTCGGAAGCGGGTAGCAATGGCCACTGGATATGACCGGGACAACGAGTGGATGTGTCGGATAATTGACTCAACAACTTGGAGAGGAGCCGGTGGCGTTTGGTTGGAGAGATACGAGATGTGGTCAACAAGAGCACACCCGAAATCAGCCAGCTTGTCTTTGTTATCGGCATGTAGGCCGGCGTGGTATAGCGCTCGAATGCGTTGGACAACCGTGGGCGTATCGTCAACACTAACGTCTTTGAAGACTTTCAGAAGCTCTTCATGCGATCGGGGACATGCGTAGGTATAGGCGAGCTTGGACGTCGAATCGGGGACCAACGAGAGGACACCGTTCTTTGCCTTCGTTGGCTGCGTCTTTTCAGGTAAAACACTCTTGAGGAAGTCGTCGTCCTCGTCTGCAGCCATGGTATCATCCGCATCGAGTTCCTCGTCAGAACCTTCATCCGAGATATCGGCTTCCGAATCACTAGCAATAAGATCGTCTTCAAGCAAAAAGTCATCTTCATCGTCCACGCCCTCTGGGCGGCTTTTCTGAGGCAGAGGCGCACCCAGGCCGAACTCCGCAGCATCATCGTTGACGCTCTCAGCGTCCTCGTCCATGTCTTCATCGCCTTTGTCCTGTGGCTCATCTTCATCACTCGTCGGCTCGCCTCTCATCCTTCGCATACGCTTGTTCTCGAGCGCCTTCAGTTTCTCGGCTTCTTCCTTCGCCTTCTCTTCCTCTGTCTTAGTGCGCTCCGTAGGCTTCGAGCGCTGGTCGTACAGCATTTGACGCACTCGCGCATCGTAATCCTTGTCCGCTTGATCGCGATCCATTCCAGCAAGAAGAGCAGCGCGATCAGGGTTGATGCCAAAGTCTGGCTTCACGTCGGTTTTGGGTGGCTCTTTTACGGGTTTCCCGCTCATGTGTCCTCGTAGAGCGGCAAGTACGTCGTTAAAATCCGCATCCAGTTCTTCCCGCAGCTCGTCATCGTCTTCTTTCAACTGCTGTCGCTCGTACTTGTGCTGCTTCGACTTTGCAATAACCTCCTTCATCACTTCTGCTTTACTCTTCTTCCTCTCCGGCTGATCCTCAGCTATCTCATCTTCTTCGTCTTCCACACCTTCAGAATCTCTCCGCCTCTTCCGCTTCAAGAAGCCATCCTCGTCACCATCACTAGAGCCGCCACTTATACTAGCAGCATCGTAGTCTTCCTTGCCCAGGTCGTTCTCGTCAAATCGCAATGACTTGCCACCGTGCGTGAGCTCAACATCATCTCCATCATCTTCCAAATCAAACGTGTTACCGCCTCTCTTCCTCTGTTGCTCCCTCTCAAATCTCGCCATCATCTTGTCCTCCAGACTCATGGTCAAATCATCCTCGCCAATTCTGCGATCCATGATGCCGCCCATCTTGTTCTTTTTACTCATCTCCGGCAATAGTGTTTTCCGACGTGTCTCTTCGCCCTGGCTCTTTGTGACACCCGGCCTGCCCAAGACCTTGCTCTTCGCATCTTGCGGATTATTCGAGACATACTCGTGTTTCTTCGGTCGTGAAAGATGCTTAACGTCGAACGGATTAAAAGACTCGCGAAGAGCAGCGAGGGCGGCGGCCTTCTTTGCTGCTTGATCTGCGTTCTTGGGTTGCAACTTTTTCTGCTTCTTTGACTTTTGCGGTCCGGTGAGGCCTTGCTCGCGGAGGGAGGCTTTGAGCCGCTTTAACTGGGAAGGCGGCATGGCGAAACTGATCTACGTCTTCTAATGACTTCCGAAAGATCAGCAGGCACGAAAAGCGCGACTCGCTTTCGTGTGTTGTAACCTTGAGATATGCCTCCCGCGTAAATTTCACGGTTGAAATCTTGGCGTGCATACACCGCCTTCCACTTTAGGCTTTAAGCGGTGCCCGCCCGCCGAACACCGACATCATCGCGTCGCAAATCGATGCGCGAGGCAACAACACTCAGATAACCATGAGTGCCTACGGAACATGGCGCATCACATAGAAGACCGCTGGCTCTGGCTGGGATTAGGTACTATTCCCTTCGTTCAACTGATCAAATACATCTGACCACCATCAGGCGTCTTCACCTTCTTCGCAGTCAAAGGTGTAGCCCATGGCCTCCGCCGCATCGTTGCCCTCACCGAAGTCCACAAATCGCCTCCCCCAATCCCCCCCAATCGCACCGAAGATGCGATCAAGTCCTCGTCACTCGCGACCCTCGCGACGTGCGAAAACGTAGAGATACGCAAGGCAGCCACCAAGATCTTGCTCGACCGCTTCATTGCGCACCCTTCCGCTTACAAACACCTGGTCCGCGATGCGAACTCCCGGAACGAAGAGTGCAAGCACGCTGCGTATCTGGCGTTCAGTTTGCTCGAAGAGTACGGCTACGTGGGACATCAGTATGGGGTTCCACCGCCCCCACCTGCTACTCCACAGACGCATCGCGCAGCGAGAAGAGAGTGGTTGAGGGAGGGGCCGACAAGACTTGGGCTAAATAGTGATCTCGAGGAGAGGGATTTGAGAAGGCGGAGAAGGGAGGCTATGGTGATCAATGAGGGTGATCGCCCAGTCAGCCAGGAGGATGTGTGGATGAGGGACGGAGAGGGCCGCATGAGTACCGAAGAGCAGGCAGGACCGCGAAGTGCATTCGAGACGCTGCAAACGAACGGAGAGTGGCTGAATCCAGTTATGGGCGAAATGGTCAGAGACGCGCACATTACACGCGCAGATCGATAAGGGGAAATCAGTCCTGACTGATGATTGTGGATCTGGGCAGACTGGATGATGGGGCGCATTTTTCTAAGGTCGGCGGTCCGTGTTAGTAGACGTATGATACCCTTGCATTGTATTCTCGATTGAATTTTACGATCTTCGCCCACATCCATGCTTCCTTCTTGTGACACGGCAAAAGTAGCATAGAATATGTGTTGCACAGCAGGGTCCTCCAGCGCACACTCTTGTACAAATTCGATTATCCGCCATACTGGATCAGGTCAAAATTCTTGCAGCCGTGATGGTAGTTTAAGTTGACCTAAGAATATTTATCAAAGGCCCAGTTGGTCCAAGTTCGACCTTATGCCCAACTCCATGTTAGCACGAAAAACATTTCATGAAGAGGAGATAGTTCCAATAGAAACATAAATATGTGATACCCACTCATAGCTATGTAAATGGTATGATATCGTATTCCCGCGATGTTATCGTGGCGTTGTGGCTTGTCCCCGCATTTTAATATGACCAGGCTATGACCTCACCCAAGTGGGAACTCCAGATCAAAACCCGCGAAAGCCCACTACGATTCTTCCCACAACTCTTGTAAATCTTAGTGCAACCCATCGAGTTTCTCAAATTTCACATTTTACAGCTTCATTCAAATTCAAAATGGCGAGCGCAACCAGGAAAGAGATCTTGGGCAAGGTGTACAAGATGATCCCGCCCATGCTCGAAAGCTTCCACAAAGGTACGTTCCCCTAACTACTCAAGCAATAGCGTGGACCCTAATTCTCGTTCAGGTCAATTGGGTCGTGTAGCAGTCATCGGTGGCAGCGAAGATTATACAGGTGCGCCTTACTTCTCCGCAATGGCCTCCGCGAAACTAGGTTGCGACATGGTACTTCTCCTTCCTTCAGCTCTTTCTACATTTTCTGACCTCATCTAGTCCCACGTGATATGCGAGCCTGGCGCCGGCGCCGTCATCAAAACTTACTCTCCCAACCTCATGGTTCACCCCTACATGCGGCAATCCAAGAATCTTGCCTCCTCTGAGTCCGTCGACAGCGTCTCCTCCGAGGTCGTCGGCATGCTTTCACGTCTGCACGTTATTGTCATTGGCCCCGGTCTCGGTCGCGATAAGCTAATGCAAGATACGTGCGCGAAGGTCATTCAGGAGGCGCGCAAACAGGGCATACCGTTTGTGCTGGACGCAGATGGTCTATACCTTGCACAGACGCGACCGGAGCTAGTCGAGGGCTGCACTGAGTGCATACTCACGCCTAACGTTGTAGAGTTTGGTCGGCTGGCAAAGGCGAAGGGAGTGAACGTTGATGAGGGTGATCCGTCAGAACTGTGCTCGAAGCTGGCAAAGGCATTTGGTGGCGTGACGATCATACAGAAGGGTGCGAAGGATTATATCTCGAATGGCAAGCACACTCTAGTATCTGAGGGCGAGGGCGGATTAAAGCGCTCTGGTGGACAAGGCGACACGCTTACGGGTAGCTTGGCAACGCTGTTAGCGTACAGGAAGGCATACCATGACAAGATCTGGGATCACGAGGGTGACCTGGAGCCAGCTGAGACGCTGGCATTGGCGGCGTACGGAGGCTCGGCGATCACGAGGGAGTGCTCGAGATTGGCATTTGCGGAGAAAGGCAGGAGTCTGCAGGCTGGCGACCTGACCGAGCATGTGCACCAGGCCTTCCTAAACGTTGTAGGAGAGAAGGAAAGCAAGTAAGGTGTCGTACCTTCTCGCTGGGCTAGAAGCCTAACACGTATAATAGCATGTACACAGTAGATCACGAAAGCAACACGAATATGAAATCCAGATTATGATTACAAAGTCTTCTTCTCCCTGTGCCTCTCCTATTCCTCACTCATAAACCTTCGGCGCAAACTCCAACCCCAAATCCTTGATTGTATCCCAACAGTGCCCCAGCACGACCTTCCCACCGGTTCTCCTCGCCAACCCCTTTATCATCTGGTGACTTCGACACCAGGATTCATGATCTCTCGCAAGCCAACCCTGTGGCACATCATCCTGATAATTCTCCTTGACATGGTACTGATCACTAGTGAATATCCAGGTGCCGCTTTCTTTCAGATTGACCTGCATGACTGATAATCCTGGCGTATGGCCCGGCGAATGGTGTAAGTTGATTCCGGAAGCAATTTCCAGGAAAGAGCCGTGGAAGGGCACCCAGTTGAGGTCGAAGGTGAGATAATGAGGGAGGTAAACGCCTAGGTCGGACTTTGTGGCGACGGCGTAGAAGGCATACTTCAGTTCGAGTTCGTGGGCGTAAATCGGAATCCCGGTGTTCCTGAAAGGATCGAGTCCGCCTGCATGGTCGAGGTGCAGATGTCCGATGATGACGGCTTTTATGTCTTTGATATCGTGCCCGGTCTTCTTAATCTGTGCGGAGAGATCCATGGATTTATCATGGTCTACGCGGGCGAATATGTCGTTGATGGGAGAGCCTACGACTTCGGGGTAGTCATCTCCAGCGCCTGTTTCGTAGAGGATAAGGCCTTCGGTCGGATGCTCGATGAGTATGGACAGCATGATCAGCTTCCGGCGCAGCCTCTCGGGATTCTTGTTCGAGAGTGTCGAAGTGTTGCCGGCGCGCTTGAACCAGCCTTCATCGGCCTCGAGGTTTCCTACGTGGAGAATCCATAGCTTAGTACCAGCCGGAGCCTGATTTACTAGATCAATCGAAGTCATATTCAGAGCTCAGAATATGCACAGTGTCAATATTCTTGAATGGAACACATGCGGGGGTGCAAAACATTTATATCTTGGATTCGATCCGGCCTCTCTAGATCTACGTAATTGCGACACCACCGGCGCTTATGTGGCACAGCAAATACTCCACCTACTAGTGGTTTATACCCTAGCTTGTTGGCAGCGAGGCCTAGGCACAGGATGCGATCGGAAGCCGTGCAATACGCCTTGCGTTGGAGTGAGGTACGGAGAGGGGTAGTCCGCGGGGCAGAGGAATCGTAGCTCATACCCGAATTGTGGGGCCGTGGATTAAAGGAACATTCTCTAACGGCCCACTGGGTACATCGTTCATGGGATTGTTGGTAAGACACGAATATGGCAATAATCTTGAGATTTCTGGAAGTCTAGCTAAGCTATGGTATTACTACAGGGATCCGTGGTTGACCGTATTGCAATTGCGGTTAGCACACTTCGGTATACCAAATGCATACTGTGTTGTAGAGGCTTGTGTAACCGTCTCTGGCCGTATCTGAATGAGTGTTTACTTTGCTTTCGCAGTGTGATGGGAATGTAGGCTTTGTAGGGCTGTACTGTAGACTATTCGATTAGGCAAACATCGACATTGCTATTCCAGTCTGACGAATGATGAAAACGATAAAGAGATCTGACCTCAAGACAACTTCAATCGCCTAGGTTATCCATCCCGGAACTCCTTATGACAGAACACAACGCTCTTCCGAATTGTGAGTCTTTACGCGGTGGTTGTTGAAGCCGCGCAACGGATCTAGACTGAGATTTCTGGTACTTGTTGACAGAAACAAATCTCTGAAAGAAGCACATGACAGCGACGATGGCGAAATTCCCCTTTGTTCCGAACGGCTGGAGTTGAAGATGACCAGAACAGCGCCATGTGGAAGACAAAGCCATATCGCCTAATGCCCGCGCGCTCCATATTCAAGGTAAGATAGGGTCCTGACACTCAGAATTGAGACAATCAAAATGGCTGTCCGTGATGAAGTTGTAGCCCCTCTACAATCCGATATACCTCTCCGACTTGTGAACCAGCGCCTTTCCGCCATCGACGTGACTGAAGATATACGATCACTCATCATCGACACCATAAACGACAAAGATGTCACACGAGGCTCAACACCGCGTTCGGAAAGTCCGGGTTATATGGTGACCCCTCCAGGGATATCCACATTCACCATGTTCCCTGAGCGCAAGCGTCAAAGCAGCGAGATCACCATCAAACCTGTGACAAAAAGACCAAGATTGAGACCCAAGGCAAACACTGCGCCTTCGGGAGCATTGCAGATACTTCCTGAAGGCAAACCGCAGTTTAAGCCGCAGCTGCCGAGACGAGCGATCAGTACGAGAACGGCAGACGCTCTCTCGAGGTCTGGCAGTAGAGATCGACGCAGACCATCAAAGACACTCCCACCGAAGCCAACTGAGCTGATGAAGCTTGGGGAAAAAGCGCCGAGGTCACTCGTTAGTAAGAAAAAGAGCAAAAGGAATTCGGGAGGCAGAATGGGATTGAAGTCGAAGCCTTTGGTCTGGAGGATGTCGTCGCCACCGAAGGTGTTTGAGCTCCCTCCAGAGCTGAAACCGTCTTTTTCGGAGAAGGACAGAGTGAAGGAGACGCTGAGGTTGAAGGAGGTGGACATGATTATGGTCAACCGTGTAGGTTGTGATGAGCCGAGAAGGCTGGCTTCGTCGCCGGCATCATCGATAGTCCTCACACCGATTGCCTGTTATGAAAGGCCTACCATCGTGAGGATGAAGACTCCGCCGACCCCTGCAAGAAGCCTTACGCCTCTGAGGGGGACGCCATCGAGAAGTGAAACTCCCAGGTGTTCGTCGCCTTTAAGAGATGCTACAGGCCCTAAAGACACTTCGCCGGCAAGCTCACTTAAAAGTTCTGGAAGTTGGAGAAGTGGGACACTGTCAACGAGAGCGAAGCATTTCTCGTTGCCATTGAGCCCCGTTGCTCAACAAGTTCCATGGAGGAAATCGATAGTCGTGGATAGCACTCCGCGGAACACGGCCCCCATACCAAGAGAAAGGAGAAGGGTGTACACCCCAGGACCCATCCAACTCGAAGAGAAGATCTCTGTGACACCTCGACGGAGCTCAGTTGCCAATCTAGAACGATTTGACGATGGAACAGTACCGCAAGCCAAACGGTTCTCTGACTTGGTGGCATTAGATGGGATCACGATGTACTTCGAAGCGCTTGGAGTTTGCTCAGAAGCATCACAGGCATGCTTGGACAGGTATTGGCTGCGCAACAGGACAAACAGTTACCAGGTGTCTGGTACAAGCGCAAACAGCGCACGAAAGGGTGCGCCTGGTCTATCATCTATGCTTGCGGCACCTATTGCTTCGCTGCCCTCAGGTAGTATAGCGACTACTTTCGAGGGGATATTTCGGTCACAGAAGGCATTGCGAGACGACGAAAGATGTACAGCATCATCTGGAACAGCTGGTCGTCGCAGACCTTTGCTGCAACAACTGTGGAAGTCCAGCCGAAAGTCTGGGTGAGATGGTGAGAGCTGTCATTACCGGGAAGCACCTTGGTGACAACGCGACAACGCAGCACGTCCGCGCGTTGACGGACGGCGGGTTTGAAATAGCTCGAAACAGTTAATTGATATTGTTGAGAATACGAAAAAGGATGAATTGCATGTTTTTTTTGAATCAGTGACAAGTCTGTGCGTGTCGATCTCGGGAGGTCTTGACGCAATGTCGGATGGCCAATGAAGGAGAGCCTGATGAGGAATGAGGGCCAGGGGGGTTCTATCGTGGAATGACGCGGTGGCCTTCATGGCAGGCGGACTGCTGCTGGTGCTCGCTTTGCCTTCCGGTGAGGAGCTCCCCTGCACGAGGGCGTAGTTGGCCAGTCTCTGACAGGGCGTAGCGATTGCATCGGTCAACAGCATCCAACATGTTGCCCTGGTGGGTGGGCGCAGCTCTTCATGTATGCCCCGTCACAGTGTGACAGTGAGGTCAACGGCTGGGCGAGACTGGCCGACGGTGTGTGGAGGACGAGGATGCGCTGCCGCGATGATGCCAGGAGGTGCCAAAGTGGTCGGCGCGCAGGAAGCGACGCCCTCGTCGAGTGCGATAGGGACGATCCCTCGGCGACGCAAAGCGAGGCGACGAATCTGCGTCGCGGTTCGAGACAAGACTCCAATCAAACCCCTGAAGCCGTACGAGTGATCGCAGCTGGGTTGCCCTGTTCGGCCTGGCTTTCCTTGGCCGTGCACACTTCGATAGACCCGCTTTCCGGGGCGCTCGTCAGACGTCCTCTCCGACACGAGCCAGCGCATCGATTGCGGGTCGCTCTCGTCTATCGTTCTAAAAGCCCCCGTCCCGCCCATCCTCCATGCCTACTCCTCACTTGCGATCGCCTTGCTATTCTGAACCCATCTATTCGCGTCTATCACTGCCATCACCGTCCAGCACAGTCCAAAGACTCTTCGCACAGACAGTTCAGCGTCACTGATCATCGCCAACGTCGGTTTGCTTCCACGCCTCGCCTTCTCGACACCAATCCTCATCGCACACCATGGCTACGGCCTTCTCGAGTAGTATCGAGCACATCAAACAAGCATTTTGCAATGAGTACTCTCATCTCTCAGAGCAGGAGCGCCAGCAACTATGGCTGCAGCATGTCGCCCAGCTGCCTAGCAGCCCTCCATCGCAACCACACGCACAACATGTCCCGCGCTCAATGTCCAGCTCCACTGCCAACATGACGCAACTACTCGTATGAAGTCTTATACTTTGGTGTGCGCTACCCTCTTTAACACAAACCAGGTCAACAGCTATGGCAACATGGGCCGTGTCCAATCCGCCCCAGTTGCACCAGCCATGCAACAGTCTATGTCCCTATCAAACGACAACAGCCTCCAGCGATCCACTTCAAATATGTCTAACTGGCAGTCATCATTCGATGATCAGTCCAACGCATATGTGTTCTCTGATGCATCAATGTCGAGACAGCAAACGTTGCAACCCATCAACGAGACGACCTTCACCAATGACAGCATGGTTGAGTACTCGCCCGACGACTATGTCAACTTCATCGAGACCTCAGACAATGCCCAGCCCTCCCTTGCCCAGCCCCATCACCACCCCCAACTGCAACTAACACCAAACAATCAGTGGATGCCGTCATTAGACGTCTCTACATCACCTAGCACACCGTCAACTGCTCTCATGACGCCGGTCACTCTATCAAGTGACTCAATGAGCCGTCAGAGCAGTTTCAATCCTCATTTCGTTGACGTTCCAATGTTGCGATCAGATTCTCAAATGTACCCCATCCTCTCTGAAGATGGGACTATTTCTTTTCAAAACGATGTCAATCATGTACAGAAGAATATCAGCGGTCACGCTGATAATCTTCCTTTCCTATCTACTTCTACCGGTTTCACTGGCCTGCCCAGTGAAACTTCGTTTCTTTCGCCTGTTGCAAATGTTTCTTCTGCAAGTGTTCATGCACTTGCAGCACAACATCAAGAGAGTGAGCCGTGCCTGGTGGAGGACATGCGGAGGTCGGTTTCAGCATCGTCAATGTCTGCAAATGAGAGCGACGCCAGCTACGCTTCTGCGCCTCGCACTCACAACCGCCATGTCCGCCGCGAGCGCGAAATCATCGCGCAGGCCGGCAGCTGCAAGATCGCGCCCAAGGCCGTTCCCAGCGCTCCCCAGACAAGGTCCGCATCACCCAATGCTCAGATGATGCGGATCGAGTCTGAAGACGGAACCTCGCGACACGTCGGCGTCATCAGCAAAGCGCCGTACGTACGTCCTCAACATCCCAAGATCCTGTGCCCTCACTGCAGTGAGCGCCCCGAGGGCTTCCGCGGCACGCACGAGCTCGACCGCCACGTTGCGCGCGCTCACACCGCCGTCCGCAAAGGCTACATCTGCGTGGCGCCCGCCTTCGACAAGAACTTCCTCAGCGGCTGCAAGCACTGCCGCAACAAGAAGGTCTATGGCGCGTACTACAACGCCGCCGCGCATCTCCGCCGTGCCCATTTCCACCCGCGCAAGCGCGGCCGGAAGGGCAAGAACGACGAGAAGCGCGGCGGTATCGGCGGCGGCGACGACCCGCCCATGGACTACCTCAAGCAGCACTGGATCCGCGAGATCGAGGTCGAGAACAAGACGAAGAGCCCTAAGAACAGCCACGCGTCTGCGTCGCCGGCGAGCTCGTCGGACAGCACGCCCGAGCACGACGTGGACGCCGCGTACGACATGGAGCTCGCGTACCCGCCGCTGCAGACCGACGTCTCCATGGCGTCGATAGAACCCAGCCCGTACGTCGACTTCGCGGCGTACAACGCTGTGGACATGAACTTGAACGATGCTTCTGCCACCTCGCTGTACAATGCGCAGTTGATGTATGCGGCGCAGGCACAGCAACAGAGTAGTGACGACTTTGATTTCGACGCGTATAGAACCTAGTTGGGTTCTATACTCTTTTCCCTTCCTTCTTCTTTAATTGTTTTCCTTCATCGTAAGTTCGGACATACATGCATGCGTTCGGCGTTTGGGTATGCTTCTTTATACGATTGTGAATACGGATGGGCTGGGGCCGCCCCAAGAGCTGGGATGGTCTGCCACGGTGGGCTTTTGCGATGCATGTTACTGGCGTTTTGCTTTAGTTTCGCTTTCTTCACGTACACATGATGGTTTGGTGCTGTTCACAGATTCTCGTCGCAGAGCCTTGATATCCTTTCTAGTACATCATGGTTATTGTTCGGCGATGTCATTTCTCTTGGCTGGATTGAGTTGTGGATACGAGTACTGTTAGCTATTGTGTATTGCTATTACCCTGCCTGTCGTAGCTCTCTCACCCAGAAGCTCGAAGCAGGAGTATGAATCGACAGCGAATTGCTTCAATCAAATCGTGTTGGTATGACTATAACCATCCGTGTAGCAGCCTATTGGGTCAGTGGCGCCTCACACAATCTCAACATTAGGAACAAACAACGACGTGAACAATAGAAGATAGCAATAATATTAAAGCGTATGTACCGAGTCATATCCCAAGAACCTCGCTCGAAATGACCATGGATATCATGCAAAAGAACGACATGGGCTACAAGCCCCCCAGAGCGCCCCCTAGAACGCATCTTCATTAGGACATGCCGTAACATCGTGGCCCTCGCTCTCGCAGAGAGCACACCACTTATCTGGGTCAGGCGCTGATTCACCCTTGGGAGGGACGAGGCCCGAGTTGGGAGAGCTGGGGTTAAATGCAGGCGGCGGTGGCGGAGGAAGGTCACCAGTTGGAGCGTTGCCCGGCGTTTTGGTTGGAGTTACTGCTGAGGGACGTGGCCCGTTGGAAGATACAGAAAGGTTTCGAAGACCCTCGATGACTGCATCTTTGCCGTTGCGAGCACCGCTGAGCGCCTTTGGGGCTTCTGCCCCGCCCATAGAGGGACAGTTAAGGATGTCGTGACCGGCCCCTTCGCAAAAGCCGCACCACATGTTGTCGCCATCGGCGGAGGAAAGACCATCAGCCGACGCGTCGATGGGTTCAAGTGGTAGCGGTGGAACGTCCCGGCGGGTGGCTTGCGGAGAACCTCTCCAGCTCACCACAGTCCCTTTCGAATCGCGTCCGGAGGACCGCTTTTCTTCCTTTGCCGTATGCTCCGAGACGCCATTGCTAATGAAACTCTCGCGTTGGGCATTGGCATTGATTTGCTCCTTCAGTCGCTCAATTTCCCGCTCAAGCTCCTCCTCCCTGAACGCTTTGCGCTCGACAAGCCCACGAAGCTCCTCTTTCTCTCGCTCGACTACCGCCACTCTTGCATTTGCGGTCCGTAGCTCCTCAGGATTGACAGATGATCCGTGACGTGACAAAGGGGAACGGCCGTGCTCTTCGGCAGGGCCAGAGCTTAATGAGTGAATGATAGCTTTCAGACCGCGAATTTCATCGTCTCGCTGCTCCAAATCTCGCGCGCCAGGGCTCGCGGGACCGTCTTCCATCGCCTTTGCGCCCTTCAAGGCTGCTGCAGCTTTCTCCCGCTCTCTGCGCAGTTCGGATCGGCCACGTTCGACTTCGCCGCGGAGGAATTCAACTTCGCCACGAGCTTCAGCTTCGCCTCTCCTGGCATCCTCTAGGCCTTCCTCAAGCTCTTGAACAAGTTCTTCAAGCTGCTTCAGCTGCATGGCTACAGTTGCAACATCTTCACCTCGCGAATGTAGTTCCCGCAATTCTTCCTGTAACTCTTCCACTTTCCGTTCGTATACTCGTTCAGTCTCCGTGCTAGCCAGCTCAAGAGTGTCGATAGTACTTCGGAAGTCCGCTCGATGTGCATCGAACTCAGCCGTAAGCATAGCGATCTTCTCGTTCTTCTCCCGAAGCAGCGACCGTAGCTGTGCCACATCGTTCGATTCGTGGTCGCCACTGTTTCTAGATGACCCGAAACTCATACCGTCCTCTGGTAGCATACTCTGAATCTCTGCCAGACTGGACTCCATCTCCGCAAGCGATGCAGCTTGCTCTTTAAGTTGCTTGTCACGTTCCTCGAGGAGTTTGCTCAGACGTGTCACCTCCTCATCGGACTGACTCGAGCCAGGTCTCCGACGAGTAGAGCTCGCCATCGAATTATTGCTGACTCTGTTGGCTGTTGGTGTAGTCTCTGCATCTTCGTCAATAGTATCATGATGACCCAAACGCGAATTATTGCGCGAATATGGCCGAGGTGGACCAGGTGTCCGTGGCTTTTGGAAGGCCGATGTCTTAGGTCCAGGACTATTAAACCTTGGAGCACCGATACTCTTCGAGAAACCCGAAGGTGTAATCGATCCAGCTCTACTAGGTGTGGGCGCAAGATTGGGCTGCTTGCGGAATGGCGACTCAGGTCGCGGCAGCGAGGGTCTGCCTGGTTGTTTGAACTGCGGGCTTGATGCGCGGGCACCAGGACCGACAGACTGAGAGAATTTAGGTATTGAGGGCGTATCGGGGCTATGGTCTGGTCTCTCGCGAGTCGAGGCGCTGAAGTCTGGTCTTGCGCGTGTCGATGCGCTGAAGTTTGGTCTTTCGCGAGAGGAGGCGCTGAACTTGCTACCGTACGACGGGGTCGTGGGGGTCGGGGGCAGGTCGGAGCCGGAAGGTGATCGTTTCTTTGCTCGGTGAACTGGTAAGAATATCCCAGCGCCGGGGACGGTGGTGTTGAAATAGCTCGTACTGTGCACCAGTCAATATTATGTGCTGTTATCGAACATCAAATCACATACCCATCAACGTCGCCGTCGTTCTTCCCGCGCGATGCAAACTGTCTGCTAAGTTCAACACCGGCGAAAACACCAGGCTTGCCGCGTACGCTGCCGATGAATTTGACAACACCGGTCATGGACCCAGGCACATCGACCAGGTCGCCAATCTCGAGTTCGCGGCCGTCGCCGCCCATTTTGCTGGTGGGGGTGGTGGGTTTGCCAACAAGAGCGTTCAGACTCGCCTTCCTTGCGACTGCTGTAGACTGCGCGAGAGATAAATTGGGTGAAGAAGCGACGCTTGCGAGCGTGTGTGAGGGACGAGGCGGACCAAGCCGTCGCGGCGTCCCGGGCGTTTGTAAGGACATCCTGGGTGTAGCCCGCCCGGGAGTGTAATGTTATTGTTGACTAGGGTCATAAGAGAAGAGACGGATGTTTACCGTAAGCCACAGCGCGGTCGCATGGGCCCACCCCACGCCAATGAGAACACACCCACCACCCCAAAGGAGACCAGTCGTGCGCCATGCGAGGACAGAGTTTGGATCGCCATATCAATTGCACGCCGCTGTGGAGTCGTACAAAATTCCATGTCTGCCTGTGAACCGGTCTACGAAAGTCATCATACGCCCGTTGATCTAGTTCCGCTCGCAACAGCAATCTCCGGACTGTCATTCTCACATCACAGATACTGTCTCTTACGCTGGAATGGAAGCGATGAGTGATCTCTCGTGAGAAGGAAGATCTTGCAGCATATTTTAGCACATGCAGGTGCAACTTTAGTTCCCATAGTGTGTGTGGGCCCGGTGTCAAGACGGACACTTGCAGTTTCGTGCTACGGCAACACTAGAAATCGTCTACTGTTGCGCGGGGCTACCGCTAGATTTTGTGAGACATTCGATTGACACAGGTGAACAGCCAAGGAAAGTGACACAGCGGAATTGCGAAAGTCTCGAATGTAGTCTTGCTGTCTTGTGTGCATCCCGGGTAACGCTTTCTGATCAGGAGGATCAGATGATATAGGTTGAGAACCAGGTGGACGGCGTTGGGAAATGTGTGTCAGACACCATATCTATGGGGGAAGTCAATGTTTCTAGCAAATTGTTTGGTTGCTGGGAAATACCACAATAGCATGCTACATCATTGATGGGTAGCTTCATAGCTTGGCATTGTTGAAGCGGACGACCTAAACAAATCCAGCAGACTATGCTGTTCGATGGCTGAAACGCGTTATCACGTGGAAACCCAGTAAGTTTCAGCGTGTAGTGGAGGCCAGGTTCCCTGGAATTAAAGGCAGTGTCATAAGTGACATGGTCGTGTGGGCAGTCGACAAGTCAGATGCGATGGTGTGAACACTGTGTAATTGTTTCAAGAGCAGGAACTTCAAGCGATTACATAGTGTGCTACTAATTGGGCGCAATCAATTGTATGTTGACTGGAAACATGTTCAACAACTTGTTCCTAAACGAGGTGCTATTGCGCAGCTATCCCGAGTCGGCAGCAGCGACCCCTCCGCCAATTGCCTCGGCTCGGAGATCTGCTAACGATTGCCGCTTCCTCCTCACGCATCTACAAAACACAAGAGCCATGCCTCTTTCCCTAGGTTTCCACCCCGGATTCCCCACAATATCCACACAATGGCTGGCGCAGTCAGACAGCCCATAGACGTCGCGTCCCTTGAGCGCTATATCTCGTCCAATGTTCCGGAAATCACGGTTCCGATCGATGTGAAGCAGTTTGGATATGGCCAGAGCAACCCTACATACCAGTTGACAGACAAGACTGGCAAGAAATATGTCATGCGGAAGAAGCCGCCGGGAACACTTCTTTCGAAGGTATGACTTCAGAAGACAGGTATGGTCATCCGCGGGCTGACCAAAGTAGACAGCGCATAAAGTCGACCGCGAATATCGGATAATCCACGCTCTAGAGAAGACCGATGTCCCCGTACCGAAAGCTTATGCCTTGTGCCAAGATGAGAAAGTCATAGGATCTGACTTCTATATTATGGAGTTCCTTGATGGTCGCATCTTTGAGGATCCGTCCATCCCTGGAGTTACACCAGAGGAGCGCACGAAGATGTAGGTCGTATTCCATGTGGATAATTTGAGATATACTGATTCATGGCTGCAGGTGGCACTCCGCAATCACAACCCTGGCGAAGTTCCACCGCGTTATTCCCAGAGACGTCGGCCTCGAGAGTTATGGGAAACCGTCCGGCTTCTACAATCGTCAAATCTCTACATTCAACACAATTTCCAAATCACAAGCAGCGGCAAAGGATAAAGAGACGGGGATACCGGTCGGCAAGATCCCGCATCAAGATGATATGGTAGCTTTCTTCAGCGACCCCAACACGCAACCAAAAGATAGAAGTAGCTTTGTGCATGGCGATTACAAGATCGACAATGTAGTGTTCCACAAGACCGAACCTAGAGTCATCGGTATTCTCGACTGGGAAATGTCGACAATAGGACACCCCTTGAGCGACTTGAACAACGTATTCGCGCCATATCTGTGGGCCGATAAGAAGAAAGCACTGGGCAGCCGCGCCAACGAGGCGTTTCTACCTGGTAGGACGCCAGGTCTTCCATCAGAAGACCAGCTCGTTGCGTGGTACTCAGAAGTTGCTGGGTGGGATCCCAGACCAGATCTGACTTGGGGACATGCATTTTCGACATACAGGTCGGCGATCATCATGCAGGGCATTGCGGCGCGGTATGCGCTACGTCAAGCGAGTAGTGCACAGGCTCAGGAGTACGGCTCGTTGATGAAGCCGTTTGCTGAGGCCGCGTGGGATTTGGTGCAAGGTTATAAGAGATCACACGAGAAAGCAAGGCTATAGTGTATATATAAGCAAGTCGATGTCCAGCAACACAATTTCTTCCCAAGTCCTTTTTGTGAATGTGTTCGCCGAAAATATTATACCAACTGCTGCTTCAGGAGTTTCCTATGACGAGTTCATCTAGGTTATACCCTCCAATAATAACGTTAGGCTGCTTGATACTTTGATCAGAACCTGACGGCCTTAGTTGGATCGCTCTCGGAGATTACAAGGTCCTGAGGTTGGTTTTGATCATTGACCATCGTCAATTCTAACCCAATCGCGACAAGGGACATCCGGTAGGAACATTAGGTAGTAAATAAATGCTCAGTCTCGCCCGTTGACTTCAAATGTTGGCGTAGATTCTTGATGCTGTCACAGATTTGAACGCTACTTGAGTGCTTGAAGGTCACACGAGCTCGAATTGATTTACGCCGAGCTTACATCTACCTTTCGAGCGCGTGACAGCCTCTGACACATGCACTGCAGGATACGTTCACTCACTGGACTGCATGGCCGATAATCTTGAAATCTTATGAATTGCGAATTGCAAAATGGTATCATGTTCTTGCTGATCTGTAGCTTGGCTGTGTCAACACATGTACCGATCCCAGAGAGGTTCGATGTGAAGAAATAACCGGGTACGTACCCACAAGCTTTTCCCTGAACGCCTTCCACTCGTCCCATCATTGATAGGCCCCAGCTCATGGATAGTACGCGACGCTTGTTGTTGGTGTGCCTCGCTCAATGTCTTCCGCCTCCGCCCCTGTGGTCATCTGTGTTGATGCGGTCGAGCGCCTAATGCATTGTTAGTGATTTTGCGATGGCCGATGCAGATATGGATATACGAACCTCCAGCATGACAACAGCGTTTCCTCGAATGACGACCATGCCGAGTCTCTCTTTTCCACCATCTTTCTTCTCCTCTAGAGCTTCGTCCAGCACAACGTTTAGATAGACATCGTAACCTCGTAGGGTGCCCTGGACTTTGCGGCTGCCATTGAGCGACACGAGAATGCGCTTTTCCAGATACTGCCGCATATTAGCATCCCCTGTCAAGGAATTATTACTGCGCGTCTCACCTTCTTGAGCTCAGGCTGCGCTTGAGGCATCTTGAAGTATGGCGGCGGTGTGAAGTGTACGTATAGTCGCGCGGTCGCTTTGGTGCAGATACGCTAGAAAATATACTGAATTTTGACCGGAGCCTCGAGGAAGAGAGCGCGTGGAGGTGTGTCGTATTGGCCTTGTCGTGTGGTGGAGTTGTCGAGTTGCGCAGATCGAAAAGCTATCCCGCAATCATCAATTCGAGGTCTTGGCGTGTACTAAGCTAGGCAAGCACCGAAGTCACCGGTTCTTTTCCGCAACTTTCTCAGTTCAACCTTACAATTTCAGAAACACACAGCACAACAATGAAGCGATCGGGATCTGGGCGTGTAGCGCGCAAAATTGGCACCTACGAGGACAGCTCCGCAGACAGCGCCAATAGCTCGCAAAACGAGTCGCAAAACCAGCCAGGTACGTTTCGCGCGTTCTTATCGCAAGCTTCTGTTTCTGACCTTCATAGGCGAGCCGTGCTAACTCACGGGGCAGAAACTGTAGTCAGAAGACCAACTTTCGGGAAAAGCAAGAAGCGCTCCTCCTTGCGCGTCTCCTTCGGCCCTGGCGACTCAGATGGGAACGATGGCGACGAATCGAGCGATGCCGGCGTTTTCACACCCAAGAAGTCTAATCTCAGTCGCATAGCTCTCGAAAAAAGTGCACAACTCAGAGCAAGATCACCCCTCGTGCAAGAGGCATCGCGACCCAGCACAGACGAGGACAGACCGAGCTATAGCAAAGACCATCTTGCGGAACTGCGCAACTCTACCCATTCGAAACCGAAAGATCTTAAACCATCAGCAGAAGAGGAAGAAGAGCAGCGAGCGCTTGACATTGCTTCCAAATTCGGATCTGCCGCGCCCATATCTCTCGAACCTGAGACGTCTGCAATTCCTACGCAGGCGGAGATCTTGGAGAAGAAAGCTAGGCGGAGACGGCTGGCGCAAGAGGAAAAAGCCTACGACGAGGATGAGGACAAACCGTGGGCTTCAGATGACGATGATGAATTCCGCACACATAGAAACGAGATCTCCCTGCGGCCTAAGGACAAGTGGGGTGAAACACGCCTCGTTCGTGATGACGAAGACATAGCGGAAGGCTTCGATGATTTCGTCGAGGACGGAAAGATAGCGATGGGGCGGAAAGCAGAACGTGAGGTACAGCGACGACGGCGAGCTGAGATGGCTGAATTGATCAATGAGGCTGAAGGTGGTTCGGGAGATGATGGCTCAGATGACTCAGAGGAAGAGCGCAATGCCGCGTTTGCTGCAGCGCAAGCTCGCTCGGGCAGATACGGACAGAAGGACCTCGACGAAGAAGACGGGGCCAGAACACCACCGCGGATCACGCCGTTGCCTGATCTTGGAGATATTTTATCAAGTCTGCAATCAGACATAGACGCAAAGCAGCAAAGGCAAGAGCTGATTCGCCGGAAGCTGGAGGAATTGAAGGAGGATAAGATTCGTGTCGCCGAGCGGAAAGAGTATCTCCAACAGCAACTACAAGAAACTGCGGAAAAGTTCGAGAAGTTGCGACAAGAAGAGGGTCTACCGGCACTACCTTCGAATACTGGGAACAAACTGATCGCGGAGAGGGGCCTCGATAGTCTGGGTACAACACCTCTTGGAACAACGCCAATGGACACGGGTTCGAGTGCTTCAGATGGAGAGTAGATAATATCAATGCCACCAGCTGATATCCCGCGCTTTCGCGCTTTATACATGCTTGTTACAATGTTGGTATACCACCACTCCCGACAACTCCACAATAGTGTACAAAGCGTCAACCTAGTATGAACTCCAATCCGGACTCCTGAAAATGCATGCTGAGCTTCTTTTTTCCTTCTTGTCGCGCACCCAACAACTACGAGTTTGCATCGATCTCCGCCCACACCTTCTTGATGTGCTCCCGCTTCTCCCTCGCCTCTTCGCGGTTCAATCGTGTGCGCTCGAGGCGCTGTGCACGAAGACACATGTTGACTTTGTACTTCGCATCGGTGCAGCCACCGAAGACTTTATGCATGAAGCCGCGGGCATGGCATTCATCGAGCATGGCGACCACGTCGGCGCAGTCTGGGACCGTTAGCTGTCTCCGCCCTACAGCTGTTAATCCAAGCTTACTCTTTTGGACCTCCTCGGTGTGGAGATGGGGATGCATGGTGAACACGTGGTATTAGAATTGTAGGAGAGGAAGAAGGACAATTGGCGGTGCGCGTGGGTTTCCGTTGGCGTGGCGTGAACGACTCTGAGGTTAAAGATGGTCGGATCGGGAAGTCACAAGATTTCGTGAACGCGGTCCGTGCGCTCTTACCTTTTCGCGCACCACGCTCCCCCGCAGCGTCGGTAGAAACAACATTCACGGCCGACACTTGAAAATCGAAGACACCATGGCCTCTCAGGCTGCGTTAAAGAAGCAGCAGGGTAAGTGCTTGAATTTTTCCATGGTTTCGATGTTGGGAAGGGCACACGTTAACGTGATATCAGACCTACAAACCACATACCAAAACTACAAAAGCACGCTGCAGACAATAGCGTCAAAGATTGGTGACATTGAGCAGGAAACTGAGGAGCACAAGTATGCATCCCGTACCCCTCTCTATCATGAAGCTTCAAACTTTACCCCTGCATCATACACCGCTCTTCTCCTCTAGCTCTCCCCTCAGTAGGCAACCTGACACTGCCTTCCGAATCCGCTGCTCACCGCTACATTTCCTCCTGAATGGATCTGCAGACTAAATCTATGCAGGCTTGTACTGGAGACCCTGGAGCCACTACCAGGCGACCGGAAATGCTTCCGCATGATCAACGGCGTCCTGACTGAGCGGACAGTGAAGGAAGTCGTGCCGATCTTGAAGACGAATTCGGACGGTTTGAAGAAGGCGCTGGAGGAGCTTGTTAAGCAGTATAAGTCGAAACAAGAGGAGATGGAGAAGTGGAAGGTAAGTTTTGTCAAGTCATGTGCTTGCTGTGTTGCCCACGGACAAGTTCAGCTGAACACTCCCATGGAGTGGTTGAACGTCAGCTTGTGCGAGAACCTTGCTGACTGCGTCACCTAACAGAAGAAGAATAACGTCCAGGTCGTCCAACAGCCAGGCCAGTAGTGGGAGCAGTGGAACATGAAGACCGGCGTACACATGCCGTGGTCTATGACAAGCGATGCATGGAGTTGTGCACGAGACCTCGAAGAAGTTTTCCCAAAGCCGGAACGATCTCTGCAGCTTGAGGGATCTCACTTGCTTCGACATCACTCTGCATAGCTGGTCCAGACCTTCACCCCCACGCCGAGGGCGTAAGCCCGATACCTTACGCCCAAGCATCATTGTACAGCCACAAGCTTGGTCGAAGTTGATATGCGTTGGCTGATTAGCTCGACCCTGAATGCTGACACGTTCGAACATGGGTAGGATGCTGCGAACCGAGCAATGAGTTGTTCATGACATGGTAACACGACTAGCATAGTAATGAAGAAACGTCATCTGCACCAAGGGTCTGTCGGCTTCTCTGAAGCGTGTTCCCAGTGAACTGCTTGTCGCTGTTTCCACCTCGTCGGACTCGACAAGGCTGAGACGGCACGGCTCATTAATGGCTGCTGCGCGATGAGTTGGCCTTTAAGCTCAGCAGATCGACGCATTTTTTCTGCGCCGTCGACCCGTCTGCATGGATGGATCATCTATAGGATACCGTCATAATAAGCTCTGCAGCGAGGGCATCAGACGGAACAGTCGGTGAGTGGACGAGGCAGACGCCACCTCAGATGCGAGGTATATATGGGGATTGATGACGGTAGAGTGGTTGAGAGGACACATCCTGGGCAGTTCTGTCTTCGGCACGACCACGTAGGTCTGAGCCGGGATATAGCCTCACCCGTGTCGGCCAACGCAGCGTTCGCGGCGGAGCTGCAGTGACAGCGAACCGCGATGGCCAGGTAGGTCTGCAGGCGGATGGCGGGGGCCACGAGCGTCATCCTTCATGGCGGGGGACGCAATCGCTAGGCGGGCAGCTCGACGAGAGGAACGCTATTTGGAGAGACAGTAGTTCTGCTGTGCTCGCTGTAGTGATACAGACGATGTTCAGATAGGAGCAAGCGATCCAGTAGGAGAAAAAGCAAGCGCGTTGCTAGAGCTCACAGGGCAGTCGAATGAGAGCTGACACCACACGATCACCCGCATATGCATGATCGACGGGCCTCTCGAACGGCCGCCTGCGCTGGGCTGGCTCGAGCACGGTGTGGGTGGCTCGTATTTCGGCCCGTGTCGTCGCCAGCAAACGCTCTGGAGGCGGCGAATGGCCTCAGGAGCAGCGACTGTAGCATATCGAAACGGCGCCGGGGGGATGAGGTAGGGTGCGGCGGCGGAAGCAGGACGAGGCTGTCTGAGGGGAAAACAGCGGGCGGGCCGCAGCGGGGAGCTGAAGGGGCCGGGGGGAGCCTAAATTCCTCGGGTTATGAGTGGAGCGGCGCGCACATTTCGACGGCGCATCACCAGCTTCGATTCGCTCTCCGCGCTGCCTTTCTCTGCCAGCGCGCTCCGACTGGCTGCGCTCGCCACACGCCCAAGCGCGCCGCATCCTGGTGAGTCCCGCATCCGTCGCGCCGGCTAGCGTGTCTGGCCTGGTGGTGTCGCGCGCAAGCTCCTGTGAGCTGTTGAACGCAACGCAACGACCGACATCGTGTGCAGCCACCGCTCACGCCCGCTCCGCAGACAGACCGCCAGCAGCACGCGCCCTCCTGCGGCCGCTCCTGCGACCACTCGCGCACCGTCGCCTGCCCGCCTGCTGTCCCCACCGCCCGCCATCGTGCCCCCAGCCCGCGGCGCGCGCCCTCCCGTCGCACACGGTGGATAGTGACATCTGCCACGGTCGAACGACAAGAGCCAGGAGAGAGACATCGTAAGCCCGATCCAGCCGCGACGCTCAGCGGGCGTCCCGCTGCACCGCACCTCCCCTCCACTGCAACCTGCCCCCTTGCGCCTGGCCTCCGCCCTGCGCTGCCCTTTCCCTCCCTGCCCGCGCCGTCCTGTGCCCTCGCCGCCCGCATGACGCTAACTTGGCAGGCGTCGTCGCACCCACGAAGTGTGCTGCGCTGCATCCTCCCAGTGACGTGGACGCCAGCGAATAGCCAGCGCACACAGGCTCTCGCAAGCCGTGCTAGGGCCTGCAACAGGCCGAATAAACATGTCGTCCACCCCGCCCAAGAATGACGGCGTGGAACAAGCACCGCAGTCGCCTGACGATTCGGAGCCGCATATGGACAGAGAAGCTCAGGAAACACAAGCGCAGGGACTCGGGTACGAGTTTGAAGTCAAGGAACAGGACCGATGGCTTCCAATCGCCAATGGTGCGTCTATTTCACGTCTCCCCTCTGCCCTCTGATTTGCGCGCGCGACATTCTGCACGTCGACCGATTGCCCACGTCTGGCGTCGCTGGATGCCCGCATACCCGTCAATCGCGCGTCTGCCCCGTCTGCCTGCCGAATCACTACGTGCACCACCAAACGGCCGCCCTGCAGACGCGCCATGTCGTCCGCTTCCCCGCAGAGCAGCTCCTCGCCGCCACAGACGACGCCCAAGAACCCAAACTCTGCTGCTGCAGATGCTAACATACGCAATTTTGCTCCAGTCGCCCGCATCATGAAGATGGCCCTACCCGAGAACGCAAAGATTGCAAAGGAAGCAAAGGAATGCATGCAGGAATGCGTCAGCGAGTTCATCTCCTTCATCACGAGCGAAGGTGAGTCCCCAATAGACCATCCACACCTCCATGGCCGCTGACCATGTGCCCAGCCAGCGAAAAGTGCCAGCAGGAAAAGCGCAAGACGGTCAACGGCGAGGACATATTGTTCGCCATGACTTCCTTGGGCTTCGAGAACTACTCGGAAGCGCTCAAGATCTATCTCTCACGGTACCGCGAGGTAAGCTACTAGACTCTCCTTCGCCCCCTTGCCTCCACTTGGCGAAGACACGTTCTGAACTCTTTATTGATTGGTGGCTCGAGACCCTCCTCGCAAATCAGAACAAACCCGCTGGGGCCAACCAGTTCAATGCAGCAGGGTCCGCTGCAGGTGGCAATCCCGGCCCAGAGAATGCCCAACACCAGAACGTTCTGAGCGGCGACACGGAAATGGCCGACAACGACGGTACTGCCTTTGGCTACACCGTCCACAACGGAAACGGCGCCGCCGAGTTCTAAACGCCGAGCCGCGGAAAGAAGACGTGAGCGAGAACTGCAAATCAAATCCGCACTCACATCTTGTCTTGGGACGGCATCTTTGTCACCGGAAAAGACGGCGGTTACGCGACGATGAGTAGCAATGGCGGATCAGACTGTACGATTCATTTGGAGGGTTTCCATGGTTGATCTTGTACGAAGGTCGGAAGCGATTCTTTTCCGGCAAACTATCGGGGCATAGCATTGTCAGGGGTTCTGGTCGGACGTACTGACTGTCTTGGACATGGGAAGGTCGGACAATGGCACATCAGGGACCTGTCCCTCTGGACGTTTTGGAATAGACTTCTCCATTGCTCACGCAATCCCCTGTAGTACACTACTCACTCATTATAGCTTATATTAGTAGTACTCTAGTCACGATTGCAGATCCGGGAACGTTAGCCTGCCGCCCACGTGCGGATGTACATGTACATATGTACCCTAACCTGATGTACATGACGGAGGCGCCACTTTTCCTGTTGCAAGGTACAAGCCCGATAGTACCTGCATCTTCCCGTCCAACACGCGGCCATGTAATGCTTGATCCGTGGACTTGGAATGATTGGTGCATGGATTTTGGGCTGATTGGTTCGCAACCGGGCTGAAAATCCCGACTGGGTGACACGGTTGGTGGTGGCGACGTACCACCTGACTGCTTGCTGTTGATGTGTAACATGTACATCGCCGAGCGTGGCTATGCGCCAAGGCATGCACATCTATGTCTATTCTATGCACGGTACATAGCTATCGAATATACACCTCAAGACTAAATCGCATTCCCTAGTGTCTCTTTCACCACTGCGCTTCCAACTCCCCTCACCTTCACTAACTCGCTGTCCCCAAAGCGGCCCTCTTGCGTGCCAAAAGCTTGCCCAGAGGCACGTCGTCCTCGTCCTCCTGCTCATCGTAGAACTCGACATCCTCGTCCACGCCAAAGTCCTTTAATCTCTCGCCCTCGGAATTGCGCCACGCTTCCTCGCCCTCTGCGTCTCCGTCTCCGTCTCCGTCCCCTGGCTTGTCTAGTCCTTGCACATCCTCCTCACCACTCATCTCACCCTCGCTTAAACCATCGCCGTACCCGTCTCCAAGGCCGTCTCCGTCTCTGTCTCTCGCGAGCTGCGCTTCTACGCGCTGGACGAACGGCTTACGGCGGCGTATGGCGTCGGCAAGTTGGCGTTCGCGGAAGGCGTTTAAAGAGTCTTGCGGTGAGAGCGTGGACTCGACGTATGTGAAGGCCGTAGCGTTAGCTGAGGGTGGTGGACGACGGTAGGAGCGGTCCGGGTCTGGTGGGGGCCAGGAGACGGATGCGTCTTCGAAGCCGTTGGTGGGGAAGGTAAGGCCTGTAGAGAGGGGTGGGCTTGAGGCGAGAGGGTTGAACCAGGAGAGGGGCTGTGCGGTGTTAATCTACTAAGCACGGAGATGGAAGAAGTAGTCGGGGCAGGAAGGAGGGCAGATACGCACGTTTCCGGAACCCATGCCCTGCTTGATGTTCTGCCATATGCCGATGTCGTACGGGAACTCCTGTCTCCTGATGGGCACTTTACTTCCGTCCGGACTCTGCAGGACACCGCCAAAGTGCCGGGCGCGTCGTAGGAGAGTTTTGTGGCGCTCTATTTCCCAGCCTTCGATGGTTGTTGTGTTGACGACGAGACACCAGATGTTTCGTATGAACAACACACCAAGAGCGAAGAGGGTGATGGAGTTGATGACGGTGGTGGCGAAGAGGTGGGCTACTAGAAAGGGGTTGGGACCAAGGTAGGCGGGCATGTTGCGGTTTTGCCAGAGATGGGAGATGCGTATCCAGAGGAGGTATTCTAGCCATGAGAGTCCACCGGAAGTGTAGAACAGAAAGCGGAGAAAATGGGGGAATGTGGTGTGGGAGACGCAGTTGGCGGTCCAAGGGCAGTGGTGGTCCATTTTCGGGATACATCTGGGGTGCTGTCAACTAGTGCTCGTAGAAAGGCGCGTGCGGAGATCGGGAGATAACACTGGATGCGAACAATTGGTGCACAGGATAAAAATGCTGTGTTTTGAACAAGCATAACAAGGTACCTTTTGCACTCCTTACAATGATGAGCCCTCGGCGGCTTTTCAGCGTCACATTTCCGGCACCATTTCGTCCTCTTCACTCCGTCTCCTCGCCTCCCTCTATCTAATCCATGCTCTTTCTCATTATCCTGCCCATATGACTTTGGTATCGTCCCAGGGTCTACGAAAACAGATTTCGTGTACGTGATGAAAATCAGTATAAGCACTACGTTACTAATGTAGAGCTCATTCTTCGTCAACGGCGCAGGTTCAAGGTAATAAAACAATATTTGCGACGGATACCCGAGAAAGAAAATTAGAAGATAGACACCGGGTACTGCTATTTGGTTGAGGGAAGTGATCCCCATCGCGGGTTTTGGCTGTGGTGCGGTCAGATGAGGTGCAGGGTTTAGCGCAACGCCTGGGCACGTGAATCCCGACACGTAAGCTGCAGCCGAGCGAGCCTACCACTTTCAACGAACCATCATCATCGCCTTGTGTATCTATTTACGAGCTCTTTGGTAGCTCGTGGGTCGTAATTGATGCCATGGCGGGGATAGAATGGGCAGCTTACGCCCTCATTCCGACCTTCATTTTGCTCCACCTCTGGGTTTCGCCGTACACTAAAGTCGAGGAATCGTTCAATGTGCAGGCGATTCACGATATTTTGGTACATGGCATACCGAGCGAAAATGCAGATCAGTTCTTCACAGCGAACTACGACCACTTCTCTTTTCCAGGGAGCGTGCCCAGAACCTTTGTGGGCGCGCTGATTCTAAGCGGTCTGTCAAGGCCGTTTGTGTGGTTGCTCAGTTCCACATCGCAGTTGCAATTCCTCGGTCAGTCCCCGGTAAAATCGCTTTCGTGCCTTTATTGATTGCTTGGATCAGTTCGTGGTATCTTAGGATTACTGAACGCCGCGGCCCTCATAGCTTTCGGGAGAAGTGTTGCAAGGGTGTTTGGCAAGACTGCCGGTATCTGGTTCGCCCTCTTTCAAGCAAGCCAATTCCATGTCATCTATTATGCATCGCGAACGTTACCTAATATGTTCGCTTTTATATGCAGTAAGTCCCCCTCTCGATTCTTCTATGCACTTTCCTGACACCTCGTAGCAACCATAGCATTGCGAAGCCTGCTTAATGCTTACACCACGCCATGGGACGCTAAGAGCATGTCCCGAAGCTACAGGCTCTCTCTGTATCTTCTGACCTTTGCCGGAGTGGTTTTCCGCTCTGAGCTTGCCATCTTGGTCGCCACAATTACGCTCTATCTGTTTGTCTCTGGTAGGATCTCGATCGTTGGCGTGATCATTCCTGCTGGAATCGCCGGAGCCGTAATCGGACTTCTTACGACTGTCTTGGTTGATTCGTTTTTCTGGCAATCGAAGCCACTGTGGCCCGAGTGGGTGGCGTTCTATTACAATACTGTCCAAGGGCACTCCGCCGATTGGGGTGTCTCGCCATGGTATTTCTACTTTGTCAACGCGCTACCACGGTTGATGTTGAATCCCATCACATACCTCCTCTGCATACCTGCTGCACTCCTGCCTGCTGCCACCCGTACAAGAAGTTTCGATCTCTTGGTTCCGTCAATAGCATTCGTCGGCCTGTTCAGCTTTCTGCCACACAAAGAATGGCGCTTCATCATCTATATCATTCCTGCCTTGACCGGTGTCGCCGCTGTTGGAGCTTCCTGGATTTGGACGCGACGAGGCAAGACGGTCATCTATGCGGTGCTCAGTCTAACATTGGTAGCCTCGGTGCTGGTTTCCTTCGTAACATCAACAGCTTTGTTGGCTATCTCGAGCATCAACTATCCTGGCGGCGAGGCCATCGACTATCTTCACAACAACATCGACAGCGCTTTTGGTGTCCATTGGGACCATACCAAAGTCTACTTCGACAATCTCGCGTGTCAGACGGGCGTCACCCGTTTTTTGGAGAATCACGAAGGACCGCAAACCGTTCTCGATGTCCTGGAAGCACAAGACTTGGTTGCTAAAAGGAAGTGGACCTACGACAAAACGGAAGACCCAGAGATTTTGCTGGACCCAAGGTTCTGGAACAAGTTCCACTACGTACTAGCCGAGAATCCAGCGAAGATTATCGGGGCATGGAGTACGGTACATGTGGTCTATGGCTTCGGAGGCGTGCGAGTGTTGAGACCGAATGAAGTGAGCGGATCACCGGTCGAACCGCTTGATGTGGTGGGTGGAGGGAATAATGCTCCTGAAGACTGGAGAACGAGAATTGCGCGGGTATGGCGTAAGGCGGAAGAGCTGCTTAGATATCGGCTTTTGAGGGGCTATTGGGTAGAGGTGCGCATGGAGCCTAAGATCCGCATATTGGAAAATCAGCTGCTCTATTCATCAGGGCATTTGTAGCTGTCAGCCAAAGACGCGTATAATGGGATTAGCTTTGAGGAACGAAGGTTGGAAAATGCAATGTCGTGTCTTCGATTGAAGTCGTGTTTCGATTCATTGCTCCATTCTATTTCCCTGTGACACTCAGTCATGTAGGTGCTCGCGCTACAACCCGCTGGGGTCTGAGAAACTGTGGTCCTTATCGACTCCACAGCCGGCTCCGCATGATGGATCGCTGCTCACGCCATTCATGTCTTCCATGCTCTGCAACACTTCACTCGTACTCTCCACGTTCCGCTCTCCCAATTCATCCCGCCTGCTGCTCCGCCTTCTTCTTCTTCTTATCCTCCACCAACTCAATATTATCGTCCGGCACATTCTTGTAATTCTCCTCGATATACTCCTGAATATCATCACTCAAGTCTCCCTGCACAGTGATCTCCTCACCACCACCTGGCACCTTCGTCACGCTACTGCCCGTCGCAAACTTCTTGCCGAAGTCCTTGGCCACCTTCTTGATATCCAGGCCGAAGGCTTCGAGACCCTGTACGGCGGTGACGTACTTGCGCTTGTTGCGCTCAATGCGCTTGATTAGGACTTTGGAAGAGGCGCGCGTTTCGGCGTCACGGGCTTCGGCGGCGGCAGCTTTTGCAGCTTTCTTTTGGGAGTCCTTTTCGGCGCGTTTTTGGGCTTCGAGGGAGAGAGCGGAGAGGTTTTGCTCGAGGGCTTCTGTGGGGAGTATTAATTGGCCGTCTCTGGTATAGTGTCTTTCCTTCGAGTAGACATAGATTGTCGGAGGATCTGGTGTAATTGGGCGGCGTACCTTGTGAGTACAGCTTCTTGTGCAGTTCGGGCTGGTTCTTCTCCAGCCATTCCTCACACTTCTTTGTGGTACCGCCGAATTCGCAATACTGAAATCACATGTCAGGATCTCTGGCTGTTAGACGCAGGGCAGGATCATACCTACTTCAGGTGGCAGCGTGCATACTGAGAAAAGATCAGCTATCTGAGATTGTCGGCGGGAGGCAATAGTACTGACCTCCGCAGTAGAGTACCGTCCTTGGATACGACTCGGTAGCCATGGCTGTCAATGTGAAGCGAGACGCGTTAAGTTGAGTGTCTGGAGTGATCCGTGGTGTTGATGTAGGGAGCCGTCGGACGCACACGCGTGCTTGGTGAACGTGTGGCGGGGCATGGCGGGGTAGGTAGCTGCGCAGGGATCTTCAAGGTTTCGCGTATTCGTACAGTGGATTCACCTGGTAGGTATTCACCTCTTCAGTATTGCTTGCAGGGATACATGCGCACTCCAGTTGTAACACTTGATGTTTGCGTATTGTTACCGAAATCGTCTTCAACATCGTCACGTTACAATGTTGAAGCCCTGGAGTGCGGCGCGATCTGAGCAGATGCCTCCGCCTCTACATTAGTTTGGGCTATACAATCTTTCAAATGCTCGTCTGAACATGTTGTTCAGTTAGGGGATACAGCGAGTCTTCCGATACGCTCTCCTTGGATAGACATTGTCATCTCGGTACACGACAAAGTACTGAACATCTGGACGCCAGACGCTACTAAACCAACATTTGAAGACCATCGTGTCGAGATTGTTAGCTAACAAGCCTTTGAAAGGTCAATTAGGGATTTATACAGCCCAGGGCAACTCCATACTTGCTACGCCTGTAAAGTTGTGATCAGATAATGGATGGCCGTCGCTGATGCAAAGTGCACTTTAGTACCGGCACCCGTGGTATATTGTGACCAAGTTCCAGCGGGAAACGGCCCGGGCCCTGTCAACCGGAAACACAGCTGACTCAGGTAGTAGCGTTTGCTACTCATTCTCTTTCACCCATCGCGCCTGACGATAGCCTAGCTGCTGCCTGGTGAATGCCTCGTCGTAGCTTCATACACTCGTCGATACAATCAAGTAATACGACAGGTATAGTTATCGCCTATCATCAAGAATCAAAAGACTCGGTAAAAGCAAGAGACCGTTGAGAAGAGTGTGTTGAATTGGTTGTGTGACCAAGGGAACGGGTCAACGGGTTCGCTTCAACGGGTTCACCGAAGGCGCTAGTGCAACTGCGGCTCTGCGACTGCCAAGAGCGTCTGTGCGCTATCGTGGTCCCAAAGTTTGCCCTCTTCGCACATATATAGATCTTTCTGCTACCTATTGTCTCTCGAAGACAACCCGCTGCTCGTGTTCACCCGCCTCGCATAACTCCACACCAGGCGCACCAACAAGCCCGCGCTCTCGAGTAAAGAGCGCATCACGAAGTCCTTCACAGTCGGTTCTGCCATTTCCGGGTCGGTATTTCCTACGAGACATGCGACAACAAGTAAAACTAATCCTTCCTCAGCTTTTCATTAGTTTGAGAGCCCTCTGCATCCTCGAACAACTACCTCAGCAACCAGCTCCACGTCGCCATGACTGGCTCTGCTATCTCCCGTCCGCGCGGCGGTGGCATCCGCAAACAGCGCCAAAAGCGCGACCGAGACGGTGACCTGGTCATGGGCGCAGCGCCTCGAGTTGCTACGACTGCACGCGCTTCGGGTTCCAAGCCCAGGACTCGAGATTCGCACACGGCTCCTTTCACCGAGCTTAAGGTGACTGGCTGGACCGATGATAAAGAGGTAGCCAAGATTCTCAACTTCCTCGAGCGCCATGCTGCACGACGCAGCCCGAAGACCACGAAGGGCAGCGTTCCACCAAAAATGGTCAAGCGACATTCAGCAGCTGGCACTCTCCTCAAGATTTGGGTCCGTCCCGACGATGTCACAGCATTTAGCAAAATCAACGGCTTCACTTTCAACTCCGCGCATGGTACTCAGAAACTTACCATTACCGGCCCCGGCATCCGCAGCAAATCCCCAAATGCCATGGACACGACATCTGGGGACAAAGACAAGAGCACCGACAAGCCAGAAACGTCTGAGACCATCGAAATGCTCAAAGGCTTCCTTTTTCGCCGCTACCAAGCAGAGGAGAAGCTGCTCAACCTGTCCAAGATTGCCGACGACGAAGAGGTGGCTAAATCAGGCATGTTCAACGACGAGCGGACTCAGCAGAAGTTCTTCCCTGCCCTGATGGTTGTTTGCGACCAGACTCTCAAGTCAGCCGAGGAGAAGCGTGAAGCCATCCATAGCGTTACGCTCGCAGGCAACAACTTACCAAATTTGGATGTTGTGCGCAACCTTTCTACCACATTGCCCCACATCCTGAACCTCGACCTATCCGGCAATAAGTTTGCCAATGTCCGCGTGCTCAAGCCGTGGAAGAATAGATTCCGTTCACTCGAACATCTTATCGTCGAGATCACCGAACCGGGCTGGGAAGAGGAACTCGTCTCGTGGTTTCCCAAGCTCCGCATCCTCAATGGCCAGCAAGTTCGTCCTGATCCTGCGCCAACCCCACCCGCCGCCGCCGCCCCGGCTGTGCCGGCAGTCTCAGCAGTCCCAGTAGCGCCGGCAACCGATCCAGTACCTTCACCGGCGGCACTGCCAGCCCCAGTCTCTGGCCTTACCCCTGAACAAGAACAAATGGTCGTCTACGTCATGGAGCAGACCAATCTCAAGCGCGAAATGGCTCTCCAGTGCCTGGAAGCCGGGAAGTGGGATATCAACGCCGCTGGGCAGCTCTTCCTCGCCACCAAAGATACTCTCGGTCCTGAATCCTTCAACAACTAGAGGATGAATGTCATCCGGGCATCTTCGCAAAAAGAGTACGGGCTATTGTCTTGAATACAACCGCGTCACCCCAGAATGCCAGTACCGACGCGGAACGTTTGGAAATGTACATTCTTGGAGGATTTTGTTTTGATATGATAGCATAGCGTTTGCATGGGATGGAGTTATCAAGGATCTGCTTTGGAATAGATACCCAATCATACAAGACCTGCGACGTAAGAGCCAGGCACTTCGTCAGACTTCTTCATCAAGAAGAGTCTGGTATTGCTATGCTTATTCCTCTTTGCGACTGTGAATGTGTGCTTCGTATATTTGTACGTTTATTACCTGACAATGTACCCTACCAGGGCAGCCTTCACTCTCCGGGGACCATAGTAAGCCCCCACCCTGCGATACATTATAAACTACACCCCTTCCGTATGTCACCTTTTGTTTTTCCATAACGATGCAATCGTGCCTGATCCTAATTTGGTAAGACACTCATGTATATATAAAATGACGAAGTATACACAGTTAATCTCACGTTTGAATGCATCTTTTATGAATTCAAGCATGACAAGGTGCCCCTTTACTATTGGTACAAATGCGTAACATTGCCTATCTTAAATCCGTCCATCGCCATGCGCCCAATATACTCCTAGATATGTCACTTGAAAGCACCGCTACCGCTCTTTCTCTTGCGCTTTCGGTACAGCATTTTGTAACCGTAGCCATTCACCGTTGAACGCATTGACGAGCCATGAGCTTAGTTCTAGACATAACATTAGCAGCTGATTCTGACAGCAGGAAGAGGGGGGGTGCTTACTGTCGTAGACAATTCTATTCGCATTATGGAAGTAAATGCTATGATCCGAGTCCGGGAAGAAATGCACATCGTAATTCTCTACACCTCCGAGATCCAGCTTATCAAGGAGCGTGGCCGTGTTCTGCATGTGTACGTTGTCATCTGCAATGCCGTGCATGATCAAGAAGCGAACGTTTTGAGACAGGGCTTTGACGTCGTGAATGCTGGAGTTGTCGTAGCCGCCGGGGTTGTTTTGCGGCGTGTGCATGTAGCGTTCGGTGTATATGGAGTCTGTAATGAATATGAGCATAGTAATGCGATAAAAGGGGGCCTTAGGTATTTACCGTAGAACCTCCAGTCCGTGACAGGAGCCACAGCCATACCGTACTTGAAGGTCTGGCCAGCATCTATCTCTAGGGTCTTCAGCGTTGTGAAACCTCCGTAGCTCCAACCCCAGATTGCTAGCCGCTCTTCGTCGACGTAATTCTTCTTCGCCCACATTTTGGCTACGGCGATCTGGTCGTGCGCTTCGTAGCCTCCGATGTTGCCGCGCGTAATGCACCGCAGTTTGCGTCCTAGATAGCCGGTACCTCGACCATCGACGGTGACAACGATATATCCAAGGCTAGAAGCGACATACGACTGGAAATTGACCGAGAACTTCTTATCTACGGATTGCGAACCGGGGCCGCTGTATTGGAAGAAGAGAACAGGATACTTCCGCTTCGGGTTGAAGTGTGGAGGGCGGCGTTCAACGACATTAAGTTTGAAGCCATCGACATCTACCATCTGATAGTTGAGGATAGGAAGCTCATGCTGTGCAACGAATTTCGCCAACTTCTTGTTTTCCTCAATCGTTTTCTCGAATTTTGAGGGAGTGGATGGTGTGCTGATGATCTTTTGCCATGGGATATTGGGGCCTTCATGAGTAACCAGAGCGTAGCCGCCACCAGTGGAGAAGGAAGCATCATAGAATCCGGCGGCAGCGTTGTCCATGACCTCCTTCTTGCCTGTACCGTCGAGCTTGACAACATAAGGATGACGTTCCAGAGAGCCCCGCTCGGTCGAGATGTAATACACCAGGTTATTATTCAGATCGACTCGTGATGGTGCATCGACCACCTCCCACTCGCCCTTCGTCAGCAGTACAGGCTTGTTGTTGTCAAGCGGCGTGAAGTAGCCGATATGGTCATAACCGTCGTGGATTATGGTATCAACGTACCCGTCTTCGTTGCGTCCCTTTTGAGGATCGGCCGGCACGAAGGTAGTCGTGTGAGACACTTCCATCCACCCGCCGTCCAAAGCCTGCACGTCGTCGGTGCGTACAGTCTTGCCTGTTCGCTTGCCCACATCCATCAAAATCATCTTCAATACATCACTTTCTCGGTTCGTCTCACGGACGAGAACCTGCTTGTTCCTTGCCCAGACGATTTCGGTGATGAGACGGTCATGGTCGGCGAAGTCGTTCTCGATGTTTACGTTGAATACCTCGCCCATGTCTACATCGTAGAACTGTAGGTCCACGATAGGATTAGGAGCGCCTGCCTTAGGGTACTTGATGTCCCGAACCTCGGGGTAGTTCTCTTCTCCAGGCCTAGGTTTCTTGCCGCTGGGTCGAGAGACGAAATACTGGACGGGGAATGTAGGGACGGTAGACTCGTTCGTACGAAGGAAGGCGATATATTTTCCGTCTGTCGACCACCAGGTCGCGCTGTTGCCTGCAAATACCTCCTCTTCGTACACCCAATCCGGAACACCGTAGAACAGTTCAGTGCCTCCATCTTTAGTGATGGGTACGACCGTATTGGAGTCCAGCTTGCGAAGATACATGTTGTTGTTCCTCGTAAACACAACCGCATCGGATTGTGGTGACCAAGACGCCAGCTGAACGATACTGTCTGGGTTCGCTGGGTCTAGTGGTTCGCCTGTCTGGGTTGCGACATCGAAGATGTAGTACTTCCCTGTGAACGAGTGCCTCCAGTTCTTCTGCTCGTCGGCGATGATGAGTACTTTCTTGAAGTCCTTGCTTGGCCAGAAGTTGTTCGGGTAGATGAACTCTCCATTAATCTTAAAGTTGCGAGCCTTCATGAGTAGGGTCCTGCTTGCGGCAACCTGTGCTGTGCCTTGATCCCTAATGTTCTCTACTACCAAGTATCCGCCCTCGGAAACGCCTCTTTCAAGTAGCAGCCCGTCTTCGCCTTGTGGCCCTGCGATCCAAGACACACTCTGCCTGTCCCCGTACCATTGTCCGCTCAGTACACTGTCCAGAGTGACTTTCTTTCCCGAGCCCTTCGTGGAAGTTGCGAGCGGATCATGTGGTCGAGTGGAAACGTGTTTGTAGTTGCCCTTGAAGAGAAATGAAAACAAGGCGAGCGCCCAACCAGCTACGCATATGATACCAATGATCCAAAGCAGACGCCGTGTTTTCCTGTCTACCCCTTGGACGGGCTTGGGACCCTGTGATAACCCATCCTCGACATCGAAGCGTTCGCGCCTGCGCAGAGGCTCCGCGTTATCGTCGTCCCTGTACTTCTCCCCAAAGGTTGCACGCGATGCGCCATTTGTCGCATTGTCGTGAATGTGTTCCAGCACCAGTGACGTCGTCGAGACCGAGGACACGGAGCTTCCGGAGCCTTCTGCGGAGTCGCGAGAGGGTGTATCGGCGCGGGTAAGAGGCTCCGTCTCTTCGTCGTTCACGGCGCGCTCACGAGGGCTCATAGTGGCTGTTGTAGGGAGGCGCGAGTAAGCCGTATTATCTTATCATTGTAAACAAGAACTATAGGAATCACAACCTGGTGGTCTAGAAGGCAGGGTACCGAACGTTCACACGAGCAACATGTGTGGGCAAGTTCGAGGGTTGTGGCCAGAGGGCGGCTACGAGGTACAGCTGGACAAAGCGGCGGAGGGGGCGGAGGTCCGAGACAAGCATACCGCAGCCACACTCGAGGCTACCAGCAGCTTTACGCGCACGCCACCAACTTCAATAGTTCATTGAACCGTCTCATTCAAGTCCGAATGTGGCATACTATCTAAACAAAGACCAAGAGCCAAGTCACTAGCTACTCCGTCAGGAGTCTGGAATTGGCTTCGCTTCTCCACTGCTTTGATACACCCCAGGTGCAAAACTCATGTATAGCTCCAGAAACTTCTCGCAACATTGCCAGATAGGTCAGGAAATAGCAGACTTGCAAAATGTGAGGGGAAGGTGTTTGGGCACATGTGTCAGATCACATGTTTTCTGCCCGGCACTACCATGTAGTGTGCGTTTCTGTGATGGTATACGAGAGATGCTGCAGCCATACTCTGGCTTCAGTGTCGCCACACGCACCACTATTCAGTTTGGTATCGTTTCTGTCCCCGTCACGAAGCCCATTCTAATACCCGAAGATCCATTTTTGCAAAGCTTGCAGTTGGCTGCCAAGTGCGATCATGAGACGTCGCCTAGGCTCAGCAGCTCAAGACTGTAGAGGGCCAAGGTAGTCCTACCAAGCAGTTAGCCCACATACCTACGGCAGAGATACATTGCAGCTCGAACCGTTCCAGGGTACATCATACAAGCAATAATCTGTACGCTGAACTGCACTCTGGAACAGTGGTTTCCTCTGGACATACCTCTTTCATAGTTCCGATGGCGAACTGTCTGTCGACCTCGGAACGCACACCCTTGATCTTGATGCGGACGTTGGTGCCCTTCTCGATGACCTGGTCGGCGTTGTCTGTCCAATGCGGCGGCGTTGCGTTGGCATCATACTTGATCTCAGACGGTATCATCTGGTTGCTTTAGTAAAGAAAGGTAGAAGATCGTCGAGGGTAGATGTACTGCGCGACTCACGAATGCCTCCAAGGAGCCACAGCTGACAAAGAAGCCGGACCGGACGACAGAGGTCACGATACCGTCCATCTAGCAGTTGTTAGTCCTGTTTGCAAGGCACACATTTCACGGGCATCACATACGACCTCTCCCTTATACGGCCTCCAGACGATAGCCTTGTAGTGCACCGTGTACTCAGCGGAACCGGACCCAGGTACGACTTGTCCGTCAGAGATATCGAAAGAGTCCAAAATGCACACAATAGTGAAAGACCCCGTATTTGATCCCTCTTCCTTCGAAAGAAGCTCCCTGTGTAGATGCGCCCGTATCATCGGCCCGAAGTATGACGGGTGCAGTGTGATAGTCTTCTCGAGCTCCTTTATGAAGAACATTTTGATTGCGACCGCTTAGGTCCGTTGCAGTTTGAGCTCTTGTGTGAGCAAGCGGCGTTGACGCGTCGGTCGAGACGGCGAGCGTGGGTATGAGAGAAAGGCAGCTTGCGCTAGCTGAGGCGACAGTGGTATTGTATTCTTATTATTCGCGCGACGACCTGTGAAAGAACGGCAGAGGCCCGCGCAAAAGTCTCAAAGAGACGACCGCGACCTGGATATCAAGGACAGACCCGTTCCATGCACCCTTCCTCCAAATTGCGCGTGTATCAATGTTCTATCGTCCGTCGAGGGGGTCGCGCGGGGCCTCGTGGACAGATTGGGATGCGGCTGGAGTTCGACAGCTGCCTTTGAAGCAGAAGCGCGAGCAACACTGGTCCATTGCGCCTATCGCAGCTTACATAATACTCGCCATCACACGTGAGGAATGCCCCGTCCGTCTCACCCACACTATCTCGCTCCACAAGCCGCTGCCGTCCGTCCCTGGGGATGCAATAGAAACAGCGGCTCGGGTCTGTTCTCTACTTCACAAAAGCTATGTCGTTAGCCCTGCCACACCGATAACCGATCAATTTCAACTACATCCGACACCATGTCCCTCAACCTTGAGAAACAGCTGCGCTTCGTACGTCGCTCCCTTCGTTGTGTTCTCTACCAAAACTAACCACGAAACAGTATGGTGCATACCACCACAATAAGGTAGGGTCGACAAAGTCACCTGCGAAGTGCTCGTTCCCACTCACACCGCCCGCCCCAGGTCAATATCGGCATACACACTGTCTGTGTACCCCTCATCCTCTTTGCGAGCGTTGTTCTCGTAGGTTGAACCAAGTGCTGGAAATGGGACAAGCCTGATAAACCACAGCTCACGAACACACCCGCAATACCGCTGCCACCGTGGCTTACCGTTCCTAACCTGCCCCTCAACTTCGCGGCTGGCTTCCTTGTCTTGTACACGACAACATACATACTTATGGAGCCCGTAGCAGGAGCCATGCTTACGCCTATACTGATTGGTGTCACCGTATATGGGAACCATCTTACCTCGACCTACGGCGCAACTGCAAACAGATGGGCTGGAGGTGTATTTATTGCGTCTTGGATTGCACAATTTATAGGCCACGGCAAGTTCGAAGGGCGAGCACCCGCACTGCTTGACAACATCGTACAAGCGTTCCTTCTCGCTCCGTTCTTCGTCTGGTTCGAGATCTTATTCACGCTCGGATATCGACCCGACTTGAAGAAGCGGGTAGATAAGGCCGTGGAAGAGGACATCCGCAAATTCAAGGAAAAGAAAGGACAAACGGCGAACGGAAGCGCGAACGGAACTAAGACATCGTAATTTTGTCTACCAAGATGCTATGACAATCACTGGAGCGCCCACGGGACGATCGATCGATCTACCCATAGGACCGGCTCTGAGGGTCACGATTACCCGAATTGGCGAGAGGGAATAACAGGAATACCGTGATGGAAACGCGTGCGAGAGGCTTCCGGAATAACTTGAAGATTGTTGTTATAACAGGGTTCTATTCAGAGATTCGTTAGAGATGTATCTGCATTTGAGCGGAAGGTAGGATACCAATGTGCATTGCTGGGTGTAATAGTTATGGATGCGACGGATGTCGGCCGCCGCAATGTGTATCGAGTCGTGTCCAGGTCTCGGTTTTCAAGCCTGGAGTTTGAGCCGCAAATGTATAATCATCGTTGATGGCAAAGTTATGTGTACGGATACTTCCATGTGCGCCAACGTTTCGCCCATGCAACAACAATCACACTCGTATCGCACGTCAAGTCAACTCAGGCTATCCACCCATCACCCAAACACGTATTTTTGCTTAGCATTCTTGGATTGCATGTGACCAAGCTCTCTATACGACCTTTGGCACTTCTAAGTTCGAATGTCCTGGTCGAAGCGCGGATTGTTTGGACGAGGAACACTATCACCTTGTACGCTTCGCTTATAAAATAACTATAATGGCCGGAGACTGTTGGATACTAGCCTGCTACAGTGGGCGCTACAGTGCCTACTGGCTACGATTCCTCGCCTCGGGAACCTTCATCATTTGCTGCTTCTACACGACAGTTGCCGTCACAATCACTCTGGCCTTTTAGAATGCAATGGCACGATACTGCTAAACCAGTGGCCAGCATGAAGTCAAGCGGACGCACTACTGCGATAGACATGGCATTGCCTTCGAAGCCTTTTCCTCAATCGGCGTTTGACGAGCCACTTCCATCACCACCAAGTTCCTGGCAATTCTACTTCATCTACACTATGCTTATGACCCTAAGTAGTTTCCTTGCACACATTTCGATTAGGGCCGAAGCTTTGCGCAGACCTCGTGCAAGCTCTAGATAGCTACAACGCTGGTAATCAGAAAGGGGCCATTTTGCACACAGTCATAGACAAAGAGGTGCAATGCAATGCGCAATAGGTCAAGAGTTTCTCAAATGATAATTCAACATTCCATTAGCAAACGACGATGCACCAAAGTGTAGTTAAGCCTGGGGTGGACACCGCGGTTGCTCAGGGAATACATCGGGAAAAGTCGCAGCCGCTAGCCGGCCCAAGCGTTCCTTTCCCTAAGGGCTTTTCTCACCCTCGACCTCAGAGCTCCATCTCTTTCAACCCATCTCCGCTCATCCTCCTTCTGCATCAGCAATTGATCGCAGAACCGCCTCAATAACCTCTTGAGGTATCCACAATGTTCTCGCGAGCTCTCCGCCAATCGAGCCGCCTCGCGGCGGTGTCTGCCCGGGCACAGATCTCCTCTGTAAGTCCATCGACGCCAGCCGCAATTGCGCCCGCAGTCCATCTCGCCATCGCCGCCAGCTTCCGGAACCGATTCTCGATGCCATTGGCGCTGCATTGGAGCTTGGTTGATGGGTTGGTGTTGCCGCGCTGGTTCCGTGGAAGCTCCCGTTGAGCCGAGTATTGACGAATTTTCAGGCCCGCGCAACGGCACCTCTCTACAACAGCGCTGTCCGCAGCTATGCCTCCGACGCGAAGGCCTCGCCGACCGAGGTGTCCTCCATCCTCGAGCAGAGGATCCGTGGTGTCCAGGAGGAGGCTGGTCTCGCCGAGACTGGACGTGTTCTCTCCGTCGGGTATGCCAACCCGCAAGCTGCGACAGCTGCGACCATCATCAAAAGGAATTAAGGGATCTGACATTAGATGTCTAGTGACGGTATTGCGCGTGTACACGGCATGAACAACGTCCAGGCTGAGGAGCTCGTCGAGTACGTCCAACCAGCGTTCCAAGTCTAGGGGGGCAATTACTGACGGCAATGCAGGTTCGCCTCCGGTGTCAAGGGCATGTGCATGAACTTGGAAGCTGGCCAGGTCGGTGTTGTGCTTTTCGGTTCCGATCGATTGGTCAAGGAGGGTGAGACCGTCAAGCGTACGGGAGAGATTGTGAGTAGGCATCACTCGCGTTACGGACTACGCAGTTAACAACATCAGGTCGATGTCCCTGTCGGCGAGGCTCTTCTCGGCCGTGTTGTCGATGCCCTCGGTAACCCCATCGATGGAAAGGGCCCCATCAAGTCCACCGAGAAGCGCCGTGCCCAGCTCAAGGCCCCCGGTATTCTGCCCCGTCAATCCGTCAACCAGCCCGTACAGACTGGTCTCAAGTCCGTCGATGCCATGGTTCCCATCGGCCGTGGACAGCGTGAGCTTATCATTGGTGACCGTCAGACTGGAAAGACTGCCGTTGCCCTCGACACCATGCTGAACCAGAAGCGATGGAACAACGCCAACGACGAGACCAAGAAGCTTTACTGCGTCTACGTCGCCGTCGGTCAGAAGCGTTCCACCGTCGCTCAGCTCGTCAAGACCCTTGAGGAGAACGATGCCATGAAGTACAGCATTATTGTGGCTGCCACTGCCTCTGAGGCAGCTCCCCTCCAATATATCGGTGAGTTATACCTTTATGAAATCTGATTTTCCGTTGCTGACCAGGTTGTAAGCTCCTTTCACTGCCTGTTCGATGGGCGAGTACTTCCGTGACAACGGCAAGCACGCTTTGATCATCTACGATGATCTGTCCAAGCAGGCCGTCGCCTACCGTCAAATGTCCCTCTTGCTCCGTCGTCCCCCTGGACGTGAGGCTTACCCCGGTGACGTTTTCTACCTCCACTCTCGTCTGCTCGAGCGTGCCGCCAAGATGAACGACAAGCTCGGTGGCGGTTCCCTCACTGCCCTTCCCATCATTGAGACCCAGGGTGGTGATGTGTCCGCTTACATTCCTACCAACGTCATTTCCATCACCGACGGTCAGATCTTCTTGGAGGCTGAGCTCTTCTACAAGGGTGTCCGTCCCGCCATTAACGTCGGTCTTTCCGTCTCCCGTGTCGGTTCTGCTGCCCAGCTCAAGGCCATGAAGCAAGTCGCTGGTTCGCTCAAGCTCTTCTTGGCTCAGTACCGTGAGGTTGCTGCTTTCGCCCAGTTCGGTTCCGATTTGGATGCTGCCACCAAGCAGACCCTCAACCGTGGTGAGCGTTTGACCGAGCTTCTCAAGCAGAAGCAGTACTCCCCCATGGCCGTCAACGAGATGGTTCCTTTGATCTACTCTGGTGTCAACGGTATCCTCGACAACGTGCCCGTCGGCAAGATCCTCCAGTGGGAGGCTGACTTCCTTGCCCACCTCCGATCAAACGAGTCTGAGCTCCTTGCCCAGATCGACCGGGAAGGTGCGCTCAGCAAGGACCTCGAGGCCAAGCTCAAGGACGTTGCCACAAGCTTCACCAAGTCTTTCACATAAAGGAAGGCTTAAGGAGTGGGTACTCTCTTCGGGATCTTGCGGGGTAAAATGTGCTGATCGGTTTCTGAGATTAGATGTATAATAGAAGATGCGTCCTCGCCATCAGCTGTCTCAATAGGAAATCTCTTATGAAATGGTCAGATGGCGTCTCCGAAACATCAAAATACCTTTTGCTCCTCTAGTACTACCATTTTCTTTGTTCCGAGCGAGTGCGTTCGAACTGTATCTAGCAAATCTCAGTTTCTCTGTTCATACTGCCGCCTCTGATGCAATGTGATCAATTACGAGCTTCTTTTACTCATTGACATCGAACTCATCGGACCTGTACACACAATAGATGAGGTTCGGTCGAGGTCTATAGAAGCTCTTTCCCAGTCATTTCACAAAATAAAACGCGTTCGGCGACTGTGTAAACTTCATTGCGAGGCGCTAAGATACTATCCCACGGCGGCCGTTGCTCTAGACATTCTCGAGGGAAGCACCGGTAGTTTGCATGGTCGTAAGTTGTAATCTTGCTCAGAGCGACGGTGGGCAATTATGCCACCTTTAGTCTCATAGACTGTGACTTGGGGCTGTATGCTGATTCAATCTATGCGTCTGATGTTGATGTTGGCTATACACTTGACAGAATTCGTGCGAACGAGTAGGCAAGATGGTGCGAGTAGATCTATCTATAAGCGGCTAAGCCAGGTCAATGAAGTTACTGTAACAAACTATCTACCGCAATAGAAGATGATCAATATGGTGAATTGCTGTAGTACATACTAGGGGTGGGAACTGATCTACTTTCGGACGGCACTATGTCCTACGCAATATAGGAACGAAGAAAACGAAATGATGTCCTCCGTGATTATTACCTCGAGCATCATTCAACACCTAAGGAAGCCCCTCACATGAACAAAGTCCTATGTTGTGACACTCGCGTATAAAGACGTTACAAGCTTCCCTATTTCTTGGATGAGCTAAATGCAGGTATTCCATGTAGTCAGTATAAGATCCTAACCGATAATATTGGGTTGATTTGAACGCTGCGATATCAAGGTTGTGCGCTCAGCATGCGGCTTTTGCGGATATGGCGGCACGCGGCTTTACTGTTACTACAGGTACATACTATGTACAGGGCTAGAACAAAAAGATTGCACAGCTAGGGAAAAAGGGATAAACTTGAAGATAGGATCGTGATGAAATTCAAGAATTCGGGGTGTTGACGCATAATTAAAAGACTCATCGGTCCCTGAGTATACTCAGTTCTCTATACACTCATTGAAGGTCCAAGCCACGTTGCTTCCTGGGTCGCGTCGTTTATACTTTAATTCTCGAGTATAGGATTCGACAACTCGTAGGCGGAGGTCGGCGTGAGCTACTCCATGGTCTGATTCCCCACAACTGCGGCTCACATCTCGGGGCAAGATCGCCCGACCAGCTTTTCAAAGCACACCAGGAGCAAAAGTTCAAATATTGGAGGAAGATGAGTTCTTCAAAACATGCTCCAACAGTTGATCAAAGGAGCACCAGGAGAGAACTCCAGAAACCGGACTCCATGCTCGAAAAGCTTGGAATTTGGCAATTCTCGCCGCGCTGTTGTCTCCGGCGGAGGCGCGCTCGGAGCAGACGCCGCGGCGTTTGAGAGCTAACGGTAGCGTCAGCGGGGATAGTTGCTAGGTGTAGAACATGGGTGCAATTCTGTTCACTTTCTATAGCAAGATCACAGCATGGGGCGAAAGAAATCGCGAGAGGTATTCTGCAGCGATGGGCTGGCGTCGGGGGACCGCGCAGTCTGATATGGCATCTGACCGACGTTCACATGCCAGGGAAAGATGGCGCTTGCGCTGCCCCAGATTCCCCAGCCCGGTCTTCCTTCCGAGGTCAGCGACGAGCGACCAGGAGGCTATTTCGGCGGCTCAGCGTGCGTCGGCGTGTGCCCACATGACAGCGTTAGCAGCTTCACATGTGCGAAGACGCCACGCTGGGTGTATAAGTTGCTCGGTGCGCCGGACAGGCAGTTGGTTCACCGTGGGCCGCGTACAAACTGGAGCGGGCTGATTCGTCGCGTGACAACGCTATACCCGTACCAGTGCCGAGGCATTTCCCATCTCACGCTTAGTTTGAGGCCGAGCGGAGCGTGCATCGAGCCCGTCATCAGACTCCATACAAAGCCAGACTCCGCGCTGTTCTCCCGCTTTCTCCACGCTTTCCTCTCCTCCGCATTATACCCTTGATTCACCGCCAATCACAATGCCTGAGAGAGTCATCGTTGTTGGTGCTGGCTGTACGCGCATTCCTCCGCTGACATGAACCACTACGATACGGCTGCTAACAAGCAACAGTGTCCGGCTTGAGCGCTGCTCACACCATCTATTTGTCTGGTGGCAATGTAGTGCTCCTCGACAAGAACAGTGAGTTTGAAACCATGCATACTGGACAAGCGGTTCCTCACATGCGCCAGACTTTATGGGAGGCAATTCCACAAAGGCTACCTCGGGAATAAACGGTGCCCTCACCCGAACACAGGTGGACCACAAGATCCCGGATAGTGTTAAGCAGTTCTACGATGATACCCTCAAGTCCGCACGAGACAAGGCGCGGCCAGATCTCATCAAGGTCTTGACCTACAAGTCTGCCGCTGCCGTTGAGTGGCTGATGGATGTTTTCAACCTCGACCTGACTCTCGTTTCGCGATTGGGGTAAGTTTAACAACATGCAATGAAAGGAAACCATAAACTGACTCTGTAAGTGGTCACTCGCATCCGAGAACGCACCGTGGCCACGATGCCAAGTTCCCCGGTATGGCCATCACATACGCCCTCATGCAGCGGTTTGAGGAGCTTGCCGAGGCCGAGCCGGAGCGCGTCCAGCTCATCAAGAAGGCGAACGTGAAGAAGGTCAACATGAACGGCAACACCGCCACCGGTGTCACATACCTCTTCAACGGCGAGGAGACAACAATCGAAGGCCCCGTCGTGCTTGCGACTGGTGGTTACGCCGCTGATTTCACAGAGACCTCCCTGCTGAAGAAGTGGAGGCCAGACACCTACGACCTCTCCACCACCAACGGCGCACATGCTACTGGTGATGGACACAAGATGTTGATGTCTGTCGGTGCCCAGGGCATTGACATGGACAAAGTCCAGGTTCACCCGACTGGTTTGGTTGACCCCAAGGACCCCAAGGCTAAGACTAAGTTTTTGGCCGCAGAAGGTGTGTACAATCCGCTCTTGACATTTGTGGGCCTTGTCTGACTGTTCTAGCTCTCCGTGGTGAGGGTGGTATCCTTCTCAACAGCAAGGGCAAGCGATTCTGCGACGATCTCGGACACCGTGACTACGTCTCAGGCATGATGTGGGAGGAGAAGAAGAAGGACCTGTGGCCCATCCGACTGGTCCTCAACTCCAAGGCATCCAATGTTCTCGATTTCCACACTAGGCATTATTCCGGGCGTGGCCTGATGAAGAAGATGAGCGGTAAGGAGTTGGCCAAGGAGATTGGTGTTAGCGACAAGGAGCTTCAGGAGGAATTCCAAAGCTACAATGCCATCGCCAAGGGCGATAAGAAGGATCAGTGGGGCAAGAAGTACTTCCACAACGTGCCCTTCGACATCAACGACACTTTCCACGTCGCCCTCATGGAGCCCGTGCTTCACTTCACCATGGGCGGTATCGAGATCAACGACCAGGCCGAGTGCTTGAACGCCGACGGCAAGCCTTTCGATGGACTATTTGTCTGTGGTGAATTGGCTGGTGGTGTCCACGGTGCGAACCGTCTCGGTGGATCGTCGCTGCTTGGCTGCGTTGTCTATGGTCGCGTAGCAGGAGAGTCAGCTTCGAAGTACCTCTTCCAGCAGGCGCTCAACAGCGCAGGCGGCTCAGCTGTTTCTCGTCTCGGCCAGATCTCGCTTCACATCGACCCTTCACAGCCTGGCAGGGTCACGGTTGACTGGGGCAATGGTACCGGCGCCTCTACTTCCTCGTCGTCGGACGACTCTAAAATTGCGCAGCAGAAGCAACAATCAGCAGGCCCCGTGCTTAAGGCGGATGCCGATTCGAAAGATCCCGGCAAGGTGTCAAAACCCAATGAGCCTAAGAAGTTTGAGGTTCCGGCTAAGGAGTACACGCTCGAGGAGGTAGCAAAGCACAACAAGAAGGATGATCTATGGATTGCAGTAAAGGGTGTCGTCATGGACCTAACGAACTGGACAGACGAGCACCCTGGAGGACCTCAGGCGCTTTTTAGCCACATGGGCAAGGACGCGTCAGAGGAGTTTGAGATGTTACACGACGATGAGGTTATTCCTAAGTACGCCCCCGAAGTAGTCATCGGCAGGGTAAAGGGCCAGAAGATTACTCTGGAGTACTAGAGCTGGCACAAAAGGGCGTTACATTTTTGGAATTAGCATGTACCAGTATTTTGTGTAATGCAGCATTTGAACGATCATTACGACCACTTAGCTTACTGAATTGGGCTGGCCCGAAACAACAGCTCCAACACCTGGGCACCGAGGTAGACACGTGCGCGTTGTGTAACGGGTACTAGCGGCGATCGCACGCATGCACCCCAGACGAACCCACCTTCAACGCATGCACCCCTTTGCGCTTACGCTCGCACCCCGTCACTGACCGCGCAATACGAATTGACATGTCTTCCGTTTCTTAAAATGCACCCTTTTCAGTACACTCTCTCGCTCAAAATACCATGACGGCGTACGACGACTATGGCATGCCCGTCGGCGCATATTCCGAGCCGGAAAGCCTGGCGCACCAGGCATGGCGAGTCGCTCGTGCCTTCGCGCTATACAGAGTCAAGCCAGAGGTGGACAGGAGGTGGACTGGCATAAGGAGAAGCGACTGGAGCTTGAGGCGGCTATTCAGTGCGGCATGGGTGCTGGTCGTGGTGTGGTGGGTTGCGGTATACGTCGGAGAGCGGAGCGCTATTCGGAATGCCGTTGACGCGTGTCGCTGGGAGAACTGGGAGCAATGGGTGCGCAAAATCACTCAACATGATCGCCGAGCTGTTCCGAAGTTAACAAAATATAGGGAGACGGCGCAAACCCACACAGACTCGTCTTCGTCGCAGATCCTCAGCTCATAGATCCGCATACCTACCCTGGCCGCCCATGGCCCTTGAACGATCTTACCATCCGATACGTGGATCAATACCTCCGCCGAACATATTCGCGCATACAAGAGGTTTTATACCCGGACACTGTCTTCTTCTTGGGAGACCTCTTTGATGGAGGGAGGGAATGGTCGACGCACACGCACAAGAACCCAGACAAACAATGGCAACAGTATGGTGACGACTTTTGGATGAACGAGTATCGTCGCTTTGGGCGCATATTCTTTAACCACTGGGGAGACGGAGGGCTAGCAATGAGACCTGGCCAACCTGGACGCAAGCTCATAACAAGTCTGCCGGGCAACCACGACCTAGGATTCGCACGCGGGGTGGATACGAGCGTGCGCGACAGGTTCAATGCGTACTTTGGGAACGGAAACAGGATCGATATAGTCGGGAATCACACCTTTGTTTCAATCGATAGCGTCTCCTTGGAAGCGAAGGGACTGGCGAACCCACAGGCCGTGGAGAACCTCTGGAAGCCGACGACCGATTTTTTGGAAAACGCGAAGAAACAGAAGAGGAGGCTGATACAGAGGGAGCTTAGGACACAGCGGGGTTTACGCCCGTACCCTGGGTTTGAGCACAAAGTTTTAGAGCGAGAAGAGCTCGCGAAGGCAGGAATACCACACTCGGACGACGACATTACCGAGTTCCCCACCATCTTGCTTTCCCATGTACCACTCTTTCGGCCACCCGGTACGCCTTGTGGGCCTATGAGAGAGAAGTATCCGCCAACACCGGTCGGAAAGGGGGAAGAGCCGCTCGAAGAAGACCCTCGAAATGCAATCTCGGTGAGCGGAGGTTACCAGTATCAGAATGTGCTCCATCGCGAGATTACCGTGGACATTGCGGACAAAGTAGGCGACATCCGATATGCATTCTCTGGCGACGACCACGATTATTGCGAGGTTCTTCATCATGCGTATACTTCTGGTGGTGGAGGTATCAAAGAGATCACGGTCAAGTCGTTGTCATGGGCCATGGGCGTTCGACATCCTGGCATGGTCATGGTCAGCATGTGGAATCCTGTCGATGAACAGGGGAAACCTCTCTCTGGCGACGCTTCCAAAACGCTTCAGACGCACTTGTGTCTGATGCCCGACCAGCTCGGTATCTTCATACGGTATGCAGGACTATTTGGCCTCACCCTATTCGTACTTGGCGTCCGCGCGGCACTCGTCGTCCGCGGTGTCATCAAACCGCAACAACCTGTAGAGACCCCTCTACTTCCTACAAACAGTTCATCAGCCGAAAACGAGAAAGCTTCCCTTCATTCGCAAGATTCCGCCCCTAGTTCCTGGGATTCTTCCAATTCCTCAACTTCCTCAGACAATACCAATCTCCAAGTGCGCAACACTCAAGCTCGCACTCGCAGCGTCTCACCTGTGGGAGGCTACGGTCTCCCCGCAAACTCAGCTCCCCAATCCTCAAAGTACTCATACCCGCTTGTCCAGCATGCAGGCTACTTCGAACCGTCACAAAGCGCTGATCAGGAGAAGAGACGGGAGGCGCAGGCTAGAGCATGGGGAAACGTTAGCACGAAAAAGAGCTCAGGCAAGAAGAAGGGTATGCCGCTGTTCTGGGCAGAACTTGGGAGAAGTCTGGGATTGGTTGCGTTGCTGGTGTTGACTTGGTATTTCTGGCTGATTGCGAGGTGGTAAACTGGTTCGGAAAGCATATTGGCGTTTTTGGACGACTGGGAAAGCAAAGAGCATTCTGTAGCATTACATACGGCGTATATGTCTATGAGTAATTGGAAAACCGAATATCATTGTACCACGGCTAGTGTACTGTAGATCATAGAGAGGGTAGCTGCTTGCCCCTCCCCCACAATTGGGCCTCGGCCGCGTAACCTAAGCTTCGCGGAAGCTTGACAGCTCCGCAACTCCCACCTCGAACTCCAGCTTCCAAAACCAAAGACCTCCACTTTTCTTATTTAAAGTTACTGGCTGCACATCTCTGACTACTGTCTCTACCGAAACCAGACCCGTGAACACGATATCTGGCTCCCGCATAGCTCGCCACGTCCTTCCTAGCAATGCCCGACGCTCCCACCGGCGACGATGCCCTCTTAGCCCGCCTCAACGCCCTCAAAAAGTCTAGCGTCAGCTTGGACAATACTTTCTCCAGTTCCATAGCGCCTTCAACCGCGACCGCGAACGCGTCTGATGATCTTGCGGCCCGATTTGCCCGCCTAGGGTCTGCAAGCCCGTCGAGCTCGCCGAGACCTTCACGCACAACAACTTCGTCGAAGGATAAGACACAGGGAGCGCCTACCATAGCGCCTGGTGCACCAAGCTATCTCGAAGGAATAGCGGAGGGTGTTGGCGGAGCCGGAACCGAAGCTAACATCGAAGATGAGAGAAGTCTGGAGGAGTTGCTGGGTGAGCTAGGTCCGAGGGAGGAGTGGGATATAGATCAGAAGGATGAGAAAGATGTAGGGAAGCTATTGAGAGTTATTAAGACTATACTGCCGGAGGTGCAAAAATCGAGAAAGCAAGAGCAGGAAGAGAAGGAGGGCTTGACAGACTGGGAGAATGTGGAAGTTAACGTCGGAACAAATGGCGTCGAGATCGGTCGAGAAGAGCGCCCTGAAGAGCAGGGTGAAGAAGATCAAGCCGAAAATAAGACGAACGAGGACGATGAGGCGGACGATATCATTGCACGGGTTATGGCGGAGCTAGAAATCAGCAGGAAATACGACCCGCCTTCTCCGCCTTCTGAAGACGCCAAAGACTCAGATAACGGGGACTCAAAGACAGAAGAGCAACAAGATAAGCCAAAAGCCCAGGATGAGGCCGAGAACAATAATGAACTCTCCCTCCCCTCAGCGCCAACATCCCTCCCACATGACGACTTCGACCGCACACAAGCCATCGAAGACGCCCTCACTGCTCGCCTTGCAGCACTCTCCTCCCCATCTCCTTCTCAAACAGATTCCCTCGGCTTGCCTTCGGCACCGTCATTTGCCCCGACGAAAAAGCCGCCTACGATCCAGTCCAGCTTTGCGAAGAAAATTGATGATGAAATCGAGACGTGGTGCATCATCTGTAATGACGATGCTACCTTGAGGTGCCTGGGGTGTGATGGGGATTTGTACTGTAGGAAGTGCTGGATGGAGGGGCATCGGGGTGAGAGCGCGGGGTTCGAGGAGAGGAGGCATAGGGCGGTGGAGTTTGTGAAGGGTGACAAGAGGAGGAAGGAGGCTGCTGTGTGAGACAAGACTTTGGAAGGTTGGACTCGGGGATTGAGTTTTCCGAAAAGTGAACAGGAGGAAGAGCGTGACGGTTCTAACCACGCTGATGTCGCCCAACCTAACACCACGACGAACTACTCAATCCCACCGCGTACCTCTGATCCAAACGTTGAACAAGGGGTCTGTCGAACGCTGGGTCCCAGACCTACTTCCTTGTAACAGGATGCAATGCGGCACATGTATGGCTGCAATCTGTCTCACGGTAGCGTGGATGAGTACACGGTAGATCGCGACGCCTATCGAGCAATCCCTGCCAAGATTGGTCATTTCTATGAGCAGGAAGACAAGTTCGTTGCGTTTCTCACATGTCGTTGAACGGTCTAACTGATGTGGAACTTGCGGACGAACTACATTGGCCTGTGGAAGTACACGCGCAGCTTGTGGAGAACCACTACGGAAACGTCTAAGTGAAGCGAGTCGATATGGAAAAAAGGCTTAGACTGAAAGTATGGTCGAGAAGACTACGACAGTCAAGCCAGCCGGTAGCTACCGTTGCTAGGATTTCTAGCATCCAGGCAGGAGCAACAATCGGATCTAACGACGGTGGTATTGCAAGCCATGGGATCAAACAAACCCTAGTGGAAAGATAGTGTCGATGGGTCTCTGTGGTCACTCCCACCTTCACCTCAGACTCGCCCTCCCCTATGTTTTGGCTCCTGTTCCATTTGTAGCTAACCACGACAACTACATCATTCGATCACAATTCGCGGCCAAGGACCAACTGTACTACTGAGACTGTGCCTGCGCACCCGAGGACAAGGTGAGTCAGCTTTACCGCGCATGTCATCTAGATTCTAACCATTACCCTAGAGCAGAATGACTTCGCCATCATCGAACGGCCTGTCGTCCAAGCTGGACTCTGTCGCATGGCTACACCAGGTTATCGACAGGGTCACCCGGAAGAACCCGGTAATCCCAGAGACGAGCAAGCAGTTCCTTGAGCGTCAGTTCGCAGACCTCGATTCTGAGCAGCTCACTATCTTGCAAGGGCATGTTGATGCCAACCCAAATGCTAAAGTCCATGATCCAAACGTTGAAGCCGTCTTGCACGCAGTGGCCCTCGTGGTGCACCGTTTCTAAGCCACCAAAGAGATGATAGCTCGGCACAAAGGACTCGCTGGTAATGGCGAGTTCATGTTGTGCCTATCGCCCGTGCAAAGGGTCGTCTCTAGCCTGAACTGTTTGTCTCCAGAAGCCTCTCCGCTGAAAACGATATGCAAGTCTCGCAAGTCTTGTCTCTGAGGACACGGGTGTAACGGGATTTCTGCTTGAGCATTACCGCTCGATGGTCGGTACGATGGGCAGCAGTATCGGTAAGAGAATCCCAATTAGGCTCAAGAACACGCGCGCGGCCAATTTCATGCACATAATGGCATGCCAGTGTCCGTGGCACTAGTGCGATGTCACCAGCATGTGCATCTTGCGTTCGCGGCACCTGCATATAAATTGGGGGCCATTGTCATGGAACCCACTCTAGGCAATGAAAACCCTCTGCTAGCTGGAGGTCTATATAGACCCGCTTTTCAGGCGCATCTTATTCCCTCAGCATCTCTCGTAGAGCCGTATAAGTTTGCAAAGGATGCTGCAGTCAGATCACAGAAGACAACCTTCCTCCGGGTGCAACTTATCGACGTCGTCCAGTCATATTGCCGACAAGTCGAATCTTTCGTCATGGCGCTCCAGCGTCTGGGCATAGAACTGGAAGACCATATGTCATTCAGTCACTTGTTCCTTATAGGCGTGGGCCCCGAAGGTGTGGTGATGTTTCAATCATACAAGGCTTGGGGCCCAGTTCTCGATGAATACATCGTTGGCGGTGGGCTCAGGGTTCGCAATTGGCAAGAGAGCGACGATTTTATCAGCACGTTCGATTCGTTCGCTAGGAAAGACAAGGTAACGTGAACAATGACATGCACTTGATGATTTAGTACTAACGCATTAACAGAAGACCTTTACTAGCAGCAAGACCCAGCTCTTCAAGGATATGTTCGGGTTAGACTTGCTTGACCTCACCACGAACCCCGATACGCATGTAAGCCACATGATGCCTTATTTTAGGGCGTGAGTCGATGTAGAGATCCAAGACGATGTCAAGATGGGCGACGTGCTCAAGTTCCACTGGAGAATCGAAAAGAAGATGCGCAAGGACTCGCGACCCCAAGACTGATGGAGTGACCCTCGATTACCAAACGTGAGTTAGGCCCAAGTCGATAGCATGATCGACGAAAGAAAGATTAACATGACTAGGTGAAGTCGATAGCCAGGGATTCAACTGTAGAGGAAAGCATGCGTACAGCAGCTGTTTAGTCATGTCATGGTGTCGGGCATAAGCAATTTGGCATTGTACCTTACTTCTGGGTCTTGATGATAAATTCCCGAGAGTTCCTACAGGGTGGGAGGAATCTCGAATGACTAATTACCCAAGACGCTTGACATGTTTTGTAGTCGGGCGCATGAAGGCATATCGTGATGCGATCAAGAACATGACGAGATGTATGAAACAAGCAGCATATATGCTGTCACGCCGAGCCGACAGCTCACTGTTAAGGCACAGAAGTAGTACATCGCATTCCAATATTGCCCTCATGAGCAGACATTGAAGGGTAGAACTGGCTTCACATGATTTGTTACATTCCAATGCGAAGACGCTGATCGCGGTTGGGTCAGATGACAGATGCCCCGCTGCGGGCTTTTCTCGGAGTCATTGTATCCATGGTTGAACGTCAACAATGCGTTTGCGTCAAAACCGATGAACTTTCGGTGCGCTTCTCGAAAGTTACCGTCAGGTGAGGTGATTTTATGCGATTTAACTGTGGCGTCACAAGTGGGGCATTGACAACATCCGTGTCGAATCTCCAATCAAGCCCCTGCTATCCCAACCACCATCACCAGAACGTTCATCAATTGTCAACAAAAAGACTCCGCGTTATCCCTGCATCTGATATGTTCACCAGTCTAGGCCGGATTTGCCGGCAGTTCCCATGCATGACCTCCGACCTCCGATTGCATGTTCAACTGCAGGACCAAGGATAGGACTGTCTTGCAATGTGTGACGACTTCTGTGTGACGACTTCGCATAAGACGCAATAGGCTCTCCCACCGCAAGTTGGTGACTCTTCACGTTGACTGGCTTGGATGTTGCGTGCTGCAGCACTTTAACACATGATGTTTTGACAGCCAACCAGTGGAAGTCATGCAATGGGTTGACACTTCTAGCCAAACAGTGCGGTCTCCGGAACGAGGCGGAATGGGCGATCTTGTCTGGCCTGATGGATAAGGTGAGGTATCGTGAGCTGGCAGCACGTCTCTGGTCAAGATGAAGTCATGGGACCCTTGTCCGGTGCGAGAAGTTTCCCTGGACCAACACCACGCAGATATGTGTTGAGATCGTCATCGTCACGTATCAGATGACCAGAATCATAAGTATAAGACTAGCTTTCTGAATGAATACGAATCATCATTGTCTATCCAGCAGCAACTTGCCAAAGCACCCAGCGACCACTTCAGCACACCACTTTAGACTACACTTCACAACCACAAATTGCAATGGCCCGTCACGCAACGAACGACTACGGCACACCTGGCCCCGCCCGTACGACTCGCACCCTCCGTCCTCTCCTCCTTGCGAACCATGCCCTCCACTTCGCATCCTCCGTCATTGTCCTTGGCATTTCTGGCTACTTCATCCACAAGTTCACTTCCAACACCCACCTCCGCTACTGGATCGGTGTAGCCGCCGTAGATACCTTCTTCTACCTCCCGTCCCTCTTCCTTCCCCTCGTAAAGTCATACAAAGGCTACCTCGCACCCCTGGCCCTCATCTTGAGCTACCTATGGCTCATCGCCTTTGTCTTTGCTAGCCAGGATTATGACTACAACGGTGGACAATTCTACAACTCCCCGGCGGGAGTGAATAAGGGCGCGCTGAAGAAGACGCTGGAGGCCTTTGCCTTCATTGCTTTGTAAGTGCCAACATTGCTCCTGACCTATGTGAGAATGTAATGCTAACATCTTGTAGCTTCACCAGCCTTGTGGGATTTTTCGCTGAGTTTAAGCTTTGGGATGTTGAGCGCTTCCACACGGGGGCGTCGACTGTTGATTCTGATAAGCACCATACTGCTCCGGCAGATACGACTGCTCCTGCTACTGCTACCGTCTAGAGAGCGGATCGTTGGAGCAGCAACAAAATGCTTGTCGATGGTACACTGTTGATTCAGTGCAAGGGTGAAAGGCAACACCAGCGACAGCTACGAACCTTGGACCTGGACCTGAAGATGGGGCTTGGAAGTGGTGGAGGTAATGAACTGATGCGAGGATGACGTGGTAATGTTGTAATGTGGATGTCGCTGTTAGCGGCCTAATGACCTTATCTTTCGTATCACTCTCGCTGTCAAGATACCCTTTCATAGCTAACAATGTGTAATAATATATGCTCATCCTTGCACCTCGTGAAAACTCGACGAATGCATCTGTGGTACGACACGGCTACCGATTTTTCTCAACTTTGTTGCAACTGCTGTGTTGGCCAGGTTGTCGTCCCCAACTTCCTGCCTGCATTTTATGATAATACCCGCTCATATCGTGCATATGACAAAAACATTATAGTAACTAATAGATAGTCACGGAGAAGGGGTCACAATCCTACACGTTTTCCCATAGACTCTGCTCAACAGAATATTGAGAAAAGGCCCTCAAAATGAATTGTACTTGGCATTCCCTCTCATACAGTAAACATTACTTCGCTGCATCCTTCGGTATTGTCCTTGTGTCTCAGGGAAGATTCCCATCAGCGTTGGAAATGACTGTGTTCCCGCTCTCGGGAACACATGTTCTCCCATCTCGAAAGCTAACAAAGGGACATTAAACGTTGCGTATTCGTCATACAGCCCTCCAATCTCCTCATGGCTGTAGTGTACCGCAAGGGTACCAGGGTGGATCAACTCGATACAACGAATGAAAGCGACCCAGTCACATCTGCAATTGACAATCTCATTTTCCAATAGCGCCGAATCAAGCGCTCAAGACCAATGAACTTAAAGGCCTGATATGTTCGCACCCCGAGGTTCTCCAGGCCTGTCATGTGCAACCCTACTATGAATGGAAAAGGGACGCTCTTTGGGACATGGCCTCCCGCGGAGAATCCGCGTAGGCTGGGAAACATAGACCATGTGACTGAAGAAAAGGCACTGTCCGACCCCCTCGTAAAAATTGTGGTTCATGGCTCTGTGTCAGTTCGCTGCGGTTTAATTGGATTTAAGTGATACGTGCACCCTTGTCTTTCTGCGTAGCTTGCTTTGGTGCACTTTTTTTGACATCGTGGTGCCCTGTTCTAAGGTGCAACCACGACGTTAAGCATTTCGATTCGAGGAGGATTAGCTAACAGAGTAAACATGTTATAAACTTCCAATAAGATTGATGAGAAGTTGACCCAGAGCATTGAAAAGTTATGGAGGAACTTTTGCAATCAAGTATAGATTCCGGGAGCGCGCACTAAAGATTGTCCAAGTCGAGTTGAACGGCAAAGTCAGACGGGCGCCTCTGACGAAGTTTGAGGGGACATGTGAGAGAGTAGTATCACTGTACTACATCCAATGCAAAGCTCACAAGTCACGCACGCGCCCTGCAATGGATTAGGTGATCCTGGAAGGTCCGAACCCTACAGACGTATATACTAGGACTATACTATTGTGATATGTTTTCTCCATACAAATTTGGTAGGTAAAACAGTAAGGAAGGTAGTTATTCAGCAACTTTGGGTACCTTACTATGATAGCAAGCTTGATAAGGGGTCCTATGTATTAACGGGGAGCTCTCTGTGGTGAGCTGGGTAAACTAACACTTAGGGATAGCGTATCAACCTCTGTTCCTTCATTGTTAACTCTATCACCTAGAACCCAGCGCCCAGCACCTAGCACCTCGCACCTATATAATTTGGGAACCATCCTACCCGTACAAACTTTGCCTGAAACGCTTAAACCTAGTTTTTATAGACGTGGTGTAGGTGCATAAAGAGGGTAAGGGGCTAGCTATCTACATGTAAAAGACCATGTCATCCTGGACATGAGCTCCAGTCATGTGCTAGCTACCTTCACCTCAACCCTCCCTGCCATCATAGCATAAAGATACCCCACCCTAGTTTAGAATGACAGCTTCTATTTTAGCAGAAAGCAGCACTTTGTATCATTTCAACTCTCTCTTAGTCTCTAGTGACCGTTGCTATTGCGACCCTTTGTCTGATGAGTGCCTCCCTCATCAGCCTTTGTCGACGGCTCGGGCTTATGCTTTAGCAATCGGCCTCTCTGGGAGCTTGAGCAAAGGGCTCGCAATATCAGCACATCTCTTGGATCTTTACAGCCACAGAATATATCTCCCCTCAGACGAAACCTTCTTCAGCATCGTCATGCCCTCCCTAGAGCAAATGTCGACTGTGCGAGGCCGCAGGATCCGGCCCGGGCCCTTCCAAGACAGAGTGTAGAAACGTCGGTGGACCAATTGATATTGCCTAGCCTATCACGACACTCGTCACGGTCCTTGTCCGTCAGCTTCTGCATGATCGTCGAGAAGAATCATAGGGAAGGTGTGGAGATTTTGGTATATATTCACAGGTAGAACGTTACGTGATCGAGCAGCTCCAGCGGGGGTCAATCAAAGAAGCCCGCGAACGAAACCATTGCTCATGTGCGTACAGGCATCTCGGTAGTGTTTGTGATGAAATGGCACTGCTGTTCTGGGCTTTTTACTGCGGGTATGTTCGAGGATGTCAAAAGACTGGGTGCTACTGTGCTGTGGTTTGCAAGCATACACAAATTCCACGTTGGTGCTGTGTGAGGTCAGGGGTGGGGTGGGCGTGGGAGTTATCCGGCGTGCGTAAGGTAACGTGACACCACTCCGGTCGAGCTTTCCCAGAAGTTCTCAATACTCTTTCCTTGCGGTCGAGTTTCTCGTTGTAAAAAGCCGACCCAAGCAATGTCGAGTACGTGGCTACGAACCAGCCATCCTAAGCCGTGCTTGCAGGAAATCATGCTCCCGAATGGCGTACTGAAAGGTCATAGATTTAGCAGAGGGCGAGGGTCTTCGTTTCTTCTAGATGCTTATGCGAAAGGAGAAGGCAAATATCGTAAAAGTTATGTAATAGATAGCTTGTTGTTGTTTTAGAAGATTTGGTCGGTAGGAAGCATGCTTCACACTTGAGACAAGCTTGCGTATACCTAGACATCGCTGCTTGCCGGTTTGGAATCCTCGACGCGCGCATGTCACGTCCCAAAATTGTCACTACACAGCAAGCAGTCGATTATCAGCTTCGAAGGGTTGTTCGAATATTCTTAGAACGATCATCAGGCACTAGATTTATTGAACGAAGATCAATAGAAAAATTTATCGGCTCCAATACCAGTAAGTAAAGCGATCAACGCCTACCTTACAAACCAGGGACCAAGTTCCGGAAATCTGCCGCGACGTTGCCAAACTCCTGCAACTTGATGTCCCTGCATCCCCGCTTCCAAAGCATGATCCCGACCTTAAATGGATACACTAACACGCATACTCGCAGACGGCAGCTGCAAGGCGACCAGCTCCCAACGCGGAAGGTCAATCCTCCGTAATTCTCCGCTGACACCTTGGCATCAATGACGAGCTGGCGCTTGTCTGTAGGAACAGGCGCTGCAATGAAGAAGGTCTACGCACAGCGCCAGCGCCAGCGGTACTGCCCGATGCCGATTGTCTCCGGTCCCCACACCACGAGGGAGGTGCACAGCTAGGTGAGACTACCGGTACCAGAGTCTCCACCACGTGTCCACACAGGCTAGCCTAGATGAAACCTGACATGACAACTACAATCTGCAAGCTGCGAGTCGCACGTCTCTCACGCACGTCAGTCTTTCAGGTACCGGCACAGGCGAGGCACGAGTGTTGCGACCGGTGAAGAGTAATCTCCTGCAGTACCATGCCTACCGTACGAATGGGAGCGTGCTGACCAAAGGCCGCGTGGATAATCATGTGCAGCACCTATTCACCACCTCTTTCCACAATCAACCATCGTCAAGGATGCTGACGTAAACGATGCTATTCGCGACAGCCGGCTTGGCGCAGAGGTCCGACTCCGACCCAACAGCGTGTTGGCGATCCGCGCGCAAGGCACGCGACCTGGACCTGGAGCTGAAGCTAGGATTCGAACGGTCAAGCAAGCAACAGGCAATCGGACCTTCATAGGGTCCATGAGCCTCACGGTCCGTTAGCTGCGATGCACCAACCTGTCAAAGGCGGTCGGCGGCATTACGCCGAAGAGCATTAAGCGCGACGAAGGGGGCTGGCAACGATGCCACTGTCTTCTCACGACAGACAATCGTGCGACAAGCTCTAGAACACCGCTCGCGGTCCGGCAGACGCCTGTCAAAACGCCACGAGCGTGCTCGGGCCGTCTCTGAGATTGAAGGGAAGGGCAAGCGAAGCGAAGCGCGGCGAACCACGTCCGGGTGGGTGGGTGCATGGGCGGGCTCGAATGATGAGGCTCGGGGGCGCAGTGTGCGTGAGTAGGGAAGAAGCAAAGAAGAAGGCACGCACCAGGTCCCAAGACAAGCTTACGAGTCCTCGCTGGCCTGTCCCTGTCCCCTTCAATGCGCCCCCCGCATCCTTGGCCTCTTTCGCGTGCCTTGCGCCTTACCGCTAGATACCCGTCCCATACCCAGCAACTTCACATGTCAAGAGTCAGCCGGGCGCTGCACCTCGGGACAAGAGTTTGGTCGAGATAGTGCCACGATTGCCGAACAGCCTTGTGCGGTCGTGCCTTTTCTATTACGGAACGTGGGATGATTAGCCTTCCGCGGGTGCTAGAGTTCCTGGTGTCATAACCCGGTTGTGTTTCGCATGCAATCAATGATCTTCGCTGCCAGGTGACGTAGAATGCAACGTCCCAAATATACAGCAGCTTTTTCCGGGAGACGATTCATGTTGAAGCGACAGCTCACAATTAGACCGAACAAATGCGCGAACCATGGACCCTGGTTCATCATTCCAGACCAATGGTAGCACGCTCCATGCGTGGGGCTGCAGCGCACAAAAGTCGGGTGAACCTGGCCCCGTTGGTCATGTTGTGGCTTGCTGGCTGTGAATTGTACTCCCAGACGATTAGCTGTTCAGTGCACACCCCTCGTGTCCTTCCACGTATCGCCTACAGGAAGGTGCAAAGGTTAGCTCTGCAGATGATCATGCATATCCGCTGCAATAAATTTGCCTAAAGTCCGAGCACCCATTGGGCGCTGTGAGCGGAGGCGGCCGCGCGCAATCGTTTTTGTACAAAAAAGGCATGTTAGGTTTTGTAGGAATCTCGACGACACGCGGAATAATCTCGGCGGCGCCCGTTGCGAGGAGGGAGATAGAACATTCGTGCTGCAAGGTTGTAGGCGCTGCCTGCCCGTGTTATGCAGATAGACAGGGCGGTTAGATGAAATTGGAAGGTACGGATAGGATGACGAATAAGGCGGCTTCCCAGCGGGATATTATTGGCGCTTGGTTGTGCTCAAAGTGCTGATGACCTCTCACAACACCAGAGCCATCTGCAGAGTAGTAATAGTATACAACATGGTTGCCCAACCAAACTAGTGGGCAAAACCGGAACGCTTTTCCTTCGGCACGAGGCCGCCCTGGGTATATACCAACAAAGGGAAGTATTATCTAAGCGATTCGTTCACGTAAAGTGATGAGGTGGTTGGAGGCGAAAGTAAGAACCTGCTGGTCCGGACGGATGGCCTGAACCTGACCGATCAGATCTTGAATTGCCCTGCATTCCTCTTTGCAAGGGCGGTTCGTTGACCTCTGTGGATGCTCGGTCCGAGAATAGTCGAAGAGGTTCAACTTGGCTCGCCATTTTACACGAAGAGAGTCAGCGTACGCTACTGTACTTGTCTGCGTCGTCCCTGTTCAGGCCGTGTTGACCTGGGAACATGACCAGGCGGCATGTTGAAACGGCTATTAAGCGTGCTGATTCTCATGCTACAGCTGGCATCATCGCGCTCTCTTGTACATGGATTGATCGATCATTGGAGCTTGCCCATGATCCCATCGACGCTTCAAGCCATCTTGGAACGAACTGGCCACTACCTCTTGCCACATCGTCGGTGTGACATATGTCGCGGTAGGAGTAGCGAAAGTCGTTGTGGGTGGCAACTGGGACTGGGCATTGGACAGGCCGCTCCCTTGTGGAGACGCATGAGGCATCTGGTAATTTGACTGAGTACCGTCCTGCGGACTGCGTAATTCGTAATTGTTGCCTGTGCCTGTGGGGGGCGGTCTTAGCGGTGGGGAGGTTTGTGATGCCGAGCTTGGAGGCGTACCGAAAGCGACATTCCATTGACTGGGCGCATGTTAGTTTTCGGGCAAACAAAGGAAGCAGTAAGACCTACTCAAAGATACGCTGCGGATTCCACGGAACGGACTCTTGCATTTGCATTCCCGTTGTCGGTTGGGGGGCACGTTGTCCAGACGCCATCATGACCAGGGACTGAGCTACGGGAGAGTCAGCCGTGGTGTCGTGATCGGACGCCGAAATTGGTGGAGAGATGGGATGTGTATGGTAGTTAACCTGACCTGGTTGATCCAATGGTGACTGCTGGCTTGGAAGGCGAGACCGGAAAGAGCCTGGGTTGCTTGGAGGGCTCGATTGTGTATGCACTTGTGGACTTCCAAATGGAAAAGTCGGCTTAAGCTCGAAAGGCTTTGTCACGTCTGCGGAAAATGCCTGCCGAAGGTTGTTTACTTGCTGCTGCATTTCAGGCATAGGCCAAGCCGGGGCACATTCTTCCAGTATACGCATATGGCGAACGAAGAATTCGCGTGCGTCATTGTTCAAGTCTGGGTCTGGACATGTAATAGCGACCTGCGACAATTAGCTAGATCATTGGGTTACAGCAAGTGATTCTTACTAGGTGCAGCATTGTACAAGTGAGTACGGCGTAAACGGTGAAGCTGATGCCTCTGATCATGCACAACAGACCAGGAAGACCGTAAGTCTTCAAAATTGCTTCCTGGAGTTTGCACAGATTCTTCGCCGCCGAATAACAAGCCAGCATATGCTGCTTCCACATGCCATCGTATGGATCTGATATGGCGTGTAGCTGGGGTCGCAAGTGCATGATGATACCCAGATAGTGATATGAATGCATGTTAGCGATAAAATGAGAAGGAATCCATGGAGCGGAGCCGTCCGGCGGATAAGAGATCTGCATATCTTCAGGTAGTTCTCTCAACCACATAGGAAAATCTGCGTTGTGACCAACAAAAACGGGGTCCAGAGCCCAATCAGGTGTCTTCTTCCTCAGCTTTCCGTGCATTACAGTTGTGAAATGCACATTCTTCAATGCCCGAACGTACTGGGTGAATTGGCGAGAGATCTGAAGCTCGAAGGGATCCAAGCCCGGTATGAGTCGTGGCATATCAAAATCGATGGAATCTATTTCGACCTGAAAGTTGGTCCGTCCTAGCACGCGTAAGTATTTGGTTCGACAGGCGGGCACCGAACTCACCTTGCGGTCCTCCGACCATCACCTCCAGTATGAACAGCATGTGCCATACCCGAGTCTTCGTAATGCAGTCATGGATATTGGATCCGCATGGCTTTCCAATCTGGTGGTTCTCGTAATGCTCATCCAGTTCCAATCCCTTGCCCATAGCAACAAGATTGACCACCGTCATCCATGAGCGCCAAAAATAGCCTCTTTTGGGAGAGGCTTCGCGCGCCTTCAATAGGAGAAGCATAGCTTGCATTGTGCTTAGCCTTGGAACGTCTTTAAAGCTTTCCTCGTGTTCTACAAGGTATTAGTATATTGTACATCGCGCTGGAAACAATGTACTAACTCGCTGCAAGTGCCAACCATCTGTGGCCTTCGGTCTCTTCTCCTAGCATTAGTGACGCACAGGCAAAGATGGCTTCTAACATAAGAGGTGACAATGATTCTCGTGCGCCCTGCCACTGCTGATAGAATGATGTCTTATTGACCACGGGGAAGTACGGGTGAATATTGTCGAAGTAGTAGTCAAAGTAGTGCAATGCTTGCTCTTCGGAAGGCATCATTTCTGGTGGTATTCGCACAGTGTTGTCCAACGTAGTTAACGGCGGTAGTTGGACCTCATACTCTTCCAATGCAGGTGTCTCGGCGAGATTCTTCCTTTGACTGGTAATCCAAGGCGCTGTTTCTGTCAGTATCTGCAAACAAGGAGATGAAAGATGCCTTACCAACTGCCGTGTGGTCGATCTTCAGCTCACCCAGCGCGTCAGCTAGATTGGTTGTAGCATCTTGCTTCCATTGACCTTCGGATTCGGGCGGAGTCATAGTCATTGGTGGGCCAGGCGGTGGTGCTTCCGAGTACATTTGCGGAGCATAATTCAGATTCTGCTGCACAACTTGTTGCTGTGGTAGAGACGCGTATTGGATGTGATCGTGAGGGGATTGTTCATCATACGGGGCATTCTGGTACATGCGCATCCCGTCCTGGTAGGGTGCAGCGGCCGAGGTCGCCATCGTGCTGGTCATGTGCGGTGGCAGTCCCTGAGACCCAGGCATCACGGGCGGGCGCTGGAAGCCATGCTGCGGATTAGGCGCAGTGGCGTATTCTAGCGGCTTCTCCTCGAGTTCGTAGGTCTGCGTATTCACGTTGTAGTCCTTGTCATAGCTGACAGTTGGTGGCACACAGTTGAGCTTCAGACGAATGCACGCAGCACAGGGCCATGCATTCGTGGTCGCGGCATCGCACTTGATCTTGCGCCTCCGGCAGCCTTCGCAGGCTCTCATGACTATGTTTGTTAGCAGTGATGTTCTGTGGCCCGCGTAGCTCCGCGAGGCTGCTGCGCCGCACCTTTCAGGCGCTTGTGCCTGTTATGTTCGTCTACGAAGACGTAATCTGCAGACTGTATGTCAGCCATTGTCCGGGCGCATCGGAGCATGCTCGATCAGACTCACTGCGCTGGTTCTCGCGCGGCGCCAGAGTCGGCGGGGCAAAGGTGAAGCTCTGCATCTGGGCAGTTTGTGGCAGTAACGGCCGTCCCCCGGATTCTCCGGGCATGGTTGGGGTTATGAACGTGTGCGATCACTGCTGGCGAGCTTGGTGTGGGTGGTGTCGAAACGGCAGCGGGGTCGGTCGTCGGTCGCGCCTGGCCGGTTGGATAGCAGCCAATCAAGGAACGCGCTTCGAACGGCGCTGTGGCCGGCAGCACGTCAGTATCCGGTCCAGAAAGCTGCTTGAAAGACGGCGCGAGGGCGGAGGTTGGTAATAAGGTACGGTTCTTCTGCGGGCCAGAAATCTCCGCAACGCCGGGTGATGTTTAGGTTATACGGTAGTATTATACGGTACAGTAGATCAGCACGCATAGAGGCTAGTGGAGACGACGTATGGCATGCCGGGGGTTTCGAGGATGCAGGCTCGCAGTGTGGCTCCCGCGCGCAGATGGTGGCGCGAACAGGGCCTTCTTCTCTTGGGCTCGCTCAAGGCGCGAAGGGTCGAGGGGGTGTGAAGGTAGGCGGGCCGTGGGCCAAAATCCTGCCGCAAGGCCTGGGACGCACTTCTCCAATTCGGCAGCGCGCGCTTTCACACAGGCGCACCCAAGTCGGCAAGCGCACGCAGAGAGTTGCAGCGGGCGGCAGTCCCCGTTGTACTGTGGGGGTGACGAGGCCGGATGGCAAGGCAGGGGTACGCTCGAGGTCCTGGTGTCGATAGAGTGTGCGCACGAGTGCTACCTCGCAGCTTACATGGACTCCCGCGATGGCGACCTGACGCCTCTTAAACATGGGTTTGGGGCGAGTGCGGGCTTGCTGCCACTGTGCTCCGCTAGCCCTCACTCAATGTCCTCGGTCGCACAGGTAGTTGCCCGCAGCGCATAGATCCAAAAGCCTCGTGTAATACAACTTGTCAGTGCGCGGAACGTCGAAGAAAGCGAGTCGTTGATGGTGTCCTTCAAAGGCAAATCAGGAGCCACTGCGCCCGCTAGGCCGTTTAATCCTTCGACACGCGACGTCGCTGTCTGCCACGGCTACTGTGGACCATGGACGGCCCTAGAGCCCCTGATCATGTATTGCCGCCGTCAGTTCACTTGCAACTTCCCCTGCATGGACCGCGTGTGCCCCTTGAGCCATCTGTACTTGACTTCAATATCGCCTTCATGGTGCTTACTGGGCCAGCACCGTTGGAGATTGCCAGCCCAGCCACCATGACGACTCTTCAATGCGAACCCCTGGCAGATCCGATTTTGGAGTCGCCTCATCAAACATGGTCGAAAAGGAGAGAACAATGTCTCCGTTAAACATCTCATACATTGTTCCTCAGTGGTCTACGCTTAGACTCAGGTGTTGTGCATGCGACAGCCACGCACGTAGGTAGACTGAGGTAGACTGCCTCAGCTTCGTGTATCGCGGATCAGACATTCGACCGGCTTCGGCTCCGAGAGCGCGGATTCGATATCCGTATCAATAAGGGCCAGAGTGGTTTGCAGCTTTTTACGCCAGGTTTGCCTTGAGACGATCCGTACTTGCGCCGGTGCATCAGCACACCCTTGCCGCCTGGGCGGCACACATTGGGGCAATTGGACGCTGGGCTTTGGCTACAGAGTGTGGAGCAACGCCATCTTTCGCCGCCTGCTTTACTGATCAAAGTCTGCACAAAATGCGAACGCCGGACACGTCTAAGATTGCAGACCCGGCGCATAATGGACACACGAGGTTCATTTGCTTGGGAAGCACAGCATTCGCAAGTCCATGGCTCCGGGACTAGTCGTGAGACCGTGCCACGAAACGATGCCAGGGCAAGCATGCTCCAAAGGAGAACGTCATTCTGCCAAGTCGGTAGGATTGGATAGACAGACTCAATAAATTGTCTCTTGATAGTGGCATCAACATGGACTGAGCAGGCCCGAAGCCAGCCCGGCTAAGCTACCATACGCAGGGCTTAGTTTCATGTGTTACAATGTCAAGACTCCAGGAGGTACTGTGGGTTCGGCAAGTGGAGGGTGTGTACACTGTGATGCACCCGCAAGTTTGATCGGATGTTGTGCGGAAGGTAGAAGTCGCATACCTCACAGTGCCGGGAGAGTGGATTTCTGGCCAACCACGTCACCGGCCATAGGCCCAAATCCCCGGTTCGATATGTACAAGGTTGCAAGGGTGCCTCGGTGACGCCGCTTGGTGCCTGACAGGGGCGGGCTGTGGTAGATGATCATCACGGTGGTCCCACGCTGAGTCTTGAGATGCGCGGGCGACGTCTTCTCTGATGCCGTGGAAGCTCTGGCGCGTTTCTCGAAAAGCCGTGAAAGCATATTTGGTGGAGCCACACAGTGGGCGCACCCTGACGCAGTCCACGCCCTGGCCCACTTGATTGAACTGCCCGCATCAACGCCGTTACAAGTTCCATGCTCTGCAGCAGCTAGCAATGAAGGGGGCGCTGACGGCGCTCCAGGCCAAACATACTGGCTCGCGCTTTGCAACCGCCTGCCTGTCAGATCCCGCGTCAGCCGCTAGATCAAGCCACAGCAAACTTGCCTGATCCGTCGCATTTCGAATCGCCCTGGGTGTTTGCGCCTGTAGCTTGGACCTGGAGGCGCCGGTAGTCGCCGACCATGACAGCGCGGTGGAACGGCCGCTCGCTCAGCAATGTCCCGCATGCGCCTGGTCCTGGTCAGTCAACATTTGTCCGAAGGCCCAACGTGCGACCCCGCAAAACGCGCTCCCGGTTGCGGCCTAGTGCTGTGAATAGCTTGAGCGATAATGTAAGAGAATGTGTTGGCGGGGCCGGCGGCCACCTCCAGCACTGAGTGCTCTGATGCTCACTAAGCGGCCGTCGTCCCCAGTAATTATGTGCCGCCATCGTGTTGGTGGGGTCGCTGCTTGGCGAACAGATTTGCGATCTACGCCACCACAGATGCAACATCAAGCCCGCAGTCTACCGCAAGGTTCCTTTCCCGCCGCCGCAGTATAGGACCCGCAACCGCACTTGGTCACTGATTGACGTGTTGCCGCACCATGGACGACAAGCAGAACGCGAATCCCACTATCCTAAGCCTGTCGGACCTGCCTTCCCGCCGCAGGGAATCAAACGTCAAGCGGCGGGATGACGGCGCCACAGGGCTGTTCGACGACCTGATACCCCAGTACAGCTATCTAAACGACCCGTTTGAGCAGCCGCTGTCATCCAGCGACTCCGACGATGGCTCGGTCGAGGACATCGACGAGCAAGAGGTCTACGGTGCGTTCAAGGGCCCAGCAAGAGTCGGCGGTCCAACGCTTGGGAGTCTTTCTTTTGATGTGCATTCGCTGACCATGTCACTATGCAGACTTGATCTCCTCGATTTCTGACCCCGAACACCCCCTTTCACTTGGCTCCCTCGCTGTTGTAAACCTGCCTGACATCCATATCCAACCTCCGAGCTCCCCCCATTCGTCTATCAGCACCGTAGTCGTAGAGATTACGCCCACCATCACGCACTGCTCTTTGGCGACCGTCATTGGACTCGGAGTACGTGTACGACTCGAACAAGCTTTGCCACCTCGCTTCAGAATCGACGTCCGCATCAAGAAAGGCACCCACAGTACCGATGAAGCCGTCAACAAGCAGCTAGGTGACAAGGAAAGGGTGGCAGCTGCGCTAGAGAACGGGACATTGATGGGCGTGCTGAGAAAGATGCTTTCTACTTGCGAATAGTCGCATGTCAATGCTTTACCGGCATATGGGGCTGTGCACTACTGCGCGATAACCATCCGTGACATCGATCCGTGCTTTTCTGGAAGGTGTTTATCACCGTTGTATACGAGGGGCCGAATATTTTACCGGGTAGAACATGCGCGGGACACGTGGTTGGTACCTGGAATGACGAAAGACCCGCCCTCGCTTTATTGATCGCCATCGATCTGCTTTCCTAACGTGTTTCCCGGGGCAAGTCCTCCGTTTACGTGGGCTTGGACAATGAAGCTTCGGTCAACCAATACTTCGGATTTTGCCTGCTTCACGCAAGTTCACCACGCCGCAACGATATAGTCAATTTTCATCACATGGACCCTTAGTGTATGAACACCTCGGCATCTGTGCTTCGACCACCAGCATCGGCTCCAACGGTTATGGCTAAATCCCCGGTCGGTCGCACACCCGCGCAACCTGCATACTCGCTTGTCCCTGCGTCGATCCTCGCACCCTCAACAGCCTACTGCATACAACACCTAATATGCGGCCAGGACCTAATATTGACAAAACGCAAGCGTGCACTCGCTTCGAGCGGCAGGTACGAGCGGCAGGTATTCGTGTCGAGGCGTGGTTGGAATAAGGTTTGGTGTTTAGCCGACAGTTCCAGGACAAGGCCCGGGCTGAGGGACCACACGTGACGAGGACCGACCCGTGGACATCCGACTGTCCTTTGCTTGGCTTTGCTGCAAGGTCACGGTGCATTGCAACTGCCATTAGACTTCAGACTATGTATCTTCATAGGCTTTGCAAGCCGTCAAAGCATACCAAATCATCGCTTTGTAGTGTAGTCAGTTGACCTACCGACCTTGTAATTGCGAAAGATCCCGTCCCATCCGCAGCAGCATCGCAGCCATGCCAACACTGAACATGATGAATCTGGCAGCTGTATCTTCCATCCATGATATTAACATCATAAACATCATACACGCTCCCACCATCGACTCACATCATGCTGCGATGACTCGTCTTTCAGCACTTGCCGGATACGGAAGGACCATCAAGTGCACAATCGCGCTGCAAGGTTATCTTCTGCAGGTGTTCCACGCGTGCTATAGACCTTCTGCATGTGTTCCATGCATACTCTAGAACAAATGCCTATCTACTACACCACGTGCTCCTTCCTCATTCACATTACCTCCACGTCCGTCCCGCAGCTGCCTTTTCCATCCGCCATCCCATTTGCGTGCTACACCTTTCCGATGTCAACTTCCACCATGACGGGTACGTCCCCTGCTACACACACGAGAGCAACACGCGAGTCCTTGACGAATTGTGAAGTCGTGGGATATACGGACCACCACTGACGACTTCAATATTGGGGGGTCGTAGATCGGTCAATCGCTCCTTCTCAATGTGTATTGGGAAAATTGCGCTAGCAAGCCTGAGAATGGGTACGATGGGTTCCCCTTCGCGAACGTAGGATGTGGTGTGCCTCCTAATGTATCTTCTCCTTTGCAACGTTCTTCTTATGGTTTTCTCTGCATTGCACTACCGCATCGCAGATATCCGGATCAGCGTCCTGGCTGACGACAGAGCAGTTTTCAATCTAATCATTCCTGACGTTAGCAGACTGTGTCATCGACCAGATGAAGGCTCCTGGAACGATTGGTAAAACGCATGAAGCGCAAAGATAGCGGCGAACCCCACGTTACTGCAGTCCATGGCTCATCTGTGTGGAGGGTACCTCCACCATCTTTTGATGAATCAGGCACAGCCAGAGGATAACAATTTTCAGGTGCAAGTATGGCCTACTGAGAGCATGTGGCTTCCACTGAGCTCAATCCGCGCCGACGATCCCCTCAAATTGCTTACGATCACTAACACACTTGCGAAACCTTTCCGAGTACTTACGTCAACATCTTCCCAGCCAGACGGTGCAACTGGCAGTATCCTAAGGTTGATGGACTACACAATTCCCTTGAGAAATAAATTCTGCTTCTTGGAATATGTGCATGTGACCCTACAGCGCAGCCACATTCTGTAGCTTTACACGGATCAACGTGAAGCGATAGAGGTCTTTCCGGTACTGTATGATGCAATGACGCAGCATGTAGATTACCAGCGTCTTTGGCTTTGGCCCAAAGTTGATTTCAAACTGGTCATAGAAAAGAGACTTCTCACGCCCGTGCGTGAGCAACTGAGTCTGATACCGCAATGGTCGTCAATCGTTTGAGTAGCCCTTGCATCCCCGAACCCCTAAAAGACAACTTTCTCATCCGTGCGAGTAATTCGGTCATTATCTTACATTGTCAATTTACATTGAATGAGGCCTCATGATCAACGCTGTGTTCAATACCAGGGTCTTCAGGCTCCGTAAAGGGACGTAGACGTGCTTATATCAGTGAAGCACAACAGTCTCTTAAGGTAAACGTCCCGTCTGCAGTTGCCAATACCTTCGTCAAATTCGAATTCCGTCCGCGACTGGATTGTCTTAAATGGTGTTGGCAACAACGGCTTGTTGACGTGTTCTACAGGGTCATTGGTGTAATGATGTAGTGATCAGAGCATTGTTCGGCTCGACCGTTTTATCCCCTGGAAACAATGTGCTAAAAATGTGAAGGCTTGTTCATGGTCCTGGCCAACAAAAGTTTTCAACTCTACAAGTGAAAGCTGTGGACGCTTGGCCCGACTTTAAACGTTGGTCATGAGCGGCATGGACCACGGCTGAGGGACCTTTCTAAAAAGTGAAAGCCGTACCTGCCTTCGACATGCTATATAAAGCCTCTGCCACCGTTGTCTGCTTTATTTCCCCTCAACCCGTTTCGGAACTTCAACCACCATCAGCATACCTACAAATGGCGTCTTACCTGGATATTGAAATCATCTTGTTCATCACTTTGTTCATTACTCTGGATGTACTCATGCATGGAGCAGCCATCTTCCTTGTACCACCGATTTCCGCCTGGACGCGCCTTCCACACCCAGCAAACCTGCCAGATCTCCCTCCTGACTTGGCGATGGCAGTTGCTATCAAGCGCTATATTGCCGCGGGCTGCTGGGGAGTGGGTTTTTTAATCGATGGCGCGGGGTTGTGCGGCCTCCTGTACTACAGTGATTCATTCGCAAACTGGGACTTGGCTTGTGCGGAGTTCTTTCTTTGCTCGGCTTATGTGTCCTTTTGCTGGGGCTGGGCAGAATTGAGGGCGGGGCGTGACTGGGAGGTCTCAAGGCATATTCCTAGGAAGCGCGTGACTAGGAGTGAGGTAGAGTCAATGATGAAGGACCCTCACGCGATTTGAACTGAGACGATGTCGATTCTTCTACGTGGTATTTAGGCTCGACTGAGTTCATGGAGGGATGCGGTGCAGTAAAGTTGCAAGCCAAAGAAGCAATGGTATGAACAGCTTGGAAGTCAGATACGGGAATAATTGAATAATCAAAGCAAGATCATAGATCGGATTATGTGTCTGATCAGGTTTTCCTGGAATGGTACCACGGTGGGGTAGTGACTGTAGTCCACTAGAATGCATCCTGTGTCAAAACTTCCCATAAGTTCTAGGGCCATTTTACCAACGACAAAATGTTGAAAATCGGGCCCTTGTCATCTCTATCGCATGCCATTACCTCTTCCACGTTGATTGACAGTCCCACCGCCGCAATTCCTCCATAAAACCTGACGAGCCAATACCACCTAGACTATACCCCTTTCTCCACATTTTGTTCTTTTGTAAAGTGGCCCAAAACTTTTGGAAATGATAATGACGATCTGCTCAATTGGGCCATATAACGAGCAGCAATCTCATTCTCTGCGCCTGTTCAAGACCAAACATCTTGTCATTCGTGATGGTTGATTGATATTTGATGCATTCACTCGATATGTTTTCAGGCAGGTACACATCACTGCACGTGGGTTTGCACGTACTCATTGACTTTTCCTTTCACCAGGCCAGAGCTCAGACTGCCAGTCAGGCCAAGGTTCCAGAGCATCACTTTGTCTATATAAATCCTACCTCTCCTCTACTATAAGACCTGCATACCAACTCGGCTCAACCCGCCTACATCACGCATCATGGCTGCACCAGCCCCGAACCTCGCACCAGCATTGGCCCCAGTCCCTGCTGCTCCTGCTCCTGGAGTTGCCGCCCAACCCACGAATCCGCCTACCAATTTCTCCGAAGTATTCTGGGCTATCCTGGACATTTTCTGGGCTGCCGCTGCCTTCGTCGGTACCTACTTCTGCGTCTGTGAGCTCTCGGAGCCGTGGCAGAATTCCCACATTCCGGTTGTGATGACCCTAGTTCCACTCTGCGTTCTCAATCTAGCGCACCTCCTCGAGTGGACTGAGTGCCTGATCCCTTACATGCCTATCAAAGTAACGACTAAATGGACTTCCATAACGCAAGGCACCGGATACCAGACATTCGGCCGCTGGCGTGAGCGCTTGTTTGGCGCCTCTCTCACCGCTTGCTTCTTCTTAAGCACATATTTTGCGGTTCGCGAGCTCTCTGAGCCATGGGAAACTTATCATATTGGAATCATCATCGCTTTGGTACCTTTGGCGATTGTGGACTTGTTAATGGTGCTTGTCATGCAGTATGAAATCCGTGCGGTGATCAGTCGTATTGGTGGGCGTTTGAGGCCCACTCAACCGGCGTTGACGAACTGGATCGGGGCGACGCTGGCACCTAGGCCTAGAGTGACAAGGGCACAGGCACAGGCGGAATTGGACAAGGATGTCGGAAATGTTGTTTGAGACAGTTCATCCAACAGGGAGTAAAGCCAGGAAACGGTTGTTGGAAGGATTTGAATGATTGGAAGGCTTGTAAGATGTTTCGTGCGGTACTTTTCGCCACCGTCAAAAAGCTCCAAGCATATGACGACGAAGATGGGTGAGATGCACATGTTATGGTCGATTGTATGATTTCCTCCCTTTTCTTGATAGGGGTCTAGATCCCTTTTTGCATATTCGAAACCTGTCAATCCAATCCTGCTGTTCATAAATCAGTAAGACCTGTGAGGAAATCAATCCGAGTTATAGTACGTACACGTTCAAATACGGCTCCAAGCTATTTGAGTTTTCTAAGCAAAATTATCTACCTCTGTACGCAGAAATGTGGTTAACGAACTTTTGTGAGGGGACTGATAATTTTTTGCAAGATCATTCCCGAATTTCCCGAGTTTCCACATTATATGCTGTAGTCACTCGCTTTATCCACGTTCTTTGCTGTTTATTGAGTTGGCTGTACTTACTTGTTTCCTGTCTATTTCCATCATTCTATCACTTAGCTTAAAGTAACATGCCACGTGCTCGGTCGCAGCTGCCTTCACTAGCTGGCTTGCTGCCGAAGGGCAAATGCACGTGCACGGAGGTCGGCCACTGATAGATAATGTGGTTGGTGTAACCCCCGCGCCTGTTGACCTCTCCGAGCAGGTCGACCTAGGACTGCTCATAAGGACTATTTCTCGTTATCAGTGCGATATCAACCTCACATCTTCTTTCGAAACTGATGCAACCACCGGTCCGATCCATCGCCAATTGCATTGGCCACGCACGGCTCTACCGGCAAGTTCAATTCTACGCTCCACGTCGAATTGACCACACATGTCTGCGCCAGCATCAGCTCTCCCACCAGCTCCGGCCGCGGTCCCAGCCGCCGCACCTGCACCTGCGCCAGCATCTCGCTCAACCGCATCTATTTGGTTCGATGTGTTCTTCTGGACCTTTATGTTCTGCTGGATGTCTGGCGCCGTCGTCGGTACCTACTTCTGCGCATCTGAGCTTTCCAAACCATGGAAACAGTCTCACATCCCTGTCGTCATCATGATGGCCGCGTTGACCTTCATCGACGGAATGGTGATCTTCCTATTGTATGAATGGTTGGGAGGTTTGGTGCCTTGGTTCCCATCATCCGACATCAGCATGGAACAGTTCGTCTTCCTTCTTGAATACTTCACACTCCCTTCTTTCTGTGTTGGGTGCGGCGCAGGCACTTACCTTGCGGCTCGCGAGCTGTCTCGTCCCTGGGAGCACTCTCACATCGAATCATCTTTGCTATGGTGCTAGCGGCATTTTTGGACATCATTGCTATTGCACTAATATTCTGGGGGATTCATCGCATCTGGAGACGCATCAGGCCAACTAGGGACGCAAAGAGGAAATGGACCAGCGCGTCGTTAATACAGAGGGTTAGAGTGACAAGGGAACAGGCACAGGCGCAATTAGAGAGGGACATCGAGAATGCGAGTTGAAAATAGTCTTACTTGAAGTTCTCAGTGTTTGAGGACGCCTAGGTTCATCAGTCACCCTTCGGTCTTTCAAATTTCTAGGATCGGGGGCCTGGTGTTTCGTTAATCAATCTCCTTTTCGAAGAGCCCAGCAACAGATGCACCACCACCCATCATCCTACTACATGAACACAGTTACGAGACGCCGCACACAGCGCGCCAAGAAAGCAGCGACTTAGCGCAGCCATAGTCTAGCAATAACTGTACATCCAAGCAGCAATCAAAATTCACTACTTATTCTACCAAACAGTCACACTCCAATTTCAGCAATACGTGTACTGCTCACCTCCAACCACCAACACATGAGCTACCTCCCAACTATTCGTCGACTGCATCTCTTCTCCACCGTCCACTCCGGAAGCACTCCTACTTGATCATACTCTTAATCTACACTCCACGCCACACGCCATATCATACTTCAACCTCCCATGATCTCATTCATCACAACACTCGTCTTCTCCAGCTAAACCACCCAAAGCATCCCTGTCTCGCGCTCTCCAGCAGCTATTCATTCCATCAAAACATCAGGATTTTTTACCACCCTCCCCATCGTCAAGAAAATCACACCACAGATAGAAACATGCATCGCACACCCCAAGCACCAACAGATATCACAACCCCAAACACCTCTCATTCGCGTACGTAATTAAATATATACCATCCACCCACCCTCCCCTCTCCCCCCCCTTTCTTCCCTCCACACCCCCATGCAAACCACCCAAATGCAAAATGCACATGCACAACAAACCACCCTTATCATCTCCTCAAAATTATACCGCCAGAAGACGAATGCATATGCACATTAAATAAAACATACAATTCCCATTTCCCTCATGCCCCTGCAAAAATTTCCCTATGCAATCGTATCAAAACATGAAGCTCTCGTAAAATCGTTTCTTTGTGTCATGACTAATTCTCTCCATCCCGTGAGTGAAGCCCTCTCCCATCTTCTCTATCAGTACTGCCGCCTCTGCTGTCCCTGCTGATGCGCATACCGCGCCGCCGCCTGCGCCTGATCGAAGCTAGCGCCGTACGGCTGTGTAGCGGGAGGCTGTTGGTACTGCTGCTGAGGCTGCTGCATGAAGTACTGCGGGGGCATCGACTGCGGACTCGGCGAGGCCCAGCCGCCTGGCATCGGACCCGGCATCGGAGTCATAATGTTCTGCTGAGGAAAGTAGCCTTGCTGTTGGTACATTTGCTGCATCTGCTGTGGCGTCGAGTATGCGTATGCTTGTGGGTATCCTTGCGGTGTGCCCATCAAATTTGGCGTAACATATCCGCTTGGAGTCATGGCCATTGGTTGACCCATTTGCGCTTGCTGTCCCATTTGCTGCATCTCCATCATTTGGCGTTGTTGCGCAGCCATCATACGTCGATCAATCTCAGTCTGCATCGCAGCAGACGTACCGCGATTAGACTTTGCGGCGGCCTTCTCTTTCTCCCTGTAATCGATGTATGCAGTCAAACCTGCAGAAGACGGCTTCTGCTCCTTCTTTGTCTTTTTGGATAGATCAATAAGTGGCGTGTTTGTGATCCTAGCAACTTGTTCCTGTTCGCGAGCACTAAGCGATGTCGGACGTTGGTCAACGAGTGTAGACATTGGGCGCTGTTCAAGTAGCTGACCGGCACCTCGTGATAACGGTCGACTGAGCGGACGGCTTGGTGGCCGTGCAAGACTGTTTTCTGAGCTAAAGTAGTGTGACCAGTCGCCCGAATGCGTTCGACTTATAGGCGGTGTGTGCGACTTGCTCCTAGAATGAGCGTTTGCTGGGGGGGTCATAATTTGGCCGGGAGCGGCAGCACGTTGAGCTACCCACTCCTCAGCCTCCAGTTTCTGGCTGTTTGGCTGGGACGGGGACACCATTCCAGGTTGCCATGCCACGCTACGATTGTCCAAGATCTGCGGTGAATCGGAGGTGGTACGCATGTGCATAGTTGGGGTGGTCCTTCCAGAGTATGACTGCCGTTTCTGCTCGCTTGAAGATAGCGGGAGATTTTCCTTCGACTGGGAGTAAGTGCCATTGTGCATGCCTTGCGTCATAGTACCACTGGTTCCGGGGCGTTTAGCATTTGGATCCAAGAGATACGTAGGACCAAAGTCAATGGCTGGAATATCCGATGTCACCTCGAGCGGCTTGGCGTCAGGCTTGTAATGCGCATCACCAACCACCAACTCCCGTTTAGGGTTTAGATCAGGGTTTCCCACGAATTTAAGCATACCACTTCGCGGTCGATCTGGCATTCGCCTGCTTGGCTGGGGCTGTGCTTCTTCACTTATCGTGCTGGCATAATCGGGTGTCGACGTAGACAAGGCATCATCACGGCTATACCTACTGCTTGACTGACTTGCTTGCCTCAACAACGCAGGGTCGGTGTACTCTAGGCGGTCGAGAGCTTCGGGATCGATTACATCGTTTCGTAAACTGTCTAGAGTTGAGCTTGTTGTTGAGCGAGTTGAGCGGGTGTCGTCCCCTCGTAGGGGCAATGACCGACCTGGTACTGGTTTGCGCTGAAGTTGGCCCCCCCCGCTACCAGGATACGCATTTTGAGCATAGTCGTTGTTACCTTGTTGCGGTAGCTCAGCATGCTCAGGAACAGGAGGACCGGAAGGCTGGTATGTGGCAGGCGATCCTACGAATTGATCTTGCTCGACAAAGGGTGACGCAGGAATAGTAGAAAGACGGTTACCGGAATAACCGGAATGGCTGTTGTACGCACCTTGAGCGTATAGATGATTGGGGTCGTCATTTTGATACATCTCGCTTTCAGCATTGCCGTTTCTCAACCCATTCGAGCCATCCTGACCTTTCCATGCAGCAGCGGCACCAGCGACAGCGATCCCGGGGGGTATAGGTGTGTTTGTTGCGTCAGCCAGTTGATGCAACGTTGCTGGGTCCATGTTGGCATCAGGCTTCGTCCCTGGGTGCTGCACATGTACGGGAGGCTTCTGGCCCGGAGCATGAGCGAAACTAGGAGGAGACGCTACAGGACCTTGTGGCGGAGCCGTGGGTGCAACTTGAACTTCAGGAAGGTCGCGAGGGTCCAATGGCGAGTCAGCTGAGTCTGGGGTTGAAGGGTCCGAGATTTCGGGTTCGTCAACAAATCTGGATGTCCCATTGACCTGGCCATTTGACAAAGAGGGAGCTATAGCGTTGTAGTCATTAACATTTTCGAGCTGTGCCAGACGCGATGGTGATTGTTTGTATCCGTTGACCTGTTCTGATACAGATCGTTGATGACGAGGGCTTGCAAATGCGGCAGTTGGCGGTGCCGAGTCGACTCGTCGCGGCGCTTGTGATTCGACACCTTCTACCAGAGTCGGAGATGGCTGGCGCGTCGAAGGTTGTGAGCTAACGGAACCTGGCTCCTCGAACCTCACACTTCCACTGCGCGAAGGTGGAAGGTACGTCCGGCCTTGCAACGTGTTCCTTCGTGTTCCCACGGTTCCGGCCCTGCTCCGTGTGCGAGGCATTGTTGACATACGTTTGGATGTCAGATCCTTCAATTGTCTCCGCCACTCTCGCTCTGTCCAGCTATCGCTGCCCTCAGTGTGAATCAATGATACAACGTCCCACATTTCCAAGTATCCGTAGCGCCTGTCTGGTGGCATAGCAAACATGAGGCCACGAGTATCCAATACATCCGCAACGAGTTTGTTTGGACGACCGTACAACGCGAAGGTGTCGAAGACGGGAAAGAGGAATTGGAGCATGATCTCGAATCCAGTGATGGCAGGGCGTGACTCTGGCATGACAAAGACGAATCCCTCAGTTGTCTGCTCGGGCTTTGAGTGTACGGTAATCTTTCCCTCCAGTTTGACCAAAGTCGACTGATCGATGAGTTGCTTCGACTGCGGGTAAATGGCATAGCACGAAAAGGCGTCCGTGACTGTCGCAATCGGTCGTGTTTTCTTGCCGACCTTTCTCGAGTCGTAGAATTTGACGTCGCCTTTAAGGATAGTAGGGGTTCGGCTATAGACATCCTTTTTCTTTTGCGTCTTCTGCAGTTTGGCTAATTCCTTCTCGTCCGGTGGGCTCACAACACACCAACACCGCCGCCACGGCGTTCCTGCGCCAAATCTAACACGCACCCAGTCTTCGTATTTTGCACGCTGTCGGTCCAGAAGTATGCGGATGTTGTTTAGTTGCTTTCCCTTACCGGCGATGAGTGCTCCGGTATATGCCTCCTGCAGCGAGGTGTGCTCGTACACTGCGAGTCGAATACCAGCAGTCCACTGGGTGAGCGAGTTGAAGGAGTTGAAGTGGAACAGGTACTTGTTGCTCGCGGCGGTAGATATGCTTAAAATGTTGTCGAGCTTCTTGCCGTCCGTGAGCGTCATCGAGGGCATCTGTTGCGGTCAGTGGGAGATCGCGAAGGAGCGTTCTCTAACGCACCATGGAAATCGCAGCATCCGTCAAGTTGATAAATGTCGGTACGACTTCAGCATCATTGGTAGACTGGTCTGGATTGACCTTGTCCAGTTCGCTCGCATCCCACAGAGACAGAATAGTGCCGGCCAGTTGGGCAAAGCACTCTTGCCAGACACGGTCTGGAGCGGGGCGGCCGCCTGCAGCTGTTAGTTCCACAAGCGTGCATGATTGGAAAGGTTGACGTACGGGTATCCGTATCGTGGAACTTGAGGAAGTAGCCTTCCTGGTACAGCTTGTTGGAGTGGCTGTTCAGAAACATGAAGATACGTTGCAGCTCTGGGAGAGTGTCCTGGCCGACCTCCATGACGGGCGGCTGGTATGTCTGTATCATGGACATTGGGCGGGAGGATGGCCGCTGGTCTTGGGGCGCCGGCGAGGCAGGGCTCGGCGAGTGGTCTTGGTTGTCAAAGCTCGCGGACGTAACGGAGAATGAGGACGCGTTCGGTTCTTTGGGCGGCGCGGTCGCAACAGTGGGAGATGCGGGCGCCGGAGAGGCGGGCGTCGAAGCGGCTGAGGTGTTGCGCCGGTGAAGTCTGTTGCCACTAACGGTGGAAGAATGAAGTCAGCTGAGGCAGGTCTGCGAAGCGCGCGGCTATATGTAGGTACGTACCCCCATTCTGACATGAAGGAGAGAACTGCAAGCAGTCAGTGACAGTCCAAGCAAGGGTAGCTCGCAAACGAAGGGCAGCGGGGCAGACGCACCTCTCTTTGGACGGGCCATGGCGGCTCGGGGCAATTGGGCGCACGAGCAGCGCGCTGGAGGGTAGACGTATGCGCAGGCGTGGTAGGCAAGCGGCGTTGAGGCGCGTGGTCTTCACTTCCTGGGTTTCTGGGTCGGCGGATGAAAGCGGTAGGCCAGGGCAACGGAGGCACGTGGGCAGGAATGCGATGCGACGGCAAGCGCGCGGAAGCGAATGGAAGCAGCAACGGGCGCTGTGGAGGAGGCGGTAGAGGAGGTAGAGGGAGGCGTAGGAGAGAATCTGAGGAGACGGTGTGCGGTCGACAGCGGACGTAGACACATTGAGATGCCGGACAGCGCGGAGCTATGGACCATGGACCAAGCAAGCGGACCTAGCAGATCCTGGGCACGCAGCCGTGGCGTCAATGACGAGTGGCCGACAATGACATGGGCTGTGGAGAAATAGCGTCTGATCGCGCTACGCGTCGTCCTGTGCCTTGCAAGCTGGCACTTGCTCGTCCGTCGCATCAATTGCAGCCCCGAGTTGGCCGGCTTGGGCGGCAGCTCGTGCCTCAAAAGAGCGGATGCGACGGCAACTGTGTCTCTGCCCACGGATCCAGCCAGGAACGGGTCTACAATATTGGAGCTAGCTTGCTTTCGAGGCTGGTCGGCGCTGGCTTGGGCGACTGTCCTGTATACGACCACGGCACGCTGTGGGACCGCGCCGCTGACAGAACCGCTTGGCCGTTCACCACCAACCACCTGCGCACTCTGCTGCCAGGCGAGACGGCGCGTCCTGGCGCCGATGGTGTTGAGGCTGTGCTGTGCTGCGTGCTTGGCCCAGGCAGGCTGGGATAGGAAAAATGTACACAACAGCAGCCAGCGCGGCTCAGCTGCCAGCATGCTGCAGACAGGACAGGGGCTGTCTGCACACCCACAGATTACTGTACCTGGCGCGGCAGGGATTCTTCCAGAGACCACGCAGTCACGTTTGCATCGCCAACGCTGATGATGGTTTTGCCTGACGGCGAGCGCCCCGCGACATCGCTGATGCACACCGTCCATGACGCAAAGTGACGGCCATGCACACGCGGCCCGCACAGGCGCGGCGCCTCTCGATCCGGCATCGCTTGAAGTCACATGATGTGGGGAACAAAGAATGGCTGGGCGCGCTTGCTGTTTGTGAGCTGTGGACCCATCACACTAGCACTGCTCTCTTACTGTGCCGTCCATTGTCCAATTGACGTTTCAGCTTGTCTTTGGGCAAGACTCTTGTGCGCCCACGTCGAGTTGACTGGAGTGCTGGGTCAGCGTTCAATCATCCTTCCGCCAACACTCCAGGATGTCTGCAACAGACAAACCCCCAGCCACCCATGGAAGGCCCCATCCCAGAAGCAACACAGTACCTGGAAGCTCACTAGTCGAGTCCACCGAGGCCAGGAACAATCAAAACAAGGATTTCCATTTCCATGTTGTCCATCCCCCAAGGATCAAAGGCAAGCCCAGGGGGCGGATCAAGACAACCAAGGTCGTAGGGACCAAGCTGACATGCGGCCCAAAAATTGTTCTCGAGGCTGAAAGTTGGTCTCAGATGGAGGAAGTCGTGGGTCACCAGACATACAGAGACGGTCGCGGTACCATCCAGCCTGGTGACTTTGTCTACATTAGAGCCGACCCAACGGAAAATGTAGACACCGAAGCTCTTGGCGGCGCATGGGTTGGTCAGGTCAATGGCTTTTACCAGAAATCCCGAGAGTGGGGAGGAACAGGCGAGGACCCCAGCTATTTGCGAATACATTGGTGGTACCGACCCCGGGATCTCCTTGACGGGATACATAAAGGCCACGAGATCAGAGGACCCTATCGCGGTCGCAACGAGCTGATTGCGAGCAACCACTTGGATATTGTGGATAGCGAAACCGTCGAATCGAAAGCGAAGCTCTTCCATTGGGACGAGAGCCGAGACGATTTGATGGAGGAAAACATCCGTAAAGCACAGCATTCCCTATTCTGGCGACAGGAGCTAGATTTTCCTAAAGGAAACGTGAACGATCACAAAAACGCGAAATTCTCCCCTCTCAGGAAGTACTGTGTGGATGATAAACCCTGCAATCCGGATGACGACCTTATTCAATGCCCGAGTTGTAAAATCTGGTTGCACGAGAGATGTATAGAAGCGGCAGCGGAGAAGGAACTGACCCATCTCCTACCAAAGAGCACCACTGGCAAAAAACGCAAACGTGGACCCAGCTCACCCTCTGTTACAGCTGTAATCAAGCGTACCAGGGATGGATACCATCCACGCCTCTTCATCACAACGACAAGTGGAATAGGGCGGAATCCCCAGCGAAACATCAAGTGCTTAGCGTGTGAAGTTGTCATTAGCGGGGTTGGCCACCCTGCAGAGGACTTGATTGATATCGACGATGAGGGGAGTCTAGTTGATGATTCAGACGAGGAGGAGCTCGAGAGCCACGCAGAAGATTCCCCTCATCGTGCTATGGCGGTTGATTCCGGTGGTGAAGAAGATGGCGAGCACACTTTTGAAACCCCAGAGCGCAGCATGTCCTCAGGCTACGCTAGGAGTCGCGAAGACCTCGGAGAAACCACCCTTGAAGACAGCGAGTCCGGCATAGACCCGCGTTTGGGGCACCCGAATCCGTGGGCGGAACGTGATCCATATGATGTACCCAGCACACCAGGTTCCGCCGCTCGCCCCCGCCCACTTCCAGTCGGCCGACCAAGTACGTCTTCCGCCGCACAGCTTGCAGCTGAATCAGCTTATCGCACACCGTCTTCGAAAGACTCCCACTTATACTACCCAGGCTCTTCGCAGCCGAACCCGAGCGACCAAATTGGACCAACGCCCCTGCGCGGGCGCCTTCCAACACCATTCCGGGGGGTCCGGGAGAACATTAGCGAGTTCGAACGCGTCACCCAGATACTCTCAAGGGGTGGACGCACAAGACTACCATCGAGGCACACTCGCTGAGCACATAGGAAGACAAGCAACGGCCCATTCAAGGACGAGCTCCACGTGCCAGCACACACGTTATGACAGCCAATCCTATCTTACCATCAATCTCGTCAGCATCTACCTCGCCATTTACTACAAAATCTACCAAACAACATTACCTATCCGGGTCACCAAAACCGAGTATCACGCAGCGTTTCTCCATCCCTTTCCCTCCCACAACCACGTACTAACGGCTGGATGACTTTCCATGTCTCATTATTCCTATCAATACCCAACATCTTTAGCATTCCAACCATCTACTACTTTTTGGACACCAGGACGCCCAGGTTCCAGTAAAAGATTTTATAAGCGACGGAAATCATTGGGAGATTGGCCCTCCAACGTGAGAGTATTAAGGGGACTTATCTTCGGTTTCTGTTCGTTGTTCTTACGTAGGATGATACTATCCTTATCGCAAAGCTTAGGCTCTCACTCACACCCACACCCATACGCAACAAATCATTCAACAACATATACTCTAACGCACAACACACTCACTCACGCAGACCAAAACAGTAAAATAACACTCAGTCTCAATTCACACTTCCAAGCAGCAATCTACTCTGCCCAGAACGGAGGCTAAAAGGGTATATCCACCATCTCCCCCACCATCGCCTTCCCCTAAAAACGCCATCGCTAGATGCAAACAATGCCCGTTGTAATACACTCCCGTCCCATCCCATGCCATCCATCCATCCACTCATCCATCCATAAAAAAACGACAAATTTATATCCCGGTAATCACTAAACGCCGTAAAATGCAACTTTGGTAAACTGTACAGGTAGAGCGTAGGCGTACAGCCGCATTGTATCGGATGGAAATCCACCCGGTTAGCGCACGAGACGCGCTAGATTCGCACTGCCCACCTTCATCTTGACCATCAGACGCGGGCGCTCGCCGCTCTTCTTCTCCACGGTGACCAGTTTGCGGTTGGGCGTGGATGTGCTTCCGTTCAGGTACGGCGACTCGGTAGTCGTGCGCTTCGCTGGCCGCGGATCGATGTCCGTCTGGGCCTTGCGCTTGCCCAGGGTAGCGAGTTTCTCTGGAGGGAGACGAAGCACGATGCGCTTGCTTTTTGCCTTGGGGAGGGAGGAAGACGGCTTGGGGGCCTTGAGCGGGTTCTTGGTTTTGAGTTTGAGCTTTGGCGGTTTGGGCGTCTCTGCGGCGGGTGTAGGGGTAGGGGTAGGGGTAGGTTTTGCGGACGCCGGTGCGGCGATAGCAGCTGGGGCTGGAGAAGGAGCAGGAGAAGGAACCAGAGCGGGAGTCGGGGCCTTCGCCGGAGGAGGCTGAGGTCGAGGCTTTGCAGGTGCTGAGGTTATTTCGACACCTTCCATAGGCGTCGACGTATCAGGAGCCTGTGTCGATGCTGGAGACGGAGCTTGTGCTTGCGAAGGGGCAGGCGTGGATGCTTTCGACCCGTTGGGACTACCGCTGAAGGTAGCTGAAGATTGCACTTCAGCAACAGGCAGCTTTCGGTTGTCCTGTGATGCGGCTGGGGTAGCTCCTCGCATCGGAGTACCCGGCGCAGATTCTGATGCTGGACGTGAGGAAGTCTGAAAAGATGTTTTGATGCTCGTAGGCAATCCATCTGGTGCTTGATCCTCTGTGTTACTCTTGCCAAAGCCCAACTTGATCGCTATCTTCGGCGGCGGCTTTACCGCCTCCTCAACCACAACCGGCAGAACAGGCTTGGGCGGGTGCAGCATCTTGGTTCGAATGTTTCCGCCTCGGTAGAAGTGCATGCGAAGTTTGCCTGGTCGCGGAGGGTCGGCACGCGCCACTTTCCAATAGCGCGGGTACTTCAGCACCACGACCATCCTGTTGATCTGGTCAACAAACATGTCGCAGATATCCAGCAGCTCAGACACGATCTGCAGGGATGATCTATTGGCCTTGAGCGCTTCCTCTAGTGCCTCTGTAAAGGCCACATTCTTGCTCAACTCAACCCTCATTGCACGGAGGGCGCCATCCAGCTTAGCGCGATCTTGTCTGTCTTTACGGCTTTGGCCTTCGTCGTCCTCGTTGCCAAGGACTAGACCATCATTCGCCTCGCGCTGCCTGAGATCCTTCAGAATGATCGCGTCACCAACCGCAATTTGGCCGATCGCCAAGCCCATTATCCGGAGCAGCTGAGCTCTAAAGTACGGAGACGGGTCCGCATAGAGCTCATGGATCAAATACTTCGTGATGTTGTCCTTGGTGCAAAATGCGCCAAGACGAACAAGACACTCCCATGCCTTCAACCGAACGTTTTCTGCGTTACCCGGCTGGCTGTAGAACAAGAATTCCGAAATCTTAAGCGGCTTCAGACGGTTCATCATCAGCCTAACATCGCAATCAAGTGCGGTCGTGGTGAACACGTTGTTGTACGACGGAATCCATTCATCAAGGCGCTTATGGCGATCGATCTCGCCCATTGCCTTCTTCCTGAACTCAATTTCTGCTGATTGTAGCCTGAAATCGATAGAGGAATCGTCCAATACTGGATCAGCGAGACATTCAGCTAGCCCCCGCATGAGCGTGGCAAGATAAAAATCATCACTGTAAGCGTTCCCCCGGTTATCGTTGTGGCGAATGATGTCCAACAGGAACTGCTTAACCACTGCAGGCGTTCTACCGTCACGTCCCTTCACCTTAGCAATAGCCCGAGGGATTGCACACTGAACGTTGTATAGAGCTCGGTCGGTGAAATCGTTGGGTCGTGTCATATCTGAGTTCGAAACGTAGAAAAGCTTTTGGAAAGCCTTCTTAAGATGGTAAAGCCCAATAAGCTCAACCGGGCCATCAACATGAAACTGATTCGCCAGGACTTCAGCCGCCATTGTTCGAATACCATGGAAGTACCGGGCGTCCATGAGCGTTTTGACAAGGAAACTGGAGATGATGCCGTGGCCTTGTTTCCGAGCTAAGTACTGGATGGATTCCGCCTGTGCAACAACATCCTTGTCTTGTTGCAGCTGCGACACAAACATGTACGAGGGCATATCGGTGATCGAAATGCGCGCGAGCCACTCAAAATCCGCATCCACGCGGATGTACTCGTACGCTTCGTTCTCCATCTTCTGCTCGTCTTCAGTTGACCAGTCCTGAATTTTCCATTCTTCTACTTCTTCCGAATTTAAGAACAAATCGCCCAGGGAATAGATCGTGACTTCGTCCTGTTCACCAGTTGCATCACCTCCTTGCGCCTGAGCTTGTCGTTCTTTATTGAGTTTGTTACGCTTGATGCGTTTGTACTTGGTGTTGTAGGGAATCTCGGCCCTCACATTTGATGAGTTGATTTCGATGATGTGCTCGTATGGTGTTCCGTCCGCTTCGTGTATACGAATGGTCATGGGCCCGACAAAGGCAGGCAAATCTGAGTTGGGTACGAATGATCGACTTCGCTCCTTAGCTTCCCTCATGAACGCAGAAGAGCTCAGCGGTTCATCATGTATTAGTCCACTTTGTGATTGCCTTATGGTCAGATTCACAGTCTGCCTCTTCTTGTTGAAGGTCGGATGACATTCGAATATGGGATAGCCAGCTTGATACACCCATTGCTTGAAGAAGCTGTCGAGCTTCTGGTGGCCAACCTTCTCACACAGTAAGAGGAAGGCATCCGTAGAGATGGCACCGTTGTTGAGGGAGCCACCAGCTCTATTCAGCAACAGTCTGTACAGACATCGATCCACACCATTCTTTCCACTCGTCTTCACAAGACGATTATGGAGTATAGAGAGAACAGCCAAAGCCTTGAGGTCCATGAACTCTTGTGCGCCGGGATCTAGATGAATGTATCGGCCCAGCTCATACAACGAAGGTCTCCGCACGTCCATTCGCAAGAGCTTGTCCATGGCTGCCTTCTGCCGGAATCGATGGTCATTACGTCCGAAGAGATCACGTAGGTGATATTCCGTCATGAACCATGATGCGCCGGCTATGATCCAGTGATCGCGGGTTTCTTGTGCAATAACGTCGACGCCGATCCATTGGCTGGCCACAGCGTGCACTAATGTCCGTGTAGTATGTTCTAGTGGTTCCCAAACGCTTTCTGGATACAGCAACCGAGAGCTGCAGATGGTGAGGGCCATGGTATGGGCAGTATCGTACGGCAGATCGTCCACGAACACAAGCTCATATGATTTTCCCAGTCGATATGTCTGGTAACAGTCGACGAAGCTATCCAGCGTCTTCGGTATCATCATAGCGCTGTTGCTGAGTTCGTCCTCCCTCCCCGGCAAACAGAAGGCGTGCACCCGGACGGCTTGATCTTGCAGACGGTCGCCTTCAGACTCGGTACGAAACCGCGAAAGATCCACCTCCTGAAATGGGCCTATCGTGATGCCCACGTGCTGTGGTAGGATGCCTCCTCCAGTAATAGGGTCTACGCGGAAACTCGACGTAGTTCGGGTAGGATCTTTAGGGTCCACAATCTATCCAGGTTAGCTTATCTGCCAGTACGCGATGATGAAGCCTTACAGTATCAGTCAGCTCGCCGGAGCAAACAGCCCGCATCTCCAACGCTCGTTCCTCTTCGGTCAAATCGTTATCCTCATTCGACCCGTCTAAGACGCTATCTGCCTTCTGTGCGCCGTTTGTGTGCGATTGGCTGTCGGGCGCGGGACCTTTGCCAAGCGCATCGGCAACAGTACGTGGATATCGGACAGACAGCTCGAAGGGTATTCGTGTGGTTCCATCGTCGACACACGGGAACCAAGAGGAAGCGAAGCCCGGGAAGCCTGTATTGCGCGTGTAGACGTGAGGGTAGCGCGAGTCACCCTCGCCGGTGCCGACGAAATGCAGGCCATCGCGAAAGTCGTCCAACTTGTATTCAATCTCCACCACCAACGGATCGCAGACAAGTTCCTGCGAACCCTGCATCCGCCGCGTCGGGATCTTGAAGTCCGAGGGCAGAGGTATCTTCAGCTCCTCTTCTATGCCGATCTCATGGCGCCCCACGCGGTTGCGCTCGAAGTGGTACTGGTGGATGGTGTGTTGCGGGGGCAGACCCAGGTGATCATACTGATCGTGGTATTCGAGGTGGACGTCGCGGCTCGACAGGCGCACGCGGGTCGGTTTGAGTTGGCGACAGCTCAGGTGGATCTCTTTGAGCTTGGGCGACTGCGGTTGAATGGTAATCTGTGTCTTCGCTTTCAGAAGGCGCGGACGGAAACTGATGTCGAACTCCAGCCGCTGGCTTTCGACGGTAAAGGCGCTGGCAAGGGCGGGATCGTCGACGCCTTCGTCCATGGCGTGCGGCGGGTACAGGTGGCCCTGCTGCGTTGCTTGAGTTGTCGTTGACGTTCGGGCGCGCGATGCGTCGCGCTTCGAAGTCTCAAGTTGCGGAGGAGAGCTTGAGCCGTCGGGATCACGCACGGTCCGAGGGGCCCACTCTCTTGGCGTCGCCGCCTGCTATGCCGTCTTCTTTCACCTAATTCTCATACCAACGCCACCCTTGCTCTGTCAAACACTTCATCCATCTACTCTCATGATCCTTTAAATACTGCTATGACGGCCAGGCCCTGCGGATATTAGCTCAACAACCTAAAAGCAACAAGATTATGTCGCATACTTCATCACGTCTACCTGGCCATACTCGAGACAACTTCTCGCTAAAGACAGCAAGAGTGACCCAAACTGTCTTTTTCCATGTGAGACGAATGATTAGGAGTGCTATTCTACAGATCGAGCAGAAAATTTAACTTAAGATAATACAGTCTACGTGGTGACGGTAAAGACGTGACCTCGCTGCACAATATACAACTACACCACAATGTTGCGTACTACATGGCTCAGCCTAGGTTTACACATTGTATTGCGTTTTATTACTTTCGTTAGTATCGTGACAGCATCCTATACTTGCAAAGACGAACAAATATAAGAGATCACATTATTCCTCGCACGCAGGTGGATATAGTTCTCATACCACATCCCTCAAAATCCCCTACCATGCATCGTTGCAGTAACCTTTCCACACCATGAATGATTTGAAATGTCCTATAGCCCCAACATCTTCTCCTTCCTGAAAGTAATCTCACAACGATGACTCTTCGGCGTCACCAAAAAGAAATTCTCAAACTCCATCGTGTCGGGCGTCGTCCTCTCACCCAGCTTGATCCCCTTGCACTCGCGGAAGAAGAACGCCGTTGCGTACCGCAGCTCCATTTTTGCGAGGTGGATGCCGACACACGACCGGGCGCCCACGCCGAAGGGGTGGAAAGCAAGTTTGGCATCGGGAGAATTAGCTTCCGCGGGTCCGCCTTCTTTCGAAGCGATCCAGCGGTAGGGGTTGAATCTGGGAGAATATTAGTATGGATGGAGTAAAAGGTGGGGAAATGACAGGGGAACGGCAGTGAACTTACGTGAGTGGGTCGGACCAGATCTTGCCATCGCGATGGAAAGTGTAGGCCTGCGTGCTGACCGTCGTTCCTTGTGGGATGTAGTAGCCTCCGAGCTGGCTGCCACCCTGCGGAACAATGCGAGGCAAACTGCTAGGTGCAGCACCGTACAAGCGGTGTGTTTCCTCGATGACCGCGTTCAAAAGCGGGAGGTCGAGGAGGTCATTTTCAGTGAATCCTTCAGGGAGTTGTGCAACCTCCTCTTCCAGGGCCTTCTGCAGCTCTGGTCGCTGAAGGACAGCCCAGGTGAGATAAGTCATGGTCACACCTGTCGTATCAGTTCCGGCTATGATGACGTTACTGGCCTCGATTCTGACATCCATGTCGTCGATCGTGCCTTCACCCTCTTTTTCGCAGTCTTCTATAACCTTGGCGAAGACGTTCTTCTCGCCTGAGCGAGAGCGGGCAAGTTCCACGGCGCGGTCGGCTCCTCTGAAGATAAATTCATTGCAGTTGAAGATCTCTTGGACTGCAGGAATAGGGACGAAGCGGAAGAGGCGAAGGATTGGGGCCTCGACCATAATGCCAGCGGCCATGATGAGCTTCTTCAGTACCCGGATGAACTCGTTGGCCTGGGAATAAGGTCAGTTTCCACTGGTGCATATTGCATGGGACATCTTTACCTGGCCAGTCTGCAACATGTTGAAGGATTCGCCAAAAGCAAGATGAGCAGTGACATCTGAAGCCAGTAGCATCCACCAGTGGTACACATCGGCAACATCCTTGGTGGCATCTTTTTTGATCTGTGAGACGCAAAGGACAACCTTTTCACGTACAGTCGATTCCCAGTGTTCGAGAAGATAAGACCGACTGAAGGACCGCGACAAAAGCTTCCTTCTGGGACCGTGCTCCCGTGGGTCGATCATGGTGAAGATTCCTGCCTTTGGGAAATTCGCAAGTTGCTGATACCATTCGCTCTTCAGATACTTGGTGCCGATTTTGTGGATCTCTCGGAACGCATCGAGGTCTGCTACTGCGACTTCGTTTGGGGAGATTCGAACGATGGGTCCGTACTTCTCATGTAGAGAGTGGATATAGAATGATCGCTGGCCAGTCATGACGGCGCGCTTGAGGCGTAGGTGGGTGAATCGGGTATGCCATGGTCCTGGGAGACTCCTTGTAGGGGAAGTTGCAGCAACGTAGGTAAACTGCGTGAGTAAGTACAAGCCGCTCGATGATATTGAAGTACGTACTCTCAGCACGACGGCGACTACAAGCGCAAGCGGAAGAAGCGATGGTTTAAGCCATGAAGGCAACAAGGGGGCGCCTGACTGTGCCATGTTACCCAACCTTGCTCAGTATCAGCGAGTGTATAGACTTTTTCCTCCTTCGCGGAGGACTATATGAGCGTTTGCTATCTGGCTCGTGTGATCCAGGCAGCCTATTAAGGGGATCTCATAGTCCATTGGGGAGGTACCAGCGGGCTCATCGGGGATCCGAAAGAGCCTCGTGCTCCGAGCTCCGACTGTGCATCCGTTTGTAGTAAATTGGATTGATAGGCGAAATGATGTGGGCCATACGGAACGTGTAAACAGGCTGTGATTCGTGGTAGTCCTCAGGCGATGCATCTCAATAGCTGATATGGCCAATCACCGTATGCTTGTGACTTAGATAGATAGCCCTGCATGACCTAAAATTGCTCGCATTTGACCAGCCTCATCACGGCAAGCATGCATATGCATTAAGATATTCGTGTATGAATCGTGTGAGGTTGGCGAAATGTAGTAGAAAGACATCCGGCAAGTCTATGTTAAGCTTGGAATCGCTTGGTACATAAGACCAACTATTGTGGTACACACTGCGTTTCCTACCAGCCACAAGAAGTGGGAGTGGTCGTTCGCTGGAATGCGGCGGGGAAAGTGACGGATTGCGGGGATCCATGACGGAGATCCTGTGATGGGCCCTGCGCTAGTCCTCCCGCACCCGGACAAATGCTTGGTTTTGTAGACGCACGCTGGACGCAGTGCCGCAGAGGAAAATTGAGTTCCGTTTGAATGTCGTGTGTGGTGTGACAGGTGTCAGTTCACATGCGAGAATACGAACGAATGGCGTCATAGATGTCCGGAGGCTACACTCAACGTATTGGCGCAAAATGGGCACGTCGCCTATGTAAAACCTGCCTGGACCCGAGTAGAAATGGTGCCGTTGTTACCAAATGTCAACCTGTCCGCTAGCAGACATGCTCAGCAAAGGGCTTGAGGTACACGCCAAGACGAGATTTAGCAATTGGACGACCTGGAGTATGAGCGTCCTAGAGGGTAAAACTGTTAGGATCACATGTTCAGGTTACTTCGTTCAGATCTGTGAAGCCGCCGTAGGGACAACCCAGGTAGCTGAGTTGTCCGTGTAGGCGGCAGCATGGAAGACCCACGAACTGACCGGCCTGCAGGCTGACAACTCGAGGCCAAGCTGCCATAAGATAGCGTATTGAACAATACTGTCGGTCCCCTTTCTGTAGTTTAGCACCTTCCACCAATGGAGTATGAAGTTGTCGTATAGCCCTCTGACGATGTTGTTTGATACTTTTACATCGACAATGCATTGCTATCTTGGGCAGCTCAGCCACACATTTTGCTCACAACCCTGTTTAGCTCCTTTCATTTGAAGCATTCACGGCTGTGTATATCTCTTATTGTGTCAGGATCGTCATCGAACTTCAAGTCATTCCCCGGTGATAGTTGCTCCCTTGAAGATAACATTGAGAACATGAGTTGGTAGTGTCCTGTGAGCAATAAATAAAAGAGATATGAGAGAAAATGGGGTGCAGACTCTTCTCCCAATGTGAAAAAAGAAGAGATACAGTACGCAGAACACAAGCGTTCAATTAGTCATCTCGCCTTCCAAACCCAAACAGGCAAGAGCTTTGCAACGTGAGTCAATATCACGTCGTCCAATTCTTTCAGTTCTTTTCGATTTCTGTCTTCTACAGAGTCTCAGTATCTGTACAAGGCATCACTTGACTAGATCCAGTTGAACGCAAGATGCAAGTCTACGAACACGACGCATCCTCCTCCACCCTCCAAGCCGCTCTTAAATCCACCCTTCCCCACAGCATCAGCCTCTCGTACCGGACCAAACACCCCAATCGCACCAAAGACGCTCACATACTTGCTACCTTCCCTCCCAACACCACCAGCGAAAATCTACCACGATGCTGGGCCACGGCCTACTTCGACCGGTCCATGCGCCCCGAAACAGAACTTTGGATTTTCACTACTGGGGAAATCCCCGGGCATTATGGGTCACCAAATCAAGAGAAGGAGGATCCAGAATGTTGCCCAGAGTGTAGGAAAGCAGTGTTATCATTGATAGACTATATGAGTCGTCTACCGATTCCGCCTATGCACCCGGAGAACGAACCCGCGCTAGAGCTGGCTGGGCAGCATGAGAAGGAGTTCCCGCAAACAGGACCAGACGCGAGATATCCACCAGGCCCGGGATTGTATATGCGACACCTGCTCATTCCGACTGTCGTTACGCTGGGTGCCTGCCACCAGCAGGTTGTCAAAGTGTTGGCGGAAGCGGGCGTACTGTGTAAAGAATTCCCAGGGCCTGAAGCACTTTTGAACAAATTCTGGTTTAATTTGTCTGATCTACCATCGACAAGAAACTTGCCCGAGGAGCTGCGCTGGGGCGAGATGCGCGAGAAGGATATAGCAATAGTGCAGGCACGCACGTCTATACCGCGGACATCGCAGACGTTGATGAGTCTGAAGAGTGTGGGTGTTTTTGAAAGATCTACGGACAAACCCGTAGCATGGACGTTCCTGGGATTGGATGGGTCACTGACAACGCTGCACACGGAGCCTGAGTGGAGAGGAAAGGGTATTGCCAAAGCAGTGGCCGTGAAGATATTTATGGAGCATGCGCCTGGGCTTGCTGTTGACGAGGAAGGGGATGCTTGGGCACATGCGGACGTCTATCTAACGAATGTGCAGAGTGAGAGCGTATGTAGGAGTTTGGGCGGAAAACCTGCCGTGAAGATATTGTGGGTTAGGATAGACTTGGGTAGAGGGCCTGGCTCAAGCACATAAGGGCATAGCATGACGTTGCAGAGTTCACGGATGAGGAGCAGGGAGCGGTGTCGAGATCTGAAGCCATCGTTAGTTTTGTAATGGTAAAGGCTTCTCGTAAAGTAGGGTATGACAAAGAGCTCATGAAAAAATTAGAGTGTTGCGTTTTTAATCCTCATCGGAGGATCTCAGGGTTAAAAATGTATAATCATCGCGAGTGGAGCAGGAAAAAAGAAAAAAGTGCTTACCTTGCAGGGAATGATGTATCCAACGTGCCTGTGAACGTGAGCACCACGCAATGCCAGACTACTACTTCGAGGTTTCATCTTTTCATGTTCTCGTTGACTGTCCTAGCTCATCAAGCCGTATGCCACATGTAGTGGTCACGTTGGTATCTATCAAGCAGCGCCATCGTCGAAAGCGATAGCTTAGTCGAACAGACCGAAGCCCATGTCAGCGTCAGAGTCCTCCTCCTCTTCCTCCTTCTTCTCCTCCTCGGCGGCCGGGGCGGCAGCGTCACCACCGGCGGCAGCAGCAGCAGGGGCAGCGGCGGCGTATGCCTCAGGGTTGGCAATGCGGTCCTTGAGCTCCTTGATCTCCTCCCATTCATACTCGGTCTCAATGGCAACAGAGATGACCTTCTTGTAGGAGTTGACAACGGAGTGCATGACGGAGGGCAGAGTGGGGTAGTTGACAGCCAGGGAGATGGAGGCAATGGTGGAGATAGCAGAAGAGAAAGCCTTGAGCAGCTGGGACTCCTCAATGTCCAAAACGGAGCTGTCGAAGGTCTGGCCATTGTCGTAGATCTGCGAGATACCCATACCGTAGGTGAAGGGAGAGATGTTCAACAAGTTGAGAAGGGTAGCCTCGGAGGCACCGACCTTGTTACCAGCCTCAATGAGCTTGAGGTCGGTGGTAATTTCGATGGTACCACGGGCAATCTTGGTGGGGACACCGAGGGCCTGGAAGAAAGAGGTCTTACCGGGCTCCATACCGCTACGCGATGTCAGTATCTACATTGTGTATTGTCGGGACATTATCCTTACGTGTTTCCGGCGGGGACGAAGACATCACCGGGAGCGACGGCACCGGCACGGGCGGGGGCGGCAACACGGTTGGAGATGATCTTCTCACGGATGTCCTTGAGGTCAGAGTTGGTGAAGACGAAGCCAACGTTGCCTGCAGCGCGTTAGTTGCGGAACCGCGCAAAGGGATTGCGGAGGATACGGACCCTTGACGTGCGGGAGGAGGCGCTCGTACTCAGGGAAATCGTTGATGAAACCCTTCAGAGCACGGCGGACCATGGTGTTCTTGCCCATAAGGACGACACCCTCGCCACGGAGCGACTGGCGGATCTCGTGCATCTGCTGGGAAGAGACATTGTCGACGGTGACGATGAAGATGCTCTTGTACTCCTCGAGGAGGTCCTTCAGCTTATCGAAGTAAGCGACCTTGGATTCTTTCTTGCCCCCCATTATGATCGAGTTGACACAATAGGATCTTTAAGGACTTATTGCGATTTCGTGGTTTGATGAGGTCGAAGGAAGTCGCGAGTGAGAAACAAAAATCGGCGTGGGAGCGAGGCCCGTGCATCTAGGCGAGCGCCCTAACGCTACATGCAGCTAGACTGGTATCCGAGAACTTCTTTGAGCACCGTTGGTGACTGTAGAGGATTAACGAAAATGACATTACCATATCAATGCCTTACGGCGTGTACGCGACCTGGGTCTGATGGCCATGGGTGGCTGCTCTTCGGTGCAACGGGCTCGGAACTCGTAGTGCAATCTTCTATTGGGGCTACATCAAATTGGAGCCCAGAAATTCCCACGTCTGAAGTGAAGGTGCGTTACGAGAGTCCCAATAAAGATCCTGTATTTGAATTCTCGTTTTGCATGTTTAATGGTTATCTCTGGAACTAAACCTGTCAGGATCCTGCCCTTCAGGATGAACATGAAGGCCCGCCTGGAAAACGGGTGAAACTCACGCCCGCGGTAGAACCCAAACCAAATATATCACATCTAAAGACCACGCAAGACGGCCAACATCTTGTTGTGGTGACGGCTGAGGACAAGTGTATTCGCGTCTTTCAGATTGACGATCAGTGCCGTTTAAAGCAATTGAGTCAGAGGTAGGTGATCATAATTGTCGTTAACATTCAGACGACTGACTCTCCCAGATGCATGGCGAAACGCCCTTCCTCAATTACATTGACCGCTGATGATACTGCAATCCTGTGCGCGGACAAGTTCGGGGATGTTTATGCTCTGCCTCTATTTCCATCCCCTGAAGA